>CM064060.1:31721468-32922540 GCA_032594955.1 Panicum miliaceum
CCACTAAAACTTAGTTTTATTTACATTTAAGTCCTTGCAACCTTTTACATATGTGATAATATATGCATATGGCCTTCATCCCTATCAACGCACATCTAGTTAATTCCTTTGTTAGTGTTAGTGTTGGGTTGGGAGGTGGGGGGGGGGGGGGGGGGGGGTTGGGGGTTGTAATGAATAATCGGAAAGAATCGACCTCATCCCATTTGCTGACTTTTTTTATATAGATCTACTCTCATATGTGGATCCCGAAAGTAGACATTGGTAGTAATCTCTACTACCACTATATAAAAAATGATTTACCGTGATTTTTTTAACACCTCTGAGGCGGGCAGTAATTTGAACCGTCTCATTTAATACATGGGATTAACTAAAGCGGTCGTCGGTTAAAAAAATCGACTTGCAAAATTAATTTACGGAGACGGATATTATAAAATAATCACCTCCAAAAATTATTAAAATTATCTATATATACAGGACTTAAGCTTTGAGCCGCTCACCCCGCTCACTCTCTCTCTTCTCTCCCGTTCCCCACAGCGGCGCCCCTCTCTCCCTCCGCCCGACCTCCTCCCTCCGCGCGCCTCCCTCCTCCCTCCGCGCTGCAGGGGCTTGCTCGCCCCGCGCCCCCAGCCCCCTCCTCTCTCCTCTCTCCTCCCTCCGCCCGCTCGGCCCCGGCTTCCTCCCTCTCGTTGCCGAGCGCCGCGCCGCCGCCTCCAGATCCCCCACCTCCTGATCCGCCGCCGCCCCTGGACAGCCATCGCCGCGGGGGACCTCGCCGCCTGCGGGTCTGCGCGAGGAGCGCAGCGCTCGGGTCCGCAGCGAGCGACGGCGCTACGGCGAGCGGGGCCTACGGCGCGTCCCCAGGCGGTGGCGAGCGGCGCGCGGGGCTATGACGGTGGCATGGCGGGGCGGAGTGCATAGCCGGTGGCGTAGGTGAGCGGCGGGGCGAGGGGCTTTTTTTGTTTTTTAATCATTTACGGAGGTGGGCGGAGAAATCATCTCGGTTAACCCCTGATTAACTGTGACATTGACTTCGAGGCGATTGAAAAATCACCTCGGTTAATGCTTTTTAACTGTCTCCGTAAAATTTCTGCATTAGTTTGTACTAAAAAGCCGCTAAGTAAGACTGTTTTTATCTTTTGTCGTGCGATGTATCCTACGTCGTTCCATTCGTCCGCGTGCGACACCCGCACCCCGCGCTCCGATCTGCTCGCCCCCTCCGTCCTATGCGCTCGCTCACCCCTCGCTCAGATCCGCCGCCCTCCCTCTCGCTCCACCCCGAAGTGCTCCCCCTCCCGACGCTCCACGCCCCAGCCGCCGCCACCGCGCCAGCGCCTTCACCCCCCGCTCTTCGCCGCCGTCGCCCCATTCTCTCTCCCCCGCTCGCTGCCGCCATCGTCCCTGTCTCTCCCTCCGCGCTCGCCGCCGCCTCACCCCCGCTCCCCCTTCAACTCGCGGTGCCGTCGCCTCCCTCCTCGCCCCCCCCCCCCCCCCCCCCCCCCCCCGCCACAACTGTCACGCTTCGAACCCAGCGGTGAGGTTCGTTCTTTCTCTCTCCCGGAGCCTGCTCCTCCAATCCGGCCCTATCCGTACCGGAGGATCTGCCAGCAGACCTAAATCGCGCCGCCGTTCCTCCGCCCCCAAATCCGGCCACCGTTCCTCCACCCCGCAGCCCCTGTGCCTCATCCACCACCACCAAATCCGGCAGCTGCTCCTCCACCTGCAGTCCTCCTGCCACTGCTCCAAGCATCTCCGTCGCTGGCCCCGACCTGGACGATGTCGCCGGCCCCAACCTTGACACCGCTACCCCCGACCTGGACGCCGCCGGCCCCGACCTGGACGCTGCCTGCCATCGGGATTCCCTGATTGACTCCCTCCACGTCGTCTGCTACCCCAGCCAAGGCAAGACCAGGTTCGTTTTCTTTGATTTGGTCATGTCGTGATTCAGGGCCTTTTAATGATGTTGCCAAATTTGCGTGTGCAATGCTGGGCAAAATTATTATTACATCTGTCCTCATAACAAATGGATGCATTTTGTGTTAAACAATGAGCAGGCATAATAGATGAAATAAAATCTTATGGGAGACTTCTGATTTCAAAGTCTAAAAATCATGGTTGTCCAGCTTTTTATTTGCTAGGAATCACCACTTCACTAATGTGCAGGGCCATTGTTTCCTGAACTTATTTTAGATTTTCCACATCCTGGTATATTTATAGCAGTGAAATATATGAAATAATAAAACGATTTGATGGATCTAACATTTAGGTAATATACATTTATGATGATTGCTTGACTTTTTCGGCAGCCACATTTTTTGTTACTGAGAGCTTGCTGCCTCGTCGAACAAAGAAAAGAACAAAGGTTTGTAGACTGTTCTGAACATCCCTTCTATGTATGGCTAAGGAATACGCTTTACCTTCCATATGCCAGTTTAACAGTAGTACTTTAATCCAGCTAGCTGGATGAAATCAACTATTTACACCATGATGTTTCTTTCTTATAGAGATCTCATAACAAAAATGATTCAGCAAGTGAAGGTCATAATTTGTGCCCAAGGCCACCAAAAATCATACTGAGAATCCAAATGACCATATTGGTGGAGATTTGGATGGTGAATCAATTGGAGATTTCTTATGTGACAACGAAGGTATTTTAACATGTTTTATATCTTGATGTTGCAGCATAAACAATGGCTTGCCACTGTACAAACAAGTTTCTTATGTTTAAACTTACTTGTAAGTTGTAACAGATTCCCCAAGCAGTCCACAAAAGAAGAGGAAAGGAAGGGGTGTTACTAGATTGGATGACATATTTGCAAGAATACCTAGCATGCCTATAATGAACAATTAAGCTCAAATGAATCAACAATTAAGATTACTTGTGGTCTGTGATATCCACCAATATGACACTAATACTTGTGGTCTGTGATATTCTCAATTATCTAGGACCAGGTAACTAGAAAAGAGTGGACAGTGTCATCATTGATGTTTGAAAAATTTGGAACCCATGTTTGATAAACTGGCATTGATTTTAGTATGCTGCAGTGTGTAGGCATCGGTTAAGGGCAAATAAAAAAGGGAAAAGATAACTTGAATATGGCCATTCCTTTGACACACGTGCTCTTTACTCCCCTGGACGCAAGCAAGCTCTGCATTTCTGCAGGAGTAAATCAGTTTTTTATTAACCAAGTATCGATAAGGGGGTTATGAAAGTTGCAAGTATATATGTATACATGTTCGAGGCCAATATTTTTCATCCAAGCATCAGTCAGCCCTACAATGTGAAAAAAAATGCTTTGCACGCTGTGGCTTCTCTAAGAAATCATACAGAACAAGGATTTGCTTGTAATGTATTGCCATTAGTGTTCATACATTTTTCTAAAAAAAATCCAGCATTTTGATTTGTTTTCTTCTATTTTTCTAGACAAAAAATATACTTATGTGCTCTTGTTGCAAAGCTATAATGACTGCATGCTGGTGCACTCTGCCCGTTTGCACAAATGGGATCTTGAAATGTATTCGGAACATCTAAATCACACCTACTTCTACAATTGATCTTCTTGGACTGCGATGTTTTGGCAAATGAAGAATTTACACGGTTCCGATTTTATTGATAACTTATGTTTGATTTCTGTTTTGTTTTGGAATGATTGTGTTGATCTAATACGATACTCATTGATCCATATAAAAGTTAAAATAGGTCAATGATGGAGCTGATGGCTCGCGGAGCTCCAGCAAGAATCTAACCAGCTTCTAGGCGGCGGAAGCAGACCACAACATATGGCGGGATAAAAAGTAGAGAACGAGAGGAAAAGGATGAAGTTGCACCAATTTGTACTTCTATTTTATTGGGTTCGCACACATGCTGTCTAAAAATTCATTTGCATATTTTGAAAGATGTACTTGGAGCATGCATATTGTTTAAAGTAAAGTGTAGGCCATTGGTATATGTTATTACAAATATTCCATATGATGAAAGTTAACGCACATAGAGAAAAGTTGTTTTACCCGTGGCAACGCACGGGCATAGACCTAGTATATACTAAATACGAAAATAAAAAAACCTACCAAACACTCTTTTATTTCTACATTTAAATATCTGATCCTTTTTATTTAAGATTCTTTTTCCCGTCTCATTTCTACTTCTATCTATTTGGATGTCTATGTGATCCAAAGAAAATATATCATATTTTTTTTGTCACAAGAGACGCCTACTAGAGGCCTGCGGCTGGTATAGTTGATACAAACGCCATCAGGCGGATCGATAAACCAAACATATCTTCCTAGACTAACATAAAGAGAACTTTTTGCTAGCATGTGAGGATCTACGTTGGAACTCTGACTCATGGAAAAGTTCGAAAGATTGAAGTTCTTCTTGCCTCGCTTTGATGTCCTGGATCACATGGCTAGAGCTCGTCGCTTCCTCCCTGAAGCTTCTCACAACATTATTGCAATCGCTCCCCATCCTAACCCTTTGCAAATGGAGATCGCTTGCTAGGGCCAGTCCCTCCCTGCATGACGCAGCTTCCAACATCTCCGGCTCCATCACACCCTCCATTATCAGCGCAGAAGCTCCTAGGAAATTTCCAGCAGTCTCTAGCAACGGCCGCCACCGAGCCGAGGCTCAAGTTTTTTGAAACTACCGCATCAACATTTATCTTGGCAATCCTAGCAACTGCCGCCACTGAGCCGAGCCTCAAGATTTTTTTTAACTACCGCATCAACATTTATCTTGGCAATCCCAGGTGGAGGAGGTAACCACCATCTGCATTGCTCGGCGCCTGCTCCTTCTCTCTTGGGGGCACAAGCTCATGTCGGTCATGAATCTTTTAACAAAACTGTGAGTAGATAAAGAACTTTGAAAAGAATTTTCATACACCGCTTTCCTTCTGGCACCAGATTGCCCACATGGTAGCCATTACTCGTGTAACGTCGTCACGGTCTCCTCGCACTCAAGAGCCCACACGCATTTTACCAGATTACATTCCAGAGGTGTAGGCTTCCATGAGTCATGCTCCCCACAAATCCCATAAGAGTTCTGCGTCGCCTGTGACGAAGATAGTGTTAGAATAATAGCGCAGAAGCGATAATCCAAAAACGCAAAATCAGATCACAAAATCACCCAAAATAAGAACGACACCGAGGCACGATGTTTTTTAATGAGGTTCGGCGATGTGCCTAAATCCTAGGCTCATGATTACGGGTGCTCCTTCCCATAAACAACAGCTACACCGACATCCGAGCACAACCGTGGCCTCGCCGCCGCCCACACCAACCGCCAAGTCATCTCACGGTTACAATAGTAGTGCCCTCATATTTATAAGATCTAGAGGTACAAAGTTCAATCCAAACTCTATCTCTAATCTACCAATTATAATTTAAATTCAATTATAATTAAATTATATACATATTCGACACATATTCAATAAATACATCAAATACATCATGTAAATTTCGGCTGGCCAACTCCGGGGTTAGCCCCGTGGGCCTTCACTGGTGTAGCAGGCCAGCAGCAGTTTTGTTTCCGAAAAGGCCGACGGCTCTCCCTCTAGTTAATTAAGTGTCGGCCCAAGTAAAAGCTCCCCCGACCCACCCAGATTTGCTTCCCATTTGTTCTCGTTTTATTAAGTTTTTTTAAACACAGTACAGATGTAGATGCTCACAAACACGTACGCATATTTATCCCTATAAATATACACACGTAATCCTATCCCTATGAGCACCTCCGAGAGACTGAGCCGGCAAATCCTCGAGATTGACAAAGTCACCACAGATACCTCGCTGTCGACGGAAACATCACCTATCACTGAAATCATAATGTCGTTAAATCCTAGAAAATTTACTCCTACAGGAAGTTGAACCCAGGACCCCAGATGCTACTGACGCTTTGTAACCACTAGGCTACAAGCCCTTTCGCGTTCTCGTTTTATTAAGTGTTAGCCCTGAGATGCCATAAAGACATACTAAGCAGTATTGCAATTCATTTGGTTTTGTTTGAATATGTTTTTTCTCTTCTTTTTAGTTAACTAGTATAGTGTACGTACCATACACATATATTTTCAAAATATACTATTCATACAATACATTTAGCAGCATCGTTTTTTTATCCAATTAACATAAATGATAATGCCACACCAATAAGTGAGACTTTGTGGGTTGACTTTTCTTAAGGCATTGGTTTCGGGTTCTGAGAATTTATTTTGCTTGCATACATATGGGCTCTATCCTTCCCCAATCTACTTTCTCCTCAAGAATAAAGAGTGAATCAGACAAATAATTATTTTGGAGACTTTAATTAATGTTTTAATCCGTTTTCTCCGCAAATACCAGAAGCGAATTCAACAAAATATGACCTCTGAGACTTTCTAAGTATTTAATGGGAGAAGCAAGCATCGAAATACAAGAAGCAAACAAGTAAACAAGACAGCTGTATATGCACAATTCAAAAGCCTCAACCGGAACCGGCTGGGAATAATACATAGAGAAGGCAACAAGCAAACAATGGACGAAAGCCAGAAAATCAATAGCAGAGGTCAACCACACAATTACACAAAGATACCTAGCAAGCATGCATGCCTTGCAATTGGCCACTCGCCACTCTGGCTGTACGCCACCCTAGTACGGCCGATCCAAGTCACAATTCCGTATGCATGCTCCGGATTGTGCGGCTCCTTAAAAAAATCTTATGTAGGGCTTTTTTCAACAGATCCAAGTGTGGAGGGTATGTTGTAGTTCCTCTTCTCTATCACCTACAGGGATCTCAAGGTCGAGGTCTTTCCATCCCTTCTCGATTCCGTCAACCATAATTCTAGCATAGCCTTCAGGAATCGGCGCGCCATGAATTATCCCGCCTTGGACAGGTACTTCAACAATACCGTGAGCCACTAATTTGACCTAATACGCAACCCTAATACGGCCGCGGGTGAAGGAGGTGTCCACGGTGGCCCGGCGGCGGTGGCGCCTTATGCCGGCGCGGGTGGGGAGGCGCACAGCGAGAGCTGGATGGAGAAGTTCGGGGATGATGGCGCGGTGGTGGAGGCCGTGCGGACTGCAGAGAGGAAGGCTCACGGCGGCGGCGTGAGGCCCGAGGTCACGTGAGGCGAAGGGGAGGGAGAAGGATTGGCGGCCGCGGCGGTGGGTGAGCGGGCGTCTGCTTTGTCGCCGCGGATGGATCAGTGAATCGTGGAGGGGGAAGGGAGTGTAGTCCGGCAGGGAAGAGAAGAAACAGAAGACGATGGGACTCGACGAGCGGGTACGCGCCAGAGGGTAAGCAAATCTTAGGTGAGAAAATTTTTTTTGGCAGAAATATTCTCTAAATCACAACTTCTATAGGTCTACCCTTCCTCCCATCTTCATCAATTCTGACGGGCGGGTACAACGTGAGGCGTATGGTGGACCCAATTTGAATAAGAAATATCTTTAATTATTTTTGTTCTTTACAGTATAGATAGTATAGATAGATTGATTTATTGATAGATAGATAGATATAATCAGTTGGGTCCAACCCCTCCTATTTCATAGAGAGAGAGAAAAAGAAATCCCATAAGTTATAATGCTTGGGGAGGCGTCGTGAGGCATTTCATGTGCCTATAATTTGTGGGCCTAATATAAGGATAGACGTTGGGAGGCGTCAACAAGGAGGCGCCGGGAGGCGTTAGTTGTGTCTATGGTCGGTGGACCCATAGGTGTCGTAACGTCTCCCAACGCCTTCCAATGCCTCTAAAGTTAGAGGAATTAGAAATTCATGGCAATTCTTTTTCTGTAGTTATTTTTTTCAATTAAGGGTATGATAGTAAATCCATGAGTGAGACGAGTATTTGTTTTAAAGAAAAAGATGATCATATTCATATTGTTAGGGTTCGTAGTCCTCTCCTTCCGGCTCTGCCTGCGCCGTGCTCACTGTCAGCCCCGTCGCCGCGGCGCTCGCCAGGCCGCCCGTCGCCGCGCTCGCCGTCGGCCGCGTCGCCGCGACGCTCGCCAGGCCGCCCATCGCCGCGCTCGCCGTCGGCCCCGTCGCCGCGACGCTCGCCAGGGAGCCCACACCGTGATCGCCATCAGCCCCGTCGCCGTGGCGCTCGCCAGGCCGCCCGCGCCGTGCTCGCCGTCGGCCCCGTCGCCGCAGGGCTCGCCAGGCTGCTCGCGCTGTGGTCGCTGTCGGCCCCATCGCCGCGGCGCTCGCCAAGCCGCCCGCCGACCACCTCGCCGTCAAGACACTCGACGTCCTCAACGCTGCGTCCCTCACGCTCGCCTCACTCCGGGCCGTGCTCACCGCCGCGAAATGCCTCCTCACCCCAGGGCTGCACCGCGCTCACCACGCCTGCGCGCGCAGGGCCATCGCTCTTCCCGGACGACGCCAAGGCCTGCGCAGGCGGCTCCCCGCCCTCGCCTTCCTCCCACACCATGCGGGCGCTCTCCTCCAGAGTCTCGAAGAAACGCCATGGCGGCGCACCTCGCGCCACCGCCGCCGCACGCGCCCGTCTGCGGCAGCGTCCAGCGCGGGCTGCGGCCTCGGGCTCGCGCTGTACACCATGAGCTCCATGCTCATCTTCGCCATGTGGCGGCGTGCGAGGCACAGGGCGAGGGCGCGGCCGTGGTGGCTGCAGCTTGCGAGGCAGAGGGCGAGGACGCGGCGGCGGTCTGCTGTTCGCTGTTCGCGTGGGCTGATCGGGCGGGTGACTGCGTGAGTCAAATTGCGCAAGGACCGTACTACCCTTGGACGAATAAAATCAACCAAATAGCTCTATTTTATGTAGGCGTTTTGAAGCGTTTCCAAGCATTTTATAAAAGGTCTCAGGTTACAAATAACCCCTACAAGAAGGATAGTTGCATTTACCTCTCACAAAGTGAGAAATAATATTTCCTTAAAGATGTTGAGAAAATGTATCACTAAATACGTCTGTGTTTCATTTTAAGAAATAGGAATGACACTGGCATTACTGCAGAAATATTTTATCCATGCTAATTAAATCCTAACCCTTACTCGTGTCGGTTATCGAATCGGTTGTACGGATATTACATAAATCTTCACATGTTTTTCGCAAGCTTCGAACCCACAAATTCTTCCTCATACCGTTGGTTGTTCTTACCGTCCCACCTACTTCATTGCTAATGCAATGGGGGACTTAATTTATTATTTTCAACTCTTCTTGTTTGGAAACTTTGGTCAATTATTTGAACATCTGAAAATCAAATAGAAATTATTCGAACATCTAAACCTACAATTTCTATATAAAATTTATCTCCATCCGAGTCCATATGACAAAGTTGTAAATTTTCAAAACAAGCTAAAAACCAAATTATTAACGTGGAGAAAATATTCTTTCCGACTTGTAATTATAACCCTTACAGATAATCTCCAATGTCTTGGTGCTGGTGGATAACAATTGGAGAAGGTATCGCTACCAGCTTCTGCGATATGAGTAACTATGGCCCGTTTGGGAGGGCTCAGCCGGCGGCTCCATCAGCGGCTCCTGCTGGAGCCCTCCCAAACGCCGCTCCGGTCGGAGCGCTTCTGCCCGGGAGGATGGGAGAGCCGGAGCCGTTTTCCACAGCAGACGGGCGGAGCTGGCGGAGTTAGAAAAATCAGCTCCGCTTGCTCCGGCTCTGGCTTCGCCTCCCACGAAGCCCTCCCAAAGGGGGCCTACATATCTCTGCCATCTCTAATTGCATTAGCTCAGATGAGTCAACACGAATAAGTGCTTTTCTAGTATAGCATTGTAAGTATATCAATTTTCTAGGTAGAAAAGACGCAACACAAACCTTAAATATAGTTATTAGTTTACTACATGCATGTCATCCGTGCAAGAGGTGAGGCCCAGAAAGGAGAAGTTTGTCCGGCAGATGCTTCTCCTCTCCGTCGTCTTCTCCTTTAGGGACCCTACCTTTAAGTCCTTGACCTAATCAAGAATTGCATCTACACATGGCTGCCCCACCAGGAGGACGCCGGAGCCTGACACAGAGATTACCCGTGTTTTTGACTTGTACAGTTTTTGGTGGCCCTGTGTCATCAACATCATGCATGTGGTCTCTTCATCAGACTGCTTCATAGTTCATACATCTATCCGGCCCTGCATGCTTAGCTAGCACACTCGATGACGCAATTGATTGTGCATCGCAAAAAAAGATTATCGCTTTTCCTCTTTCGGACGGAGAAAAGCAGAAAAATGCAGGGAATCTTAGGAGAAAGTATCAGTTTACTTATTGGAAGACGAAAAGTAAATTATGAGGACTCATTCTATCCGATCCTATGCGCAACAGAAGGTCCCACTGGTAGCAGGGTGAATCTACAAGAAAAGGTTGTCAAAATCGTTGATTCATTCCAAGCCGCATCGGAGATCCATAGGTAAGTGACAACCATAACACACAGTCGTAAAATCAGACAATAAAGTCAAGATTTAACACACATGTATAATTAGAGATGGTAAAGGACTTAAAATTTAGCGTAGATAATCTAATGGTCGGGCTCTAATCTTATATAATTTAAGCTAAAAATATATAAGGGTCAAGTTGGATTGTCAAGAGATGACCTGTTACCAGGCACGAGTGACTATTCCTTAATTTTTTCTATATTTAGAAATCCAATTTGAACTTTTGACGATAAATAATCCTTGGATTGTACTTCACAAAATATGCAATCTATTTATTTACAATACTTTAAACTTTGTAAGTTTATATGAATGCCGCTCCGTCCATCCTAAAATATAAAACATTTTGAATTTGTTTTAAATTTAGCTATTTAAATTTGACCAAGTTTACATAAAGGAACAATGATATATACGATATCAAACAAACATAATTAGATTCACTATGAAACATTTTTTAGTACTTCACTTCTTTGATATGGTTGATGTTAAGACAGATGAGTAGACGGTAGAACTGATAGCGAAAGTTCATCATGCGGATGTTCGAGAACACGTCTCTATTTTTTTATTCCTTTAACATGAGTCAACAAAGCTCATCAGGGGAACTGAATCTATCCCGCGGTGATGCATTAATCATCCTATTTTTCCCTCTACCACTCTCACTAGTCTCCCTCTCATTTCCCTCCCTCATGATCCTTCTCCTCCCTTCCCCCACCGCTTCCCCTCCGCTCCCCGCCACCAACTCACCCGCCGTCGCCCTCTTCTCTCCCTTCTCCCCCCGCCTCCCCTCCCCTCCCCCACCGGCTCACCTTGTGCCGCCACCTCCTCTGCGCACGCGGATCTGCGCACCCCCCCACCCTCCCTTCCCCTCTTATCACCCCCACCCCTCCCTTCTTCCCCTCTCATCCCTCTCCCCCTCTTAGCCTGCGCATGAGCTTCGCCTCCTCATGGTGCCCGGCACTTGACCTCCACAGCCTTGCCCTGCCACTACTCCTGGGCCAGCCTAGCCCTGCCACCGCTCCTCGACGAAGCTCGAGACCGCGGCAGGAGCCCGAGTGATGGCGGGTGCGGCTGGTTGCGGGAGGCCGAGCGGCGGCCGGCTATGTGGGAGGCCAAGCGGTGGCAAAGCCCGAGGCGCAGCGAGGCAGCAGCAGGCGTGCTGGCAGGTTTTTTCTTTTTTTCTTTTAATAGGCATCACCGCCGGTTCCCATCACCACTGACTTAAATCCAACGGGCACCCCAACTATTGGTGATGTCCATTTTGAACTGGCGGTGATGGGGTGCTGGAGTAGTGTGATGTCAAATGAGAGCCAGACGATTTAGAAAGGATTTATTTGCTGATGTTAAGTAATTTGGAAATCGTGATTTTTAAGTAATTATAGCGTGAGAAAGCACTAATTTACAAGGGTGTTTAGTTTGAGAAATCACCTGAACTTGAAGAAATGGTCTATCATATGGTCATCCTATGGATTTTGGTGAGACGAGGCCATTCCCTATTGTTAAGCTGTTTATGAGCGATGCATGGTGATAAATTCTTCCATTATATTTCTCAAACTAAGCAAAAATGCGAGGAAGCCCCATTCATGAAACCAAACAAGTATTAGGGTTTGTTTGGCAGAGCTTCAGTTTTGGCTGAAACAGTTTCGGCTGTAACTTCTTCGGTGGAGCCATTTTCGATTTAGAAAGTGTTTGGAAAAATAGCTCTTTATATTTGTCTAAAATACATAGAAAATATCAAATGACAATAATACCCTTTTTGTATTTGTTTTCTTCCTATTTATTTTTCTTCTCTTTTTCCCCTTCGTTCCCTTCTCTCTCCACCTTATCTTTCTTCACCAGGGTCACTCCCGAATCCCTATTCGCCTACACACCCACCTCCATGCTCGTCGCGAGCCTCCTCGGCACCCGCGCTCCTCTTCGCCCACGACGGATGCCTCCGTGCCGGCCTCTAGCTCATGCCACCGGGCAGAGGTGCCCACGCGTCGAGCTTCAGCCACCGCGCCTTGCTCCTGCCCCCCCTGAAAGTGCATTTGGCCCCCTAAGTGGGTTTTGGTGTTGATGACATGCATAATTAAGGAGCTAATGAGTTTTTCGAGTTTTGAACAGGTTATGATGCAATGAAATGAAAAATACGGGTAAAAAGACGCCAAATTGCTTAATGGACGGTGTTGGAGCTCAAAGTAGAGTTTTATTTATTTTCTATTTTGAATTTGAGTATAGGAAACACTGTACTATTAAGAGGAATGCGAAAAAGTGTTCTGGAGATGCTAGTGTGCTTGGTAGAAAAGCCAAAAACAAACGAGAGAACCAATCCTTTCCTAGAAACCTTAAACCAGCAAAAATCTGCCTCGTCGGAAGTTCCGACCTGGGTCGGAACTTCCGACTAGTACATTAACTGCACAGTAACGGCTAGTTTTGGGGCTCGGGTATAAATACCCCTTCACCTCTCATTCATTTGCTGTTGACCTAACTCGAGACAAATACCTCCTTGAGCATTCAATCCAAGGAGATCTGCAAGGTCATCTCAAGGACCTAGTTCTCAAGCTCCATCAAGCTCTCGTGGTCCTTCTCCTTCACGTGGTCCTTCTTCTTCACATGGGCCTTCTACCTCCTGTGGTCCTCCACCTCGTGCACCAAAGAAGAAGGGCATTCTTGATTTTCTTTCTAAAGGACTCTTTGCTTGCTTCAATGTGGGTCGTCACAACGCCGAGGAAATTCATACCCACAAGAAATATGTTGATGAGCAACTTCTCAAGATTGAGGCAAGGCAAAAGGAGATAATGGCCAAGAGTGACATTCCACATTCTTCGGTCTGTGCTCCTATGGATTTTCCTCCTCCTCCCGTCTTCTACAACCCTTGGGAGGGGATGGAACCATCCATGACGTATGGTGCGTCTCAATTCGGTGAAATTGAAGAAGAAGACTTTGGTGAATTGAAGAAGAAGACTTTGGTGTGCATGAGGAGTCGATCGAAGAAGAAGAAGAAGAAGAAGAAGAAGAAGAAGAAGAAGAAGAAGAAGAAGAAGAAGAAGAAGAAGAAGAAGAAGAAGAAGTTCCTGCTGCCAACACTGAGACCGAGCTGGAGACGACAACGACGACGAGTGAAGGCTATGGAAGGGCCTCTCCTTTTTGGTGCTTGATGCCAAAGGGGGAGTAAGCTCACCATAGGCCTTGGGGCCGCTTATGCTTGTTGCTTTATCTATCTATCGTATGTATTGTAGCTTGTGGACATGTAAGACAACCATTATGTACTTGTGTGATGTGTGGTGTGCCAAGTGAGACTTTAAATTTGTAAGACTTATTCATGGCATGTTATGTTAGTGTGATCTTAGAACCTTAATGCTTGTGATGATCATGACTTTCATGACTTGGTGTAATGCTTATTTCCACTTTATTGTTGTAATATATCTTGCCATATGCATCACGTTTGATTATTGTCACACTTTGCACCCCACAGATTCAATGATATAGGGGGAGCTCTCTTAATTTGTGCAAATGGCATTTGAGGTCATTTTGAATTCATTATGAAAAATGCACATATTAAGGGGGAGCTCAACTATATGATTGGTTCAAAACTGATTTATGATTTTATTTGTGAGCCTTATTTGTGTTGTCATCAATCACCAAAAAGGGGGAGATTAAAAGTGCATTTGGCCCCCTAAATGGATTTTGGTGTTGATGCATGCATAATTAAGGAGCTAATGAGTTTATCGAGTTTTGAACAGGTTATGATGCAATGAAATAAAAAATACACGTAAAAAATGCCAAACTGCTTAATGGACGGTGTTGGAGCTCAAAGAAGAGTTTTATTTATTTTCCATTTTGAATTTGAATATAGGAAACACCGTACTATTAAGAGAGATGCGAAAAAGTGTTCTGGAGATGCTAGAGTGCTTGGTAGAAAAGCCAAAAACAAACGAGAGACCCAATCCTTTCTTAGAAACCTTAAACCAGCGAGGTCGGAAGTTGCGACTAGGGTCGGAAGTCTCTGGGGACTTCCGATTAGGGTTCCTCGGCAGGAATTTAATGTTGGTCGGAACTTCCGACCAGTACATTAACTGCACAGTAACAGCTAGTTTTGGGGGCTCGGGTATAAATACCCATTCACCCCCTCATTCATTTGCTGCTGACCTAACTCGAGACAAACACCTCCTTGAGCATTCAATCCACTTCCCCACTCCTTCCTTGAGCTAATCCTTGCATTGATTTAAGCTAGGGCATGGATGAGAGAGAGATTGAGGTGTGTGACTTGTTCCCTTTAGAAAGAGTGTAGCCCTCTTTCTCCTATGAGCACTTGAAGCATCTCCAAGCATCGATTAGCATTTGTTACTCTTGAAGCTTGCTTCTAGACGGTTTGGCGTCACTCGTGGAGCGCCCTCTTATGTGTGTGCGCCCCGGAAAGTTTGTATTACCCAATCCTTTGTTGATTTTGATAGTAAGTGACTCAATCCTCCTTTGTGGTTGATTGAGTGAGGAAAGGGTTAGAGAAGACCCGGCTCTTTGTGAGCTCCTCAACGGAGACGTAGCTTCCTTAGTGGAAGTGAACTTCGGGATAAAATCGCTTGTGTTTTGTTCATATTGTTCATACTTGTTGACCTAGACCTTGTTTTGTCCCGATCTACGTATTCTTGTTGTTGAGCTTGCTAGGGTTGGTTGCAGAAGATTCCTAGCATCACTACGCAATTTTTGATTCAGCCAGGTTTCGCAGTTTCAATTTAGTTTGAATTTCATTGTAAATCCTTTGTATTGTTGGAAGTTCCGACCAGGCGTCGGAAATTCCGGTCCATCGAAACTTTCTACACGGGATCGGAAGTTCCGACAGGTTTAACTGCTGCGAAGAACTTTCAGGTTTTTACAGGTTCGTCATGCCTCGCGTAGCCGGCCTTTCCCGTCGCCGGCCTCCGCGCCGGTCTGCGGCCGCCTCCGCGCTGCTGCTGGCCGCCTCATGGAGCTCTCTATCCGCTACCCCTCGCGAGGACAAGGGTGTCAAACGCACGGGAGGAGCCGCGTGGAGCCAGTTTTTTTTCCCTCCCGTACTCCCGAACGGCTCCAAAGAGCGGGATTTGGGAGGCTTCTGCACCGGAGCTATTCCGTGGGCACCTGTTTGGCAGGGCTCCTCAAGAAGCCGATGGAGAAGCCGTTCAAAGAGGCCTTAGTGCAATGGTGCACACCCACCGTGCACCCACATAACCACACTGTATTGTCATATAATTTGGTTTTGTGGGTCCCTAGTTGATACAAATTAAGGCCGGAGATTACCTCCATCGTCTTAAAAAAACGTAATAAGTTGAGGAGATTTGTATTTAACCCTCACTTCATTAGAAAATTCGTAACACGCCACCATGTCTTGACAAAAAAAAACACGTACACGTACTCCATACGAATGTCTGGCTGGCTCCCCCTGTTCCCAGGGCGTGGAGTGCATCATTACCACACCAGCTGACACGACGTGGGCGCATAGATTACACGGTTGAAACCGGCAGCCAATGCGCATAATTAACCCAGCTAATCAGGCTGCCGGCCGCGTGTTCTCCCTCCAATTTACTCTGAATCCACACCCAAAAAGGCGCGGCTCGGCGCAGCGCTGCTACGAGCATATTAAAGTAAAAGAAATTAAACAAAGCTGCATGCTCTGAACATCCAGGACAGAGAGATACGGCCCGGGGGCCCCACGGTAGCCAGCCGATCTCTTTGCAGAGCATATGTTAAGGGCATGCTTACTACTGCGGCTGCTTGTTAGCCTAGTGTATCAGTAACATGCATGGAGGTAAAAATAGAATACCCATCATCAGTGTAAAGCTCGTGGGGGCTCGGTCATTACGAGAGAGATCAGCTCAGTAAGCTCGATACGCTACAGTGCAGGATGAAACGGGATCAGAGTTCTGGGAGAGGGGATCTGTGGCAGTCCATGCGTGTACTCTGATGCAGCCAAAAGTACAGCAACAAACTCTCGCTCCGTACCCTGCAAGGTTCAGTCAGGGCTCTGTACCTGTAATGTAACGTAGGTTAGCTAGTCTGTCTGCCTGCACAAAGATCTACTGGATTCAGGCCATCTCAGTTTATGATGACCGGCACAGCGAAAAGATTGCATTCTTGGAATCGAAACTAACTCTTCTTCAGAATTTCCTTTCAAAAAGGTTCTTCTTCAGAATCAGCCGGGCGAGGGTAAAAGTTTTTCTTTTCCTTTCCAGAACGCACATGGGCGGTTTCTGAACCTTGTGTGAAACCAAGAGGATCGGAGCCTCGGAGGAACGACGTGCAAACCTGCAACAGATCCCGGGGCGGCGCGACGAGATGCGTTTGAAAGAGGAGGCACCGGGAACGCCTTTCCATTTCTACGACCTGGGCGTCACTGTTCATCCGCCCCCATGCCGCCTGCGTTTGTCACAACAGCTCAAGAAGCAGGCGGCAAAAGTTATATTATGTCATGGACGGTGAAAATTCCTTTGGCCCTGCAAGTGCAAACAAACACGATAGAAGCTCCCCTTTTTTTTGCCCCCCATGCAGTGTTAAAAAAAACAAGCTTGGAGCACCTTGTAGAGGACCTAGGAAGCAGTGAAAGGTAGCAAGGGCATGGAGATTGAGGACCACGTCGACCATGCCATCAGGGTTTCATTCCATTCCATGTAGGACCAGGCAGCAGGTAGCTGCCTGCAGATGAACAGCAAAGGAGAGTTCTGATGCGTAGAGTGGCCATAGGCGTAGAGGAGCGAGCCAGCATTGGCCAAAGCGAGCGAGCATGCATGCTGAGTGCAGAACCCAATGAAAGTGATAAAGGGGAGGAGGGGAGAGGGATGAAAAGGAGAGAGTAGGGCAATGCAAGGAAAGAACACAAGCTGGGGGGGCCAACCAACCAACCCAAAGGCCAAAGCCACTGGACTCTGCCCCCATTGCGTATTTGCATTCCTTGCCTCTTGTCTTGAGGGCTCGGCTTGCTTTTCTGCACCCGGCCCCCTCGATCGAATGAGAGCACCTGCGGCTCAAGATTGACCGGGTTTAAAATGGTCAAGTAAGCTGGAGGCAAATAGGAGAAGTCACATGAGATTTTATTCTGGATGTGTTGCTTGCGTGCTTGTTTGTTCGTTTGTTATATGAACATCGGTTTATGGTTTAATGCAAAGGTAGGTTCTTCACCATCGAACTATCATAAAATTTTGTTTTTCAACCTTCAACTATAAAATCGGATAACAAGGACCATCCAATAGTTGAAACCGAACAAATTTGGCCCGTTGAGTGATTTCAGAGATAGTTTTTCATCTTATAAAAATTAAATATTCAAATTTAAACTAAAAATTTATAAGTAATTCATTTCAAATTAAAAAATATATAAAACGGGTTAGAACATCCTTCTAAAAATGTAACCTATCTATGGCAATCAACTTGGCAGTTATTCAAATATAGTTTTTTTTATATTCATAGTATTTATTTGCTTGTAGTTATGTCTATTATTCTTTAATAATAAGATTCAAATAGAGTACCAACAGTTGGGTTACATTTTTAGGAAAATTTTGGTACTAGTTCCATATTTTTCTAATTTAAAATGGATTAGTTTGATTTTTTAGATTTTTAGTTTTTTTAAGAAAATATAAAATTACCTTTGAAACCAACGAAAGGGTTTCCGATTTCAATAGTTGGATGACTTTCATTATCCGATTTTGAAGTCGATGGTTGAAAATTGAAACTGGACTTTTCCCTTTCTATAAATCCTGATCCAAAATGGGGACAAGTATCTGCTAATAAAATTGAGATGCAATTGTATGTGTTGGTCATGTTAACATCTATTACGCTGGTCAAGCAGGGTCTCTGATCAACGTGTCCACCAGTATAGAGGTCAACTTTTGCATACCGGAAATAAAAGATGCATGCATGTTAGGCATCGGATTCGGTAGGGGCGCCGGAGGGGGGGACAACTTCACCAGACATGCGCCCCCTCATCAATTCATGGCAATGAAATGGATGATGAGCAGCAGGCAGCAGCCAAATAAAGCGGGGTAATACGGTCAGATATGCCAAATACCACCACTGAAAGCGTATGCCCCCTTTGGCCTACATACTCATCCCGCAAGTATCCCCGCCGTATGATGATGAGACGAGGTGAGGTGAGACCGCCGCCGCTTTGCCTGATGCTGCCTGTCTCTTTAACCGGCTGGGCTGGATGCAACGCAACGCAGTGGTGGACACACACACACACACACACCAGTTTCTTCCTTGCAAACGTCCGTCCCCAATGAAACTGAGCGGGCGCTCCTCGCCATGGCCATGAGCCCATGATGCCATGCTGGTATGGTACCACTCATTGCACTCCATTGCCTTGGGCACTCCTCTCCCTGGGTTGGGTTGGGTTGGGTTGGGTTGGGCAGGGCGCCCCTCAGCTCACTCCCTCAGCTCCTTGCTGCCTTTCCCAAAAGCAGGCAGGCAGGCACACCAAGTAAATTATTCCCCTCAACTCGATTGCCTCATGCTGCAAAGCCTCATGCTTTGTCGGAACCGGACCCTGGCTGGCTAGGCTGGCTGGCAGAGTGGTATATAGGCAGCGTAGCGCCCCCGGTGCGGTCGCCTTGGAAGCGGAGATCTTTGCGTACAGGGAGGACGAGTGCTCGCTCTCCTCCGTCTTTGTTCGCCTTGCCCGAAGCAACGCAACGACCTGCCCCGCCACTTCAAGCTCCTACGATCACTCCGGAGCCGCGCTGCCGGCCAAGCCCCGCCGAGATTTCTGGCACCACCCAGCAGCAGCAGCGGCGGCGGCGACTCCCAAGGCAAGGCAAGCGAGCGAGCGAGCGAGCGGCTCGCACCAAAGCAGCAGCCACGGGCCGGCCAATGTATTCTTCCTCGCCGGCCTGGGACAAGAGCGAAGAGCAGAAGCAGCTGCGCCTGCGCCGGGAGAGGTCGTCGTTCCACAGGTCAGTCAGGACCCCCCCGCGCTGATGGCAGCCAGCGCGTCGCAGCCTTCGTCCGCGGCCCTTGCGCTCCTCGTCGCGCTGCTGCTTATCGCCGGCTGGGCGTCGGCGGCGGGGAACGAGACGCAGGGGTTCCGGCCCGGCGACGAGCTCCGGCGGTACAGGAGGGTGCAGGCGCTGCTCAGGCGGCTCAACAAGCCGGCGCTCCGGACCATCCAGGCACGTGCGTGCGCGCACCTCCGCTACCTCTTGTCTTCTTCCTTTCTCTGTTGCTCACCTCCGACTCCGACACTGACACTGACGGTGCGAGCTCGCTTCGCTTCTTCGGTTTGATGGGTGCAGAGCCCCGACGGCGACCTCATCGACTGCGTGGGGGCGCACCTGCAGCCGGCGTTCGACCACCCGAGGCTGCGCGGCCACAGGCCACTGGTAATGTACTACTGCTAATTCGCATTCAGGGACCACTGAACAGCAGCCTGCTCTGTTTTCCTCTGCACTTTTTTATCATGAGTCCGGCCTCCGGCGATGGAACAGCAGCAGAGTACTTACTACTCATTAACAAGCTCTCTTTCCGTACGTTCCTGCAGGACCCGCCGGTGCGGCCCAAGGGGCACCACCACCGCCGCCCCAACGACACCGCGGGCGCCGGCGCGCAGCTCTGGGCGGCGTCCGGGGAGTCCTGCCCGGAGGGCTCCGTGCCCATCAGGCGGACCACGGAGGCCGACGTGCTCCGCGCCAGCTCCGTCAGGCGCTTCGGCAGGGCGCCCGCCGCCAGGGTGCGGCGCGACTCCGTCGCCGGCGGCCACGAGGTCCGTACTCCATTCCTCTCTTCATTCTTCAAGTCATCAGTCACCACCAGCTCGGCTGCGCAATGGCATGCATGGGCCAAGCAAGATCTTGGGTTGGTGAGGCAGTTACGTTCTGGGTCCGAGAGAGAGGGCCAAGATCTCAGCAGATCGAGTAGCTCGCTGACAAGCGCTAGAAGCCAGAAATGCTTGCATGGCGCTGACAAATGATTAGCTAGATTCACCTGATGACGATGAGCGTGTCGTGTCGTGTCCTCTTCTTCTTCCATCCTGCTGCAACTGCAACTGCTACTGCAATGCATCTGGATCGGTGACAATATATATAATGATGAGCCTGCCTGACCCGTATGTGCACTGCAGCACGCGGTGGGGTACGTCGCCGGCGACGAGTACTACGGCGCCAAGGCGAGCATCAACGTGTGGGCGCCCAAGGTGAGCACGGCGTCGGAGTTCAGCCTGTCGCAGATCTGGGTCATCGCGGGCTCCTTCGGCAACGACCTCAACACCATCGAGGCAGGGTGGCAGGTCAGCCCGCAGCTCTACGGGGACAACTCGCCAAGGTTCTTCACCTACTGGACGGTAATTAAGCAGCTTGCTTGCTTGTTGCTTGCTCCTGGTCCTTGGTCCTGGACCAGATAGATCATCATCAGACTGATCAGCCGCCATTCGATCGTGCAGACGGACGCGTACCAGACGACAGGGTGCTACAACCTCCTCTGCTCGGGCTTCATCCAGACCAACAGCCGCATCGCCATGGGCGCCGCCATCTCCCCGACCTCCGCCTACAACGCCGGCCAGTTCGACATCAGCCTTCTCGTCTGGAAGGTAACCAACCATGTCTAGTTTGCAGGCACGGCGGCACACACCGCGCATCATCATCATTGCGCTGTCCTTTCTTTAGTTTGCAATTGCTTGCTCCTTTCGGCTTTTTCATTCAACAAGGGCACGGCTTTTCAGATCGTGTACGTCTAGAAATGAGTACGACCACTCACCAGTACGTGGAGCTGAATTCCTTCTTTTTTGTGTTTTTTCTTTTTTCCTTTACTTATTTGAAACCGGATGAAATCTCTATGTACGTATATGGATTTTCCTCTCATTAATTTTTTGTGATGAACTGAAAGGGAAAAAAAACCTAACACGCGTGCTTCCAGGACCCGAACCACGGCAACTGGTGGCTGGAGTTCGGCTCCGGCGAGCTGGTGGGGTATTGGCCGTCGCTGCTGTTCAGCCACCTGGCGTCGCACGCGAGCATGGTGCAGTTCGGCGGCGAGGTGGTGAACACGCGCGCGTCGGGGTCGCACACGGCCACGCAGATGGGCAGCGGCCACTTCGCCGGCGAGGGATTCGGCCGCGCCTCCTACTTCCGGAACCTTGAGGTGGTGGACTGGGACAACAGCCTGGTGCCGCTCGCCGCCGGATTCCACGTCACCGCCGACCACCCCAACTGCTACGACATCCAGGGCGGCGTCAACGCCGTCTGGGGCAACTACTTCTACTACGGCGGGCCCGGCAGGAACGTCAGGTGCACGTAGCAGTGCGATCGAGCAGGGGGGTTGAAGAAGAACAGGATCGATGCAGTCATGCTCATGCATGCAGAGGAGGAGGATACTTTTTTGGGTTTAATTTCCATGTCGATCTTTCTTTATTGATCTTTTCTTTTCTTTTCTTTTTCTTGCAAAAGGTTCATTTCTCAAAAGGGAGAATCCATCATCATGTAATTTCTTCATTTTTCCTCCTTTCTCCCTTTTGGTGGTCTAAAACAAACAAAAGGGTTGGGTTGCCAGGTATGGTCAGTGCAAACTAGTCAGGTTCATCAGGTAGTCTCACGAGTTGTAATGTAAAAGCCCCCTGAACAATGTAGCAAGCTAGCAGTATATACACTTGCATTGTCCATCAACAACAAGCAGGCCTTGCTCTCTTCGCCAGATGGCTCATGCTCTTCCTTCCTTGGGTCTGACTCAAAGTCCACAACGGGTAAGAGAAGTCAAAAGAAAAAAACATCATGTTAGGGAACAAGGGGGGAAACCACACTCTATATCAAGCTTCAACGTCAAGCGACAGTCTCACATGTAAAATCTTGCACCCACACTGAAGCAATGCATGCATGAAACAATAATCAAACGCCTCGAAAAATTTGATTATATAACATGTTAACAGCTCTAGCAAGAAGCAATCAGACGCCTCGGGAAGCATGAAGCGACGAGGTTTAGGGGAACGCCATGCCATGTATGCACGTACTACAAATAATCTCTAGAATCTAGAGAAGTGTAGCAGTAGGGAGTATACATATAGTTCCTGTTTTGTTTCTTTTTCCTCCCAAGGCATTTGTCCCTTCCTTCACGTCCAAGCTACATCATCCATGTTGCAGTAAAGCACAAGCATCTAATCCACCCATTTCCCCAGCCTTAGAACATTCAGAACACCAGGACCACCTCACCGGTCGGTCTGCTCCAGTCCACTGCTTCCTACTAGAACTAGAATCTACAGCGTACTGCTACAGGTGAGGAGGAACAGAGCCAGCCACCGAAAACAGAAAAGAGTGGATGGCATGGCATGGCAGCCTCTGGAGCCAAGCGTGTTTCCAAGACCGAACACGAGACCACCAAGAAGTGAGGTGACAGGCATCGAGTTCTTCTTGGTGTTTCAATTCCTCGGCCATACTGGGCGCGGCAGCTTCAGGCTTGCAGTCTCGCAGCACAACCGTTTGTCCCTTGCTGTTGGGGGTACTAGCATTATGTGGGATGGGCACAGGTAGCTGCTGCAATTGCAGGCAATAACACTGCAACGAACTCCTCTGCCTGTGGACAGGGGTATTGAAGCACGCCATTACAGCCCTGCTGCTTCCATTAGGTTCACACAGGCAAACAGCACCAGCGACATCGGCCTGCAACGGCTAGCCGGTGGATAAATGAGCGGCAGGCGACAGGATTCACTGCAGCGTTGTTATGAGCCCCAGCCATCTGAATCAGGTTAGATGCAACGGCAAGCAATAATTAGAGCGGTAACGCAGCTTAATGCCTTAATTAGAGCGCTCCTTGTTAGGTTGCGTGAAACTGGAACTAACAGCACTACTGTGATGATAATACTAATGCAGAACAGTAACATGTATATGCAGGTCAGAGTGTACCTGACGACGCACCTGTCGGCGAAACCGAGAAGCTCCAGTCGGTTCTGGATCGATC
This sequence comes from Panicum miliaceum, assembly GCA_032594955.1. NCBI lineage: Eukaryota > Viridiplantae > Streptophyta > Magnoliopsida > Poales > Poaceae > Panicum > Panicum miliaceum. Next base: position 31,744,712 of record CM064060.1, read on the forward strand.
ACTTGCAGTTGCAGCCATCAAGGCTTGACAAATGGAGAAATCTAGAGTGGCTCCTGTTCTTGTGCCTCAGCATGTCTGTTAAAACAGAACAGTGCATATCATAGGACTGCAGCAACGGCCACCAATCCAGCAGACAGGGGCACGGCGTGGTGCTGGAAAGGTGAACGGGATGGCAGTGCCAAGAGGAGACAGGAGCAACACTCGCAGTGGAAACCAAGCAGACCTGTTTGTTTCCATGTCCCTCCTGCTGCTGCTTAGTCCCCAAATGGATCTGAGCACCTGACAAGCAATAATTATAATTTGGTGTGCTTGCTGCGGTGCAGCAATCGGCCCAGGTTGCAGTCACATAGTCACCAGACAGGGTTTCATTCAATCAGGTACAGGCCAGACCAAGCCAAAAGGAACATTCCAATCCAATATGAAGCTACTTAACACGGCCTACTAGTGCACTTGTGTAAGAGGGGAGAGGACCCCATTTTATGGTAATTCAGTTAATCTATTTAGTACTCGTGTAAATGACTGAAAGCTGTCGTTCCAGATATTCGCACCCTCAAGGCCGGCCGGTATAAGGTGTGGATAAACTTTTGGTAAATTAAAGAAGCTTTTGGTCAAGGGGGTACCAGAACAGTTATATAGATCGGTACTGGTACTGCTTTCTCAGTCCAAACTATAGTTTTTCTCAGTCGATTTATCTAGATAATGAAATAAAACAGGTCTCTCAGCCTCTACATGTTCTCAGACAAAAGACAACTAGAAAAATTTGCCCGTCTAGTTTTGTTAAAAAGAAGCCATAAAAAATAAAGCCAAAACATCTGCAAAATTCTTGGGCCATCCTCAAGACCATTTTCATATCATATGTTGCACATAACTCTAACCCATGGCATAATTATTCTTTAGCATATATCATTTATTCTTCCAACAGTTTTTTGAAGGCACAGGCAGAATCTTTTGGAAAGCAAAGCATTACTTACCACCTCACAGGTAATATTCATAAGATTTTCTGTTCATATTGCTCTTCTCTTCTTATGATAAACAAATTAATCATTATAAAATAGAGATGATCAAAACTGGATTCTTTTACTTAAGCTGTGGTTTAAGAAAAATTCACTTACAAAACTTTTCATCAGATTATAGTACAGTACATCTTTAAAACACAGCTGAACACTCATTTAAGCCTTGATTGACTGTACAAAACTGCTATAACCCTTGTCTTCTCAATATTCTCCAGCTGTCTGCAGGAACAGAGAAAGCAAACAAAAGTAATGAGTGATTTGCAAATGAAATCTTCCATAGAAACCATTAAAAAATTAACTAGTACTTTCATACCATTATCGACTTTACCATATATGACAGGTTGAATGTAGTAAAATATTTTGAAATCATCTGGATATATAAGCAGTGCAAATTTTGTCCATCCAACTTGAATGCAATTCTCAGAAAGGTGAGTGATTTGACCAATAATTACTTCCTTAGTGACAGCTTCTTCTGCATGAAAGAATTTAACAGCCCGATTGCCATAAAAGGGTGCAATCTTTTGACCTTCCACTGTTATGCAAATGTCAGATCGGAAAACTTCAAGTTTGGAGTTTATGTCATGAAATGTGAGCACTGCAAAGACAACCAATAAGTATGTAACGCACAATTGATTCTCCAATTGACAGGCTGTCAGAATCCAAAAGTGATCAAATATCCATCATATCTCACAAATTAGGATCATGCAAGCACAAGTTTACCATACTAGATGGACTAAAAACTATCCATCAGAGAGAGCACTGTCAATTAGTGTCACCAAATCTGCAGGTACACAAACACCATCGATCAAAGAAGTAATGTGATCAACAACATTGCAATCAGATTTCAAGCAGATCACTGACAAACAGCTCTTCTGATATGAAGTAAAAGATTTGAGACAATTTCTTTGCCCTCTGTCTATGTGTTCATATGCCTTTGACAGTGTCACCAATAGCCTTCTGAAACTCTCCTCTTCTAATATTTGTTTGACATTGGAGAAAGCACTACGGTTATCTTCAGAAATACTACAAAGATTCTCAGTAGTGAAAGCCTCTGTAGTTATCATTTTTGATGCAACATTACGAATTGACTTCAGATTATAGACAAAATGGTGTGCAGTTTCTGTTGAAAATGTTACAACCTCTGGCTGCCGAAGATGGTAAAGCTCAATTACATTGGCTAAAGCAAACCGCACTATGAAAACGAAGAAATCATAGAAGTTCATGCCTGAAAATAGATCAAATAGGATGTTATCAGAGAAGGTTAAAAAAAAAAGGCATTTCTTGTTGTTCATGTGATTATTCCACATACTGGAGCATTACCTGTATTAGCTGCCAAATTCCGTTGGCAAAGCCCTTCAAAATCATCACATATATCTCGAATGTCTTCAATATATTCTTTTGCAACTTTGTAGTCTTCATAAAGCAAATTCCACTAAATGTGCCAAGTATTAGCAAGAATGTAATCTTATTATTATACAACTAACTTGATACAAAACACATGTACTCACCACCCAGTGTAGGTTGTAGGCATTAAACCAATTATGGTTTATAGATATAGTATCCTCCTATAGTGATTACCATAAAGGGGAAAAACACATGAGTTTAACAGCTAGTATTATATTAATGGTAACTGGTACAAATCTTTAAACAAATATTGTACAGGAAAAATCAAAGAACTTTTTAAGAAATAAATAAATGCACTGCCATTTGAATATCATTCAAACAGATTTAGCTACACTAATGTTAATTGATAAATACTTAAAAATATAACGTCACTAACTATAGTTTAGTTGTTGAGAGTAAAATTTTCTTCAAATTGATTAGCCATTGCATCAGTTTACATGCCACAGGGAGCAGACTCAAATGACTGAAAGTTCTTCCATGGACATGAGCCCAGCGATAACTACAGCATGGAGGCGCAGCATGCACATAGATGTGGCACATGAGTTCTTTCAGGGATCATTTTATCATTAGGAAGTTGCATGCATATGAGCATATCTCATAATTTGGCGTTTTATCATGATTAGCTGCTTTTTTCTTTTGAATCGTCCATGTTACTTTCTTAGCGATCAAGTCGTACTCCAACCATATAAGGTCATAAGGATTGATTTGCATCCTTTATGTGTGCAAGCAATGGGAGTGAATAATCTTCATAACTTCTAAAGTTTTCTCCCTCATATATTGTTTTTCCTCATCTATTGTCTAGCTCTCTATGTTCTAATGTCTCAGCTCCTCAACCTGCGTTGTCCCAGTCCTGTTCTGCACGATATTTGCCCATCATGGGTTCAGGACATTTTCAATCTCATGAAAGGGGACAGAAAAACAAGCCCTTCCAAGCCCGCCTCAACAAAGGAAGTTAAATGTCTAAGTTGAAAAAGAACAAAGTGCGCATCAAGTGACACCAACCCCAAATTAAGAGAATGAGAACTCAACCTGGTGAAAGCATATTACATATGTTACTCATTCACTGAGAGGAATATACATGTAAAATGGGTAGGGATATTTTAAAGATATCCAGTGTTAACAACCAAATCTGATCCAAAGGCAATGATTGATAGTTTCATGTTATCCTATTTGGTCCCTATTTTGTCCAATGTAGAAAATATATCTACTTGCATAAAACCAAACCAATACAGATCCACCATCAAATGGTAATCATGCAGCTAGGTTGCAAATATGGGGAGATTTACCAGGTTATGGACTTGGTGATACCATCCACTGGGAACAAATATGATTTCATTCTGCTCTTGAATGCACTCTAGCCATTCAGTCTACAAAAGAAACTTCATAAAATTAAATTTCAGAAAAGAAACTTTCCAAAGGACATTGACCAGAGAGGGAGGGAGGGAGACCCTATTGAATTCAGGAAAAAGCCTTTCAGAAACATCATCATTTAAGTTATAGACCGAGGATCTCATGTACCTACATAGCACAATTAACAATCACTGATCAGGTGACAACAGAAAGTACTACGACAAAAAAAAGAGGGAAGATATGGAGCATTTTTGCATTATGTATTATGTAAAAGTTATAATGATGCTTAATAGTTGCTTTACATGAACTAATCTAATAGGCTCACCTGATATGCTTTCATTCTACCATTAACCATTGCTACTAAAGTAAGTTTTAGCTAACAACAATAAACAATGATAAGAAATCCCAAAACTAACTTGTTTGTACCTATCAAATACACGATGACTTTGTGATGGTGGTAGAAACAGCCATTGTTTTCTCCCACAAACGTTCGCCGACCAGCTATATGACCTAAAAACATCAGCATGCAGAGGAGTCCAGGTTCCTACAGATCGAAGGTCAAGCATAATTATGATTGGAGATAATCATAATATAACACAGGGTAATTTGCGTGCGGAACCACAGAATTTCACAATGTTAGACATGTAAAACAGAACATACCCTTTTCTCCCATGTAAACAAACCGATAGTCCGAACAGTTTATTTCATTTTTATGATTGGCAATGTCAGAATCTCTATGTATAGGGTGACTGTCAAGATACATGTTGAGCCAATCATCAACGAAGAATGTTGGTGTAGTATATGCAACATAATCAGGGTACTCCTGGAAATTTAAGATAAGTAATTACAACCATGCTGCTGTTGCAGCAGGAAAGGGAATATCAGTTGGAAAAAGAAAAGAGGCATTGTCTGCATTCTACTGTTGAGCTATTGAAGGATTATTCAATCTTGTAAGCATAGGCACACACATTGTTTTTTTCAAAATGAGCCTCATCTGCATAGCACAGAAGTTATGGACTTCTGGTGAAATCCATATACTTAGAATAAGAAAACATTTTGGTCTTAAGAACTTGTATGTGGATTTAAGACAATGTTGTAATCCTTGGAACGAAAACTTGCAGCTAGCCAGTTACTAAATAATAGAGAGCTCTGAAAAAAGGGAATAAAATCAGTGGGCATACATCATGCAGCTTGCTGGAACTGACTCCATACCACAGTTTTCCTCCAACTTAAAACAATAATAAACATAATTTAGTTTATAACATTACAATTTACAACATCTCTGTCAGATATGCCAGCTTTACATAGGTACGGCATATAGAAACAAATATCATAGTCATCATGGGAAAAATACTATTTTATTACCATAAAATGTTTTAGCAAAAATTAGGAGATGCACACAAAGTGATTCACTGTTTATTTTGATTTGGCATAAACTTTTACATGAACAAAAAAAAATACTAGCCAATGTATGTAATAGTTGAGCAAAATCAAGCGAGCAGTGTGCTGGGGGCAGACCTTAACGAAATGCCAATCTTTCAGATACAACAGGGAGCTCTCGCGATCCCCAGCACTGGAGCAACCGTGAGCGTCTCCAACCCAGTGGTCTATGAACTCCTGCATGGACATCTCAAGGCGCTTCTGGTCCGTGAACTCCCTCGAGGAGCAGTCAGCGACCTGCGCAATCGACACCACTGCGTACGGGTCCTCAAACGATACACGTAGCAACCGCAACGGGCCATCAGCTGATCAGCACGGGCGAAGAGGAGGGGATACCTGGACGAGAGGGGAGGGGAAGTTCCGGGCGAAGAAGCTGAGGTCAGGGCGGCGGCGGTCGCCGGGGCCGGGGAGCGTCCAGTCCTCGCAGGCCCGCCAGGACGCGGTGAGCCCCGTGAGGACGACGGGTCGGTTGGGCGCCATGAAGCGGTCGACGAACTCCGCGTAGGTCAGCGACGCTCCGTCCACGCGCTCCACCTGTCCCACCACCTTCACGCGGCCGTCCATCTGGTCGACCGAGGGAGAGGGAAGGGAGGCACGCTTGCTTCTTCTGCAGCTTCGCTCGGGCTCGGGCGGCGGCGTAGTTGGAAGTGCGCAGTCGCCGGAGTCGGGGGCGACAAGCCGACCGGGCCGTAGTTTCCGCACGAGCGTGGCTGCCCATCCGCCGCACGGGCCTTTAGTTGGGCCGATGGTGTCCACCGCTCCCGCTTGTGGCCGGCGTTTCGGCCCAACAGTTTCTCCACGCGCGTTTTCTGTTTCTTTTTTTTTTGTCTTCTTTTGGTCTTTATATATACGATGAAACATATATTCATTTGTAATTGTATATTAGTATTTGATTTTTTCCTGTGGTTTAAATTTCTTATTCTTGCTTACCTGTGCACTAAACTAAACAACCCTACAGGCTCATTTGGATACTCAGCATTAAAAAACCATGGGAAAGAACCCAACGAGAATTGGCCAGGTGGGTGCTGTAGTCCATCTTGTCACACATCTACATCACCAAAAAAAAAAACGGATGATGGCAAAGATTCGTTGTAATATATGGTATACATTCTAGATTCCAAGATCTGGCTGGGATCCTTACTGCCAACCAAGTGCCAAGAGCAAAGGAACATCACATGAAATTCAGTCATACATTCTCCTATGTTTGTATACCACAGCATCGTGTAAACCCTAAACACACTCCAGCATAAAAGTCCCTTGCTATCTCACATTTGTGGATCCAGGAAAAATTATAATAAAGAAAAAGTCCAAATAACTCCCTTTGATTATGGTCAAAGTCCGGATAAACTATTTATTAGTTCAACTTGCCCTAAACCATGTCAATTTCAGCATGCTTACACAAACTGACAAACAGTACATATTTCCTAATTTACAGCACATATGCACATGCAGATGGCTGAGGTCAGTATCAGTTGGTGATGCAAGGTATTTGATGAACCTCCCTCTCGAGCACTGACACATAGCATGTAAAGTAGCATCTATCAAACTTCTATATTTACAATGTAATAAAAAATGGGGGTAAAGCCTTGTTTCGAAAAAAAATGTAAAGTAGCATCTATAAACCTTTGTTGGGCACGACAATCTTGCTTGGTGTTTGCGTGCGTGACCCCATCAGTCGAATCTGGTTTCTTCAAGAAAGTTTGCCCCACTTGTTCTACCTTTCTCCCTGCTCCACCATTTTGCTCCACAAACCATCATGCATACCGTGTTGTTCCGCCTCCGAGGGATTGAGGCAGCCAAGGAATCTGTCGATGGCATCACTACTCTCCTTGTTTTGATCTGAATTAACCATTTGAATACCAGCTGACATTGACAATGGGATGGCACAAGTGGAATTTTGGCTGTCATGTAGTATTACCCTGTGGAAGAAATGAGGAGAAAAAACAAGATCTGGTTCGACGAATGGAGTCCAAGCTTGAAACCATCTCTGAGTCACCTATGTTTTGTTGCAAACCACGGTACCAAGAGTCACCGAGTCATGTTCATGACCCCCACACCAGTCTTGGTAAAATATGATCTCCACCCTCCATAGCAACATCTAGATATTTTTCTTCAAAAGAAAAGTTGAAATAAAAAAACCTCAAAATTGTATGTTTATGTTTGTTTTAAAATTTTATTCTTTTTGTATCTGATTTGTGTTCCTAAGATCCTCAAATTTGTGTTGGTTTGCACCTTTTGTCCTCTGCGTCATTCACTAACAAAATTTGACAATGCAGGAACCACTGAGCTTTAACCAGCATCTTTGGCCTCGGCATCCTATGTCAGACCAGAATGAAATATTGCCTCCAGTCTGCGCAGAAGCCTTTGCTCAAAATAATCAAGCATGGGCTTTTTGGCCTTGGTACACCATTGCTATGGAAACAGGTGCATTGCACATGCATATTACGCAATCATGTATACCATTCAATAAGACGATTGAAGTTGGTTCCTTCCATAACAGATGCCATCAACTTAACCAGCGCCTTTTTGACAGCCCATAGATAATAGATCGACAAGTTTCACTGTTTGGAACAAAACCCAACTCTAACATTCTGTCCTGCAAAGCTAGTGACTCTGCTGTGCTCCTTGTCTCGCAGTAAGTCCTCATCAACGCATTATAGCTCTCATTACAGTGGATCTGAAAATCAAGCACGAAAGACTTCACAATTAATTCTGCTCTACCAAGTTCGCCTTCCTTGCAGAAGCCACAAACCAAGGCAGCACAAATGGCCTCATTCGGTTGGAAACCTGACTCAATCATCTCCACCATTACTGACTGACCATCCAAGCTCCTTCCCAATCTGCTAAGGCAGGTTATGAGTGACCGGTAAGTGTCGTAGTCTGGTTTCACTTCTCTGGACAGCATCTCAACCTTAACATCCAAAGCTTCCTTTGGATTGTCACATTGGCAGAAGCAATCCACAATCATATTGTACATCTGCAATCTAGGACTGTGCCCATCCTCTATCATCCACTGCAGCAAACCTCTTGCAGCATTAGGGCGCATTTCATTGCACAGTGCACCAATCAAAGAGCTATAACTCTGCGATGGGATTACAACACCATATTTCCTTAGTGGAGCTACCATATTCAAGCAGGTCAGCAACTTCCCGAATTTTACATGACCCTCAATCACAACCCTGAGAGCAAATGCTACCGCCGAGAGCCCGCTCCCAACCATCTCCATCAGCAGAGACCTCGCCTCCCTTAGTCGTCCCTCATTACAGTACCCTGTGATCAGAACACTATAAGCAACAGCATCAGGGCACAAGCCATTCTGCACCATCCTGTCAAACATCCGGCATGCATCTTTCAGCCTCCAGGCCTTGCACAGCCCGTCTATCAGAATGGTGTGCGAGACCAAATCCGGCGGCACGCGCCTGTGTGGCATTACATCGAACAGGTGGAGCGCGTCCTGCAGCCTCCCTCTGCGGCAGTAGCCTGCGAGGAGGGTGTTGTACGTCACCACGTCTGGCTCAAACCCTTGCTCCTCAAGCTCCTCGAGGAACCCCTGGGCGCGCTCCGCGTCCTCCCCGCGGCAGAGCGCGGCGACGAGGATGTTGAATGTGCGCGCGTCGGGCCGCACCTCGGCGCGGGCCATGGCTGTGCGCGCGGCCCAGAGCTCATCGAACCGCCCCGCGCGGGAAAGCGCGGCGAGGAGCGCATTGAAGGCGGCGGCGTCGGGGGGCGCGCCGGCGGCGGCCGCGCGGAGGGCGGCGCGGAACGCGTCCCGGAGGCGGGCGTGGCGGAGGAGGGCCTTGACGAGGAGGCCCGGCAGGGAAGGGTGCGGCGCGGTGGGGGACGCGAGGAGGAGCGTGGGCAGCGCGTCGTGGTCCGGGTGGAGGCGGACGAGGTGGGAAAGCGCGTCCAGCGCGTGGGAAAAGAGGCGGGAGGAGGCGAGCGAGTGCGCGAGGAAGGCGAGGTGCGGAGGCGAAGGCTGGAGCGGCGGCGGGAGTGCGAGGAGGAAGCGGAGGGTGGGAAGCGGGTGGGAGTGGCCCGCGCGGAGCACGACGGCGGTGAGCTCATCGTGGCCGAGGTATGGGAGCAGGCGGGGGAGGTCGATGGGCTTGGCGTCGTCGGTGGCTACGGCGAGGTGGGTGGACACGAGGTCAACGACGGCGACGTGGGGGTTGAGGGCTCGGGGGAGGAGCGAGGTCAAGGTGCTCGATGGAATGCGCGACACAGCCTTGGACATGGCTTCGGGCGCGTGTGCAGCGCGTCCTTGTGTTGTGGTTGTGGCATCAAGGGAGAGCCACTTGAAACCGAAACCCTCCGAACCGTCCTCATGACATGTGGGACCCACTGGTCAGCCAAGGAGCATAAACCCCATTCCCCTGGTTCTCTTGGGCGTGTGCTCCGCCGCCACGAGCGAGAGAGGGGGACTCGAGAGGAAGCGAGAGATGAACCTGCAGATTCCGGCGAGATCGGGCGCCCTCCGCCGCCTCCTTCTCCTGGGCGGCGCCGGGGGGCTCCCGCGCCTCTACTCCACGGGGGACCGCCGCCGGCGGGTGATCCGCGAGGCGCAGCAGGATGAGGAGGACGAGGCGTTCCTCCGCACCCTCAACTTCGGCGCCGACCCCGAGAACAACCCCCTTCCCCCGCCGCCGAGGCGCGGCAGGGGAGGGCCTGACGCCTCAGCTTCCGCCGGTAGGCAGCCGCAGCCACAGCAGGAGCGGCCCGAGCGGAGCGCTCAGAAGGCCGTCGGCGAGACGCTGCTGGAGAAGCTTAAGCTGGGCGATGGCCCCTCTGGCGCCGCCGCTATAAAGGGAGGCGGCGCCGAGCAGAAGCAGCCTGAGGACGAGGCGGCGCCGGCGCAGCCGGTGGACGTGGACGAGATCTTCCGGAAGATGAAGGAGACCGGGCTGATCCCCAACGCCGTGTCGATGCTCGACGGGCTGTGCAAGAACGGGCTGGTGCAGGACGCCATGAAGCTGTTCGGATTAATGCGGGAGAAGGGCGCCATCCCAGAGGTTGTCATCTACACTGCCGTTGTCGAAGCCTTCTGCAAGGTGGCCAAGCTTGACGATGCTGTGAGGATCTTCAGGAAGATGCAGGGGAATGGGGTCATCCCCAACGCATTCAGCTACTGGCTCCTGATACAGGGTCTGTACAAGGGGGGCAGGCTGGATGATGCAATTGGGTTCTGTGTGGAGATGTTTGAGGCAGGGCTTGCGCCGAATGCTGAGACGTTTGTGGGTTTGGTTGATGCGGTGTGCAAGATGAAGGGGGTGGATGAGGGTGAGAAGCTTGTACGGAGCTTCCAGGATAGGAACTTTGCTATCGATGAGAAGTCCATCAGGGAGCACCTTGACAAGAAAGGCCCGTTCTCACCAGTGGTGTGTGAGGTGATCTTTGGGAAGAGAAAACCAGGCTGACCTTTCTGATATCTGCCAGAAAGTAGTATGTGCACATTCTCATCGTTTTGTTAGCTTTGCGGTGATGATTCCCCAAGAGTTAGCTTGCTTCCGTGGTTAAAACCAAATGACTACCATGCTGTTTTATATGGAATCAACCATTGTGGAGATCTGTATGCACTTTTGTTACATGCAATTTAGCACCATTTATTCAATTGCCCCCATAAAGATGCACTTACTGCATTTTCCAATTGCTTTGTCATGTTGTTTCTACTTGAAGGCAATGAGTTGCTATTTGCACTGTATTTTGACTATTGGCAATCTATGTACATGGGGCCTGTATTCCTGGGGTGGTGCATTTCTTGACAAGCATTCACTGCCTAAATAAGCCTTACCTTTTTAGGCAGAATAGCGAGTGTATTCTTTTTCTTGAATTTTGCTTTTCAGATGCACAATGTAATAAGTGGAGTGCTAATGGTTGGAGGCCTGTATAATGTGCTTTTGGGGAAACACACAATGTAACAGGATGCAAGAGGCAATGGAGAAAAGGCTGCTTGCTTGGTCTGGAGTAACAAGAAACAGCTTCTCCAGTTTCAGGTACTGGAAGAATGGTGTGATAAACTAAAACTTTCTGCACTACATAAATCTGGAAAATAGAGTTGTAACTATGGGCAACATAACCTATTGAGTGTGTTATTTCAGGTTTGCTGTCCAGTAAACATTTTAGAATTTGTAGACTATAATCAGGTAGCTGTAATAGTATACTAACTTCTGAATGGTGTCTAGTTGTGACAGTTCCTGGGGTGGAATTTGGTTGAATAATACAAGAACTTTTATGAATTGTGTCTTGCAAGCATGGCTGACAAAATTGTGGCTTAGTGAAATTTCCCATTTTATCACCTCGTTTGGTCATGTTTTACTGCATTGACTGAATGATAAAGTTCAAGATCCATGAGCATCCTGCGATCTCACTCGGCCACCCTGGGGGGCGTATATCGCTTTATCAATTGTGAGCAACACTTCCCTTCCCAAACTGGAATACAAATAACTGATCACAGCATTGGCTATGGAATACAAATTTCCTGATGCCAGCACTTATATGGGCCTTCTCCTCTGAGATACCTTGCCAGGATCTTCCATGGCATGTCACAAAAATGTTGTGTCACTTCAGAATTCCACCAGAGGAGATGTTCTTCTGTCTCTGCTGAACTCCCCCCTGCGTGTCACATACTCACATCACACCCAGTGATTTTTCTAGAAGGATCAGAACGAGCTGGAGGGATCTGATCCATGGATAATGAGCACAGCTGCAGGCGAATTTCCATTTTACATAGCGACCAATTCCTTCTCAATGTTCAATGTTGGTATGTGATCATTGCAATCTTGCTACTGCAGGGTTCTTGGTGTGTCTTTATTTCCAGTAGTTGCTGAGGATCCGAGCACTGGTTGGTGACTGGGTCTGCAGTGGAGAATCTTCAGCCTGGATACAGGAAAAGGTCATAAACGAACTGCCCCATTGTTGATCCTCAGAGGCCTGATTATGTTTGTGCCAAAAGGTTCAATCTTAAAACTGATTTGGGTAATTTTTTCCCAAACTTTCTCTAGTAAAACACGATGTAGTTCATTCTTAGGTTTTCGTGAAGCATAAAGAAAATTGAATTTTTCTATGTACTATTTACACTAACGAGGTCTATACTGATTTTCTTTTCGTTTTGGCTCTGTTGGATGTAATCTTGGTAGTAATTGATGCTGGGCTAATATAAATTAAGGAGTTTCTGCCACAAGGTTCTGTAGAACACTTGGCACATTCTGGCAGTCTTGGTATCATTTTAATATTGTAAACCCAACACTCAAGAATTGTAGAACAGACCATCCTGTTTAGGCCTTGTTTGGTTAATCGCCTCTCCAAGGGGATTGTGTGTGTGTGTGTGTGTGTGTGTTTGTGTGCACGCCGGGGGGGGGGGGGGGGGGGGGTGTGTTTATTAAGTCCCAAGTCAGCCTTGGGAATCAATCCCCTCTAATCCTTCTTTCCCAATCCAGGATTAATCAAAAAAGGCCTTAAGGTGGTATGAAATCACAACCAACTGAAACTTTTAAGGAGTACATATACAGACTTTGTAGTACAGATTGTGATTGTACATTAGGCCGGGAAAACTAATTTGTATGAACCACATAAATTCTGGAGGCTTGATGTGTAAGTAGACACTGCTGTACCTCTAAACACATTGCTTATGAATTGTCCACTTTGATTTTTAATAATCACAAAGGTGCAACTGTGAAATTATTGCTCTTTAAATGGCAAAAAAAAAAAGAGAAAAGATTTGCTGATCTCATTTCTCCTAAAACCACTTTACTCCTTCTCTTTTAAGTGCTGATCTCATTTCTCCTAAAACCACTTTACTCCTTCTCTTTTAAGTGCTTCCCGATTGCTTTTCCACGTTTAGCCCTTGATAGAGATAGACCAAAGTTTACTTCAATTGTGGCTACTGAAAGAACTTCTGAAAGAGATAGACCATTATTTTATGCAAGGGAAAGAAATCAATTTAGCCCCCTTGACTGTTGTTGTCATCTAATCTCTATCCTCATATTCAGTAGTGTTTATTGTTCCATTAAATTGTTGTTGTCACATTGGCTGCTGGACCACCAAATTTGCCTAGGTGGGTGTCCAGTCAGAAGAACACATATCATAAATAATTAAAAGCCTTGTCTTCTCTCTCTAGTCCTTTGCTCTTGCTCATAGCTGAACACAAGCACTCAAGTAGTATACTTTTCCTTTTCTTTTTTATTTAATAGACTAAGAATGTGCTAATGCCAAATCATGTCAACAGACAATGTGGCATAACCACCATTGTGATGCTGTGTGTACCAAATTTTAGTAATTGAGGATACCAAGTAATAGGCATTTAGTTAATGTTAGAAAATAGACTGCAGCAGCAGTAGGAGAACTCGATTTTATTAGTTTAGTAATATGTAATCTGAAATGACTTGTTGAGCATTTTGGACCTTACTGTTGAAAATTGGAATCACCGGAAACACTTTCCTGAGAGATATAAATTCATTTTGGTGTTGAACTAAACTGCAGGCAAGCAGTTACCATAGTTATACAGAGAGCTGTTATTTTTGAATTTTATTTATTATACTATGCAGAATAAATTAGTTTACTTATATGTATATTTTATTTATCAACCGTACCGAAGGTTGAAATTTGATTATTTTATTTTATCAAATATGTATAAGAAAACATGCTGCTATGTTTAATGGTTTTCATTGAATTTGCATCTAGCATTGAAGCTTCTACTGTGTTTTCGGACCGACTGGATATACCTGAAATGAATTGATCTGCTAGTGCACACTCTTATTTCTTCTAGGGATTTGTTTCCATATGTCGGTATTCAAGGGAAGCTGCCTCACGTTTCTATTAATATTCATGTAGATTGGGGCTGAGGCATCTTGTTTGTTGGATAACTAGGTGCGCCAAGCTGTGTAAGTTACAGCTCATGCAAAGCTTACATATTACCAACCTACTGGAGTTACAATAACTTTCAGTAACTTTAGTTATATTTTTAGCTATTATTGAAGCAAGTGGTCCCTGCATAGTAAAATATATTTCCTTCGAGTGGATGTCTACATATCTGAACTAACCAAATGTCTGATGCAAAATATCCTGATGCCCAACCAGCGGTATTGAAGTAGTCGTCTTTGAAGTTCTAACAAACAACAGAAATGGGAAGTGTAGCTCCTTATGCTGTTTCATTTCTCCTAAGACTTATTTATGGAGTCACAAACATACTCACCAAAATTGCTTTTAGTCAAGGCACAAGTGCATGTGTTCTTGTTTTTTACAGGTTTCTGATAGCTAGTGTGCTCTTGCTGCCCCTTGCTGTTGCATTTGAAAGGTATGCAAATATGTGGCTTATTTGCTTGGATGTCATTTATGCAAGGATGTGCTGAGTTTATTTTTGCAGAAAAACTGCCCCACCACTGTCATTCAATGTCTCTCTTAAGCTATTTGTGCATGCATTATACGGGTATGTCAAAGTACAATTGTTTGAGATGTATTGAGTTTTCTTTCTATCAAATGGGTCTTTGGACGAAATGCTTTTCTATGATGATGTTCAAGTGTGCATACTTAACTGAAATATACTCGTAATCTGATAAACTCTTACTTGGAATTGTTACTACTACATGGTGTCACTTTGTAGTTCTTGTCCAAACATTATCTGTTTGAACTTCTCATTGGCATGCATGTGTAGCTTTGGAGCAAATAAATTTATTTTGCTCAGCATATTTCCTTTCAAATCTTCCCTTAAATTTGGTTTCAGCAAACTGAATGAAGTATTACACACCACATGGCTTTCATTCATGATGATCCAGTCTTTACCACATATAACAGCTAACATATTCATTGATACTCCTTGTTTCACAATGTCAATGTTGCTGTAAACGGCCGTGTAGCCCGTGTACACACCGTGTACACGCTACTCGACAAGCTACCGTGCAGTTTAGGGCCTAAACGGTAATTACACGGTCCAGCCGTTTACACAATAAAAATAGGGCTACACAGTGTAAAAGAACAACAACTACACAGTTTTACACAACGAGTAGACCGTTTAAAAATAACGTTTAGGCTATAGAGAAGTATTAACTATGCCTTATTTTTTAAACAGTATGACATTTGTTCTTTGTAAATTGTGATTTGTCACGTAACATAAGAATGATCAATTGATAAGGAGCATATGATTACATATTTTGTCTATTTAACAGTTAAGCTTGGTAATTTGTAATGTTTGATTGATAAAATATTAGGTTTTCCAAATTTTACTTGAATAAATATATGAATTTTACTTCTGCCGTACAAATCGTGTAGCCCGTGTACACACCGTTTACACGATGTGTACACGGCCTACTCGCTACTCGAGGGGTGACCGAACGACTACTGTTTAGCGTTTAGGTGAACACTGCACAATGTATGTCCTTGCTAACCATTGCGCACAGACAAGCTAATTGTTATGTCAAGTAGTTATAGTGTCCAATGAGTGCCATGCCAATATTGTAGTTTCCTTCCTTTTTGTATTATGATGTTTTGTTTCTTAATATATTTTTCCTACATTTGTAATTTCACACTGCTGAACATTACCCCGCTTCTTTTAATTGGTTGGTTTCCTTCTTGGAGGTATAAACTTGCTAGATGTATCATATTTGTAGAAACTTGCAGTAGTAGTAAGCTTTAGTCATTTTCTCCCTGAAGTGCGAATATAATAATTTTGTCAGCTGGCAACAATGCAATTTCATTAACAATCTTCTTGTTTTATTTGCTCAGGATGTCTGCTTCTACAATCATATCATACATTGGCCTCAATTACGTTTCAGCAACATCTGCTTCTGCAGTAATAAATCTTGTGCCAGTGTTTACTTTCTTTTTGGCTGTCCTATTCAGGTAATATTTTACACGAAAATTGCTGTTTTCTCAGAAAGATGTGGATAACAGATTCTTTTTTCATTCATTCTCTTGTCTAGGTTGCTAATAGAACTACTAAATCAACTGTGGCATATACTGGTCTTAGTAATTGTTAATTATCTAATATTTGTACATATTTAACTTGTAGATATGTTCAATAACACCTGTCTAGTTGTGTCTCTACTGATTACTAGGCTGAGACCATATATGTTCAATAACTCATTGCCTAGAAAAAAGGGAATATCTATTTAAAAACTGGAGTAGATACCAGAATGGAGGTAAGAAAGGATCCAATTTTACCCCCTCCAGTGCTAAGTAATATTCTGGAGACTGAGCGAGTTCCCTAGTTTAGCTGAAATTTCTTCTAAAAAGAATGTCGAAGGCTTGAGATGAGACTTTTGAAGGTGTAATAAGACTAAACTCAATGTTAAAAAAAACGCTAGGCACTAGGGCAGGCGCTAGGCAAACGCTAGCCTACTGACTAGCGCCTAAGAAGGTTATACGTAGGTTAAACGTAGATTAAACGTAGACGTTAGGCCTCCGTTTAGCGTTTAATCTTGATTAAACGAAGTTTAACCACATTTTTTTGAACCATGACTAAACTTATGTAAGTTGTGAGGTATTCAATGAACATAATAGGTTAGTGAGACTAGACTTTCATGAAGTTGTGAGTATTTCTGCTCTAAATTTTGTAGGATGGAGTCTTTGAACTTAAAGAGATCCCATGGGGTTGTTAAAGTTTCTGGCTTGGTGCTTTGTTCCATTGGTGTTACTGTACTTGCATTGTACCAGGGACCTGAGCTGAAATCTTTCATCCATCACCGTCTTTTCCATCACACAAGCCATGGTGGTACTAATTCTGCAAGGAAATGGATATTGGGAGTCATCTTGCAATCTTTTGCGGCTGCAATGTGGGCTCTGCGGGCTGTACTTCAGGTATACACCTCGTGCTCTCTTAGCATGCACTTATGCAATAACGCATGTGTTGGTTTGCAGTGCATTTTTGTTTGCTCTAAAATCTAACCGGCACGGTACTTCATAGGGACATCTGTTTGGGGAATATCCATCTAAGCTGCTGAACACAACGCTCCAGATAGTCTTTGCAACTGTTCAGTCTTTTCTGATGGCTCTATTAATTGAGAGAGATTTTTCAAGATGGAAGCTTAGTTTGGATGTAGGCCTTGTGGCTATAATCTATTGTGTAAGTATAAGATCCCTCTAACTATTTTATAGATCATGAATATATGGCAGAGCTATATCTCGAGCTTACTGTTTTCAAACATTTATGGATTTATCCATTACACAGAGTGAATATATTTCTTCCTGTAGAATGTGCTGTTCTACTGAGTTCATTGTCCTTCCAGCAAAATGTAATGTAACTGGCAAAATATTTGAAAAACTGCCACTGGCTTGGTAGAGATCACCGGTTGAAATGGAACAACACTAATTGGAAACTGTTACTTTTTAATTTCTTATGTTTTTTTTTGTACTGAACTTTGCAGGGCATAACACTTGCAGTTTTGTGCTACCTGCAAGTTTGGTTAGTTGACATGAGGGGGCCTGTATTCCTGTCCATGACTGTACCATTGACACTGGTATTCACTATCACCCTGACAATCCTCATAGGAGAAGCTGTCACCCTGGGGAGATGTGTTTATTCTAGTCACTTCACAGCATAAATGAGCTTTACCTGTTTCGACAGTAGCAAAAACCAGTTCTTTTTCTTGGAGTCTTCTTTTCTGATGCCCAATGCCATATTGCCATACTGTGCTCTTCATATGCAGTGTGATAAGTGGAGTTCTAATGATTGGTGGTCTGTATAATGTACTGTGGGGGAAGAGAATCGAACAAGTAGCTACGAGCGCGCAAGGAGATGATGTCTGAAATGGTGCTTTGGATCTGGAGTAACAAGGAACAGCAGCATCAGTTCTCAAAACACAAGATTAGATCAATGCAGTACCAGATGTGTAAAAAGAAGATCGACACGTCACACTGACTGTGTACACCGATACATATGTGGAAAACAAAATTGAAACTGTATGTCAGAACTAAGATTAAGGTGGGTGTAGTCATACTGTTATTTCAGAACTGTTGTTTTAGAATTTGAACACTGCCACACGGCTGCCACTGCCAGTTTGCTATTGTAGAGTATACAGCCATCCCAAGGGGATATTTGGTTGTCATAATTTTCTTCTAATAACAGAAAATCCGTTCAAAACTTTTGAAGAATAATTAAAAAAGTTTTGGACTAGAAAGAAAAACTCAAAACTTCTTCCTAAGTATGGTCAAAGCTTGGATAACCCGCTAACAATTTTCAATTATGGTCAAAATTTGGATAACCAACTAAACTATTTTTTTTCAATATAATCGTAAAACTATGCCAATGCTAGAGAGGGAGACAAGCAAGAGGTTTATGAATGCTCTCAACATCCCTAGGGAAACAACAAACGAGAAGTATTTGGGCTTACCAGTGTTCATCGGCAAGTCCAGGACCAGGGCCTTTCAATTTCTGAAAGATAGAATTTGGAAAAGGATGCAAGGATGGAAGGAGAAAATGCTGTCCAATGCCGGTAAAGAGATTCTGATCAAGGCTGTTGCCCAAGCCATTCCGACCTATGCGATGGGTTGCTTCGATATAACAAGGAGCTGTGCGATCAAATCAGTGCTATGATCTGTCGGTATTGGTGGAGCAGCCAAGACAAAGAAAAGAAAATGCATTGGATTCGATGGGAGAAGTTGATGAGGCCAAAAGGAGAAGGTGGGCTGGGGTTTAAAGATATTCATACCTTTAATCTAGCTATGTTAGCTCGTCAGGGTTGGCGACTTGTCCAAAACAAGGAATCCTTGTGTGCCAGGATATTGGGAGCAAAATACTTCCCCGGAGGGGATGTACTGCAGGCTGTTGCCAAGCCGGCCATGTCATACTCATGGAGAAGTATACTGAAAGGGGTGCAAGTCCTGAAAAAAGGTATTATTTGGAGGGTTGGAAATGGTGGGAATATCAGAATTTGGAAGGATCCCTGGATACCAAAGGAGTGGACCAGACTGTCATCTCGGCCAAGAGGGACGAACCTACAACAAACAGTAGATGAATTGGTTGATCCAGTTTTGGGAACATGGGATGAACAGCTTGTTCGACAGACTTTCTGTCAGGAAGATGCTGAAATAATATTGTTTATACCCGTACACACTGATATGGACGATTGTGTGGCATGGCACTATGATAAAAAAAAGGGATGTTTTCTGTCAAATCGGCATATAAGGTGCAAATGGAAGATAACAGAAGGAAATCAGTGAGAGGAGTTCAGGGGACATCTGCTAGGTGTTCATTGCAGAAGGAGCACTGGGCTGGCATCTGGGCTCTGAACTGTCCAGGAAAAATTAAGCATTTTCTTTGGCGTCTGGCACACAACAGCTTGGCTGTGAGAATGAATTTAGAGAGAAGAGGCATGGATCTAGATACCAGATGTGTCATGTGTAATCGGCTTAATGAGGATAGTGCTCACTTGTTGTTCAAGTGCAAGTTAGCAAAGCATCTCTGGAGGTGGCTGGGCTTGGAGGAAAAGAGACAGCATCTGGCTGAGTTACAAAATGCCGAAGAAACAATTAAAGCAATTCTGAATATGGCAAAGAGAGACCAAATGTATGTCTGTGTGACCCTTTATCAGTGGTGGAGGGAAAGGAATAATGTCAGAGAAGGGGAGAGGAGGAAAAGTCCAGCTGAATTAGCTTTCATTATCCAGGCGCAGGCAGAGGAGTTTCTGAAAACTCCTGAACCTCCTGTTCGTGCTAGCAGGGAGGAAATGAAACGTTGGACAAGGCCAGTTGAGGATGTGCTCAAAATAAATTCAGATGGGTCTTTTAATCCGCAAACAGGTGCTGGAGGGTGGGGAGCTGTCATCAGAAATTCGATGGGGCAGGTGGTCAAGGCAGGAGCTGGACACATTCCCCATGCTCTTGATGCTTTCCATACTGAGGTGATTGCAGCACTAGAAGGTATCAAGATGGCGGAGATGGCCGGCATGACAAAGGTTGTCCTGGCTTCTCAAATTTGCTTTGGCGAACGATAGCTTCAGGCTCTCTCCTGTGGGTGGACTCATACACGAGATTAAAGTAGCGGCGGTCATTTGTTTTAGCTTCTTCTCGTGTTGTCAATGCAATAGAGATTGTAATCAGGTAGCCCATGCTTTGGCTGACATTGGTTGTAATGGCCCTCGGGGAACTACCCAGTACTGGGAGTCTACCGATAGGCGTAGAGGTTCTGGTGGCCAGCGATTGTGCTGTATCCACGGGTTAAAGGAATGAAACTATTCCAGTTCAAAAAAAAGATTTGTTTTTTTCCTTCTATCTTATACCAGTGGAGCTTGAGTTAAATTATCTTAGCAATCATTGTATTTTTCTAGGACTTAAAAACTATGCTGCTTTGGGTGCTTAATTTTGTGGTCTTCTATGAGGATATTTAATTATTTATCATCCTTACGGTTGGCACCTGCTGGTAGCCTGGCTTATCAACTACTTCAACCACAAGATTAGCCACTCTCTCCCCCATTCTAGATAGAATCATCTTCTCAAAGTGTTTATTTTCCTAATCTTCCATTCAGCAGCATTGTCAGTATCCACATACCACAATGAGAGAGTTTGGCTGGGACCCCAGATGATCTTGCTGGCCATATTGGTTATAAAGTTCTCAAAGTTGTACCCACTGCTTAAATCAACCCAACAATCATGCTACATCTCACCCATATCTAATGGACCATATTACAAATTGGCCTTAAATTTTTCGCTCTTAACAACTAGTCTAAAAGCATTAAAGCATTGCTAGGGATCAATCCTAGCACAATCATGAACATAAATAAATTGTATAGTTAGAAATCACCGCAAGACCTCGGCAACTACACTACATCCGTAGCACCAGCATACTGGGATGGACATCAAACTTACCAAGGAGGACACCAGGCTCCATCCTTGCGTGCTCCAACCACCAATCCTACCGACCTCTCCTACCCCCCATTCAAAACAAAACTAGTTTAGATCCAGTTTCAAGCAGAGCAGATCTCCTCATACTCCAGCAGCGAAATGGAGGAGAGAAGGTACTTCCTCTGTCACACAATATAACCATTCCTATCTATATTTCTAGATATCCGTATCTGAACAATACTTGCTTAGGTAAATAAAAGATGCTATGAACCTGGTACATAGCTAGAAATGCTTATATTCTGGGACGGAGCGAGTACAAATCTTATCTTAGCTGCTCAAACTTAGATGCAGGTGGACGCATCGCCGGGCATCCGCCGTCGACACGGCCGAGGATAGTTAGAGTTCCATGGAGCTCGAAGGAGCGAGGGGTCAAAGCGGTGGCGGAGAAGGGAGTAACTGGAAGGGGCGTGTGCCCCTTCCACGCTTGCCTGGTGACTTGCACACCATGTCGGCAAATTTAATAATTTATTAGCTCCATTTGTAGAGAGTGATAAAAATATAGAAACCAAAGTAAGGACGATAAATGAGCTGCCGTAAGAAAAATAATTAAATATCCCTCCGCCTCATCGTCTCCCCCTCCTCATCCCATGGTTTCATCTCACCTCCTCGGTGCCCTCCTGACGACGTGCCCCTCCGGTCCACGCACCCGCGAAATGGATATTCGTTGTTGTCCAGGGAGCTGGGGCAGTTTTATCCTCCGGGTAGGCCAGTGCTTGCTTGCCGGCGCCGCCCTAGCCTTGATTGAGACGATAGTAGGATTCCCGTCATCGAAATCGGGCCTCAAGTAAGTAATTTCCAGCTCGCCTACTTCCCTACTTTCTCTTCCCCCGGCCGCCCCTTCGCCGGATCCAGCCGCCCCCTGGCTGAATCTGGTCAGGGCGCGCCTCAGCTGGCGTCGCCGGGGTGCCGGCCTTCAATTGGGGATGATTTGGGAGCTCAGGGGTATGGCACCCAGGGAAGGGAACCCCCGAGTGGGATTTTGCCATTTCATTTTTCCCTGGGTTGCCTCTCCCCCTAGGGGCTGATTTCCCTGACATCATATGGGAATTAGGGAAGGGGAAGGGGATATCTAAGAAAATACCTTGAAACTTTGGAAAAAATTGAGAAAAATTTAGAGAATGTCAATAACACAATATCTCATAATGGGTCAATGCTAGGATCATCACAAGACCATAATATCTTTTGAATCAACATCACAAATTCTGAAACTCCAAATAAACACTCTGTTGACGCTAGATTTTGACACGTGTTGAATCGGCATCAGGAGGAGAAGATTGGCCGATGCGGCAGATCTGAAGGCTACAGAAAGGAATCGGCCGATTGAGGTAACAGTTGGAAATCGGCCGATTGGTGACACAGCCTACGCCAACAGGATGGGATTATTTCAGAGGATCCTGGTCAAAAGTTGGTCAAAGGGGGCACGCTAAGTCGGTCGGGGAGCAATTGAAGGAAATCCTGATTGGATTAGGGAGCGGCGGTGGAAGATTCTGCGGGAGTCCGTTTCCTTTTTAAAGTTCGTATAGATATAGTAATTTAAATAAAGTTGTAACAAGTCGTGATCGATCAGGAGTCCTAGCTTTAGGGTATAAATAGGAGTCGTCAGGGTCTTGAAAAGACATCAACACATCAATCAACAACAATACTTCTACTTTTCTAGTAATTTATTTTCAAGTCGGCGACTTCGCCAATACTTTTCTTCTTTCAGGAGTTCGTACGGATTGGCAGCGTGCATCAACTTGATCTCCGCTTACCGAGTAATATCCGGGCTTTAACTACGGGCGCATCGCTGTGGTTTCGTTTGGATTTATTCACCAGTTATCGATATTTACTAGAATTGCAAGTTTTACCTGTTATTCTAGTATTATCACCAGTTATCCAGCTTGAGATCAGGGTAATCGGCTTCATCATTGTTTTTCTTCGATTTATCATCATACAGCCGATTAGATATATTTCAAGTGTTGCTTCTATAGTAATTTTTTAGATCGCTCCGGTGGTTTTCTTTACAATTACTACCCGATCATCGGCTGATCCATAGCCGATCATCTCTACAGCAAATCGGCCGATTCGCTGCCGACGCGCTCCTCAGGACAGATCGGAATCCCAGCCGATCGACGCGCCTGGAATTTAATACTCTATTTCCTTGTCAATCAACAGGTCAGATTGACTGGCACGCCGCGCGAACCGCACCAGGGCAATAACCCGAACAGGAGCTAAGCAGATTCTCCCGGGTCGTGTGTCCGACGCTGAAGACCATCGGCCGATTCCTATCCGGCCGATTTTAGCGCCAACACACTTTTGGCACGCCCGGTGGGACCATCCAAGATCTGATATGTCGAAGAACGCAGAAATCTCCGACAGCAACATCATTGAGGTCACAGAAGCGGATCTCAAGGACGACCAGAGGGAGGAATTGGCCAAACATCTAGAAGATTACAAGAAGATGTACCTCCAGTCGTTTAGTCGTACCAGAAGCGGGAAGGCAGTCAAGAAGGCTCCTATTCTAGCGCCTCGCCACATCACCATTGTTGAGGACTCGGGCAAGATGTCAGAGATGATTCAACAGTCCGTGTATCAGGCGTTCATCGACCAATCCTCAGTGATGACCAACACGGTGTATAACGCCGTCGTCAGCTCTCTGGCCAGCGGAGCAGTCCAAGGCTATCAGGGACCGGCATATGCCCCGCCGACCACTCAGCCAGCCAGAAGCTTACCATACATGTCCCAATCGGCTCCTCAGCCGATATTGACGCAACGCGTGGGGTAGAACTCTCCACTGCCCCTGGCGTCTCCAAGATACAGCGGTGCACCATGTCTCCCATCACAGACACTGCTTCAACCCGTTCAGATTGCTTCTGTGCAGTCACTGCCCACAAGCTCAGCGCCTTGGGGAACATCAGCGACAGCGTATTTTCCCGAGCCAGCGAACGGGTATGGAAGTTATTCAACCCAGGTGCCATACCAATCGGCCGCCCGGCCGACGGTTCCCCAGTATCAGCCGATCTTATCAGAAATCGGCAGGGGGGCAAGCACTGTAGAAGCATTCAGAGGCACGGCGCCAGCGATGACGTACGATGGGGGTGCGAACTCGTTTCGCCATCAACTATTGGCCGTTCAGCAAAATTCGCCGATTCATCACCCGGCCGTACCAGCCCTTCAACACATGCCCGCGCCGCGAACAGCTGTTCATCAGCAGCAGGTGGACTGGACGGCAAGAATAGCAGAAGTAATCCAGGATCAGTTTGGATTGAAGCAAAAAGTTCAAACTTACACTTACAAGACGCCATATCCATCGGCCTATGACTTGCTGCCGTTCCCACACCGCTACAAAGTTCCTGATTTCACCAAGTTCTCAGGGACGGACGATACATCCACTGTGGAGCATATCAACTGATTCATCATCCAGTGCGGAGAAGCTGCCACGCAAGATGCTCTGAGGGTGCGTTTATTTTCATCGTCCCTGTCCGGATCGGCCTTCCAGTGGTTCACCACCTTGCCGCCAAATTCCGTCGTTACATGGGCCGATCTGGAGAAACAATTCCACAAGTACTTCTACGCAGGGGTACACGAGATGAAGCTCTCGGATTTGACCAGCCTCAGGCAGAGGAGCGATGAACCAGTGATGGGATATATACAGAGGTTCAGAGAAATCAGGAACAAATGCTACAGCCTGGCTCTGACCGACGCACAGCTGGCCGATATCGCCTTCCAAGGCCTCCTGCCATAAATCAAAGAAAGATATGCTGCCCAAGAGTTTGAAAGCCTGAGCCAGATCGTTCACCGATTGTCAGGACAAGAGGTCCGACCATTTGAACAGCGGAGGAACTTCCAAAAGAAGGTGGCATACTTGGAAGGATCTGAATCAGATGCGGAAGAGGAAATCGGCCTGGCAGAATGGGTCAAAGGGAAAAAACCGATATCATGCCCCTTTGGCAAGAAGGATCCAGAGACATTCGGCTTTGGCACGTCAAAGGCCGATAAAATTTTTGATCTATTGCTTCAGGAAGGGCAGATTAAGCTGTCTCAACATCACACCATCCCTACGGCCGATCAACTTAAGAAGATGAAATACTGCAAGTGGCACAACGCTACTTCTCATGAAACAAATGAATGTAAAGTCTTCCGTCAGCAGATCCAATCGGCCATCGAGCAGGGACGGCTTAAATTTGAAACTCCAGCTAAATCGGCAAAACCGATGAAGATAGATCAGCATCCCTTCACGGTCAACATGATTAACGCTGGAGGGGACTCAAGTCAAACTAAGGTGCTGACGTCAGAATCGGCGAGAAGAGGCGGCGCCGTCGATCCTAGGAGGCAGATCACGACGGAAGAAATCAGAAGGAACAGGCGGGGACCAGAACGATCACGCAAGCCTGTCACCTCCCGTTTCTTACTCAGTAAGTATCAGCAGCAGCGAGAACAAGCAAGATACCAGGAAGAGATGATACGCCGGCATGAAGATCACTGGCAATGTCCGTTCTTCATCCACTGCTGGGAGAACGACATCAGATTGCCGTCTCACGATAACTGTCCGGAGTGTAACGGATTGAGCTGCAACGATCGCCCGAGGCCACACTCTAGGGACAGAGGATCAGAGCCGATCAGCAGAAATCGGCACGAGGAACAGCGCGTTTCGGTGCATGATCGGCTGGGGGGCAGAGTTGACCAGTACAACAGGTCAAAAAGCAAGATCGGCCAGCGGGATGGACTGGGGGGCAGGATCAGCGCGCACGATCGGCTGGAAGAGATGGCCGATGACAGGGTATCAGACGAGGATCCCCTAGGAAGGGAACCAGATTGGGAACACGCCAGATCATCGGCCAAACCAGCAAAGCCCAGGTGGTGTCCCGATGGCCTATCCAGATCCCAGAAGCGAAGGATCCAACGCCTACGCCAGTGGGAGCATCAAGAAGAAAAACAGAGACAGATGCCAGAAAGAAGGAATGTTAAGTCTCGAGTGTGGCGCCCAAAGAAACACGATCAAGAAGCAAACAACCAAGAATCGGCAGCCGAAATTGATATGGTGTTCATACTGCCGATGGAGTTCATGGCGCCAAATGATCGGGATAAAGTAACAAGAACAGAGGAGGAACAAATGGCACAACTAGTGTTAGAGCCGATGACGGCTACATTTGAGAAACCAGAAGAGGAAAAACGACAGCATCTTAAAGCGTTGTTTCTCAAAGGCTATGTCAACGGAAGACCCGTCACCAGATTACTGGTAGATGGAGGCGCTGCAGTTAACATCATGCCGTATGCCATGTTCCGCAAGCTGGGCAAGGGCGATGAAGACCTCACCAAGACGGACATGATGCTGAAGGATTTCGAAGGCAACGTGTCACCCGCCCGCGGAGCGCTCTGCGTCGACCTCACCATCGGCAGTAAGACCCTCCCTACCACTTTTTTCGTTATTAATGGCAAGGGATCCTACAATATGTTGCTTGGTCGCGACTGGATACACGCAAACTGCTGTGTCCCATCTACAATGCATCAATGCCTTGTGCAATGGGTCGACGACAGTACAGAGATCGTCGCTGCCGATTCCGTCTACAGCGTTGCAGTGGCCGACACGCAACAGTGGAGCTGCGAGCACGTCAAGTGTATATCTGGCAGGACTTGGGACACTGACTTCCTGAAAGTGTCCGATTTTGGTCTAAAGCTGATCCAAGCAGTCGGCTCTGAAGATTCAGAATAAATGGATCAGCTCATCCGAGAAGATGGGAAGCTTGGGCATGGGTTTACGTCGGCCGACTTATTAGAGATGGTAGATTTGGGAGATAGCAGCAAATCAAGGCCGACGTACATTAGTGCCAATTTGGATCCTGAGTACAAATGTAAATTGATAAGTTTATTAAAAGAGTTCAAGGATTGCTTTGCTTGGGAATATCATGAGATGCCAGGACTAGACCGGTCTATTGTTGAACACCGGTTACCTATAAAATCAGGATATCGGCCATATCAGCAACCTGCACGACGGTGTAACCCCAAGATTCTACCTGATATAAAGGCCGAGATTACAAAGTTGATTGAAGCAGGATTTATTCGGCAGTGCCGCTACGCCGAATGGATTTCTAACATTGTGCCTGTATACAAAAAGAATGGAAAATTACGTGTGTGCATCGATTTCAGGAACTTAAATCAGCCTACGCCGATGGATGGATATCCGATGCCGACGGCCGATATCTTGGTGGATGCCGCCGCAGGCCACAAAGTCATAAGTTTCATGGATGGGAATGCCGGGTACAATCAGATATTAATGGCCGAGGAAGATATTTCGAAAACGGCTTTCAGGTGCCCAGGTCATCTTGGTTTGTTTGAATGGGTGGTTATGACTTTCGGGTTGAAGAACGCCGGCGCTACATATCAACGGGCCATGAACTACATCTTCCACAAGCTCATTGGTTCATCGGTGGAAATTTATATAGATGACGTCGTGGTCAAGTCAAAAGGTCACCAAGATCATCTGGCCGATTTATAGGAAGTACTGGAGTGCACAAGGAAACATGGGTTGAAGATGAACCCAAACAAGTGTGTATTTGGTGTATGGGCCGGGCAATTCTTAGGATTTATGGTCCATGAGCGCGTGATAGAAGTCAACCGCAAGACCATAGACGCCATCAACAAAGTAGTGGCCCCACAAAATAAAACTGAACTACAGTCCCTCATCGGCAAGGTCAATTTCATCAGAAGATTCATATCCAACCTGTCAGGGCGTATTCAGGCTTTTACCCCTCTGTTGAAATTAAAGCCCGACCAGGAATTCGTATGGGGAGAAGGACAGCGCAAGGCACTGGAGAATATCAAGCAGTATCTGGTTTCACCTCCGGTATTAGTTCCACCACAGCCTGGTAAGCCGTTCAAGTTATATTTATCGGCTGATGAACAGGCTATTGGATCGGCGTTGGTACAGGAGTTTGAGGGGAAAGAACGAGTGGTATACTACGTCAGCAGAAGACTTTTAGACGCCGAAACAAGATATTCCTCGGTGGAGCGACTATGCTTGTGCTTGTACTTTTCATGTATCAAGCTCAGGCACTATTTGCTATCGGCAGAATGCATAGTCGTGCGCAAGGATGATGTGGTGAAGTATATGCTATCATTGCCGATTTTGAAAGGGCGGATTGGAAAATGGATCCTGGCTTTGTCAGAATTCGATTTAAGGTACGAATCGGCCAAAGCCGTCAAAGGTCAAGTGATGGCCGATTTCGTAGTTCAACATCGTGGACCAGAAATCGCCACCGTTGAACCAGTTCCATGGACTCTATATTTTGATGGTTCTTCGTGTGGGGCCGGATCAGGACTCTACAGATTATTTTACTAAGTGGGTGGAGGCAGTTCCTTTGAAGAACGTGACATCGGCCGATATGATTGAATTTGTTAAAAGCCATATTATATATCGATTTGGTATTCCTCAAACCATCACAACTGATCAAGGGACAATGTTCACTTCTGGAGAATTCAGAGAGTTCGCCGCCGATATGGGGATTAAATTATTGAATTCTTCTCCATACTATGCTCAAGCCAATGGCCAAGCAGAGTCGTCTAACAAAGGGATAATCAAGCTAATCAAGAGGAAGATAGAAGAGCAACCCAAGAAGTGGCATATGTCTTTGGCTGAATCTTTATGGGCATACAGGATGGCTTGTCATGGAGCCACTAAAATATCCCCTTATCAGTTGGTTTATGGTCATGAGGCGGTCTTGCCATGGGAGATAATGACAGGGTCAAGACGTATATCGTTACAAGATTAGTTAACGGCTGATGACTATTCCGTTCTCATGAAAGATGAACTTGACGATTCGGCGGGTTTACGGTTGTGAGCCCTGATTAGTATAGAAGAAAACAAGAAAAGGGTGGCCAGATGGTATGACAAAAAGGTCAAAGTTAAACAGTTCTCTCAAGGAGATTTGGTATGGAAGTTGGTGCTGCTGATAGGATTTAAAGATCCCAAATTCTGTAAATGGTCACCCACTTGGGAAGGGCCGTATAGAATCGGCCGGTGTGCCCCTGGGAATGCATATATTCTGGAGACAGTCGAAGGGGAGGAATTCCCAAGAGCTTTAAATGGGCGATATCTGAAGAGGTACTATCCAAGCATTTGGGTAGATACATGACTTGCAGCAAAATATGTCAAGGTAACATGGCCGATTTCTCATCGGTTTCTGTCTACACATCTGGTGAAAGAAACATTGGGATTCATTGTTGAATGGAAATTACAGATTACATGGCCGACATGGTACAAGTCGCCCTTAGAATAAAAATACTGGTGTGTCTACTGATTACGCCTACGCTGGATTTCTCTCTCGATGCGACCCAGTTTTATCATAAGGGTGAGCCTTTTCTCTTTTGGGTCCTCTGCAGTGGCTCCAGTTTCAGCTTGGTTGCAGGGTTCTTTCAGCAGGTGGGTCTTCTCCTCTTCCAGATCTTCCATGGCGACTCCAGTTTTGGCTTTACAAGGAAGTGAAGAACTTTTTTCGGACGATGGTTGCTTGCGGACCAAAAAATGAGCATTTATGAGGTCCGAGTGTTCCTGGACAGCGGCAGGGACATGATCTCTGAGTTCCCCAGCATGAGCTCTTATCAGATTTCTGTCTGCCTGTGATAGTGGCTCTTCTGAATGCATGATTTCTATCGCTCATTCTAGACCGGGGCTGAGACGTTTTGGCTAAACAGAGATAAAAGGAGTTACCCAGGATCGGAGCGATTGAGATGCTTAAGAGAAAGGCAGAAGGGGAGTTCATACCTGGTTGACAGAGGAAGAGGACGAGGAGGACGAAGAAGACATCTTGCCGTTCAGTTTGGGACAGTAAGAGGAGAGGAGATAAGTAATGCGTGTGCCTCTAGAGATGGTGAACGGTCTGCTTATAAATGAAGAGGAGGTAGATGGATGGTGAGACACGTCCTATCGGAGTAAATACATACATAAATGCAAAGCAGACTGAAGGAGCAGTTCAAAACCGAATCGGCGCAGTGACATTAAAGGAGCAATAATGTTTAACATATTTTTTACAACCCAAGGAAAGCATCTATGGCTACAATCGCTCATCGTCTAATTTGATCGGCCGAGTCTACTATTCTCTGATCATCATCGGCCGATCCTGGTACTTCTGACACGCGGCGACGGAGCTTTATTGTTTCACGAGCCAGATGTTGTCTTTCTTGCTTCAGCTCGCTGATGATGGATGGGAGTTCTTGGAGCTTCTTCTCTTCAGCGGCTATCTCTTTGTTTATCTGTTCCATCTCCTTGGCCAGTTCTGCTCTCCTCCGTTTCAGCCGATCTATTGCGCCGACGATGTCCGGACGGCAATTCTCGAGGAAGTTGATTCTGTGGTGTACTTCCTGAGTCTGGTGCTTGTGCGAGTCGACCTCCTCCTGAGTTTTGGCCATCTGAGCACGATCGGCCATACGTCGCAGCGCCCTGGAAACCGGAATCTGCATGCCCTCTATATAGGCAGCATACCCCAAATTTTCCGATACTTCATCCGGGATGCGATCTTTGACCTCGTTGAAAAGTCATCGAATCGGCGATGCATCTTCCACCAATCGGCCGATGTCATCTTGGAGGAGAGTACGAATGCTTTCGAGCTTGGAGCGGACATCGTCGGAGGTGGAGCTCGATGGAATTGGGTGTGAAGCGATTTCTTCGTCATCGGCCAAGGAGACAACAAAAGAACAGATGCTATTGTTGGGGGTATCTTGCTCCTGTAAGGAAATAAAGTAAAGGGTAAGCAAGCGGTGAAAGGAAATCGACCGATTCTAATGGTAAGACTGTTACCTCTTTGAAGCGAATCTCTCTTGCCTGCGCCGGTGGAAGTGTTTCCCTTGTCTCAGGGACTGGTGCATTTGGTTCGTCGGAAGAAGAAGATTCGATGGTTATTAGCGCTCCGCTTGGACCAGCTTCCTGAGAAAGACATAAAAGAAGATTCCCGTGAAAATGCTGTGGGAAATTGAAATAAGATAGTAATAGAAATTTGCCATGCCTCTGTGGGTCTCCCGGCCGATGCCTGTTGTGGAGTTATAATCGGCATACCCAAATCGGCCTGCATCAAAATTGGTTGAGTTTTCTGAATATTAAGGATTCAAGGTAAGAGATCGTTTACCTCGGCGGCAGGAGCTGCTGGAATCTCGGTTCCCACTTGAGACATGGCCGACTGTTGCGGAGACTGTGGTGGGATAACTTGTGCAGCCTGGCAGAGGAATAGAATTGATGTCAGTAGAAGATTTGGAGAATATATGAGATAAATAAGATTACCTGAACAGCTTCTACTAATAGTGATGCTGCAGCAGCCCCGACTTCAGCAGTGACTTGGGGATCGGCCATCTCGACAACCGGCAGGGGTAAAGGACCTGGAGTCTCGGCGGGTGTCACCACTACTTGGTCGGCCGATCCGACGCGGGAAGTCTCGGCCGATACCACTGCCATCTGGCTGGCCGATCCGATGCGGGGGACTTCAGCCGATGTTATTGCCGTCTGATCGGCCGATCCAATGCGAGCTCGCACCCGACGGCTGGTTATCTTTGATGTTGGCCTTTTTGGTGCTCGCCTTGATCGGCCGGTGGAGATATCTCTGACAGTTGGAGCATGGAAGCCGATAAGTGGATGCGGCGTGTATTGGTGATGGCTATCAATCGGCCGGCCGCTTCGGCTCCGCATCGGGGGAACATGGCTTTCAGACTGAAGAGATGAACATGAGTTAACAACAAGATGATAATATAACATTGGAATCGGCTAAGGAAGAAGGACATACCGCTGCATTTGGATCAATGTTCTCTGGGTCCAGAATGTTGCAGTAAGATGATGGAGATTTACAGAAAAGGTGCTGCTTCCATTCTGCCCACCATAATTTAAACTGCTGGGTGGCGAAAGAGGCCACTGACCAACCATTCAAGTCAATGGTATTGGAGTCGGGTACTAGATCGCACAGCCGGCTGTAATCAAGACTTGAGGTTAGTCCATCTCTGAATTTTGCCTGGCCGGCGAAGTAGACCCGAATCGGCTGTTGGCCAAAACCCAGTTGCCTTGCCGCAGCCGATGGACTGTAGAACTCGTAGGTGGGTGAGTCCTTTCCTGAGAAGAAGTTGGCTGGCAGAATCCCCGGCTTGATCAAGACGTCCATTAACTCTCTGTCAAAGGTATGAGTGGAGAAATCGTAGCATACGGGCAATTCAAAAATCGGCTCTACTGCCTGATATGGGTGCCAGCTGATCATCTCTTCACTAAGGCCATTGTAGAAGCATCTGAAGTATTCAGCTGTGCGGGTGGCAGTGAATTGGCAGCCAGGAAAGGCCGATACCGCTTCTCCAAAAGATCTGTAGCGACGACGGAACGATGGATTCTCCTCTGACTCGATATTGGGAAAGGTCTTTGTCTCTATCCGCTGCTGAGAAACCTTGCTCATGTGTAAGTTGAGCCAGAGGGTGATGAACCACCAAGGACCACCTGGGTTCCCTATCGGCTCCCCCTTCGACAGCTTGACGCCGATTTGGTGCATCAGATGGTACGCCGATCCCAGCAAATGTTTTCCAAGAGGGATGGCCGATCCTTGTGAAAGAGCCTCTGCCAAAGCTTGAGTGTTTGAAGAGGGGCCGACTGCTCTGCCACAGAAGAAATGCTTCTCCAGCCACATCATCAAGAAGGCAGTATGCTCCCTCTGCGAGACTGTCCCGGTCTTCATGTTTTTACTAATGTATCCTTTCCACCCGCCGATTCCTTTGGTCTCCAGCCGATGAGATGGCTTGAACAGATAATTGAAGGGGGTATCGGCGGAGGAAACATCGAGGTCGGTCAGCAGCAGAACATCGGCCAAGGTCGGGGTCATGGGTCCGTGTCCGAAAAGGAACGCGTTAAGTGCATCAGACCAAAAATAAGAGGCTGCCATAACCAGAGGTTCGTTCCTTTCCATCTGAGACAGGGATAAGTCTATGCACTGGCCGATTTTGAGTTCTTCCCACTGAACCTTCCAAGATCCGGCTACCCTCTGTTACCATTCTCTCCACCCGGGTGTTTCATTTGGCCAGGATCTGAAAGTGCCTACCCAGTGATCTAAATCCATAGATGATTGCTTAAAAGGGATCCTATGGGTTTCTAAACTGATTAGGGCCCAAACAGATGAGGTAAGGGGATTCTGAAAGGGGAATAGTGATTCGGTGCCTAAGTGCCTAAAAAAGGGGAAAAGGGAAGAAACTGAGAGAGGGTCCGGAAAATACTGAAGCAGTAAAAAGGCGAAAAGGAAAAAATTTCGAGTATTTACCTCTGGGATGGAGGCCATCATCGCCGATGACACCGCTGGGGAAGCCGCCGATTGGGCCACCGCCGCCGAAGGAGTAGCCGATGGAGCCTCTGTAGATGGAGTGGTTGCCGATGGAGACGCCATTGGGGGTTGGAGCAGGCCGCGGATGAAATCGCCGGAAAGGGGGAAGCGCTTGGAGATCGGGAGAGCTTGGAGGAAGACGAACAGTGGTGCGATGGAAAAAAATGCTAGATTCGTGGGGAAGGATAGGCGGAGAAAGCCAGTATTTAAGAAAATCAGGGAAGCGAGGGCAAAGATGGTATTTTTACCACGCCGTCTACACGAGTTCCAGAGGAGCGGTCGTTTCGCGCGCTCGGTTCGAGGAAATTGCAATCATTGTGCCGCGGAACGGAGGGAGATTTTTACTGCGCCCGTTTCGGAGGAAAGGATTAAAGAAAGAGTTTCGAAGAAAAAATTATATTTTACTCCGAAACTGGGGGGCATGTGTTGACGCCAGATTTTGACACGTGTTGAATCGGCGTCGGGAGGAGAAGATTGGCCGATGCGGCAGATCTGAAGGCTATAGAAAGGAATCGGCTGATTGAGGTAACAGTTGGAAATCGGCCGATTGGTGACACAGCCTACGGCAACAGGATGGGATTATTTCAGAGGATCCTGGTCAAAAGTTGGTTAAAGGGGGCACGCTAAGTCGGTCGGGGAGCAATTGAAGGAAATCCTGATTGGATTAGGGAGCGGCGGCGGAAGATTCTACGGGAGTCCGTTTCCTTTTTAAAGTTCGTATAGATATAGTAATTTAAATAAAGTTGTAACAAGTCGTGATCGACCAGGAGTCCTAGCTTTAGGGTATAAATAGGAGTCGTCAGGGTCTTAAAAAGACATCAACACATCAATCAACAACAATACTTCTACTTTTCTAGTAATTTATTTTCAAGTCGGCGACTTCGCCAATACTTTTCTTCTTTCACGAGTTCGTACGGATTGGCAGGGCTGCATCAACTTGATCTCCGGCCAATTGGTAGGTTCCGCTTACCGAGTAATATCCGGGCTTTAACTACGGGCGCATCGCTGTGGTTTCGTTTGGATTTATTCACCAGTTATCGATATTTACTAGAATTGCAAGTTTTACCTGTTATTCTAGTATTATCACCAGTTATCCAGCTTGAGATCAGGGTAATCGGCTTCATCATTGTTTTTCTTCGATTTATCATCATACAGCCGATTAGATATATTTCAAGTGTTGCTTCTATAGTAATTGTTTAGATCGCTCCGGTGGTTTTCTTTACAATTACTACCCGATCATCGTCTGATCCATAGCCAATCATCTCTACAGCAAATCAGCCGATTCGCTGCCGACGCGCTCCTCAGGACAGATCGGAATCCCAGCCGATCGACGCGCCTGGAATTTAATACTCTATTTCCTTGTCAATCAACAGGTCAGATTGACTGGCACGCCGCGCGAACCGCACCAGGGCGATAACCCGAACAGGAGCTAAGCAGATTCTCCCGGGTCGTGTGTCCGACGCTGAAGACCATCGGCCGATTCCTATCCGGCCGATTTTAGCGCCAACACACTTTTGGCACGCCCGGTGGGACCATCCAAGATCTGATATGTCGAAGAACGCAGAAATCTCCGACAGCAACATCATTGAGGTCACAGAAGCGGATCTCAAGGACGACCAGAGGGAGGAATTGGCCAAACATCCAGAAGCGGGGAGGCAGTCAAGAAGGCTCCTATTCTAGCGCCTCGCCACATCACCATTGTTGAGGACTCGGGCAAGATGTCAGAGATGATTCAACAGTCCGTGTATCAGGCGTTCATCGACCAATCCTCAGTGATGACCAACACGGTGTATAACGCCGTCGTCAGCTCTCTGGCCAGCGGAGCAGTCCAAGGCTATCAGGGACCGGCATATGCCCCGCCGACCACTCAGCCAGCCAGAAGCTTACCATACATGTCCCAATCGGCTCCTCAGCTGATATTGACGCAACGCGGGGGTAGAACTCTCCACTGCCCCTGGCGTCTCCAAGATACAGCGGTGCACCATGTCTCCCATCACAGACACCGCTTCAACCCGTTCAGATTGCTTCTGTGCAGTCACTGCCCACAAGCTCAGCGCCTTGGGGAACATCAGCGAAAGCGTATTTTCCCGAGCCAGCGAACGGGTATGGAAGTTATTCAACCCAGGTGCCATACCAATCGGCCGCCCGGCCGACGGTTCCCCAGTATCAGCCGATCTTATCAGAAATCGGCAGGGGGGCAAGCACTGTAGAAGCATTCAGAGGCACGGCGCCAGCGATGACGTACGATGGGGGTGCGAACTCGTTTCGCCATCAACTATTGGCCGTTCAGCAAAATTCGCCGATTCATCACCCGGCCGTACCAGCCCTTCAACACATGCCCGCGCCGCGAACAGCTGTTCATCAGCAGCAGGTGGACTGGACGGCAAGAATAGCAGAAATAATCCAGGATCAGTTTGGCTCAAAACGCACCGCTCAGTCTGGCCGCAGTCTCCCTACCCCGCCGCCGCCGCTATCTCCTCGCCCTCCCACCTGCCCGAGCCGCCGCCGCCGGCCCTTCTTCCCCTGTTCGCCCGCCCTCCGCCGGCCCGATCCGCCGCCGCCGGCCCTTCTTCCCCTGTTCGCCCACCCTCCGCTAGCCCGAGCCGCTGCCGCCGGCCCTTCTTCGCCGCCGCGACCTGTCTGCCGACGCCGCCGTCGCTCCCATCGCCCCCGGTGAGCGCTTGTGCCCTCTCTCTGTGCCCTCTCTCTGAGCGTATGGATGTGCCCTCTCTTTGAGCGTATGGATGTGGTTCAATGTTATTGGACACTTGTTAATTGATGATATCACTCCAAACAGGCAAACACTAGTACACGAGAAAAAAAGTAAATTGCTCCCAAAATCAGTATTTACAGAGCAAAAGAGAAGTTCTGTCTCACCTTTTCTCTCAGCTTCCATTTGGTCACCAGCATTTTTTATTCCACATCCAGCAGTTTTCAGTGATAATGTTACTGGTAGAAGGCCGAGACTTGCAGAAAATGACAAGTTAAGAACCAACGGGTGATCCTCTGACAGAAATATTTCCTGAGATCAAGAATTATAAGATTCGACCAATATTACATAGGAAAAAAAGTCCTACCTGAGGCACTATCATGTTCCATAGTTTAGTGTATCCACCTCACAGAGTGTTGTGCCTGTTATAGTGATATGTGATTTACTCTTTATTTTTATTCAATTGTGCTTACTCAGTAAAAGGGACCAATGTGGTGGACATACTATTCCAAAAAGTTGATTTGCAAAAAAGGTTGATTTGTTTTAAACATAAATTAAAAATGATTTCATTTGTGTGTATGCAGATTTTTGGGATAACCCTGTCACAAAAGTACAGAACATGGCTACGCAAGGGACTGGAAGCGCGGAGGCCTCGGACGCGGCATCAAATACTGATACAAAGACTGATCCAAAGCGGAAGCCGGCAAAGTCAAAATGATCCTGGGTGGAAATATGGATTTTGGCTAACCATTGGCAATAGAGATGTTGCGCAGTGTTGCTTATATGATAGAAGAATAACGGGAGGAATTACAAGGCTCAAGGAGCATCTTGTGGGTAGTTATGGAGATATTCAGAAATGTGTCAAAACCACAACAACTATTGCACGAGAGATGCAAGATGCTATGAAGAAGAAGAAGAGACCACTCGTCCTTGATGATGAAGAACACTCGTCCTTGATGATGAAGAAGGAGAGCAACAAGGGGAAGATAATGTGATTGTTTTGACAGAGGAGTCCCAAGATGTTGCTAGGCGCATTGTGCATCCTAGTTCAGGGACAGCTGCCAAAAAGAAACAATCCACATTGAAGTTCAGTGAACTAAAAGAGCCCAGCACCAAGTCAGTTAGTTCAATGCTTCGGAAGAAAAACTCCAACAGAGGTTGTGGAAGAAAGACACTCGAAGGGTTCTTCTCAAGTCAGTATTCAAGCTAGCATAAGGACAAAGGAAGAAAGAGAAGCTGTCAACTTAGAGTGGGCCAGGTTCTTTTATGAGTGTGGCATACCATTCAATGCCGCAAGTTCTAGGCAGTTTGAGATTGCTATAGAGGCCACTGCACAGTACGGTTTTGGGTATAGGCCTCCTACCTACCATGAGCTTAGGGAGCCATTGCTATAAAAGGATTTGGTTTATGTTTCCTATAATCGGAAACTAGTAGGTTCCGAAAGCGCCGCGAGAAAGCGGGTAAAAGCTATGACCCTTTGGTTATAGAAGATTTTGATTGGAACAATGAATTGGTAGACCCAATGGCCCAACCTGAAGGTGCTCGTGGTTCAGAACTAACATGGGATCAAGTTGATGAAGCCATTGGTGCAGCACGTGAGCTTTGAGGTCGTAATCTTCCTAGATTCTACACTCGTCGTGCAAGACATATACCAAGAGTGGTTGAAGAAGATGAGGAAGAGGAAGAGGAAGAAGAGATCATTTTGGATGATGATGATATAGATGATTTTGGTGAACAACCAATGGATGCTACTGAAGATGGTGGAGAGAACGTGGATGCTTCTAACGATCTCGATGAGTTTGCATTGGACGACTTTTGAGAGATGAGAGATTTGGAAGTTTGAGAAATGAGAGAGTTCTATGGCTTTTGTGCTACATTTACATTGCTATTTTGAGTTGCTAATATTGTAGACTATACCTTTTAATCTACATTTGCATTACTATTTGTCAGTATAATTTCCTAATATCCTAGACTATAATATATGTATTCGCCACGCCGATGTGTGTATGACGACGCCACGCCGCGCGCCATAGATGCTGTAAAGGTGTGAAGGTGGTGGGTCACCGCGCCTCGCCACGCCGCCGTAACAACTATGAGGCCACTTCACTTTTCTCTGATCATGTATTAACAGTCCTCTCCATTCATACAATGATACAATGTAGATATATACACAAAAAGAAGAGAAGCAGAATAAAAGATGGCCCATTTACATTAATCAAGAACTGACCATTGACCCTAGATGCGAGTAACCAACCAGTTCATGGGGAAAACAGAGAATAAATTAGAGACAAAGAGGGAGATAGCTGATCGTAGAAAAGTGATGGAAAGAATAGTGGATGTGTAGATGGTTGGCACCATCCGAAGCTGAGTTCCTCAACGTCAGATGCAAGCCTACCCATAGGCAGCAACCCTGTTGCAGAAGGGTAATGTGATCTTCAAATTGGTTAGCTTCAGGCTGCCTCTTTTATATATATATATATATATATATATATATAACACAAGGAATAAACAGTTTTTGAGTTCAGTTATGTAACCTGTATATAAAAAGTTAACCCGTCTGAAGAAATGATAAAACAATACAGAATAGCTAGCAACTTCTATCATGTATTCATGTATAACCAATGAATATCACTGTTTTATATAAAACTTGAATGGCAGACTGCTACCCAATAAACCGCAGATTGAATACCTTGTATTGTATGGCACACGTTTGGCATTTTCAACAGTTTCTCCAAACATAATGGTTTGGATGTATTTAGAACAAAAGATTTTCTTTTAGTTTCACTCCGGGTTGCATGTGTACCTTGAAAAAAACAGAGAGCCTTCAGCAGCGCAGCCCTTCTTTGCCTCTAGGTCTCACAACAACAACAACAACAACCTATCCAAGCAAGTTGGGGTAGGCTACAAATGAAACCCAGAAGAAACAAAGATCATGGTTCATGCACGTTGATAGCTAGTCTCCAAGCGCTCCTATCCAAAGCTACCTCTTTAGAGATATTCCACTCCTTACGGTCTCTCTTAACCGACTCGTCCCAAGTTAGTTTAGGTCTACCTCTACCCCTCTTTATATTATTCCACTCCTTAAGACCTCTAGGTCTCACAGAGTGAAGTAAATCGACACCATGTGCTATCATAGTCCTGCCAATCACTTAATCAATGGTAAATACCATTCTCCGAATATCGGTTAGTTTCATTGCTGGAGGAGACACATTGGGATCATGGATACACTTTCCATAGCAGTAAACCATCAGTTTAAATTTGGATTTCACTATAATTGCATTAAAAAAGAATTTCACTCAAATTCTCATATAGGTTTACATACCAGAATTGCTATGTAAAGGCCATTGTGCAGAAAATTATGTGAAGAAAATTAAGAAGGCTCCATTGTGCTTTCGGTTAGGAAAAGCTAAAACTTGAGATTTTAGCTTTTCTAGCTTAATTAAGTGAGCATTTCTTGGTCTTGCTCCATTGTAAAGTTAACTGGTCAACTTGCACGGCAAGATAAGATATCTGTTAAGCATACAATAGTCGAGCAGCAGCAAGTAAAGTCAGCACAACCAAGCAAGCAAATCAGATTAAGAGGCTTAACAGGCATTGCACTACAGTTATTTACTAACCTGCATCTGAGATGGGCCTAGATACACATTAGTTCTCACATCTGAGATCAGTACATCCTCACAGACAGATGTCATCTTCACAACAAGATACATTAGTTGTTACATAAGTAAAAAACAAGCAGTAACGCACTAGTTCTATGCTCCCCTTCTCCCACCGATTTAGTCATGAACTGCTCATGTGCCCCTGTGTCAAACATGGAAACATGAGATCAAGCTAACTGAAAACTGAACAACAACAATACAAACTGAAGGCTGAACTGAATTAGTATTGTAGTTAGTGAAACATGAGATCCAATAACGTGAATTTTCTATGCAAAATCATCTTAGTTTGGAAAGGCTGGCTGTGCATCCTATTTTTAGGCCTGAAACCAACTCTATCTAATTTTTGGGCATGCTGGTACTATACCTTCAGTAATGGATGGCCTATACCTTCATATGCATGCGTGATGCATTTCAAAGTTAATTAACCTCTAAGAATCAATAGACTTCTCAAAAGAAAAATAGAAATAAAGAGATAGCAGAAAACTTACATAAAACAACATTGAATACATAAACGAAAATTGAGTACTTAAAATGAGAAAATCACTTAATATAAAAGCATATACTTGCATATATTAGCACTAAATCGGATCTACAAAATTTTGGAAAAAAAGTAACACATGTAACTGATGGATCGACCAGGAGCAAGCACCAATGCGTCTCCATCACCACGCATTTCAGGCACACGAGAGCATTTTGGCTCCATACCTTTGGTCAAACAGAGAAGAAAGAAGCATGGTACTCTTCCCCTTTGCCCCCAGAAATCTTCTGTTCCTCGAATCGCCATCCTCAAGAACCTATATGCCCTCCAGCGATTTTGTGCCTTACCTGAGCTTCCTCGCTGCTGTCAAACTCCTCACCGTGCGAGATGAAACGGAGGAGAGGGGGGCAGGGGGCATTGTCTGCCCGCGTGAGGAGAGGGATCATGGGGAGACAAAGGAGGCGGACGCGCGTCGTAAGTGAGGAGGTGGAGGCGGGGGCGGAGGCAGCATCGCTAGCGAGGGGGTGGAGGCGGCGCAAGCGAGGAGGCGGAGCGAGCGAGCGAGGAGACGAAGGGGAGCTCCGCCTGGCCTGATGGGTCGTGGATTTCTTCCCCGTGGAAATCGAAGGGAATTAGGCCGCGAAACCCCATCACGTGGGCTTCCAGATGCTGGGAAAATCTGCACAGGGAAGCTTTGCCCGTGGGCTTCCTGCTCCGGGGAAAAGGCCGGGAACCCGGCGGGGTTTAGAGTTTCCAAACGAAGCCTTGATGAATTTTATTTACCAATTTCAGCTGCCTTGTTGTTGGAATGGTCCTACTGGGCTTGTGGAGTTTGATTCTCCTGCTTGTGGATGGCTACGCGTTGAAGACAGGAGTTGACCTCCGCAATAGAGTTTGCATGGCGATTGGGTAAGTTGTCCTTGCCCACACAGCATTTCGTATAAGCAAATTGGGATATATTAGTATGTATGTAGAGTGGATGTGCCATTTTAGTGAAGCCACTAGCTTAATTGTTGATTTGAACTGAAATAATCAAGTCAAAGCTAAATGATACTCCCTCCGTCCCAAATTATTAGTCGTTTTGATTTTTCTAGATGCATAGTTTTTGCTATGCATCTAGATATATATCATGTCTAGGTACATAGAAAATTCGATATATCTAAAAAAGCCAAAAACGACTAATAATTTGGGACGGACGGAGTATAATCATTTCTTTATTTTGGTGACAATAATGGGTTTTCAAAAGCAATAATCTGTAACATAGTTGTAATTTAGTCAGTTTCAATTGGCAGCTTAACTTTAGTTATTCAAAATGTTACTGTATACGTCTCCCGAAAATATTACTATTTAGAGAGAAAAAACAAACAGCAGGTGAAACCTTGTACATCAATATTTCATAAATACACACACAGGACCAACCTGCTATGCGAGAAATAAAATTACACGAATAATAATGTTGTTATTTTGCCCGTAGTTCCTGGGGATCCTTACAGCTGGTGTGGTGTCTGTCAATCTGGGTTTATACCTTTTCTTTCGGTATGATATCAACGCTTGCACCCGTGGCCGGGGGATGATGAAGCGCTGCGACAAATACGCCATTTCCGTGGCGTTGGTCTTCATGCAGGGGCGGAGCCAGGGTTGGGGGGGGGGGACTCCAGCCCCCCTACCCCCCTCACAAGCCATGGATACCCCCCTAAGCCTCCCTACTATTTGGAGAAGAAGAAAGGAAGAAGGCGAGAGGAAGGAGAAAGAAAGAGAGGGGAAGAAGAAGAAAAGGAGAAAGAAGGAAGAAGAGCCCCCCTAACTTTCAATGCTAGATTCGCCCCTGTCTTCATGGGATGGGGTTTCCTTGCAAACTCGGGTGCCAACAGTTTCCTTGCCATCGTTGCGTTGTGAGAGGTAATCATGTGATCTATTATATCGTATCCACCATGTTAACAATACCCTGTCCCACAGCAGCTGCTGTTGATCATAGTAATGTAATAGTTAGTCTGAACCTTGATTGTGTGGTGTGGTTTATTTCCTTTACCGAACAGAATTTGATTGTATGGGACTCTGTAAGTGATCATTTGGCTTCCAAAAATAGTTAGTATCAACTTGATGAGTGGATGTATCTGTGGGGTGTATCACAATTGATCGCTAATATTGGTGCAGATTCAAGTTAGAAGCATTTTTCCTTTCCGATATTTTTGTATTGGAGGTTCTCTCATTCCTCTTATTGAGTATAATGGTGTGAAACAGACGTTAACAAGTTATAATATGTTGCGCCAAGCAGTAGTTATGATGAATGTGAATTATGTGCTATCATAGTGAGGAATAAACCAAAGTTGAAACTAAATCTGGTCAACCTGTTTGCTGGCTGGGCTGCGGCCCCAGGAAGGTCTAACTGCCTGCTTCTGAATTGCCGATCCATTCAGCCCTAGTGCTTCTTTGGCATCAGCCAAACCCGGGGCAACGGGACTACACGCCTGGCGTAGAACATTCTAGAGTAAGGGGTGGAGCATGTTCCATACCTTATCCATACTGTAGAAGTACTCGAATACGAGTACAACTAGTCGGTACAGAAGGAAACTACCCAAAAATTACTCGAATAAGACTCCTAAGCTCGTACAGGACTAGAACTTCCATGTAACCCTGCCCCCCAGGATATAAAAGGGCGGACAGGGACCCCTCCAAATCATCTCATAACCCTCAAGGCAATACAAACCATACAGGACGTAGGGTATTACGCATACTGCGGCCCGAACCTGTCTAAATCCTCATGTCCCTTGCACCATCGAGTTTCTGATCTCGGCGACACCCTGACCACAAGTAAAACACCGACAGCTGGCGCGCCAGACAGGGGTGCTCATCGAAGATCCACCGGCGAATTCGATGGAAACTTTCAGCTTCACCAGCCCTCTGTGGGCACAACTTTCGTCTTCGGCTCCTGGATCCGCGTCTCTGACGGCGTAGGCGACTTCCGTCGGCACCTCGTCGACAACAAGCCGGAGGCATCCGCAGCAACATCAAGCAGCGATCTCGACGAGTTTGTCGACAATCTCGACGAGACCCTGACCTCGCCAGGGAGATCGAGAAGTTGTCCATTTTCGACGCGACACCGACTCGTGCTGCATCAAGCTTCCCCGGATTGGATTCGATTCCATCTGGGGGACAGCGTGACCGATTCCCGTTTGGTCTGCGCAACACGGCCACTGTCTATCAGGAGGCCATAAAATCTGAATTCTACTCCGCATGTCAGGAGGCCCCTATCTTCGACAATTACGACTCGGACTCCAATCCCGAGGCCGAACCCTACTTGGGTGGCCAGGGCCTGGTTATAACCTCCACCCCGGAGGGTCGCTTCGTGTACTTGAAGGGCATGAAACCCTCCAAACTACTCAAAGACGACACAAGACTAGTCGCCCACCTTGATTCTCTATCTTTTCAAGAGGGCAGACCACTCGAGACCACCCCAGGCGGAACTGTACTTATTGACTACAACTCCGATGACTTCTTCTCACACCGCCACGTCTTCATGGCGGAATCTGATGAGATCAGCGACAGGCACCGCAATGAGAGGCCTGAGCAGATCTCCGACGATGAGAACACAACAAATGCTGCCAACGAGACTCCTGAAGCTCGTGAGGCTCACAGGCTGCACAACAGAAAGCGCGCCAAGCGCAGAGAAGATGCCATCAAGCGGCGTGAACGCATACAACGCGACCTCGATGCTGAGTTCGCAGTAGCGCAAGACGCTGGGTTCAACACTCCTGTCGCCAACATCACCGGCATAATGGTGGT
The DNA here is from genome assembly GCA_032594955.1 of Panicum miliaceum. NCBI lineage: Eukaryota > Viridiplantae > Streptophyta > Magnoliopsida > Poales > Poaceae > Panicum > Panicum miliaceum. Next base: position 31,788,685 of record CM064060.1, read on the forward strand.
ACTCGCCGACAATCCCGACCCAGCAGTCCAGACCGCCTTTCGCATGGCGCAGCGGGCGTTACTCCAGATCAACCAGCAAAACCTGCTACCCTCGGTCTCGCGTGGAAGACGCGAGGGTGAAGGTGAAAGCCAAGTGAGCAGAACACCTGAGGGTCACCCTAGGCGACAAGCTGCTCCCTCCAACAATCAAGATGGAAGCCGCCCTGCTGCCCCTCAAGGAAGCCGCCCGGTAACCCAAGCACCCCACACCCATCCGGAAGGATCCGTTGGCAACTACCACCGCTCAGAACTCGAGAAGCTGCCAACTGGTGACCTCCGCAACAAAATCAACGTCGGGCGTGACGCCCACTCCATCATTGAGAACCGGAGGCGGGAACGCGCCGGAGCTGAGGGAAACGCTGCACCGGACGACAAAGATTGCTTTCCCACGTTTTCCCCTTGCTTCGACAACTACAAGTACCCGGAGGGATTCAAACCAGTCGGCATCACCAAGTACGACGGTAAGAAATCTCCTCAGCAGTGGGTCCAATGCTACTCCACCGCCATTGAAGTCGCAGGCGGCTCCAACACCACCAAGGTCATCTACTTCCCGATGGCCCTGGAGACCAACGTGGATGGAGAACCTCACGAAGAACTCCATCAACTCGGGAGCAATTGCTGAACATCTTCATGAACAACTTCTAGGGGGCGATTGCAAGGGCAGGTACTCGCCACGACCCCTTCCAGTGCAAACAAGAAAGGAACAAGCTCTTGCGCTCGTACACTCGCCGCTTCTTCGACACCCGAGCCACGATCGTCAACATCTTGGAGAGCGACATCATCGACTGCTTCCACAACGGCCTCACCGACCAAGCTCTATTCCGCGACTTCGGCCGCAACTGCCCCAAGACTGTTGCTGCCCTCCGTGACATGATGCAGACCTGGGCGGACCAAGAGGAGCAAGAACGCGATCGGTTCTCGAGGCACGGCAACGACTATAACCAGCGAAGCAACGACCACCGCAACGACAGAAGCCAGCAGGACTACTTGGGACCCTCCCGAAAGCGCAAGCCAGACAATCTCGTCGCGGCTATCAATTGCGCCCCGTGAGGCAAGAAGGCATCCAATTTGCAAGAGGAGTTCGATAAGCTCATGCAGAAGCAATGCCCGTGGCACCCACACTCAATGCACGCTGCTTTCGAGTGCTATCAGCTCTGGAAGTCCCTCAACGCTCCGCCCTTAGAGAATGGCGACAAGAAGAAAAAGAAGGACAAGGATGATGAAGACCCGGAGAACAAGACAGACGCCACTGAGTTCCCGGACGTGTCCAAGATCATCAACGTCATCTTCGGTGTGACAACCCTGGTAAAAATTTCATTTCTAAAATCAGTATCATTAGCCTAACCCTATGCTTAAACCAACTAATAAAAGGGTGGAAAGAATTAGAACGAGTTCAGTTGGAATTCAAAGTTAATTTGAGCACATTTGGTCACTTTTGAACTTTTAAATGTAACTTTCAAACCATAAGCCAAATGAGATTTTGCCTGAAACCAAAGTTGTAGAACTTTTTATTTTGAACAACTTTTGTGTTCAAAAGTTTTTGAAATTCAAATCAGAAAGAGGAGAAAACGCCCTGTTTGCACCCAGCCCCCTGAAGTTTTTCAAATTTTTGCACTTAGGTTCCTCCCTCACCTCTCCCTCCTCTGCTGCACCGCACGCTCGCCCGACCGCCGCCGGCCACCTGGCCCTCAACGCCTGCGCGGCCCCAGGCGCCGAGCCAACCCCGGCGCCCTGCCTGCTGCCCGCCCCCGCTCGGCCAACCGCGGCCGCGCTTTCTTCTCCCTCCCGCACGGCATGCCCTGCACCACCGCACTGCCTTCCAGTCGCTGGCCGCCGCCGCCTGCCCAATAGCGCACCTCCACCCACCGCCGGCAGCGCCCAATGCCTCTGCTCGCCGCCCAGCTCGCCCAACCGTGGCCGTGCCCTCCTTCTTCCTCACACGGCAGCCCGCACGGCCAGTACGACGCCACCGCCCCGACGCCCAATGGCGTGCCGCACGCCGCACGCCTCTGGCCGCCGCCCCCTTCACCCTGTGCCCCCGTCGTGCCGCCCGAGCTCCCCAACCGCCCGCCCGCGTCGCCTACACGCGACGTCGCGCCCCAGGCGCACCCAGCGCACGCACGCCACGCGCACGACGCGCCTCTGGCCGCTGGTCACCGCCGGCCACACCAATGGCGCCCAGCCTCGCCGCCCCCCTCCACCTCGCGCCCCGGCCGTGCCAAGCCCACCCCCACGAGCTCCACCGGCTATAAAGCCCGGCGCAGCGCCCCTCCCTCCCCTCCTTTCTTCCTCCTCGCAGAACAGAGAGCTCCATTGCCGCCGGCGCCCCCACCTCGCCGTGGAACCCCCTGCTCCGGCCCACCTCCGCGCGAGACAAGTGCTGAAACGGGTCCCCCTCCGTGCGCCGAAGCTCCCCAGCCCGAGCCCCGCCGCCCTCATCGCCGGAGCGCCGCCGTCCGCGCCGCCCCACCGCCGCCGCCCCTGCTCTCCGCGGCCAGCCCGCCACCGGCCACCCCGAGCCACTCCAAGACCACCAATAGGTGCGCCCTGGTTCCCTCTCCGTGCTCCCCCGCCTTGCCCTCGCCGCCGGCGACCGAGCTCGCCGGAATTTGGCCGGACAGGATGGCCCCGCCGTGAAATTGCGACCAGGGACCACATTGCAAACGCCCAAATCTTTCTAGGGGGTTTTCTGCTAGTTTTCAGGGACCCCTCTGTAAAGAAAGTTTTAACCAAATCAGTGAACTTGTAAAATTCGTATAAAATCGTAGAAAATTCAGAAAAATGCAAACTCAACTCTTCTGGAATCCTTAGAAGAAACTCTACAACTTTTGTTACATAAAGTTTCTCAGATTCTCAATATATTTTGCTCTAGATTAAATGGAAGGTTTAATGGACTTCTTTTGAACCCACTGTTGTAGATCATTGCTGACCCCAAATTTTGGGCAGTGAGTTACTTGCTTGATGTTTAGGACTGTGTAAAAAGATCAGGACCAAAAGCCATCTCTAGATACACTTTTTGTCCAACATTGTTTTATGCCATAAAGTGATAGAACTAATTATTCCTGCTGTTCTGTGATGTTTAATGTCATGAAACTTTTTCTGTGTTGTTGTAGTGATACCTAGAGGCCACAAAAAAATTTAGAAACATTTTTACTATATGTAACCTGTTCATATGAATTTGTGGTAGGAAAACTTCACTAATTCAAAATAATTATTAAAGCCCTTATAAAATGTTCATCCTTTTACTATGAAACACAATAGAGTAGCTCAACCTGTACAAAAAGTTTCAAACATAGAAACCTTGTATAACATCCTGTAGAAAATAATCTTTAATAACATGAGCATAGCTTGTCCCATTTATTATGCTCTAAATAATGTACAATAAAATCTGAAAAATTTACAGTAGCACAAATATTGTTATAGCAACACTCTGTAAAATTTGTAGCATCAATACTTGTGGCAGAACCACCTGAATTAATCCGGCTCAAGTGTATTAACCATCGCCATTAAGGCATCCTCGGTTAACCTTACACTTCAAACGGAGTAATCCACTGGTCTATCGGGTATAACCTCCCGATACAACCACGGTGAACGGATCGAGCGCCGTACATACAAATGCTCATGCGACGATGAGCCCAGAGAATACCACATTCCAGCAAATATTACATCATTAGCATAAGTAAATATTACAGACCTAGTTCTGAGTTTAGAAAACAAGTACTTCAATTAACATAAATAAGTTCTTCAGAGTTAAATTGCAGCAGAAATAAACAACGGAAACTACTCGACGATACAGGATGTCTCGATGAAGCCCGTACGAGACATCACTCGGCCTTATCTCCGTTGGACGGGGGCGCATCCCATTCCACCGACCAACCAGGGGGAAGAGTGCAGGGCCAAGTCAAGCTAGCAATCATGTCTTCAAAGGGCTCACCTGAAAACGAGTCACAAGCAAGACTGAGTATACTAATACTCAGCAAGTCTTACCCGTGTAGTGGGAACTACTCCACCGACTCTAGACATGCAAGGCTTTTTGGCTCAGGGGTTTGTTTTGCCGAAAAGCATCTACAAGTGGGTCCTTACTTTCAACTTTTAGCTCAAGATTCTAGTTTCGTTAGCCAGTCTAGGTAAGCAGCTATCCAAGCATACATGGTGAAGCATTAAATTTTCCATCCAGCCAGTTCATTCATCATCATTGTTCCTCTTCTTACTCTGTGGGTAAAAATGGTTAAGCAGTCTCAATAGCCGTGAGAAACGGACGATTCGAATCGAATTTCTTAACCTTGCAAGGGAAACCCAAACACACGTCACGTGGTTACTCCCTAGAGTCACACGTGCAACTTTTCCCCTTTCTTTCCGGGTCGTGGATCGGGGCTACCCTCCGAGAGTACAAGAGCTCCACGCCACGGTTCGGCGCCGGGTCGTGACCACTCTCTGCACTCGCCATATGCACATGGGACCGAAGTTCAAAGGGTAGGATGCCGTCCCCTTGCCGGGCCAATCAGGTACTTAAGCTTACCGATTCCCATAATCTCGGCATGTGTTTAGTACGTTCAAAGACTTAACCATCACTACCACACCCTGCGGCCTTAGCATTTTTCACTAGACAGACGGGCCTCAATCGTAACCATCGTTACATAACCCGTCCGTGTCCTTATGATTGCAGCGTGTAGTAGTCATTCAACTCCTAATTTCTCGCGAGTGACAGGAAATCACTCGACTTTTACCGGAGTCCTATTAGCACAGCATTCTATCGAACCTTACATCTAGTTTTCAAGCAAGGGTTTCTGACGTCATGCAACTAAGTTTTCATCCAACTCCTACAAACTTAATGCACAAGCAAGGAGTAATGAGTTGCATAATTTCGGAAAGAATGGGTTATGCTCCGGGGCTTGCCTTCGCAGTTCGCTTGGGGATCTTCCGAACTTGGGCTCGGGTCTTCAAAAGCTTCAGTTAGATTTGCTTGAGCTTCACGCTGCTCACTCTCGGACGCGGGCACCAGCTCGTAAGTTCCGTCGGCGAGAGTCGTCGATTCTACATGAGTGCACAAGTTTAAGTCGTGGAAATGGCACTTGATTACGATTTGAGAGTAATTACTACAAGGGATAGTTTCTGGTCATGAAATTTTGGATTTAGGCACATCAAGGAAAGATGTGCTTACTGTAAAATTTTCAGCCAATTTTATGTAACAGATTAATTCTGAAAAATATATTTCATTGTTGCTGTTAGATACTTGTTCTTTTTGTACAGAACAATTGGTGAAACAAATGAGTCTAAGATTTTTACAGAACTTTCACTTAAGCATGCAGAAGCTACTGTAATTTTTGTAGGATTTATTATGCAGTATCCAGAGCATAGAAAATATGAGATTCTACACCTAGGCTTTTCAAAGATTCATTTTTACAGGACCCTACACAGGGTGTTTGTCCATGGAACTTTGTACACAGCAACCTCTACCATAGTTTATCTCCCAGTAAACATTTGAGAATTTTCCAAGCTAAGATACTATTTTCTTGATTTAATGTATGTTATTAGCACATAAATCAAATAAGTAGGTTACTGTGAGATAAAAATTCTCCTAATTTTTCTCTGGCTTCTAGGTACCAATGCATTAGCATAGGAAAAATTTCAATGGGTGACTCACCACCTAACTGCAGGGATAAAACATTCTACTTACACATGAATTAAAACTAAGTTTAACAAACAGTAGAGCTAGAGATGGAATTTGGGCCTGATCTTTTTACACAGTCCTAATCATCCAGCAACTAATTCACTGCCCAAAATTCAGGGTCAGAATTGTTCTAGAACAGTGGGTATAAAATATGTCCATTAAAGCTTCTATTTAATGTAGAGCAAAATATTTTGAGATTCTGAGAAAATTTTTGTAACAAAAGTGGTAGAGTTTGTTCTGTGGATTCCAGATCAGTTGAGTTTGCATTTTTCTGAATTTTCTACAATTTTATACGAATTTTACAAATTCACTGATTTTGAATCTAGGTTTGAAACTTTCTTTTACAACCAGGTCCTTGAATCTTACGCTCAGACCCTTCTAAAGATTTAAATCCTTGCAATTGGGTCCTCGGCGGCTCGGGTACGACGGCCGGCCGAAATTCCGGCGAGGGGGCTCGCCGGCGGCGAGGGGCGGGGGTCGGGGAAGGTTCAGGGGTGCGAGGGCTACCTTGTGGGGGTGTTGTTTAGGTGGGGGACGGCCGGGAAGGGCTCGCCGGCGTTGGAGCAGAGGCGGCGGCGGCGCGGCTCGCGTCGACGGCGGTGCTCCGGCGGGCTTGGGGCGGCGTGGTCCGGTCGGTGAGCTTCAGTGGCGCGTGGGGAAGCTACTCAGGGGCTCGGCTTGGACGGAGGGGGTCGGAGTCGTGCTGTCCACGGCGAGCAGGGGCGGCGGCGGCGATGGCAGCGCGGGCGGCGGCGCTCCGGTGGCTCTGGGTGGCGTTGGGTGGGTCGGCGAGCTGCGGTGAGGTGATGTAGTGGTGGCTGGGGGCTCAGTTTGGGCAGTGGGCGGCGGCAGTGGGCTGTCCACGGACGGGTGGTGCTCGGCGGCGGCGATGGCGACGGCGAGGCGTTCTGGTGGCCGGGGCTCGTGCGCGTGGCCGGGGTGGCGCTTTTATAGGGACAGGAGGGGGTGTGGAGGTGCCTGGGCGACGCGCGGGGCGGGGCACGGCAGCGGCGTGCAATGGCTGCGGCGGGCGGCGGCAGAACGCCGGCGCGGCGTGCGGCGAGCGGGCGCGGGCGACTGGGCGGCCGCGATTGTGGCGTGGGCGCGAGAAGATAGCGCGGCGTGCGGATTGGGGAGCAGCTGCTGCAGCGGCTCGGGCGGAGGGCAGGCGCGGCAGTTAGGCTAATGTCATTGATTTTGGATTTTCAATTACCAGGGTTGTCACAGCCTTCCCCCCTTAACAAGAATCTCGCCCCGAGATTCGATAATTCTTAGTGTGGGCGTGGGTGCACATACCCGTGGTTGAGACAAGAAACCCAGGGAAATGTTGGTTCAGGTAGCTCTCCGTTTCCCAGGTGGCTTCTTCTTCCGTGTGGTGATTCCATTGTATTTTATACATTCTAATCACTTTCCTCCTGGTCTCTCTTTCTTTTTGATCCAGAATCTTCACTGGGTATTCGACATACGAGAGGTCGGGTTCCAACGATATTTCTTGTTGTTCCACAATCTCGGTAGGGACTCGGATACACTTCTTAAGTTGAGATACGTGGAAGACATCATGGGTGGCCGTGAGTAGAGGGGGCAGTCGTAATTTGTAGGCTACGGGTCCGCGGCTCTCCATGATTTCGTAAGGACCAATATAACGGGGAGCTAGTTTGCCTTTGATTCCAAATCTTCGCACTCCCTTGGTCGGTGAAACTCGAAGATAGACATGATCGCCAACTTCGAACTTTAGGGGCTTTCTCCTTTTGTCCGAATAGCTCTTTTGTCGGGCTTGTGCGGCTTTAAGATTTGCTTGTATTACTTTTACTCTCTCTTCTGCCTCGATCACCAGGTCGGGTCCAATTATTTTACGTTCTCCGGTTTGTGACCAGCTCAAAGGAGTTCGACACCTTCGTCCGTACAGGGCCTCAAATGGTGCCATTTTCAAACTCGTTCGGTAGCTGTTGTTGTACGAGAACTCTGCCAGGGGTAGGCATTTATCCCAATTCTTGTCATAGTGAATGACACAGGCTCTCAGCATGTCTTCCAGAATTTGGTTTACTCTTTCCGTTTGTCCATCGGTCTGAGGGTGGTATGCTGAGCTGCGAATCAGCTTTGTGTCAAGAGACGTTTGCAGTTGTTCCCAAAAGCGTGCTACAAACTGGGGACCACGATCGGAAATGATTGTCTTAGGTATTCCATGCAGGCAAACAATACGATCGAGGTAAATCTCGGCATATTTCTTGGTAGAATAGGTGGTGTGCACCGGAAGAAAATGTGCCGTCTTCGTGAGTCTATCAACGATAACCCATATGGAATCATGTTTCTGGGAAGTGTTTGGTAGTCCCACGATGAAGTCCATACTTATGTCTTCCCATTTCCATGATGGTATAGGTAACGGTTGAAGTGTACCGGCTACCTTTAAGTGGCTAGCTTTTACTCTCTGGCACGTGTCACATTCCGAGACATACGTAGCAATTTCCCTTTTCATTCTAGTCCACCAGAAGTTCTGCCTTAGGTCCTGATACATTTTGCTACTGCCGGGGTGGATAGAGAATTTGGAGAGGTGTGCCTCATCAAGAATTTGCTTGCGGAGTTCACGATTCTTCGGAACGACTATACGACTTTCGAACCATAGAACTCCCTTATGGTCCTGGCGGAAACACTTATACTTCTCCTCACCTAGAGAGAGTTTTTGTTTGATGATCTTGATTCCTTCATCATGTAGTTGTGCCATGACGATTTGGTCGTGAAGAGTGGGCTCAACTGAGATGTGATTTAGAGTGCCTTGGGAAACCATTTCCAAGTTAAGCTTCCTCATGTCTGCACATAAGGTCTCATGGTAGGACTCCATGGATAAGCAATGGCAATGGGACTTGCGGCTTAGTGCATCCGCGACTACATTAGCCTTACCGGGGTGATAGTGCACTTCAAGGTCATAATCTTTGATTAATTCTAGCCATCTTCGTTGCCTCATATTCAGATCGGCTTGTGTGAAGATGTACTTGAGACTCTTATGATCCGTGTAGATATTGCACTGTGTACCCATGAGATAGTGCCTTCATATCTTCAGAGCGTGAATGACGGCTGCGAGCTCAAGGTCATGCGTGGGATAATTCTGTTCGTGGGGCCGAAGGGCTCGTGAGGCATATGCAATCACTCGATTCTCTTGCATAAGCACACATCCTAGACCAGTACCTGATGCGTCACAGTACACATCGAATGACTTGGTATTATCGGGTTGAGCTAACACAGGTGCAGTAGTCAGATGCTCTCTGAGAGTGTGGAAGGCTTCCTCACACTTCTCATTCCATACAAACTTTACTTCCTTCTTCAATAGTTCCGTCATGGGCTTAGCGATTCGAGAGAAATCCGGGATGAAGCGACGGTAGTAACCGGCTAAGCCGAGAAAACTGCGAATCTGATGAACAGAGGTAGGGGGTTTCCAATCCATCACCTCTTGTACCTTGCTGGGGTCAACAGCTATGCCTTCGTTGGAGATCGTGTGACCTAAGAACTTTACAGTATCCAACCAGAATTCACACTTGGAAAACTTAGCATAGAGCTGATGGTCTCTAAGTCGCTGAAGAACAATGCGAAGGTGCTTGGCATGCTCTTCCTCATCCTTGGAATAGATAAGAATGTCGTCGATGAACACTACGACGAATTTGTCAAGTTCGGGCATGAATACCGAATTCATGAGATACATGAAGTAGGCAGGGGCATTGGTGAGTCCAAAGGACATGACCAAGAATTCATATAGTCCATATCGTGTGGAGAAGGCAGTCTTAGGAATATCGCACGGGCGAATCTTGATCTGATGATATCCCGAACGAAGATCAATCTTTGAGAAGACTCTGGCTCCAGCTAATTGATCGAAGAGTACATCGATGCGAGGAAGTGGGTATTTATTTTTAACTGTTACCGCATTGAGAGGTCGGTAGTCCACACATAATCTCAAACTGTCATCCTTCTTCTTTACGAATAGGGCTGGACATCCCCAAGGTGACGCGCTAGGGCGAATGAAACCTTTGTCCAATAGTTCTTGGAGTTGAAGTTTCAGCTCGGCCAATTCTTTAGGGGGCATCCTATATGGTCTTTTGGATATAGGTGCAGTGCCTGGTTGTAGTTCAATAACGAACTCAATGTCCCTATCCGGTGGCATTCCGGGTAAGTCATCCGGGAAAACATCGGCATACTCGTTTACCACAAGAATATTATCTAACTTAAGTCCTTCCATCTTGTAAGCACAGGAATTCGTGCAATCTATGAATGGTAGGTAAAGGGTAGTGGCTCCGTGACTAGGTGAATTTATCTCAACGGCTCGGGAAGAAAGGTCCAGTGTGACTCCATGCATCGCCATCCAGTTCATTCCCAAAATAATGTCCATGCCGTCAAGGGGTAAAAGGACAAGGTCCGTGTCAATGGTTTTACTACCCAATTTGACTGGTACTTGTCTGACCATTTGGTTTGAAGCAATTTTACCACCCGGTGTTGATATCATATACGACCCTTTGGTGTGACAAACATCCAAGCCTACTTTTGCACCGAATTTTGCACTTATGAAACTATGCGATGCACCAGAATCAAATAATATAACGGCAGGCTTGTTATGGATAGAGAATGTACCCGACATCACTGGGGCGCCTTCTGGAAGCTCTGCAAGCGTGGTGAAGTTAATCCGTCCTTGCTTGACTTGCAGGGTCTGTCTCTTGCCCCTGTTCTTGGCGTTCGGGTTGGATCCTTGACCTTGGTTGGGCTGTCCAGGCTGAGGGCATTCGCGTGCGAAGTGGCTGGAACTCCCGCATTTGAAACAGCGATTTGCGGGGCTAGGTCGAAGAGACTGCTGAAGAATGGGCCTCGGACCATTCTGTGGAGGCATCGGGGGTCGTACCATGCCTGGCTGCTGTGGGGGTCTGGCAATCCATCTTCCTGGCTGCGGGGCCTTTGGTGGAGCTGTAGGTGCGGTATTTTGCACGATGCGATACCTTGGTGGTTGGGCACTTGATGGTCCTGCGGGTGCCTTTCTCTTCTTCTCTGCCCGGTGTGCCATGATACAGTCTTCCTGGGTAATGGCCATATTGACCAACTCGTTGTAGGTGTCAGCCCTGGCTAGGTTCAGACATTCCTTGAGCTTGGTATTCAGACCTCGGCGGAAACGATCACGCTTCTTGGCATCCGTATCCGCGTGATAGCCCGCATACTGACATAAGTTGTTGAACGCTTGGGCGTACTGCAGCACGGTGCGGGTGCCCTGGGTAAGTGCCAGGAACTCGTTCAACTTCCTCTCCATGAGACCCTCGGGGATATGATGTGCCCGGAACGCGGTCTTGAACTCATCCCAGTCGACCACATGATCAGCCGGGAGCATCGCAAAATAGTGGTCCCACCACAGGCGAGCGGTACCGCGAAGCTGTTGCGCGGCAAAACGAGCCTTGTTGGCCTCTGAGCATGGGGCCACAAGTAGTGTGAACTTGGAGTCTATGGTGCGAATCCATGCATCTGCGTCCAGGGGTTCCTCTGTCTTATGGAACAATGGAGGCTGGGTCCCCAGGAAATCCGTGTATCCTGCAGCTTGTGGTTGGTGAGCATTGTGCCCACCCCTCTGCTGGTGTTGCCCTTGCACAATCTGACGCAGCAGCTCGGTTTGAGCGGCCATCACTTCCCCCAAACTGGGCGGGGGTGGTGGCGATTGTCGCGAGCGGCTGCCACCAGCACCAAAACCCTCGGGGTTGCCACGTGTTGATCCAACCATCTGAAACGTGAAAGGTTACCATTAGCAATGCGATCCATATTACTTTCTTGACTCATAAACAATTGGGTAGTCAGAGACTTCCGAAGTCTGAGCTAGAAGTGTGGACAGAATCTCTGTTTGCTACGAGAAAAATCACAGCCTGTTGTGGGTCCACCCAAAACATCTCAAACATTTGCAGTAGTCAGAGAATTTAGGACTGCACCACTTTGGTATTTAACTTTGGTGCTAGAACTATGGCTAAGGTGGTTGAAAAGCTCGTCTTTTGCCTTGCTGCCTTAGCTGTTTTTCAGCAAATTGGTCGGTACGGTTTTGCCTATATCTTAAACTAGCGAGGTCCAATGATGCTGAATTTTTGTGAGAACCTAGATCACAAAATTTAGCACAAGTCTGGTATTCAACACTCAGCCAAGAAATGCAAGGAGACATGGGTAAAAATTCCGACAAGTCTCAGCGATTGTGGATTTCATCGTTTACCAAATTACAACGAAATCACCCAAGTTTATCGCCGTTCCTTACATGTTGTGGGTATCCACATGGTTCAGGTGTACCCAACACAAAAGAGTTACTCAACTCCTAGTTAGCCTATTACAATACTTGCCAAAAGTTAGGCTACCCTATCGAGGAGTATGTGCAAAAGTCCTCCTAGGTCGTTCTCTAGAAATCATCCAAGTCGTTGACGGACGACTCGCTGTGAGCAGGAGAGTGGGATCCCATCTGAGGTGCCTGTGGTACCTCACCCTCGAAATCCATGCCTGAGATACCATCAATCTCCTGTGGCTCCTCCTCATCCTCCTCCATGTCGGCCTCATGGGGATGGTCATTCTGATCATGGTGCCACTGAATGTGCTCATTAGCATCCTCCAACTCAAGGTTCAGATCATGGAGCTGCTCCTCCAACTGTGCTATCGTGGTATCTCTCTCACCCATGAGAGTGTCCTGCTCCTGGATTTGGCCCTCAAGTTGGCCAATCTGAGCATCTCTGTCCTCAAGATCCTGACTGAGTTCCTTTATCTGCTCATCCCTGGTATCTACCATCATATGGTAGGCCTGAGCAAGATCAGTGAGCTGCTCGAGTGCCTGACTCTGGAGAGTCTGAAGCCGGTAGAGTGCACTCATGCACCGTACGGAGGTATGGATAGTCTCCTGGGCATGGAAGTCTACCAAATACTGTGCGTGCTGCACCCTGTTGAGCCAAAAGGGGTCGTTGTCCTGGGCAGCAGGAAACAATCCAATGGGAGTGAGTGTGACAACCTCGGGACGCTGCGCACAAAACGTGATGAGCGCCCTCATGGCTGCAAGCTCCCAAGTATCGGCCAAACGGCGACCAACAGCCTCAAGCTCCAAGGCGGGCCACTCCGGGTGTAGCGGGTGCGGAAAGATAGTCACGTTGACACGGCACTGGGTAACTCCATTTTCCGCAAACTCCAGTCCGGCGTAACGTGGGGGAATTAGATAGCCCGCGGTACGCAGAACATCCCACAAAATAGAGGGAAAGCCCTCCCAGTGGAGACACTGCGAGTGTACGCGCCCATCCTCATCCACCATCATATCAACAGGCTCGGCCATCTGAACAAAAGATCAAATGGAGTGAGATAGCGAAAAACTGTGAACAGCACAAGGACAGATTCTGTATAGTGTGCAAAATTAATCATAACTCCCACAGTTCTCATCCAAAAATTCTCAAATTTCACCAGATCACTCCTAAGGTATTTGTGAACAACTTTTCTAGTCAACTCCAGAGCTAATTGGGTCTCTAAGATGGTCTTTCTTTTCAGGTTTTACCTTACTGTCTACCCAGAATTTTCAGTGAACAGAGGGCTAGAGTTTCGTACACCAAGGAAAATCTACCCAGCCAAAATTTACCAAATTTTAACAGAAGCTTCCTGGGTAAATTTGGAACAAGTTTCGTGTTGTGCTCTTTTGCAGAAAACCGCAGGAAGGGGGCCTAAAAATTTAAGGGGCAGAAGTGCTTATTCCGGACAGAATTCTGACATTCCAAGGTTTCTGTTATTTCTCACTCTCCATACGTTCAGAATTTTTCGTTTTTGAACAGAAGATAGAACACAAGATTTGGAACAATTTCTTCAACATGAACTTTATCAGAAATGGTCATTTTCTTTGGCCAATAAATCGCTCTTTTTGGTGACGGCAGATTTCGGACGGTTTCGCTAGATAGTCCTTATGCAAACCATGGTTTAGATACGCAAGAACCTTATCACTCTCATACATCGCATTTTTGATTTCAGATACATATGTTCATGATGTATGCACGTCCTATTCGTCCTCACAAAATAAAATAATCACCAAATCGCTTTGGTCTTACGAAGATAGTTTCGGTGGCTTACACAATACGGCTCTCGCTATAATAGCTAGTCGAGTCTTTCTAATCGTTCCTTAACTTATCGAAATCGCGGTTAGTGTACCTGCAGAAGACTGACAAAGCATATATATTTCATGAACCTTTCATGCCAGCACTCATGAAAGCGTCCGTAATCATTACCGTTTACTTATAGAAACGATATCTGTACAATTCCCGCCGTACAGACGACGTTAACATACGCTATCGAGATAGCGTATTCACGGGGGTACCGTCATGAGACGGGGGTATGAACAGCGATCGCCATACCCTGCGCCGAACCTTCTACTCCCAATATGTTCAACTAACAGTTGGCATATTGGCAGCACCTCAAGTAAGCCACTGCTTGAGGGCAGCGTTCGGTTCGCATCACCGACAGGAAGGCCAAGCTCCCTCAGTTGGCTGAGGATCCTTACCTTCTTACCTTAGCGACGAGGGCGTCGTTACTGAATTTAAGGTCGGTTGTGCATGAAAGTAAGTTTTGACAGAAAGTAATGTGCTGGAAGTCAGTTGATACTATATATAGAAGTTAGATAGCCACCTAGTAACTTTCCCATAATCCCTTAGGGCTTTACGAACTAGGCACCATCCTTATCGTACCAACGCTTTTCGCAACACAACCTTCTAGTCAAGTTTTAGTAAAATGAGTTTTTGAGGCTTGTAGCATTCTCTGGCGTATGTATTTCGGCTCTGGTGTTCGCTGTTGACAGCTGTGGCACCAGCTACGGCTCTGATACCAGCTGTGGCAGAACCACCTGAATTAATCCGGCTCAAGTGTATTAACCATCACCATTAAGGCATCCTCGGTTAACCTTACACTTCAAACGGAGTAATCCACTGGTCTGTCGGGTATAACCTCCCGATACAACCACGGTGAACGGATCGAGCGCCGTACATACAAATGCTCATGCGACGATGAGCCCAGAGAATACCACATTCCAGCAAATATTACATCATTAGCATAAGTAAATATTACAGACCTAGTTCTGAGTTTAGAAAACAAGTACTTCAATTAACATAAATAAGTTCTTCAGAGTTAAATTGCAGCAGAAATAAACAACGGAAACTACTCGACGATACAGGATGTCTCGATGAAGCCCGTACGAGACATCACTCGGCCTTATCTCCGTTGGACGGGGGCGCATCCCATTCCACCGACCAACCAGGGGGAAGAGTGCAGGGCCAAGTCAAGCTAGCAATCATGTCTTCAAAGGGCTCACCTGAAAACGAGTCACAAGCAAGACTGAGTATACTAATACTCAGCAAGTCTTACCCGTGTAGTGGGAACTACTCCACCGACTCTAGACATGCAAGGCTTTTTGGCTCAGGGGTTTGTTTTGCCGAAAAGCATCTACAAGTGGGTCCTTACTTTCAACTTTTAGCTCAAGATTCTAGTTTCGTTAGCCAGTCTAGGTAAGCAGCTATCCAAGCATACATGGTGAAGCATTAAATTTTCCATCCAGCCAGTTCATTCATCATCATTGTTCCTCTTCTTACTCTGTGGGTAAAAATGGTTAAGCAGTCTCAATAGCCGTGAGAAACGGACGATTCGAATCGAATTTCTTAACCTTGCAAGGGAAACCCAAACACACGTCACGTGGTTACTCCCTAGAGTCACACGTGCAACTTTTCCCCTTTCTTTCCGGGTCGTGGATCGGGGCTACCCTCCGAGAGTACAAGAGCTCCACGCCACGGTTCGGCGCCGGGTCGTGACCACTCTCTGCACTCGCCATATGCACATGGGACCGAAGTTCAAAGGGTAGGATGCCGTCCCCTTGCCGGGCCAATCAGGTACTTAAGCTTACCGATTCCCATAATCTCGGCATGTGTTTAGTACGTTCAAAGACTTAACCATCACTACCACACCCTGCGGCCTTAGCATTTTTCACTAGACAGACGGGCCTCAATCGTAACCATCGTTACATAACCCGTCCGTGTCCTTATGATTGCAGCGTGTAGTAGTCATTCAACTCCTAATTTCTCGCGAGTGACAGGAAATCACTCGACTTTTACCGGAGTCCTATTAGCACAGCATTCTATCGAACCTTACATCTAGTTTTCAAGCAAGGGTTTCTGACGTCATGCAACTAAGTTTTCATCCAACTCCTACAAACTTAATGCACAAGCAAGGAGTAATGAGTTGCATAATTTCGGAAAGAATGGGTTATGCTCCGGGGCTTGCCTTCGCAGTTCGCTTGGGGATCTTCCGAACTTGGGCTCGGGTCTTCAAAAGCTTCAGTTAGATTTGCTTGAGCTTCACGCTGCTCACTCTCGGACGCGGGCACCAGCTCGTAAGTTCCGTCGGCGAGAGTCGTCGATTCTACATGAGTGCACAAGTTTAAGTCGTGGAAATGGTACTTGATTACGATTTGAGAGTAATTACTACAAGGGATAGTTTCTGGTCATGAAATTTTGGATTTAGGCACATCAAGGAAAGATGTGCTTACTGTAAAATTTTCAGCCAATTTTATGTAACAGATTAATTCTGAAAAATATATTTCATTGTTGCTGTTAGATACTTGTTCTTTTTGTACAGAACAATTGGTGCAACAAATGAGTCTAAGATTTTTACAGAGCTTTCACTTAAGCATGCAGAAGCTACTGTAATTTTTGTAGGATTTATTATGCAGTATCCAGAGCATAGAAAATATGACATTCTACACCTAGGCTTTTCAAATATTCATTTTTACAGGACCCTACACAGGGTGTTTGTCCATGGAACTTTGTACACAGCAACCTCTACCATAGTTTATCTCCCAGTAAAAATTTGAGAATTTTCCAAGCTAAGATACTATTTTCTTGATTTAATGTATTTTATTAGCACATAAATCAAATAAGTAGGTTACTGTGAGATAAAAATTCTCCTAATTTTTCTCTGGCTTCTAGGTACCAATACATTAGCATAGGAAAAATTTCAATGGGTGACTCACCACCTAACTGCAGGGATAAAACATTCTACTTACACATGAATTAAAACTAAGTTTAACAAACAGTAGAGCTAGAGATGGAATTTGGGTCTGATCTTTTTACACAGTCCTAATCATCCAGCAACTAATTCACTGCCCAAAATTCAGGGTCAGCATTGTTCTAGAACAGTGGGTATAAAATATGTCCATTAAAGCTTCTATTTAATGTAGAGCAAAATATTTTGAGATTCTGAGAAAATTTTTGTAACAAAAGTGGTAGAGTTTGTTCTGAGGATTCCAGATCAGTTGAGTTTGCATTTTTCTGAATTTTCTACGATTTTATACGAATTTTACAAATTCACTGATTTTGAATCTAGGTTTGAAACTTTCTTTTACAACCAGGTCCTTGAATCTTACGCTCAGACCCTTCTAAAGATTTAAATCCTTGCAATTGGGTCCTCGGCGGCTCGGGTACGGCGGCCGGCCGAAATTCCGGCGAGGGGGCTCGCCGGCGGCGAGGGGCGGGGGTCGGGGAAGGTTCAGGGGTGCGAGGGCTACCTTGTGGGGGTGTTGTTTAGGTGGGGGACGGCCGGGAAGGGCTCGCCGGCGTTGGAGCAGAGGCGGCGGCGGCGCGGCTCGCGTCGACGGCGGTGCTCCGGCGGGCTTGGGGCGGCGTGGTCCGGTCGGTGAGCTTCAGTGGCGCGTGGGGAAGCTACTCAGGGGCTCGGCTTGGACGGAGGGGGTCGGAGTCGTGCTGTCCACGGCGAGCAGGGGCGGCGGCGGCGACGGCAGCGCGGGCGGCGGCGCTCCGGTGGCTCTGGGTGGCGTTGGGTGGGTCGGCGAGCTGCGGTGAGGTGATGTAGTGGTGGCTGGGGGCTCAGTTTGGGCAGTGGGCGGCCGCGATTGTGGCGTGGGCGCGAGGAGATAGCGCGGCGTGCGGATTGGGGAGCAGCTGCTGCAGCGGCTCGGGCGGAGGGCAGGCGCGGCAACTGGCGGGGCGCGGGGGCCGGGGCGGCACGGCGGAGCGCGGCCACTGGGCGGGCGGGCGGCGGCCTGGGCGCGGCAGCACGCGCGGGCGGGGACTGGCCGCGCGGCGTCGGGGCGGGGCAAAGCCGGCCGTGGCGGGGTGGTGCGGCGGCCACTGGCCTGGCGCTTCGCGCCGGTCAGGCGACGCCGGCCGCCTGGCGCACGGCGGGCGGGCGAGCGCGCGCGGCGCGGCAGGGGAGGGAGGGAGAAGCGAGGGACCGAAATGCAAAATTCGAAAAACTTCAGGGGGCTGGGTGCAAACAGGGCGTTTTCTCCTCTTTCTGATTTGAATTTCAAAAACTTTTGAACACGAAAGTTGCTCAAAATAAAAAGTTCTACAACTTTGGTTTCAGGCAAAATCTCATTTGGCTTATGGTTTTAAAGTTATTTTAAAAGTTTCAAATGCGTCCAAATGTGCCCAAATTAAATTTGAATTCCAACTGAACCCGTTTTAATTCTTTCCACCCTCTCATTAGTTGGTTTAAAACATGGAGTTAGGCTAATGTCATTGATTTTGGATTTGCAATTACCAGGGTTGCCACAATACTTGCATGGTTTGTTCTGTATAAAAATAACTAGATTCTAGCAGTGGCTGTGTATTACATTTTTCATATTTAACATGCTACACAAAAATGTCTGAAATTTTTACAGTGATCTTATCGCTGCATAATGTACCTTGAATAAAAATTTTATTACCAGAAGCTAACTAGATTAGTATTGTGTTCAACTCATGTTGGTGTTTAAATATAACACAACCCCTTCTTCTTTAATAAAGTTAAATAGATTAAGATAAACTCTATTAACGATTGCCCACGATTGATGAAGTAACTCACTCCACAACAAACTCATGTTTTACAAACTACAACTTTATCGTGAAGGAAATCATGTCGTTTAACATCACCACTACTTAAACTTGTGCATTCATGTAGAAACGACGACTCTCGTCGACGGAACGTACGAGTTGGTGCCCGCGTCCGAGAGTGAGCAGCGTGAAGCTCAAGTGAATCTAACTGAAGTTGCCGAAGACCCGAGCCCAAGTTCGGAAGAGCCCCGGACTAACTTTTCGCAAGAAGGCAAGCCCCGGAGCATGAACCCTATTTTCTCAACTTATGCAACTTATCACTCTACTTTACTTGTGCATTAAGTTTATAGGAGTTGGATGAAAACTTAGTTGCATGATCCTAGGTACCCATGCTCTGAACACTAGATGCAAGGTTCGATAGAATGCTATGCTAATAGGACTCGGTAAAAGTCGAGTGATTTCCTGTCACTCGCGAGAAATTAGGAGTTGATTGTTTACTACACGCTGCAATCATAAGGACGACGGACGGGCTGTGGTACGATGTTTATGGTGATGATTGAGGCCCGTCTGTCTAGTGAAAAATACTAAGGCCGCAGTGTGTGGTAAGTGATGGTTAAGTCTTTGAACGTACTAACCACATGCCGAGAATATGGTAATCGGTAAGCTTAGTACTGGATTGAACCGAGGCCGGAATATACTCCCCACTGTCTTGAATTCGTTCACATCTAGCTAATGGCGGGTGCATCGGCCGCCACAGCCCGACGTACCGTGGTCTGTGGGGAGGTGTAGTCGAGGGCGGTGGGCCTGTTCCGTGAAGCGGGAATTGAAGGGAAAAGTTGCACGTGTGACTCTAGGGAGTAACCACGTGACGTGTGTTTAGGTTTCCCTTGCAAGGTTAAGAAATTCGATTCGAATCGTCCGTTCCTCACGGCTATTGAGACTGCTTAACCACTTTTACCCACAGAGTAAGAAGAGGAACAATGATGATGAATAAACTGGTTGGATGAAATTTAATGCTTCACCATGTATGATATTGGATAGTTGCTTACCTAGAATGGTTAAAGAAAGCTAGAACTTGGAGCTAAAATCTGAAAGTAAGGACCTACTATATATGCTTTTTGGCAAAACAAACCCCTCAAGCCAAAAGCCTCGCATGTCTAGGAGTCGGCTAAGTATACCCCATTAGTCGGGTAAGCCTTGCTGAGTATTAGTATACTCAGCCTTGCTTGTGGTTTGTTTTCAGGTGAAACCTTCGAAGATTTGATTGCTAGGTTGAGTTGGCCTTGTACTCTTCCCCCTGGTTGGTCGGTGGAATGGGATACGCCCCCGTCCAACGAAGATAATACCGAGTGATGTCTCGTACGGGCTTCATCGAGACATCCTTTATCGTCGAGTAGCTTTCGTTATTTTATTTCCGCTGCAATTTAAACTCTGAAGAACTTTTTGGATTTGATCACTGAAGTACTTGGTTTCTAAACTCAAACTTGGTCTGTAATATTCACTTATGGTAATTTTGTAATATTTGCTGGAATGTGGTATTCTCTGGGCTCATCGTCGCGTGAGCATTTGTATGTATGGCGCTCGATCCGATTACCGTGGTTGTATCGGGAGGTTATACCCGACAGACCAGTGGATTACTCCGTTCGAAGTGTAAGGTTAACCGAAATTTCCCTAATGGTGATGGTTAATACACTTGAGCCGGATTAATTCAGGTGGTTCTGCCACAGCTGGTATCAGAGCCGTAGCTGGCGCCACAGCTGGCAACAGCGGACACCGGAGCCAAAATACATACGCCAGAGAATGCGACAAGCCTTAAAAACTTGTTTTCATAAAACTTGACTAGAAGGATGTGTTGCGAAATGCGTTGGTACGTTAAGGATGGTGCCTAGTTCGTAAAGCCCTAAGGGATTATGGGAAAAGTTTACTAGGTGGCTGTCTGACTTCTATATGTATTATCAGCTGACTTCCAACACATTACTTTCTGTCAAAACTTACTTTCATGCACAACCGACCTTAAATTCTGTAACGACGCACTCATCGCTAAGGTAAGAAGGTAAGGATCCTCAGCCAACTGAGAGAGCTTGGCCTTCCTGTCGGTGATGCGAACCGAACGCTGCCCTCAAGCAGTGGCTTACTTGAGGTGCTGCCAATATGCCAACTGTTAGTTGAACATATTGGGAGTAGAAGGTTTGGCGCAGGGTATGGCGATCGCTGTTCATACCCCCGTCTCATGACGGTACCCCCGTGAATACGCTATCTCGATAGCGTATGTTAACGTCGTCTGTACGGCGGGAATTGTACAGATATCGTTTCTATAAGTAAACGGTAATGAATACGGACGCTTTCATGAGTGCTGGCATGAAAGGTTCATGAAATATATATGCGTTGTCAATCTTCTGCAGGTACACTAACCGCGATTACGATAAGTTAAGGGACGATTAGGAAGACTCGACTAGCTATTATAGCGAGAGCCGTATTGTGTATGCCACCGAAACTCTCTTCGTAAGACCAAAAGTATTTGGCAATTATTTTTCTTTGTGAGGACGAATAGGACGTGCATGCATCATGACCATATATATCTGAAATTGAAAATGCATTGTATGAGAGTGGTAAGGTTCTTGGGTATCTAAGCGTGGTTTGCATAAGGACTATCTAGCGAATCTATCACAAATCTGCCATGACCGAAAAGAAAGATTTATTGACCCAAGAAAATGAACTTTTCTGGTAGAGTTCATGTGGAAAGAATTGTTCAAAATTTCGTGTTCTATCCCCTGTTCAAAAATCAAAAATTCTGAACTCATGGATAGTAAGAAATAACAGAAACCACGGAATGTCAGAATTCTGCCCAGAATAAGCACTTCTGCCTCTTAAATTTTTAGGCCCCCTTCCTACAGTCTTCTGCAAAAGAGTACAACACAAAACTTGTTCCAAATTTGTCCCAGTAGCTTCTGTTAAAATTTGGTAAATTTTGGCTGGGTAGATTTTCCCTGGTGCACGAAATATTGGCCCCCTGTTCACTGAAAATTCTGGGTAGACAGAGAAGTGATACCTTAAGGGAACAGCCATCTTAGAGCCTAATCCAGCCAAAGGTTGAATAGAAAAGTGGTGCACAAATACCTTAGAAATGCTCTGGTAAAAGTTGAGAATTTTTGGACCAGAACTTTTGAAGTTATAGGCCAGATACTATAACTCGTTCTGCTGAAAAACAGCCAACCAGCGAAGCGAAGAGCGAATCGTTTGACCATCTTAGCCATCAATTTAGCATCTTAACTGAATATCAAAGTTGTACATCCCTAAATTCCCTATCCACTGCCAAAATATGAGGAACTTTGGATGAACCTACCAGGAGTTATAAGGTTCTTATGGCAGACAGTTTTTATGCCCGTGATTCCATCCAGGACCTTTTGGAAGTCTACTATTCCGCGTTAGATCTTTTTGGAGTCAGGGAAGCAATATGGATCACGTTGCTGATGAAGAACATTCGCTTTTTCAGATGGTTGGAGCAACCCGTGGTAACCCGGATGGTTTTGGTGCTAGCGCAAGTGGATCACAACCACAGCCGCCACCACCACCCAGTTTGGTTGAAGTAATGGCCGCTCAAACTGAGTTGCTTCGTCAGCTGGTGCAAGGACAGCAACACCACCAGCAGGGTGGACAAAATGTCCCCCACCCCCAAGCTGCAGGATACACGGATTTCCTAGGGACCCAGCCTCCCTTGTTTCACGAGACGGAGGAACCCTTGGATGCGGACGCTTGGATTCGCACAATCGAGTCCAAGTTTTCTCTACTTGTGGCCCCATGTTCGGATGAAAACAAGGCCCGCTTTGCCGCGCAGCAGCTTCGCAGTACGGCTCGTCTATGGTGGGACCACTATTTTGCTATGCTCCCCGCTGATCACATTGTCACCTGGGATGAATTCAAGACTGCGTTCCGGGCACACCATATTCCCGAAGGTCTCATAGAAAGAAAGCTAAATGAGTTTTTAGCTCTCACTCAGGATAACCACACTGTACTTCAGTATGCTCAGGCCTTCAACAATCTGTGCCAATACGCGGGCTATCACGCAGACACAGATGCCAAGAAGCGTGATCGTTTTCGTAGAGGTCTGAGTACTAAACTCAAGGAACGACTGAATCTTGTCAAAGCCGATACATATAATGAGCTAGTCAACATGGCCATCACTCAAGAGGACTGTATTGAGGCTCATCATGCTGAAAAGAAGAGAAAGGCGCTAGCTGGACCCTCGGGCGCTCAGCCACTGAGGTATCGCTTGGTGCGAAATGCTGCGCCTACAGCTCCACCGAAGGCCCCTCAGCCAGGGCGTTGGATTATCAGGCCCCCGCAGCAGCCAGGCATGGTACGACCCCCGATGCCTCCACAGAATGGTCCGAGGCCCACTCTGCAACAGCCTCTTCGACCCAGCCCCGCGAATTGTTGTTTCAAATGCGGGAGTTCCGGTCATTTCGCTCGCGAATGCCCTCAACCCAGGCTGCCAAATCAGGGCCAGGACTCTAACCAGAACAATAAGAACACAGGCAAGAAGCAGACCCTCCAGGTCAAACAAGGACAGATCAACTTCACCACCCTTGCAGAACTTCCTGAAGGAGCTCCTGTAATGACGGGTACATTCTCCATCCATAACAAGCGTGCAGTCATATTGTTTGATTCTAGTGCATCACATAGTTTCATTAGTGCAAAGTTTGGTGCAAAAGTAGGCTTGAATGTTTGGCACACCAAAGGGTCGTATATGATATCAACACCGGGTGGAAAAATTGCTTCCAACCAAATAATAAGGCTGGTACCGATAAAATTGGGAAGTAAAGTCATCAACACAGATCTCGTACTTTTACCCCTTGACGGCATGGATATTATTTTGGGAATGAACTGGATGACTAGGCATGGAGTCACACTGGACCTTTCTTCCCGAGCCGTTGAGATAAATTCACCTAGTCACGGAGCCACTACCCTTTACCTACCGTTACGGGAGTGCACAAGTTCTTGCGCTTTCGTGATGGAAGGGACCAACCTAGAGAATATTCCAGTGGTATGCGAGTATGCCGATGTCTTTCCGGATGACTTACCCGGAATGCCACCAGATAGGGACATTGAGTTCGTTATTGAACTACAGCCAGGCACTGCACCTATATCCAAGAGACCATATAGGATGCCTCCGAAAGAGTTGGCAGAGCTAAAAATTCAACTCCAAGAACTACTGGACAAGGGTTTTATTCGCCCTAGCGCGTCACCTTGGGGATGTCCAGCCCTATTCGTAAAGAAGAAGGATGACAGTTTGAGATTATGTGTGGACTACCGACCTCTCAATGCGGTAACGGTTAAAAATAAATACCCCCTTCCTCGCATCGATGTACTCTTCGATCAATTAGCTGGAGCCAGAGTCTTCTCCAAGATTGATCTTCGTTCGGGATACCATCAGATCAAGATTCGCCCATGCGATATTCCTAAGACTGCCTTCTCCACACGATATGGACTATATGAATTCTTAGTCATGTCCTTTGGACTCACCAATGCCCCTGCCTACTTCATGTATCTCATGAATTCGGTATTCATGCCCGAACTTGACAAATTCGTCGTAGTGTTCATCGACGACATCCTTATCTATTCCAAGGATGAGGAAGAGCATACCAAGCACCTTCGCATTGTTCTTCAGCGACTCAGAGACCATCAGCTCTATGCTAAGTTTTCTAAGTGTGAATTCTGGTTGGATACTGTAAAGTTCTTAGGTCACACGATCTCCAGCGAAGGCATAGCTGTTGACCCCAGCAAGGTACAAGAGGTGATGGATTGGAAACCCCCTACCTCTGTTCATCAGATTCGCAGTTTTCTTGGCTTAGCCGGTTACTACCGTCGCTTCATCCCGGATTTCTCTCGAATTGCTAAGCCCATGACTGAACTGTTAAAGAAGGAAGTAAAGTTCGTATGGAATGAGAAATGTGAAGAAGCTTTCCACACTCTCAGAGAGCATCTGACTACTGCACCTGTATTAGCTCAACCCGATAATACCAAGCCATTCGATGTGTATTGTGACGCATCGGGTACTGGTCTAGGATGTGTGCTTATGCAAGAGAATCGAGTGATTGCATATGCCTCACGAGCCCTACGGCCCCACGAACAGAATTATCCCACTCATGATCTTGAGCTTGCAACTGTCATTCACGCTCTGAAGATATGGAGGCACTATCTCATGGGTACACAGTGCAATATCTACACGGATCATAAGAGTCTCAAGTATATCTTCACACAAGCCGATCTGAATATGAGACAACGAAGATGGTTAGAATTAATCAAGGATTATGACCTTGAAGTGCACTATCACCCCGGTAAGGCTAATGTAGTCGCGGATGCACTAAGCCGCAAGTCCCATTGCCATTGCTTATCCATGGAGTCCTACCATGGGACATTGTGTGCAGAAATGAGGAAGCTTAACTTGGAAATGGTTTCCCAAGGCACTCTAAATCACATCTCAGTTGAGCCCACTCTTCACGACCAAATCGTCATGGCACAACTACAGGATGAAGGAATTAAGATCATCAAACAGAAACTCTCTCTAGGTGAGGAGAAGTATAAATGTTTCCGCCAGGACCATAAGGGAGTTCTATGGTTCGAAAGTCGTATAGTCGTTCCGAAGAATCGTGAACTCCGCAAGAAAATTCTCGATGAGGCACACCTTTCCAAATTCTCTATCCACCCCGGCAGTAGCAAAATGTATCAAGACCTAAGGCAAAACTTCTGGTGGACTAGAATGAAAAGGGAAATTGCCACGTATGTCTCGGAATGTGACACGTGCCAGAGAGTAAAAGCTAGCCACTTAAAGGTAGCCGGTACACTTCAACCGTTACCTATACCATCATGGAAATGGGAAGACATAAGTATGGACTTCATCGTTGGACTACCAAACACGTCCCAGAGACATGATTCCATATGGGTTATCGTTGATAGACTCACGAAGACGGCACATTTTCTTCCGGTACACACCACCTATTCTACCAAGAAATATGCCGAGATTTACCTCGATCGTATTGTTTGCCTGCATGGAATACCTAAGACAATTATCTCCGATCGTGGTCCTCAGTTTGTAGCGCGCTTCTGGGAACAACTACAAACGTCTCTTGGTACTAAACTGATTCGCAGCTCAGCATACCATCCTCAGACTGATGGACAAACGGAAAGAGTAAACCAAATCCTTGAAGACATGCTGAGAGCTTGCGTCATCCACTATGACAAGAATTGGGACAAATGCCTACCCCTAGCAGAGTTCTCGTACAACAACAGCTATCAAATGAGTTTGAAAATGGCACCATTTGAGGCCCTGTACGGACGAAGGTGTCGAACTCCTTTGAGCTGGTCACAAACCGGAGAACATCAAATAATTGGACCCGACCTGGTAATCGAGGCAGAGGAGAAAGTAAAAGTAATACAAGCAAATCTTAGAGCCGCACAAGCCCGACAAAAGAGCTATTCTGACAAAAGGAGAAAGCCCCTAAAGTTCGAAGTTGGCGATCATGTCTATCTTCGAGTTTCACCAACCAAGGGAGTGCGAAGATTTGGAATCAAAGGCAAACTAGCTCCCCGCTATATTGGTCCCTACGAAATCATTGAGAGCTGCGGACCCGTAGCCTACAAATTACGACTGCCCCCTCAGCTCAAGGCCACCCATGATGTCTTCCACGTATCTCAACTCAAGAAGTGTATTCGAGTCCCTACCGAGATTGTGGAACAACAAGAAATATCGTTGGAACCCGACCTCTCGTATGACGAACACCCAGTTAAGATTTTGGATCAAAAAGAAAGAGAGACCAGGAAGAAAGTGATTAGAATGTATAAAATACAATGGAATCACCACACGGAAGAAGAAGCCACCTGGGAAACGGAGAGCTACCTGAACCAACATTTCCCTGGGTTTCTTGTCTCAACCACTGGTATGTGCACCCACGCCCACACTAAGAATTACCGAATCTCGGGGCGAGATTCTTGTTAAGGGGGGAAGGCTGTGACAACCCTGGTAAAAATTTCATTTCTAAAATCAGTATCATTAGCCTAACCCTATGCTTAAACCAACTAATAAAAGGGTGGAAAGAATTAGAACGAGTTCAGTTGGAATTCAAAGTTAATTTGAGCACATTTGGTCACTTTTGAACTTTTAAATGTAACTTTCAAACCATAAGCCAAATGAGATTTTGCCTGAAACCAAAGTTGTAGAACTTTTTATTTTGAACAACTTTCGTGTTCAAAAGTTTTTGAAATTCAAATCAGAAAGAGGAGAAAACGCCCAGTTTGCACCCAGCCCCCTGAAGTTTTTCAAATTTTTGCACTTAGGTCCCTCCCTCACCTCTCCCTCCTCTGCTGCACCGCACGCTCGCCCGACCGCCGCCGGCCACCTGGCCCTCGACGCCTGCGCGGCCCCAGGCGCTGAGCCAACCCCGGCGCCCTGCCTGCTGCCCGCCCCCGCTCGGCCAACCGCGGCCGCGCTTTCTTCTCCCTCCCGCACGGCATGCCCTGCACCACCGCACTGCCTTCCAGTCGCTGGCCGCTGCCGCCTGCCCAATAGCGCACCTCCACCCACCGCCGGCAGCGCCCAATGCCTCTGCTCGCCGCCCAGCTCGCCCAACCGTGGCCGTGCCCTCCTTCTTCCTCACACGGCAGCCCGCACGGCCAGTACGACGCCACCGCCCCGATGCCCAATGGCGTGCCGCACGCCGCACGCCTCTGGCCGCCGCCCCCTTCACCCTGTGCCCCCGTCGTGCCGCCCGAGCTCCCCAACCGCCCGCCCGCGTCGCCTACACGCGACGTCGCGCCCCAGGCGCGCCCAGCGCACGCACGCCACGCGCACGACGCGCCTCTGGCCGCTGGTCACCGCCGGCCGCACCAATGGCGCCCAGCCTCGCCGCCCCCCTCCACCTCGCGCCCCGGCCGTGCCAAGCCCACCCCCACGAGCTCCACCGGCTATAAAGCCCGGCGCAGCGCCCCTCCCTCCCCTCCTTTCTTCCTCCTCGCAGAACAGAGAGCTCCATTGCCGCCGGCGCCCCCACCTCGCCGTGGAACCCCCTGCTCCGGCCCACCTCCGCCCGAGACAAGCGCTGAAACGGGTCCCCCTCCGTGCGCCGAAGCTCCCCAGCCCGAGCCCCGCCGCCCTCATCGCCGGAGCGCCGCCGTCCGCGCCGCCCCACCGCCGCCGCCCCTGCTCTCCGCGGCCAGCCCGCCACCGGCCACCCCGAGCCACTCCAAGACCACCAATAGGTGCGCCCTGGTTCCCTCTCCGTGCTCCCCCACCTTGCCCTCGCCGCCGGCGACCGAGCTCGCCGGAATTTGGCCGGACAGGATGGCCCCGCCGTGAAATTGCGACCAGGGACCACATTGCAAACGCCCAAATCTTTCTAGGGGGTTTTCTGCTAGTTTTCAGGGACCCCTCTGTAAAGAAAGTTTTAACCAAATCAGTGAACTTGTAAAATTCGTATAAAATCGTAGAAAATTCAGAAAAATGCAAACTCAACTGTTCTGGTATCCTTAGAAGAAACTCTACAACTTTTGTTACATAACGTTTCTCAGATTCTCAATATAGTTTGCTCTAGATTAAATGGAAGGTTTAATGGACTTCTTTTGAACCCACTGTTGTAGATCATTGCTGACCCCAAATTTTGGGCAGTGAGTTACTTGCTTGATGTTTAGGACTTTCTAAAAAGATCAGGACCAAAAGCCATCTCTAGATACACTTTTTGTCCAACATTGTTTTATGCCATAAAGTGATAGAACTAATTATTCCTGCTGTTCTGTGACGTTTAATGTCATGAAACTTTTTCTGTGTTGTTGTAGTGATACCTAGAGGCCATAGAAAAATTTAGAAACATTTTTACTATATGTAACCTGTTCATATGAATTTGTGGTAGGAAAACTTCACTAATTCAAAATAATTATTAAAGCCCTTATAAAATGTTCATCCTTTTACTATGAAACACAATAGAGTAGCTCAACCTGTACAAAAAGTTTCAAACATAGAAACCCTGTATAACATCCTGTAGAAAATAATCTTTAATAACATGAGCATAGCTTGTCCCATTTATTATGCTCTAAATAATGTACAATAAAATCTGAAAAATTTACAGTAGCACAAATATTGTTATAGCAACACCCTGTAAAATTTTTAGCATCAATACTTGCATGGTTTGTTCTGTATAAAAATAACTAGATTCTAGCAGTGGCTGTGTATTACATTTTTCATATTTAACATGCTACACAAAAATGTCTGAAATTTTTACAGTGATCTTATCTCTGCATAATGTACCTTGAATAAAAATTTTATTACCAGAAGCTAACTAGATTAGTATTGTGTTCAACTCAGTTGGTGTTTAAATATAACACAACCCCTTCTTCTTTAATAAAGTTAAATAGATTAAGATAAACTCTATTAACGATTGCCCACGATTGATGAAGTAACTCACTCCACAACAAACTCATGTTTTACAAACTACAACTTTATCGTGAAGGAAATCATGTCGTTTAACATCACCACTACTTAAACTTGTGCATTCATGTAGAAACGACGACTCTCGCCGACGGAACGTACGAGTTGGTGCCCGCGTCCGAGAGTGAGCAGCGTGAAGCTCAAGTGAATCTAACTGAAGTTGCCGAAGACCCGAGCCCAAGTTCGGAAGAGCCCCGGACTAACTTTTCGCAAGAAGGCAAGCCCCGGAGCATGAACCCTATTTTCTCAACTTATGCAACTTATCACTCTACTTTACTTGTGCATTAAGTTTATAGGAGTTGGATGAAAACTTAGTTGCATGATCCTAGGTACCCATGCTCTGAACACTAGATGCAAGGTTCGATAGAATGCTATGCTAATAGGACTCGGTAAAAGTCGAGTGATTTCCTGTCACTCGCGAGAAATTAGGAGTTGATTGTTTACTACACGCTGCAATCATAAGGACGACGGACGGGCTGTGGTACGATGTTTATGGTGATGATTGAGGCCCGTCTGTCTAGTGAAAAATACTAAGGCCGCAGTGTGTGGTAAGTGATGGTTAAGTCTTTGAACGTACTAACCACATGCCGAGAATATGGTAATCGGTAAGCTTAGTACTGGATTGAACCGAGGCCGGAATATACTCCCCACTGTCTTGAATTCGTTCACATCTAGCTAATGGCGGGTGCATCGGCCGCCACAGCCCGACGTACCGTGGTCTGTGGGGAGGTGTAGTCGAGGGCGGTGGGCCTGTTCCGTGAAGCGGGAATTGAAGGGAAAAGTTGCACGTGTGACTCTAGGGAGTAACCACGTGACGTGTGTTTAGGTTTCCCTTGCAAGGTTAAGAAATTCGATTCGAATCGTCCGTTCCTCACGGCTATTGAGACTGCTTAACCACTTTTACCCACAGAGTAAGAAGAGGAACAATGATGATGAATAAACTGGTTGGATGAAATTTAATGCTTCACCATGTATGATATTGGATAGTTGCTTACCTAGAATGGTTAAAGAAAGCTAGAACTTGGAGCTAAAATCTGAAAGTAAGGACCTACTATATATGCTTTTTGGCAAAACAAACCCCTCAAGCCAAAAGCCTCGCATGTCTAGGAGTCGGCTAAGTATACCCCATTAGTCGGGTAAGCCTTGCTGAGTATTAGTATACTCAGCCTTGCTTGTGGTTTGTTTTCAGGTGAAACCTTCGAAGATTTGATTGCTAGGTTGAGTTGGCCTTGTACTCTTCCCCCTGGTTGGTCGGTGGAATGGGATACGCCCCCGTCCAACGAAGATAATACCGAGTGATGTCTCGTACGGGCTTCATCGAGACATCCTTTATCGTCGAGTAGCTTTCGTTATTTTATTTCCGCTGCAATTTAAACTCTGAAGAACTTTTTGGATTTGATCACTGAAGTACTTGGTTTCTAAACTCAAACTTGGTCTGTAATATTCACTTATGGTAATTTTGTAATATTTGCTGGAATGTGGGCTCATCGTCGCGTGAGCATTTGTATGTATGGCGCTCGATCCGATTACCATGGTTGTATCGGGAGGTTATACCCGACAGACCAGTGGATTACTCCGTTCGAAGTGTAAGGTTAACCGAAATTGCCCTAATGGTGATGGTTAATACACTTGAGCCGGATTAATTCAGGTGGTTCTGCCACATTCGGCGGCGAATCAGGATTTGCCTCCAGGATGACTCAGAAGCTTCATCGCCGCGAGATCATGTCCGTCGAGTCAGCGGTACCACGATCCCTTCGGTGGTCGGAGGTCCCCATCTCGTTTTCCGGGCTGATCAGTGGACGAGCTTTTCTGAGTTAGGCAAACTCCCGCTCATCCTGGACCTAGTGATTGTGGATGTCAGGCTCACCAAAGTACACATTGATGGGGCCAGCGGCCTCAACCTCATCTTTGCGAGTACTTTGAGGAGGATGGGGGCGAATTTCATCGACATGCTCACCCGCAGCAAGGTTCCCTTCTACGACATCATACTTGGGAACGCAGCTACGCCGCTTGGCACGGTGGTGCTCCCTGTTACCTTCGGGACAAGGGAAAACTACCGTAGTGAGTACATTAAGTTCGAAGTAGCTAACTTTGAATGATCTTACCACGCCATTCTAGGCAGACCCGCAATGGCCAAGTTCATGGCCATACCGCACTACGTATACTTACTCCTGAAGATGCAAGGAAAGAATGGGGTTCTCACCTTCTGCGGCGACCTGGAGATGTCCTACGACTGCGACCTGAAGGCTATCGAGTACACCTCGACTACGCGTGTACCAAATACTTCAGGAGAAGTACTCGCGGTTGCGCAACAGCTCTCCGAGGTAGGACTGGAAATTCCTACGAAGAAGGCGAACCACTCGAAGCTGCAGCCCACTGGAGAACTCGCCTTGAAGACCATCCAGCTACAGGAAGGAGATTCGTCCAAGACAGCCCTGATCGGGTCACAGCTCGATCCTAAATAGCAAAGCGTGCTCATCAGCTTCCTTAGGGCCAACCGAGACATATTCGCGTGGAAACCAGCGGATATGCCAGCGGTGCCCAAGGAACTGATCGAGCATAGTTTGAAAGCAGACCCTGATGCTACCCCTAAGAAGCAGCGTCTCTGTAGATTCGCTCAAGATAAGAGGGAAGCAATCAAAAAGGAGTTGGCCAAACTACTCGCGGCTGGTTTCTTCAAAGAGGTGTACCACCGAGAGTGGGTTGCCAACCCAGTACTTGTAAAAAAGAAGAATAATAATGAATGGAGAATGTGTGTTGATTATACCGATCTCAACAAGCACTGGCCGAAGGACCACTTTGGGCTACCACGCATTGATCAAGTAATCGACTCTATTGTCGGCTGTGTACTCCTCTGCTTCCTTGATTGCTACCATCAGATTGCCCTCAAGGAAGAAGATCAAATCAAGACCGCTTTCATCACGCCGTTTGGGACTTATGCCTACAAGACTATGTCCTTTGGGCTGAAGAACGCGGGGGCTGCGTACTAGCGGGCGTTCCAAATGTGTTATACAGACCAGCTACATCGCAATGTGGAAGCCTATGTGGATGATGTGGACCTAATTGCAGACTTGGAGGAAACATTCAACAGCCTCCGGAAGTACCAAGGGAAGCTCAACCCGACTAAGTGTGTCTCTGGCGTACCGTCAGGGAAACTACTCGGGTTCATCATCAGTCACAGGGGGATTGAAGCTAACCCCGAGAAGATCACCGCCATCACCGACATGAAGGCTCCAGCAATGATCAAGGACGTGCAGAAGCTAACAGGGTGCATGGCGGCCTTGAACAGATTCATCTCATGCCTTGGAGAACGGGGCCTTCCCTTCTTCAAGCTCCTGAAGCAAAAGGACAAGTTTCACTGGACGGAGGAAGCTGAGCAGGCACTGCAGGACCATAAGCTACACCTTGTTGACGGTCATTAAACGCCAAATCCGACTGTCAACTATACTCACAAACAAAGGAAAACTATACCTCTTACTCGCATAAATGTATCACTAACCTAGTTCCACAGATGTATTGTCTATCTAACCTTTGTAGGAATACAAGTCTAAACTAAGAAGAAAACAGGAAGGATACGCAACAAAACATACACAGAAGATCATCCACTGCAACCAACTTACAAGAGGGACCCACATGACAGAGCAAATGGTCGCGCCAAGCAAGCAAACATGCAAACATATGGAAACAACACATGGGCCCACTGTTCAGCGTACCAGGGGAAGGCTGCACCTGGGGAGTGCCACCCAGGGGTCGGCTGACCCTAGCCGGCCTCCCGTCCAGGTGCATTTTGGGGAGGAGTCACCGCTAAGTATCCTCTGCCCAGATGATAAGGTTTCCATGTAGAAGGATGGCGGTAACCACCCTTGGAAGCTATAAAAGGGACCCCTCATCCCCTCATTCCAGACACAACACACTTGAGCCTCTCTCCCTCTCTTACATTTGAGACTTGTACTCCTTAGGGTAGTGGAGCTAGGCTAGTACTTCTCTCTTAGCGAAGCAAGTCGTCCTCAGGGCCGGAGAGCAATCCTCGGCCTTGGTAATGGCTTTGTATTCGAATAGTCAGTACTCTATTCTGAATGTAGAGTTGAGCCTTGGTTGTTTTGCTATCTTAATAGTATATCATGCTTTGCATTGTTATGATACCTTGCTAGTTGATCATATCATGGCTTGGTACTACACTAATTATGCTTTATATATGATTAGGCTAGACGATCTGTGTAAGGATATCGGTTCGTTGTGCCTTCGGGCTTGCCTTAGCATCTTACTTGTCCATCCGAAGGGTGGGAGACCCGGAGGGGGGGGGGGGGGGGGCTAGGGTAGTGACCTCATACACGAGCGTGGTGCTTGGGTATGCGGGATCCTTCGAATATGACCGTGCTCCACGGTGTGACTAGGTAGACGGCAAGTGGTGATAGCCCTGTCCGTCCGCTACGAAGCTGCTTCATGGTTAGTGTACTCCCCGACGTTCGGGTACGGTATAGGAGTTCTGAAAGATGTAACGGCCCGAATGTTCTCCGGGGCGGGACATTCTCCCTGGTATCCCTAATTTTCTGGCACCTGTAGTCCTAACCATGTGTATGTTGCATGACCTTTGCTTGCTTGAATAGATACTATTAGGACCCTGTTGTATGCCTGTGCTCCCACTAACCCCTATTCATATCTTTATCATGACTTACCCCTGTATATGTTATAGTCTATCGTTTATTCATTTCATCATCGGTTATGTACCAAGTAAATCATTTAACACATCATACCCTCCTTTGGGAAAATATAAATAACGATACTCGAATACTCTCCGGGTGAAATGCTACAACTGTATATCCGTGCGCTTGCAGATTCATTCTGTAATTGTTAAGACATACCACACGACGTTTCTTGGTGCCGCTGCTAGGGATGGGATTAACTCCCTCATTCCTATTGGTGACGCTAAAAAACGCCAACAAGCATTTCTGGCACCGTGGCCGGGGACTAACAATCCTGGTGACGACGTTAAGAAATGTCAACAAGCATTTCTAGCGCCGTTGCCGGAGACTAACAATCCTGGTGACTGTAACACCTCATGTGTTTAATTTGCTAAACAAATCTCATTAGCATAACAATATGCATAAATAACTAAGAAAAGTTTAAAAGAAATGTATTATAATTTGCTTTTGCATTTATATTGAAAGTATGTATATATGTGCATAAGTACATGTACCTTAATCAAACAAATTAAATAACTTTCACATCAAGGCAAATATGACTATAAAATTGAATAGGCACATCATCAGTGACATAATAAACAAAAGTCTAGTTGAAGCCTAGGGGAGAATATGAAATATTGCCCATGAAATGACGTGCCATCCGAATCAAGCTTTTTGAGTTTTAAAAATAACTTTTGAAATATAACTCAAATGAACTTTGGCCTGAAACAAAACTTGTGTAACTTTTCATTTTGAACAACTTTCATGTTCAGAGAATTTTGAGTTGCAACATAAAAATGCGAGAAAAATATAGTTTTTCATTTCAGCCCCTCACTTTCCTTTTATTTCTCCCTCAGCTCCCTCCCCTGCTCTGCCCGACCGCCGCGTAGACGCCGCTGGCCACCTGGCCGGCAATGCCTGACCGGCGCTGGGAGCCAAGCCAATGGCTGGCCGCGCCCCTGCAGCACGCATCCCTCCTCCTCCACACCGCGAGCTTGCCCAGCCATCGCGCGCCACTCGGCCGGCGAACCTCTGCCGTCGCGTCAAGCCAACTCTGCTGCCACTCCAGCTCGTCCAATCACGCCGCGCGCGATCCCCCTCCCCCCACGCCAAATCCCCCACGCCCAATCGGCCACTCTGGTCCGCCGCACGCCGTGCCGGCGCTGCCACCGCCCCGACGACCCAATGGCGCGCCCCCGTCGTGCCGCCCCTCCCTAGCCTTGCAGTCCAGCCCCACCCCTCCTCCCTCCTCTCCGCTGCCTACAAAAGGCCGCATTGAGCCCTCTCGCGCACCCAGAACCCCGCCGCCCACTGCCATTGCCGCCGCCGTGAGGAGCTCGCCGTGGAGCTCATCTCTTCGGCCACCTATTGCCTGAGCTGAGCCTCCAAACACCACCGCACCTCCCCACCGAAGCTCACTGCCCCGCCCATCGCCGCCCAGCCCCGCCGGAGCAAGGCCTCCGCCAGCAACCGCCGCCGCCGCCCCTGTTCGCCGTGGGCACGCCGCCTGCGGTCTCCCTTCCCTGGAGCCGACCCTCGGAATCGGTCCTCCACCATCCACCACAGCTCCCCGACCCGACCACGCCATCCCAGCCTCGCCGGAGCACCATCGCCGCCGCACAGCACCGCCGCCACTCCCTGTCCGCCGTGGGAGACCCACCTCCGGCCGTCCCCGACCCCGACCAAGGCCACCACGAGGTAGCTCTCGCCTCCCTGGTACTCCCCTAACCCTTTCCCCTCGCCGCCGGCGAGACTCCTCGCCGGAATTCGGCCGGCCGCCATGCCAGCCCCGCCAGGGACCCAATTGCTTTGTGTTGACGCCAGATTTTGACACGCGTTGAATCGGCGTCAGAAGGAGAAGATTGGCCGATGCGGCAGATCTGAAGGCTACAGAAAGGAATCGGCCGATTGAAGTAACAGTTGAAAATTGGCCGATTGGTGGCACAGCCTATGCCAACAGGATGGGATTATTTCAGAGGATCCTGGTCAAAAGCTGGTCAAAGGGGGCACGCTAAGTCGGTCGAGGAGCAATTGAAGGAAATCTTGATTGGATTAGGGAGCGGCGGCGGAAGATTCTGCGGGAGTCCGTTTCCTTTTTAAAGTCCGTATAGATATAGTAATTTAAATAAGGTTGTAACAAGTCGTGATCGACCAGGAGTCCTAGCTTTAGGGTATAAATAGGAGTCGTTAGGGTCTTGAAAGAACATCAACACATCAATCAACAACAGTACTTCTACTCTTCTAGCAATTTACTTTCAAGTCGGCGACTTCGCCAATATTTTCTTCTTCCACGAGTTCGTACGGATTGGCAGGACTGCATCAACCTGATCTCCGGCCAATTGGTAGGTTCCGCTTATCGAGTAATATCCGAGCTTTAACTACGGGCGCATCGCTGTGGTTTCGTTTGGATTTATTCACCAGCTATCGATATTTACTAGAATTACAAGTTTTACCTGTTATTCTAGTATTATCACCAGTTATCCAGCTTGAGATCAGAGCAATCGGCTTCGTCATTATTCTTCTTCGATTCATTATCTTACAGCCGATTAGATCTATTTCAAGTGTTGCCTCTGTAGTAATTGTTTAGATCGCTCCAGCAGTTTTCTTTACAATTGCTACACGATTATCGGCTGATCCATAGCCGATCATCTCTACAGCAAATCGGCCGATTCGCCGCCGACGCGCTCCTCAGGACAGATCGGAACTCCAGCCGATCGACGCGCCTGGAATTTAATACTTTATTTCCTTGTCGATCAACAGGTCAGATTGACCGGCACGCCGCGCGAACCGTACCAGGGCGATAACCCGAACATGAGCTAAGCAGATTCTCCCAGGTCGTGCGTCTGACGGTGAAGACCATCGGCCGATTCCTATCCGGCCGATTTTAGCGCCAACACACTTTTGGCACGCCCAGTGGGACCATCCAAGATCTGATATGTCAAAGAACACATCAATCAACAACAGTACTTCTACTTTTCCAGCAATTTACTTTCAAGTCGGCGACTTCGCCAATATTTTCTTCTTCCACGAGTTCGTACGGATTGGCAGGGCTGCATCAACCTGATCTCCGGCCAATTAGTAGGTTCCGCTTACCGAGTAATATCCGAGCTTTAACTACGGGCGCATCGCTGTGGTTTCGTTTGGATTTATTCACCAGTTATCGATATTTATTAGAATTGCAAGTTTTACCTGTTATTCTAGTATTATCACCAGTTATCCAGCTTGAGATCAGAGCAATCGGCTTCGTCATTATTCTTCTTCGGTTTATCATCTCACAGCCGATTAGATCTATTTCAAGTGTTGCTTCTGTAATAATTGTTTAGATCGCTCCGGTGGCTTTCTTTACAATTACTACACGATTATCGGCTGATCCATAGCCGATCATCTCTGTAGCAAATCGGCCGATTCGCTGCCGACGCGCTCCTCAGGACAGATTAGAATCCCAGCCGATCGACGCGCCTGGAATTTAATACTCTATTTCCTTGTCAATCAACAGGTCAGATTGACTGGCACGCCGCGCGAACCGCACCAGGGCAATAACCCGAACAGGAGCTAAGCAGATTCTCCCGGGTCGTGTGTCCGACGCTGAAGACCATCGGCCGATTCCTATCCGGCCGATTTTAGCGCCAACACACTTTTGGCACGCCCGGTGGGACCATCCAAGATCTGATATGTCGAAGAACGCAGAAATCTCCGACAGCAACATCATTGAGGTCACAGAAGCGGATCTCAAGGACGACCAGAGGGAGGAATTGGCCAAACATCTAGAAGATTACAAGAAGATGTACCTCCAGTCGTTTAGTCGTACCAGAAGCGGGAAGGCAGTCAAGAAGGCTCCTATTCTAGCGCCTCGCCACATCACCATTGTTGAGGACTCGGGCAAGATGTCAGAGATGATTCAACAGTCCGTGTATCAGGCGTTCATCGACCAATCCTCAGTGATGACCAACACGGTGTATAACGCCGTCGTCAGCTCTCTGGCCAGCGGAGCCGTCCAAGGCTATCAGGGACCGGCATATGCCCCCCCAACTGCTCTGCCAGCCAGAAGCCTACCATACACATCCCAATCGGCTCCTCAGCCGATATTGACGCAACGCGAGAGGTACAACTCTCCACCACCCCCGGCGTCTCCAAGATACAGCGGTGGACCATGTCTCCCATCACAAACACCGCTTCAACCTGTTCAGATGGCTTCTGTGCAATCACTACCTACAAGCTCAGCGCCTTGGGGAACATCAGCCACAGCGTATTTTCCCGAGCCAACGAACGGGTATGGAAGTTATTCTGTCCAGATGCCATATCAATCGGCCGCCCGGCCGACGGTTCCCCAGTATCAGCCGATCTTATCAGAATTCGGCAGGGGGGCAAACACTGTAGAAGCATTCAGAGGCACGGCGCCAGCAGTGACGTACGAAGGGGGTGCGGACTCATTTCGCCATCAACTATCGGCCGCTCAGCAAAATTCGCCGATTCATCACCCGGCCATACCAGCCCTTCAGCACATGCTCGCGCCGCGTACAGCTGTTCATCAGCAGCAGGTGGACTGGACGGCGAGAATAGCAGAAGTAATCCAGGATCAGTTTGGATTAAAGCCGAAAGTTCAAACTTATACCTACAAGACGCCATATCCATCGGCCTATGACTTGCTGCCGTTCCCACACCGCTACAAGGTTCCCGATTTCACCAAGTTCTCAGGGACGGACGATACATCCACTGTGGAGCATATCAACCGATTCATCATCCAGTGCGAGGAAGCTGCAACGCAAGATGCCCTGAGGGTGCGTTTATTTTCGTCATCTCTGTCCGGATCGGCCTTCCAGTGGTTCACCACCTTGCCGCCAAATTCCGTCGTTACATGGGCCGATCTGGAGAAACAATTCCACAAGTAC
Source organism: Panicum miliaceum (assembly GCA_032594955.1). Taxonomy (NCBI): domain Eukaryota; kingdom Viridiplantae; phylum Streptophyta; class Magnoliopsida; order Poales; family Poaceae; genus Panicum; species Panicum miliaceum. The sequence continues at coordinate 31,827,270 of CM064060.1, forward strand.
TTCTACGCAGGAGTACACGAGATGAAACTCTCAGATTTGACCAGTCTCAAGTAGAGGAGCGATGAACCAGTGATGGGGTATATACAGAGGTTCAGAGAAATCAGGAACAAATGTTACAGTCTGGCTCTGACCGATGCACAGTTGGCCGATATCGCTTTCCAAGGCCTCTTGCCACAGATCAAGGAAAGATATGCTGCCCAAGAATTTGAAAGCCTGAGCCAAATGGTCCGCCGATTGTCAGGACAAGAGGTCCGACCGTTTGAACAGCGGAGGAACTTCCAAAAGAAAGTGCCATACTTGGAAGGATCTGAATCCGATGCGGAAGAGGAAATCGGCCTGGCATAATGGGTCAAAGGGAAAAAACCGATGTCATGCCCTTTTGGGAAAAAGGAGCCGGAAACATTCGGCTTTGACACGTCAAAGGCCGATAAAATTTTTGATCTATTGCTTCAGGAAGGACAGATCAAGCTATCTCAACATCACACCATCCCTACGGCCGATCAACTTAAGAAGATGAAATACTGCAAGTGTCACAACGCTACTTCTCATGACACAAATTGTAACAACCCTTATAAATTACATTTCTAAAGCAATGTCAATAGCCCAACCCTATGCTTAACTAACTAATAAAAGGGTGAAAAGAATTAGATCAAGTTAAGTTGAAATTCAAATTTAAATTGGGCACATATGAATACCTATGAATTTTTAAATTAACTTTCAAACCACAAGCCAAATGAGGTGTTGCCTGAAACCAAACTTGTAGAACTTTTTATTCTGAACAACTTTCGCGTTCAAAAGTTTTTGAAATTCAAATTAGAAAGTGGAGAAAACATCCTGTTTGCAACCAGCCCCTTGGAACTTTTCAAATTCTCGCAAATAGGTCCTTCGTCCCTCCTCTCTCTCCCCTCCCCGCCCGACAGCCCGGCTAGGTGGCCGGCGATGCCTGACCGGCGCAAGCCGCCAGGCCAGTGGCCGCCGGCCCTCGCCCCCAAGCCCGGCTTTGCTCCCCCCACCGCCGCGCTGCCCAGTCCGCGCTCGCCGCGCGCGCCACACCAGCCACGCCTCTGCTCGCCGCCCGCCGCGCCCAACGGCCGCGCCGCGCCGTGCCGCCCCGCCCGTCGCTGAGCTTGCCTTCCACCCGAGCCGCTGCTGCAGCTGTCCCCCAACCCCCGTGCCGCGCTATCTCCACTCCGTCACGCCAGATTTTGGCCGCCCAGTCGCGCGCTCCCGCCCTCCGCACGCCGCGCCGGTGAACCGAGCCGCCCACCGCGGCCAACCCCGCGCCATTGCCGTGCCTCCACCCCCGCACGTCGCCCGGCACCCCTCCCTCCCTCCTGCCCCTATAAAAGCCGCCCCAGGCCGCCCGCGCGAGCTGCCAGCCACCAGAGAACGCCCGCCGCCGCCATTGTCGCCGCCGAGCTCCACCCGCTCGTGGACAGCCCTCTACAGCCATCCACCGCTCAAATTGAACCTCCAGCCACCACCACATCAACCCACCGGAGCTCACCGACCCGCTCAACGCCGCCCAGGACCGCCGGAGCACCGCCGCCCGCGCTGTCGCCGCCGCCGCCGCCTCTGGTCACCGCGGACAGCTCGACTCCGACCTCCTCCGCCCAAGCCAAGTACCGGAGCAACTTCCCCACGCGCCACTGAAGCTCCCCGTCCAGACCAGACCGTCCCAAGCCCGCCGGAGCACCGCCGTCGACGCATGCCGCCGCCGCCGCCGCCCCTGCTCCAACGCCGACGAGCTACTCCCGGCCGTCCCCCACCCGAACAAGACCCCCACGAGGTAGCCCTCGCACCCCTGATCCTTACCCGGCCCCAAACCCTCGCCGCCGGCGAGCCCCTCGCCGGAATTTTGGCCGGCCACCGTACTCGAGCCGCCCGAGGACCCAATTGCAGTAATTGAAATCTTTAGAAGGGTCTGCACGTAAGATTTCAAGGACCCAGTTGTAAAAGAAAGATTCAAACCTAGATTCAAAATCAGTGAATTTGTAAAATTCGTATAAAATCATAGAAAATTCAGAAAAATGCAAACTCAACTGTTCTGGAACCTTTAGGATAAAATCCACAACTTTTGTTACATGCATCTCCTCATATTCTAGCTAATTTATGCTCTAATTTAAATAGGCTGTTTAATGACCTTTATTCACAACCATTGTTGTAGACAAGTTCTGGTCCTGAAACTCTTACAGTAGGAGATTTACTTGTTAGATAAGCCAATGTAAAAAGATCAGGCCCAAATTCCATCTCTATCTACACTGTTTATTAAACTTAGTTTCATACCATGTTTGGATAGAATTATTTGTCCCTGCAGTTAGGTTGTGAATCACCTAATGAAACTTTCTCTATACTGGTCTAATGTTACCTAGATGCCACAGAAAAATTTTGAGACTTTTTATCTCAAAGGAACCTATTTATTTGATTTATGCGCTAAGAACATACATTAAGACAAGAAAATAGTATCTTAGCTTGGAAAATTCTCATAGTTTTACTAGAAGATAGTCAGTGGGAGTGGATGCTGTGTAAAAATTTTCATGGACAAAAACCCTGTGTAGGATCCTGTAAAAATAAATTCTTGAATAACCTAGGTATGTAATGTCATATTTACTATGCTCCGAAAACTGCATAATAAATCCTATAAAAATTACAGTAGCTCCTGCATGATTAAATGAAAGCCCTGTAAAAATATTAGACTCAGTTTTTGCACCATTTGTTCTGTACAAAAGAACAAGTATCTAGCAGCAATCATGTATTATATTTTTCATAATTAATCTGCTGCATGAAAATATCTGAAAATTTTACAATAAGCTTATCTTTCCCTGATGTGCCTAAATCCAAGGTTTCATGACCAGAAACTACTCGCTGTAGAAGTTACACTTAAATCATGTTTCCATGAGGAACATAAGTTCCCATGAACACCCACCCCATCTTGCTTAACGAAGTTACTTATTGTACTATTCTACTCTATTAACGATTGCCCACGAATGATAAAGTAACTCACTTCACAACAAAACTCATGTTTTACAGACTACAACTTTGACGTGAACGAACATAATCGTCATATAACCTCACTATAACTTATATCGGTGCATTCATATAGAATCGGCGACTCTCGCCGACGGAACGTACGAGCTGGTGCCCGCGTCCGAGAGTGAGCAGCGCGAAGCTCAAGTACATCTAACTGAAGCTCTTGAAGACCCGAGCCCAAGTTCGGAAGAGCCCCAAGCTAACTGTTCACAAGAAGGCAAGCCCCGGAGCATGAACCCTATTTTTCTAAACTTATGCAACTCATTACTCTCTTGCTTGTGCATTAAGTTTATAGGAGTTAAATGAAAACTTAGTTGCATGATGTTAGGAACCCATGCTTGAAAACTAGATGTAAGGTTCGATAGAATGCTGTGCTAATAGGACTCCGGTAAAAGCCGAGTGATTTCCTGTCACTCGCGAGAAAATAGGAGTTGAATGTTTACTACACGCTGCAATCATAAGGACAACGGACGGGCTATGGTACGATGTTTACGATTGAGGCCCGTCTATTTAGTGAAAAATGCTAAGGCCGCAGTGTGTGGTAGTGGTGGTTAAGTCTTTGAACGTACTAACCACATGCCGAGAATATGGTAATCGGTAAGCTTAAGTACCTGATTGGCCCGGCAAGTGGACGACAACCTACCCTTTGAACTTCGGTCCCATGTGCATACGGCGAGTGCACGAGTGGTCACGACCCGGCGTCGAACCGTGGCGTGGGGCTCTTGTACTCTCGAAGGGTAGCTCCTTTCGGACCATATGCATATGGCGAGTGCATGAGTGGTCACGACCCGGCGCCGAACCGTGGCGTGGGGCTCTTGTACTCTCGGAAGGTAGCTCCGATCCACGACCTGGAAAGAAAGGGGAAAAGTTGCACGTGTGACTCTGGGAGTAACCACGTGACGTGTGTTTAGGTTTCCCTTGCAAGGTTAAGAAATTCGATTCGAATCGTTCGTTTCTCACGGCTATTGAGACTGCTTAATCCCTTTTACCACACAGAGTAAGAAGAGGAACAATGATGATGAATAAACTTGTTGGATGAAATTTAATGCTTCACCATGAATGATATTGGATAGCTGCTTATCTAGAATGGTTAATGAAACTAGAATCTTGAGCTAAAAGTTGAAAGTAAGGACCCACTCGTATATGCTTTTCGGCAAAACAAACCCCTGAGCCAAAAAGCCTTGCATGTCTAGAGTCGGTGGAGTAGATTCCACTACACGGGTAAGTCTTGCTGAGTATTAGTATACTCAGCCTTGCTTGTGGCTCGTTTTCAGGTGAGACCTTCGAAGATATGATTGCTAGCTTGACCTGGCCGTGTACTCTTCCCCCTGGTTGGTCGGTGGAATGGGATACGCCCCCGGCCAATGGAGATAATGCCGAGTGATGTCTCGTACGGGCTTCACCGAGACATCCTTTATCGTCGAGTAGCTTTCATTATCTTTTTCCGCTGCAACTTAAACTCTGAAGAACTTATTGGTTATGATCACTGAAGTACTTGGTTACTAAACCCAAACATGGTTTGTAATTTTCACTTATGATAATTTGGTAATATTTGCAGGAATGTGGTATTCTCTGGGCTCATCTTCGCATGAGCATTTGTATGTATGGCTTCGATCCGCTTTACCGTGGTTGTATCGGGAGGTTACCCGACAGACCAGTGGATTACTCTGTTTGAAGTGTAAGGTTAACCGAGATTGCCCTAATGGTGATGGTTAATACACTTGAGCCGGATTAATTCAGGTGGTTCTGCCACACAAATGAATGTAAAGTCTTCCGCCAGCAGATACAATCGGCCATCGAGCAGGGGCGGCTTAAATTTGAAACTCCAACTAAATCGGCAAAGCCGATGAAGATAGATCAGCATCCCTTCCCGGCCAACATGGTCAACGCTGGAGGAGACACAAGTCAAACCAAGGTGCTGACGTCAGAATCGGCAAGAAGAGGCGGCGCCGTCGACCCCAGGAGGCAGATCACGACGGAAGAAATCAGAAGGAACAGGCGAGGGCCAGAACGACCACACAAGCCCGTCACCTCCCAATTCTTACTCAGTAAATATCAGCAGCAGCAAGAACAAGCACGATACCAGGAAGAGATGATACGCCGGTATGAAGATCACTGGCAATGTCCGTTCTTCATCCACTGCTGGGAGAACGACATCAGGTTGCCGTCTGCCGATAACTGTCCAGAGTGTAACGGATTAAGCCGCGGCGATCACCCGAGGCCACACTCTAGGGACAGAGGATCAGAGCCGATCAGCAGAAATCGGCGCGAGGAACGGCGCGTTTTGGTGCATGATCGGCTGGGGGGCAGAGTTGACCAGTACAGCAGGTCAAAAAGCAAGATCGGCCAGCGAGATGGACTGGGGGGCAGGATCAGCGCGCACGATCGGCTGGTAGAGATGGCCGATGATAGGGTATCATACGAAGATCCCCTAGGAAGGGAACCAGATTGGGAACACGCCAGATCATCGGCCAAACCCGTGAATCCCAGGTGGTGTCCCGATGGCCTATCCAGATCACAGAAGCGAAGGATCCAACGCCTACGCCAGTGGGAGCATCAAGAAGAAGAGCAGAGACAGGTACCAGAGAGAAGGAATGTGAAATCTCGAGTTTGGCGCCCAAAGAAAAACGATCAAGAAACGAGCAACCAAGAATCGGCAGCCGAAATTGATATGGTATTCATACTGCCGATGGAGTTCATGGCGCCCAACGATCGGGACAAAGTAACAAGAACAGAGGAGGAACAAATGGCACAACTAGTGTTAGAGCCGATGAAGGCTACGTTTGAGAAACCAGAAGAGGAAAAACGACAGCATCTTAAAGCGCTGTTTCTCAAAGGCTATGTCAACGGAAGACCCGTCACCAGATTACTGGTAGATGGAGGCGCGACAGTTAACATCATGCCGTACGCCATGTTCCGCAAGCTGGGCAAGGGCGATGATGACCTCACCAAGACGGACATGATGCTGAAGGATTTCGAAGGCAACGTGTCACCCGCCGCGGAGCGCTCTGCGTCGACCTCACCATCGGCAGTAAGACCCTCCCTACCACTTTCTTCGTTATTAATGGCAAGGGGTCCTATTGTGGCAGAACCACCTGAATTAATCCGGCTCAAGTGTATTATCCATCACCATTAAGGCAATCTCGGTTAACCTTACACTTCAAACGGAGTAATCCACTGGTCTGTCGGGTATAACCTCCCGATACAACCACGGTAGAGCGGATCGAATGCCATACATACAAATGCTCATGCGAAGATGAGCCCAGAGAATACCACATTCCAGCAAATATTACCACATTAGCATAAGTAAATATTACAGACCAAGTTTCGGGTTTAGATACCAAGTACTTCAATGATCATACTAAGAAGTTCTTCAGAGTTTAAGTTGCAGCGGAAAATAAAACAACGATAGCTACTCGACGATACAGGATGTCTCGATGAAGCCCGTACGAGACATCACTCGGCATCATCTCCATTGGACGGGGGCGTATCCCATTCCACCGACCAACCAGGGGGAAGAGTGCAGGGCCAAGTCAAGCTAGCAATCGTATCTTCGAAGGTTTCACCTGAAAACGAGCCACAAGCAAGGCTGAGTATACTAATACTCAGCAAGGCTTACCCGACTAATGGGGTATACTTAGCCGACTCCTAGACATGCGAGGCTTTTGGCTTGAGGGGTTTGTTTTGCCAAAAAAAAAGCATATATAGTAGGTCCTTACTTTCATATTTTAGCTCCAAGTTCTAGCTTTCTTTAACCATTCTAGGTAAGCAACTATCCAATATCATACATGGTGAAGCATTAAATTTTCATCCAACAAGTTTATTCATCATCATTGTTCCTCTTCTTACTCTGTGGGTAAAAGTGGTTAAGCAGTCTCAATAGCCGTGAGAAACGGACGATTCGAATCGAATTTCTTAACCTTGCAAGGGAAACCTAAACACACGTCACGTGGTTACTCCCAGAGTCACACGTGCAACCTTTCCCTTCAATTCCCGCTTCACGGAACAGGCCCACCGCCCTCGACTACACCTCCCCACAGACCACGGTACGTCAGGCTGTGGCGGCCGATGCACCCGCCATTAGCTAGATGTGAACGAATTCAAGACAGTGGGGAGTATGTTCCGGCCTCGGTTCAATCCGGTACTTAAGCTTACCGATTACCATATTCTCGGCATGTGGGTAGTACGTTCAAAGACTTAACCATCACTTACCACACACTGCGGCCTTAGCATTTTTCACTAGACAGACGGGCCTCAATCATCAACATAAACATCGTACCATAGCCCGTCCGTCGTCCTTATGATTGCAGCGTGTAGTAAACAATCAACTCCTAATTTCTCGCGAGTGACAGGCAATCACTCGACTTTTACCGAGTCCTATTAGCATAGCATTCTATCGCACCTTGCATCTAGTGTTCAGAGCATGGGTACCTAGGATCATGCAACTAAGTTTTCATCCAACTCCTATAAACTTAATGCACAAGTAAAGTAGAGTAATAAGTTGCATAAGTTTAGAAAATAGGGTTCATGCTCCGGGGCTTGCCTTCTTGCGAAAAGTTAGTCCGGGGCTCTTCCGAACTTGGGCTCGGGTCTTCGGCAACTTCAGTTAGATTCACTTGAGCTTCACGCTGCTCACTCTCGGACGCGGGCACCAACTCGTACGTTCCGTCGGCGAGAGTCGTCGTTTCTACACGAATGCACAAGTTTAAGTAGTGGTGATGTTAAACGACATGATTTCCTTCACGATAAAGTTGCAGTTCATACGACATAAGTTTTTCTGTGAAGTTATTTACTTTAACATTTCCTGGGCAATCGTTAATAGAGTTTATCTTAATCTATTTAACTTCATTAAAGAAGAAGGGGTTGTGTTATATTGAAAACTTAGTTTCTTTTTAAACACAAACATGAGTTGAACACAATTACTAATCTAGTTAGCTTCTGGTAATAAAATTTTTATTCAAAGTACATTATGCAGAGATAAGGTCACTGTAAAAATTTCAGACATTTTTGTGTAGCACGTTAAATATGAAAAATGTAATACACAGCCACTGCTAGAATTTAGTTACTTTTCTACAGAACAACCCATGCAATTATTGATGCTAATAATTTTACAGGGTGTTGCTGTAACCATGTTTGTGTTACTGTAAATTTTTCAGATTTTATTGTACATGATATAGAGCATAATAAATGGGACAAGCTACACTCATATTATTAAAGATTATTTTCTACAGGATGTTATACAGGGTTTCTATGTATGAAACTTTTTGTACAGCTTGAGCTACTTTAATGTGTTTCATAGCAAAAAGGTGAACATTTTCTAAGCGCTTTACTAATTATTTTGAATTAGTGAAGTTTTCCTACTACAAATTCATATGAACAGGTTACATATAGTAGAAATGTTTCTAAATTTTTCTATGGCCTCTAGGTGTTACTACAACAACACAGAAAAAGTTTCATGACATTAAACATCACAGAACAGCAGGAAACTTATTTCTAACACTTTATGGCATAAAACAAGGTTGGACAAAAGGTGTATCTAGAGATGGCTTTTGGTCCTGCTCGTTTTACACAATCCTAAACATCAAGCAACTAACTCACTGCCCAAAATTTATGATCAGCAATGATCTACAACAGTGGGTACAAAAGAAGTCCATTAAACCTTCCATTTAATCTAGAGCAAAATATATGGAGAATCTGAGAAACTTAATGTCACAAAAGTTGTAGAGTTTCTTCTAAGGATTCCAGAACAGTTGAGTTTGCATTTTTCTGAATTGTCTACGATTTTATACGAATTTTACAAGTTCACTGATTTGGTTAAAACTTTCTTTACACAGGGGTCCCTGAAAACTAGCAGAAAACCCCCTAGAAAGATTTGGGCGTTTGCAATGTAGTCCCTGGTCGCAAAATCACGGCGGGGTCATCCTGTCCGGCCAAATTCCGGCGAGCTGGGTCGCCGGCGGCGAGGGCAAGGTGGGGGAGCATGGAGAGGGAACCAGGGCGCACCTATTGGTGGTCTTGGAGTGGCTCGGGGTGGCCGGTGGCGGGCTGGCCGCGGAGAGCAGGGGCGGCGGCGGTGGGGCGGCGCGGACGGCGGCACTCCGGCGATGAGGGCGGCGGGGCTCGGGCTGGGAAGCTTCAGCGCACTGAGGAGGATCCGTTTCAGCGCTTGTCTCGGGTCGAGGAGGGGCGGAGGATAGGGAACCGCGGCGAGGTGGGGGCGCCGGCGGCAATGGAGGCGCGGTGGCTTTCCAGGCGCGAGAGGGGGCTCTGTTCGGCTTTTATAGGCGCAAGGGAGGGAGGAGGGGTCCAGGCAGGGCTGGGCCGGGCGGCACGACGGGGGCACGCCGTTGGGCGCCTGGGCGGCGCGGCGGTGCTGCAGGGCGCCGCAGGCCTGGCGCGCGAAGCTGGGTGCGCTCGGATTGGGCAGAGGCGTGGGCGTGGGGGAGGCAAAGCCGCTGCGGCAGGGAGTGACGGCCATTGGCTTGGAGCGGCATGGGGTCAGGAATCACCGGCGACGTGGCGTGCGGCTGTCGGGCGAGCTGGGCGGTGCAGCAGAGGAGGGGGAGGTGAGGGAGGGACCTATGTGCGAGAATTTGAAAACTTCCAGGGGGCTGGTTGCAAATAGGACATTTTCTCCACTTTCTAATTTGAATTTCAAAATCTTTTGAACATGAAAGTTGTTCAGAATAAAAAGTTCTACAAGTTTCGTTTCAGGCCAAAGTTTATTTGAGCTTTAGTTCTAAAGTTATTTTAAAAACTTAAAGAAAACTCTATTCGGAGGGCGCGTCATTTTATTTCAAAATTTCATTTTCTTCCCTCGGCTTCAACTAAACTTTTATTGGTCATGCTAATACTGGTGTGCTCATTTAATTTCATAGCCATATTTGCTTTGATGTGAAAGTGATCCAATTTGATTCATTAAAGTACATGCATTTATGCACATACAAACTTTTAAAGGTAAAAGCAAAACCAAACTTAATCCATTCCTTTTATTTTCTTGGTTAGCGATGCATTTTATTACGCCAGTAAGACTTGTTTAACAATTAAAACACCTGAGGTGTTACAGCCTTCCCCCCTTAAAAAGAATCTCGCCCCGAGATTCGGACAATAAGCTTAGTGTGGGCAGTGTGTGTACATACCCGTGGTTGAGATAAGAAAACCAGGGAAATTTTGGTTTAGGTAGCTCTCGGTTTCCCAGGTGGCTTCTTCTTCAGTGTGATGATTCCATTGTACTTTATACATTCTAATCACTTTCCTCCTGGTCTCTCTCTCTTTTTGATCCAAAATCTTAACTGGGTGTTCGACATACGAGAGGTCGGGTTCTAACGATATTTCTTGTTGTTCCACAATCTCGGTAGGGACTCGAATACACTTCTTGAGTTGAGATACGTGGAAGACATCATGGGTGGCCGTGAGCTGAGGGGGCAGTTGTAATTTGTAGGCTACGGGTCCGCAGCTCTCAATGATTTCGTAGGGACCAATATAACGGGGAGCTAGTTTGCCTTTGATTCTGAATCTTTGCACTCCCTTGGTGGGTGAAACTCGAAGATAGACATGATCGCCAACTTCGAATTTTAGGGGCTTTCTCCTTTTGTCGGAATAGCTCTTTTGTCGGGCTTGTGCGGCTTTAAGATTTGCTTGTATTACTTTTACTTTCTCCTCTGCCTCGATTACCAGGTCGGGTCCAATTATTTTACGTTCTCCGGTTTGTGACCAGCTCAAAGGAGTTCGACACCTTCGTCCGTACAGGGCCTCAAATGGTGCCATTTTCAAACTCGTTTGATAGCTGTTGTTGTACGAGAACTCTGCTAGGGGTAGACATTTGTCCCAATTCTTGTCATAGTGAATGACGCAAGCTCTCAGCATGTCTTCAAGAATTTGGTTTACTCTTTCCGTTTGTCCGTAAGTCTGAGGATGGTATGCTGAGCTGCGAATTAGTTTGGTACCAAGAGATGTTTGCAGTTGTTCCCAAAAGCGGGCTACAAACTGAGTACCACGATCAGAAATAATTGTCTTAGGTATTCCATGTAGGCAAACAATACGATCGAGGTAAATCTCGGCATATTTCTTGGCGGTATAGGTGGTGTGTACCGGAAGGAAATGTGCCGTCTTTGTGAGTCTATCTACGATAACCCATATGGAATCATGTTTCTGGGAGGTGTTTGGTAGTCCAACGATGAAGTCCATACTTATGTCCTCCCATTTTCAGGATGGTATAGGTAACGGTTGAAGTGTACCGGCTACCTTCAAGTGGCTAGCTTTTACTCTCTGGCACGTGTCACATTCCGAGACATACGTAGCAATTTCTCTTTTCATTCTAGTCCACCAGAAGTTTTGCCTTAGGTCTTGATACATTTTGCTACTGCCGGGGTGGATAGAGAATTTGGAAAGGTGCGCCTCGTCAAGAATTTGCTTGCGGAGTTCATGATTCTTCGGAACGACTATACGACTTTCGAACCATAGAACTCCCTTATGGTCCTGACGGAAACATTTGTACTTCTCCTCACCTAGAGAGAGTTTTTGTTTGATGATCTTAATTCCTTTATCATGTAGTTGTGCCATGACGATTTGGTCGTGAAGAGTGGGCTCAACTGAGATGTGATCTAGAGTGCCTTGGGAAACCATTTCCATGTTAAGCTTCCTCATTTCTGCACACAATGTCTCATGGTAGGACTCCATGGATAAGCAATGGCAATGGGACTTGCGGCTTAGTGCATCCGCGACTACATTAGCCTTGTCGGGGTGATAGTGTACTTCAAGGTCATAATCCTTGATTAATTCTAGCCATCTTCGTTGTCTCATATTCAGATCGGCTTGTGTGAAGATATACTTGAGGCTCTTATGATCCGTGTAGATATTGCACTGTGTACCCATGAGATAGTGCCTCCATATTTTCAGAGCGTGAATGACAGCTGCAAGCTCAAGGTCATGAGTGGGATAATTCTGTTCGTGGGGCCGAAGGGCTCGTGAGGCATATGCAATCACTCGATTCTCTTGCATAAGCACACATCCTAGACCAGTACCCGATGCGTCACAATACACATCGAACGACTTGGTATTATCGGGTTGAGCTAGCACAGGTGCAGTAGTCAGATGCTCTCTGAGAGTGTGGAAAGCTTCCTCACATTTCTCATTCCATACAAACTTTACTTCCTTCTTTAACAGTTCAGTCATGGGCTTAGCAATTCGAGAGAAATCCGGGATGAAGCTACGGTAGTAACCGGCTAAGCCGAGGAAACTGCGAATCTGATGAACAGAGGTAGGGGGTTTCCAATCCATCACCTCTTGTACCTTGCTGCGGTCAACAGCTATGCCTTCGCTGGAGATCGTGTGACCTAGGAACTTTACAGTATCCAACCAGAATTCACACTTAGAAAACTTAGCATAGAGCTGATGGTCTCTGAGTCGCTGAAGAACAATGCGAAGGTGCTTGGCATGCTCTTCCTCATCCTTGCAATAGATAAGGATGTCGTCGATGAACACTACGACGAATTTGTCAAGTTCGGGCATGAATACCGAATTCATGAGATACATGAAGTAGGCAGGGGCATTGGTGAGTCCAAAGGACATGACGAAGAATTCATATAGTCCATATCGTGTGGAGAAGGCAGTCTTAGGAATATCGCATGGGCGAATCTTGATCTGATGGTATCCCGAACGAAGATCAATCTTGGAGAAGACTCTGGCTCCAGCTAATTGATCGAAGAGTCCATCGATACGAGGAAGTGGGTATTTATTTTTAACAGTTACCGCATTGAGAGGTCGGTAGTCAACGCATAACCTCAAACTGTCATCCTTCTTCTTTACGAATAGGGCTGGACATCCCCAAGGTGACGCGCTAGGGCGAATGAAACCTTTGTCCAGTAGTTCTTGGAGTTGAATTTTCAGCTCTGCCAATTCTTTAGGGGGCATCCTATATGGTCTCTTGGATATAGGTGCAGTGTCTGCCTGTAGTTCAATAACGAACTCAATGTCCCTATCTGGTGGCATTCCGGGTAAGTCATCCGGAAAGACATCGGCATACTCGCATACCACTGGAATATTCTCTAGGTTGGTCCCTTCCATCACGAAAGCGCAAAAATTTGTGCACTCCCGTAACGGTAGGTAAAGGGTAGTGGCTCCGTGACTAGGTGAATTTATCTCAACGGCTCGGGAAGAAAGGTCCAGTGTGACTCCATGCCTAGTCATCCAGTTCATTCCCAAAATAATATCCATGCCGTCAAGGGGTAAAAGTACGAGATCTGTGTTGATGACTTTACTTCCCAATTTTATCGGTACCAGCCTTATTATTTGGTTGGAAGCAATTTTTCCACCCGGTGTTGATATCATATACGACCCTTTGGTGTGCCAAACATTCAAGCCTACTTTTGCACCAAACTTTGCACTAATGAAACTATGCGATGCACCAGAATCAAACAATATGACTGCAGGCTTGTTATGGATGGAGAATGTACCCGTCATTACAGGTGCTCCTTCAGGAAGTTTTGCAAGGGTGGTGAAGTTGATCCGTCCTTGTTTGACCTGGAGAGTCTGCTTCTTGCCTTTGTTCTCATTGTTCTGGTTAGAGTTCTGGCCCTGATTTGGCAGCCTGGGTTGAGGGCATTCACGAGCGAAATGACCGGAACTCCCGCATTTGAAACAACGATTCGCGGGGCTGGGTCGAAGAGGCTGTTGCAGAGTGGGCCTCGGACCATTCTGTGGAGGCATCGGGGGTCGTACCATGCCTGGCTGCTGCGGGGGCCTGATAATCCAACGCCCTGGCTGAGGGGCCTTCGGTGGAGCTGTAGGCGCAGCATTTCGCACCAAGCGATACCTCGGTGGCTGAGCACCCGAGGGTCCAGCTAGCGCCTTTCTCTTCTTTTCAGCACGATGAGCCTCAATACAGTCCTCTTGAGTGATGGCCATGTTGACTAGCTCGTTATATGTATCGGCTTTGACAAGATTCAATCGTTCCTTGAGTTTAGTATTCAGACCTCTACGGAAACGATCACGCTTCTTGGCATCTGTGTCTGCGTGATAGCCCGCGTATTGGCACAGGTTGTTGAAGGCCTGAGCATACTGAAGTACAGTGCGGTCACTCTGAGTGAGAGCTAAAAACTCATTTAGCTTTCTTTCTATGAGACCTTCGGGAATATGGTATGCCCGGAACGCAGTCTTGAATTCATCCCAGGTGACAATGTGATCAGCGGGGAGCATAGCAAAATAGTGGTCCCACCATAGACGAGCCGTACCGCGAAGCTGCTGCGCGGCAAAGCGGGCCTTGTTTTCATCCGAACATGGGGCCACAAGTAGAGAAAACTTGGACTCGATTGTGCAAATCCAAGCGTCCGCCTCCAAGGGTTCCTCCGTCTCGTGAAACAAGGGAGGCTGGGTCCCCAAAAAATCCGTATATCCTGCAGCTTGGGGGTGGTGGACATTTTGCCCACCCCGCTGGTTGTGTTGCTGTCCTTGCACCAGCTGACGAAGCAACTCGGTTTGAGCGGCCATTACTTCAACCAAGCTGGGTGGTGGCGGCGGCTGTGGTTGTGATCCACTTGCGCTAGCACCAAAACCATCCGGGTTACCACGGGTTGCTCCAACCATCTGAAAAGGCGAATGTTCTTCATTAGCAACGTGATCCACATTGCTTCCATGACTCCAAAAAGATCTAACGCGGAATAGTAGACTTCCAAAAGGTCCTGGATGGAATCGCGGGCATAAAAACTGTCTGCCATAAGAATCTTATAACTCCTGGTAGGTTCATCCAAAGTTCCTCATATTTTGGCAGTGGATAGGGAATTTAAGGATGTACAACTTTGATATTCAGCCAAGATGCTAAATCGACGGATAAGATGGTCAAACGATTCACTCTTTGCTTCCCTGTTTTGGCTGTTTTTCAGCAGAACGAGTTATAGTATCTGGCCTATAACTTCAACAGTTCTGGTCCAAAAATTCTCAACTTTTACCAGAGCATTCCTAAGGTATTTGTGCACCACTTTTCTATTCAACACTTTGGCTGGATTAGGCTCTAAGATGGCTGTTTCCTTAAGGTCTCACTTCTCTGTCTACCCAGAAATTTTCAGTGAACAGGGGGCCAATATTTCGTGCACCAGGGAAAATCTACCCAGCCAAAATTTACCAAATTTTAACAGCAGCTACTTGGGTAAATTTGGAATAAGTTTTGTGTTGTACTCTTTTGCAGAAAACTGTAGGAAGGGGGCCTAAAAATTTAAGTGGCAGTAGTGCTTATTCTGGACAGAATTCTGACATTCCAAGGTTTTTGTTGTTTCTTACTATCCATAAGTTCAGAATTTTTGATTTTTGAACAGGGGATAGAACACAAAATTTGGAACAATTCTTTCAACATGAACTTTACCAGAAAAGGTCACTTTCTTGGGTCAATAAATCTTTCTTTTCGGTCATGGCAGATTTGTGACAGATTCGCTAGATAGTCCTTATGCAAACCACGCTTAGATACGCAAGAACCTTACCACTCTCATACAACGCATTTTCAATTTCAGATATATATGGTCATGATGCATGCACGTCCTATTCGTCCTCACAAAGAAAAATAATTGCCAAATACTTTTGGTCTTACGAAGATAGTTTCGGTGGCATACACAATACGGCTCTCACTATAATAGCTAGTCGAGTCTTCCTAATCGTTCCTTAACTTATCGTAATCGCGGTTAGTGTACCTGCAGAAGATTGACAAAGCATATATATATTTCATGAACCTTTCATGCCAGCACTCATGAAAGCGTCCGTATTCATTACCGTTTACTTATAGAAACGATATCTGTACAATTTCCGCCGTACAGACGACGTTAACATACGCTATCGAGATAGCGTATTCACGGGGGTACCGTCATGAGACGGGGGTATGAACAGCGATCGCCATACCCTGCGCCAAACCTTCTACTCCCAATATGTTCAACTATCAGTTGGCATATTGGCAGCACCTCAAGTAAGCCACTGCTTGAGGGCAGCGTTCGGTTCGCATCACCGACAGGAAGGCCAAGCTCTCTAAGTTGGCTGAGGATCCTTACCTTCTTACCTTAGCGATGAGTGCGTCGTTACAGAAATTAAGGTCGGTTGTGCATGAAGTAAGTTTTGACAGAAAGTAATGTGCTGGAAGTCAGTTGATAATATATAGAAGTTAGATAGCCACCTAGTAACTTTCCCATAATCCCTTAGGGCTTTACGAACTAGGCACCATCCTTAACGTACCAACATATTTCGCAACACATCCTTCTAGTCAAGTTTTATTAAAAAGAGTTTTTAAGGCTTGTCGTATTCTCTGGCGTATGTATTTCGGCTCTGGTGCCAGCTGTTACCAGCTGTGGCACCAGCTACGGCTCTGATACCAGCTGTGGCAGAACCACCTGAATTAATCCGGCTCAAGTGTATTAACCATCACCATTAAGGCAATCTCGGTTAACCTTACACTTCAAACGGAGTAATCCACTGGTCTGTCGGGTATAACCTTCCGATACAACCACGGTAGAGCGGATCGAATGCCATACATACAAATGCTCATGCGAAGATGAGCCCAGAGAATACCATATTCCAGCAAATATTACCACATTAGCATAAGTAAATATTACAGACCAAGTTTCGGGTTTAGAAACCAAGTACTTCAATGATCATACTAAGAAGTTCTTCAGAGTTTAAGTTGCAGCGGAAAATAAAACAACGATAGCTACTCGACGATACAGGATATCTCGAT
Source organism: Panicum miliaceum (assembly GCA_032594955.1). NCBI lineage: Eukaryota > Viridiplantae > Streptophyta > Magnoliopsida > Poales > Poaceae > Panicum > Panicum miliaceum. The sequence goes on from CM064060.1 coordinate 31,844,008, forward strand.
GAAGCCCGTACAAGACATCACTCGACATCATCTCCATTGGACGGGGGCGTATCCCATTCCACCGACCAACCAGGGGGAAGAGTGCAGGGCCAAGTCAAGCTAGCAATCGTATCTTCGAAGGTTTCACCTGAAAACGAGCCACAAGCAAGGCTGAGTATACTAATACTCAACAAGGCTTACCCGACTAATGGGGTATACTTAGCCGACTCCTAGACATGCGAGGCTTTTGGCTTGAGGGGTTTGTTTTGCCAAAAAAAAAGCATATATAGTAGGTCCTTACTTTCATATTTTAGCTCCAAGTTCTAGCTTTCTTTAACCATTCTAGGTAAGCAACTATCCAATATCATACATGGTGAAGCATTAAATTTTCATCCAACAAGTTTATTCATCATCATTGTTCCTCTTCTTACTCTGTGGGTAAAAGTGGTTAAGCAGTCTCAATAGCCGTGAGAAACGGACGATTCGAATCGAATTTCTTAACCTTGCAAGGGAAACCTAAACACACGTCACGTGGTTACTCCCAGAGTCACACGTGCAACCTTTCCCTTCAATTCCCGCTTCACGGAACAGGCCCACCGCCCTCGACTACACCTCCCCACAGACCACGGTACGTCGGGCTGTGGCGGCCGATGCACCCGCCATTAGCTAGATGTGAACGAATTCAAGACAGTGGGGAGTATGTTCCGGCCTCGGTTCAATCCGGTACTTAAGCTTACCGATTACCATATTCTCGGCATGTGGTTAGTACGTTCAAAGACTTAACCATCACTTACCACACACTGCGGCCTTAGCATTTTTCACTAGACAGACGGGCCTCAATCATCAACATAAACATCGTACCATAGCCCGTCCGTCGTCCTTATGATTGCAGCGTGTAGTAAACAATCAACTCCTAATTTCTCGCGAGTGACAGGCAATCACTCGACTTTTACCGAGTCCTATTAGCATAGCATTCTATCGAACCTTGCATCTAGTGTTCAGAGCATGGGTACCTAGGATCATGCAACTAAGTTTTCATCCAACTCCTATAAACATAATGCACAAGTAAAGTAGAGTAATAAGTTGCATAAGTTTAGAAAATAGGGTTCATGCTCCGGGGCTTGCCTTCTTGCGAAAAGTTAGTCCGGGGCTCTTCCGAACTTGGGCTCGGGTCTTCGGCAACTTCAGTTAGATTCACTTGAGCTTCACGCTGCTCACTCTCGGACGCGGGCACCAACTCGTACGTTCCGTCGGCGAGAGTCGTCGTTTCTACATGAATGCACAAGTTTAAGTAGTGGTGATGTTAAACGACATGATTTCCTTCACGATAAAGTTGAAGTTCATACGACATAAGTTTTGCTGTGAAGTTATTTACTTTAATATTTCCTGGGCAATCGTTAATAGAGTTTATCTTAATCTATTTAACTTCATTAAAGAAGAAGGGGTTGTGTTATATTGAAAACTTAGTTTCTTTTTAAACACAAACATGAGTTGAACACAATTACTAATCTAGTTAGCTTCTGGTAATAAAAGTTTTATTCAAAGTACATTATGCAGAGATAAGGTCACTGTAAAAATTTCAGACATTTTTGTGTAGCACGTTAAATATGAAAAATGTAATACACAGCCACTGCTAGAATCTAGTTACTTTTCTACAGAACAACCCATGCAATTATTGATGCTAATAATTTTACAGGGTGTTGCTATAACCATTTTTGTGTTACTGTAAATTTTTCAGATTTTATTGTACATGATATAGAGCATAATAAATGGGACAAGCTACACTCATATTATTAAAGATTATTTTCTACAGGATGTTATACAAAGTTTCTACGTATGAAACTTTTTGTACAGCTTGAGCTACTTTAATGAGTTTCATAGCAAAAAGATGAACATTTTCTAAGCGCTTTACTAATTATTTTGAATTAGTGAAGTTTTCCTACTACAAATTCATATGAACAGGTTACATATAGTAGAAATGTTTCTAAATTTTTCTATGGCCTCTAGGTGTTACTACAACAACACAGAAAAAGTTTCATGACATTAAACATCACAGAACAGCAGGAAACTTATTTCTAACACTTTATGGCATAAAACAAGGTTGGACAAAAGGTGTATCTAGAGATGGCTTTTGGTCCTGCTCGTTTTACACAATCCTAAACATCAAGCAACTAACTCACTGCCCAAAATTTATGGTCAGCAATGATCTACAACAGTGGGTACAAAAGAAGTCCATTAAACCTTCCATTTAATCTAGAGCAAAATATATGGAGAATCTGAGAAACTTAATGTCACAAAAGTTGTAGAGTTTCTTCTAAGGATTCCAGAACAGTTGAGTTTGCATTTTTCTGAATTGTCTACGATTTTATACGAATTTTACAAGTTCACTGATTTGGTTAAAACTTTCTTTACACAGGGGTCCCTGAAAACTAGCAGAAAACCCCCTAGAAAGATTTGGGCGTTTGCAATGTAGTCCCTGGTCGCAAAATCACGGCGGGGTCATCCTGTCCGGCCAAATTCCGGCGAGCTGGGTCGCCGGCGGCGAGGGCAAGGTGGGGGAGCATGGAGAGGGAACCAGGGCGCACCTATTGGTGGTCTTGGAGTGGCTCGGGGTGGCCGGTGGCGGGCTGGCCGCGGAGAGCAGGGGCGGCGGCGGTGGGGCGGCGCGGACGGCGGCACTCCGGCAATGAGGGCGGCGGGGCTCGGGCTGGGAAGCTTCAGCGCACTGAGGAGGATCCGTTTCAGCGCTTGTCTCGGGTCGAGGAGGGGCGGAGGATAGGGAACCGCGGCGAGGTGGGGGCGCCGGCGGCAATGGAGGCGCGGTGGCTTTCCAGGCGCGAGAGGGGGCTCTGTTCGGCTTTTATAGGCGCAAGGGATGGAGGAGGGGTCCAGGCAGGGCTGGGCCGGGCGGCACGACGGGGGCACGCCGTTGGGCGCCTGGGCGGCGCGGCGGTGCTGCAGGGTGCCGCAGGCCTGGCGCGCGAAGCTGGGTGCGCTCGGATTGGGCAGAGGCGTGGGCGTGGGGGAGGCAAAGCCGCTGCGGCAGGGAGTGACGGCCATTGGCTTGGAGCGGCATGGGGTCAGGAATCACCGGCGACGTGGCGTGCGGCTGTCGGGCGAGCTGGGCGGTGCAGCAGAGGAGGGGGAGGTGAGGGAGGGACCTATGTGCGAGAATTTGAAAACTTCCAGGGGGCTAGTTGCAAATAGGACATTTTCTCCACTTTCTAATTTGAATTTCAAAATCTTTTGAACATGAAAGTTGTTCAGAATAAAAAGTTCTACAAGTTTCGTTTCAGGCCAAAATTTATTTGAGCTTTAGTTCTAAAGTTATTTTAAAAACTTAAAGAAAACTCTATTCGGAGGGCGCGTCATTTTATTTCAAAATTTCATTTTCTTCCCTCGGCTTCAACTAAACTTTTATTGGTCATGCTAATACTGGTGTGCTCATTTAATTTCATAGCCATATTTGCTTTGATGTGAAAGTGATCCAATTTGATTCATTAAAGTACATGCATTTATGCACATACAAACTTTTAAAGGTAAAAGCAAAACCAAACTTAATCCATTCCTTTTATTTTCTTGGTTAGCGATGCATTTTATTACGCCAGTAAGACTTGTTTAACAATTAAAACACCTGAGGTGTTACAGCCTTCCCCCCTTAAAAAGAATCTCGCCCCGAGATTCGGACAATAAGCTTAGTGTGGGCAGTGTGTGTACATACCCGTGGTTGAGATAAGAAAACCAGGGAAATTTTGGTTTAGGTAGCTCTCGGTTTCCCAGGTGGCTTCTTCTTCAGTGTGATGATTCCATTGTACTTTATACATTCTAATCACTTTCCTCCTGGTCTCTCTCTCTTTTTGATCCAAAATCTTAACTGGGTGTTCGACATACGAGAGGTCGGGTTCTAACGATATTTCTTGTTGTTCCACAATCTCGGTAGGGACTCGAATACACTTCTTGAGTTGAGATACGTGGAAGACATCATGGGTGGCCGTGAGCTGAGGGGGCAGTTGTAATTTGTAGGCTACGGGTCCGCAGCTCTCAATGATTTCGTAGGGACCAATATAACGGGGAGCTAGTTTGCCTTTGATTCTGAATCTTTGCACTCCCTTGGTGGGTGAAACTCGAAGATAGACATGATCGCCAACTTCGAATTTTAGGGGCTTTCTCCTTTTGTCGGAATAGCTCTTTTGTCGGGCTTGTGCGGCTTTAAGATTTGCTTGTATTACTTTTACTTTCTCCTCTGCCTCGATTACCAGGTCGGGTCCAATTATTTTACGTTCTCCGGTTTGTGACCAGCTCAAAGGAGTTCGACACCTTCGTCCGTACAGGGCCTCAAATGGTGCCATTTTCAAACTCGTTTGATAGCTGTTGTTGTACGAGAACTCTGCTAGGGGTAGACATTTGTCCCAATTCTTGTCATAGTGAATGACGCAAGCTCTCAGCATGTCTTCAAGAATTTGGTTTACTCTTTCCGTTTGTCCGTAAGTCTGAGGATGGTATGCTGAGCTGCGAATTAGTTTGGTACCAAGAGATGTTTGCAGTTGTTCCCAAAAGCGGGCTACAAACTGAGTACCACGATCAGAAATAATTGTCTTAGGTATTCCATGTAGGCAAACAATACGATCGAGGTAAATCTCGGCATATTTCTTGGCGGTATAGGTGGTGTGTACCGGAAGGAAATGTGCCGTCTTTGTGAGTCTATCTACGATAACCCATATGGAATCATGTTTCTGGGAGGTGTTTGGTAGTCCAACGATGAAGTCCATACTTATGTCCTCCCATTTTCAGGATGGTATAGGTAACGGTTGAAGTGTACCGGCTACCTTCAAGTGGCTAGCTTTTACTCTCTGGCACGTGTCACATTCCGAGACATACGTAGCAATTTCTCTTTTCATTCTAGTCCACCAGAAGTTTTGCCTTAGGTCTTGATACATTTTGCTACTGCCGGGGTGGATAGAGAATTTGGAAAGGTGCGCCTCGTCAAGAATTTGCTTGCGGAGTTCATGATTCTTCGGAACGACTATACGACTTTCGAACCATAGAACTCCCTTATGGTCCTGACGGAAACATTTGTACTTCTCCTCACCTAGAGAGAGTTTTTGTTTGATGATCTTAATTCCTTTATCATGTAGTTGTGCCATGACGATTTGGTCGTGAAGAGTGGGCTCAACTGAGATGTGATCTAGAGTGCCTTGGGAAACCATTTCCATGTTAAGCTTCCTCATTTCTGCACACAATGTCTCATGGTAGGACTCCATGGATAAGCAATGGCAATGGGACTTGTGGCTTAGTGCATCCGCGACTACATTAGCCTTGTCGGGGTGATAGTGTACTTCAAGGTCATAATCCTTGATTAATTCTAGCCATCTTCGTTGTCTCATATTCAGATCGGCTTGTGTGAAGATATACTTGAGGCTCTTATGATCCGTGTAGATATTGCACTGTGTACCCATGAGATAGTGCCTCCATATTTTCAGAGCGTGAATGACAGCTGCAAGCTCAAGGTCATGAGTGGGATAATTCTGTTCGTGGGGCCGAAGGGCTCGTGAGGCATATGCAATCACTCGATTCTCTTGCATAAGCACACATCCTAGACCAGTACCCGATGCGTCACAATACACATCGAACGACTTGGTATTATCGGGTTGAGCTAGCACAGGTGCAGTAGTCAGATGCTCTCTGAGAGTGTGGAAAGCTTCCTCACATTTCTCATTCCATACAAACTTTACTTCCTTCTTTAACAGTTCAGTCATGGGCTTAGCAATTCGAGAGAAATCCGGGATGAAGCTACGGTAGTAACCGGCTAAGCCGAGGAAACTGCGAATCTGATGAACAGAGGTAGGGGGTTTCCAATCCATCACCTCTTGTACCTTGCTGGGGTCAACAGCTATGCCTTCGCTGGAGATCGTGTGACCTAGGAACTTTACAGTATCCAACCAGAATTCACACTTAGAAAACTTAGCATAGAGCTGATGGTCTCTGAGTCGCTGAAGAACAATGCGAAGGTGCTTGGCATGCTCTTCCTCATCCTTGCAATAGATAAGGATGTCGTCGATGAACACTACGACGAATTTGTCAAGTTCGGGCATGAATACCGAATTCATGAGATACATGAAGTAGGCAGGGGCATTGGTGAGTCCAAAGGACATGACGAAGAATTCATATAGTCCATATCGTGTGGAGAAGGCAGTCTTAGGAATATCGCATGGGCGAATCTTGATCTGATGGTATCCCGAACGAAGATCAATCTTGGAGAAGACTCTGGCTCCAGCTAATTGATCGAAGAGTCCATCGATACGAGGAAGTGGGTATTTATTTTTAACAGTTACCGCATTGAGAGGTCGGTAGTCAACGCATAACCTCAAACTGTCATCCTTCTTCTTTACGAATAGGGCTGGACATCCCCAAGGTGACGCGCTAGGGCGAATGAAACCTTTGTCCAGTAGTTCTTGGAGTTGAATTTTCAGCTCTGCCAATTCTTTAGGGGGCATCCTATATGGTCTCTTGGATATAGGTGCAGTGTCTGCCTGTAGTTCAATAACGAACTCAATGTCCCTATCTGGTGGCATTCCGGGTAAGTCATCCGGAAAGACATCGGCATACTCGCATACCACTGGAATATTCTCTAGGTTGGTCCCTTCCATCACGAAAGCGCAAAAATTTGTGCACTCCCGTAACGGTAGGTAAAGGGTAGTGGCTCCGTGACTAGGTGAATTTATCTCAACGGCTCGGGAAGAAAGGTCCAGTGTGACTCCATGCCTAGTCATCCAGTTCATTCCCAAAATAATATCCATGCCGTCAAGGGGTAAAAGTACGAGATCTGTGTTGATGACTTTACTTCCCAATTTTATCGGTACCAGCCTTATTATTTGGTTGGAAGCAATTTTTCCACCCGGTGTTGATATCATATACGACCCTTTGGTGTGCCAAACATTCAAGCCTACTTTTGCACCAAACTTTGCACTAATGAAACTATGCGATGCACCAGAATCAAACAATATGACGGCAGGCTTGTTATGGATGGAGAATGTACCCGTCATTACAGGTGCTCCTTCAGGAAGTTCTGCAAGGGTGGTGAAGTTGATCCGTCCTTGTTTGACCTGGAGAGTCTGCTTCTTGCCTTTGTTCTCATTGTTCTGGTTAGAGTCCTGGCCCTGATTTGGCAGCCTGGGTTGAGGGCATTCACGAGCGAAATGACCGGAACTCCCGCATTTGAAACAACGATTCGCGGGGCTGGGTCGAAGAGGCTGTTGCAGAGTGGGCCTCGGACCATTCTGTGGAGGCATCGGGGGTCGTACCATGCCTGGCTGCTGCGGGGGCCTGATAATCCAACGCCCTGGCTGAGGGGCCTTCGGTGGAGCTGTAGGCGCAGCATTTCGCACCAAGCGATACCTCGGTGGCTGAGCACCCGAGGGTCCAGCTAGCGCCTTTCTCTTCTTTTCAGCACGATGAGCCTCAATACAGTCCTCTTGAGTGATGGCCATGTTGACTAGCTCGTTATATGTATCGGCTTTGACAAGATTCAATCGTTCCTTGAGTTTAGTATTCAGACCTCTACGGAAACGATCACGCTTCTTGGCATCTGTGTCTGCGTGATAGCCCGCGTATTGGCACAGGTTGTTGAAGGCCTGAGCATACTGAAGTACAGTGCGGTCACTCTGAGTGAGAGCTAAAAACTCATTTAGCTTTCTTTCTATGAGACCTTCGGGAATATGGTATGCCCGGAACGCAGTCTTGAATTCATCCCAGGTGACAATGTGATCAGCGGGGAGCATAGCAAAATAGTGGTCCCACCATAGACGAGCCGTACCGCGAAGCTGCTGCGCGGCAAAGCGGGCCTTGTTTTCATCCGAACATGGGGCCACAAGTAGAGAAAACTTGGACTCGATTGTGCAAATCCAAGCGTCCGCCTCCAAGGGTTCCTCCGTCTCGTGAAACAAGGGAGGCTGGGTCCCCAAAAAATCCGTATATCCTGCAGCTTGGGGGTGGTGGACATTTTGCCCACCCCGCTGGTTGTGTTGCTGTCCTTGCACCAGCTGACGAAGCAACTCGGTTTGAGCGGCCATTACTTCAACCAAGCTGGGTGGTGGCGGCGGCTGTGGTTGTGATCCACTTGCGCTAGCACCAAAACCATCCGGGTTACCACGGGTTGCTCCAACCATCTGAAAAGGCGAATGTTCTTCATTAGCAACGTGATCCACATTGCTTCCATGACTCCAAAAAGATCTAACGCGGAATAGTAGACTTCCAAAAGGTCCTGGATGGAATCGCGGGCATAAAAACTGTCTGCCATAAGAATCTTATAACTCCTGGTAGGTTCATCCAAAGTTCCTCATATTTTGGCAGTGGATAGGGAATTTAAGGATGTACAACTTTGATATTCAGCCAAGATGCTAAATCGACGGATAAGATGGTCAAACGATTCACTCTTTGCTTCCCTGTTTTGGCTGTTTTTCAGCAGAACGAGTTATAGTATCTGGCCTATAACTTCAACAGTTCTGGTCCAAAAATTCTCAACTTTTACCAGAGCATTCCTAAGGTATTTGTGCACCACTTTTCTATTCAACACTTTGGCTGGATTAGGCTCTAAGATGGCTGTTTCCTTAAGGTCTCACTTCTCTGTCTACCCAGAAATTTTCAGTGAACAGGGGGCCAATATTTCGTGCACCAGGGAAAATCTACCCAGCCAAAATTTACCAAATTTTAACAGCAGCTACTTGGGTAAATTTGGAATAAGTTTTGTGTTGTACTCTTTTGCAGAAAACTGTAGGAAGGGGGCCTAAAAATTTAAGTGGCAGTAGTGCTTATTCTGGACAGAATTCTGACATTCCAAGGTTTTTGTTGTTTCTTACTATCCATAAGTTCAGAATTTTTGATTTTTGAACAGGGGATAGAACACAAAATTTGGAACAATTCTTTCAACATGAACTTTACCAGAAAAGGTCACTTTCTTGGGTCAATAAATCTTTCTTTTCGGTCATGGCAGATTTGTGACAGATTCGCTAGATAGTCCTTATGCAAACCACGCTTAGATACGCAAGAACCTTACCACTCTCATACAACGCATTTTCAATTTCAGATATATATGGTCATGATGCATGCACGTCCTATTCGTCCTCACAAAGAAAAATAATTGCCAAATACTTTTGGTCTTACGAAGATAGTTTCGGTGGCATACACAATACGGCTCTCACTATAATAGCTAGTCGAGTCTTCCTAATCGTTCCTTAACTTATCGTAATCGCGGTTAGTGTACCTGCAGAAGATTGACAAAGCATATATATATTTCATGAACCTTTCATGCCAGCACTCATGAAAGCGTCCGTATTCATTACCGTTTACTTATAGAAACGATATCTGTACAATTTCCGCCGTACAGACGACGTTAACATACGCTATCGAGATAGCGTATTCACGGGGGTACCGTCATGAGACGGGGGTATGAACAGCGATCGCCATACCCTGCGCCAAACCTTCTACTCCCAATATGTTCAACTATCAGTTGGCATATTGGCAGCACCTCAAGTAAGCCACTGCTTGAGGGCAGCGTTCGGTTCGCATCACCGACAGGAAGGCCAAGCTCTCTAAGTTGGCTGAGGATCCTTACCTTCTTACCTTAGCGATGAGTGCGTCGTTACAGAAATTAAGGTCGGTTGTGCATGAAGTAAGTTTTGACAGAAAGTAATGTGCTGGAAGTCAGTTGATAATATATAGAAGTTAGATAGCCACCTAGTAACTTTCCCATAATCCCTTAGGGCTTTACGAACTAGGCACCATCCTTAACGTACCAACATATTTCGCAACACATCCTTCTAGTCAAGTTTTATTAAAAAGAGTTTTTAAGGCTTGTCGTATTCTCTGGCGTATGTATTTCGGCTCTGGTGCCAGCTGTTACCAGCTGTGGCACCAGCTACGGCTCTGATACCAGCTGTGGCAGAACCACCTGAATTAATCCGGCTCAAGTGTATTAACCATCACCATTAAGGCAATCTCGGTTAACCTTACACTTCAAACGGAGTAATCCACTGGTCTGTCGGGTATAACCTTCCGATACAACCACGGTAGAGCGGATCGAATGCCATACATACAAATGCTCATGCGAAGATGAGCCCAGAGAATACCATATTCCAGCAAATATTACCACATTAGCATAAGTAAATATTACAGACCAAGTTTCGGGTTTAGAAACCAAGTACTTCAATGATCATACTAAGAAGTTCTTCAGAGTTTAAGTTGCAGCGGAAAATAAAACAACGATAGCTACTCGACGATACAGGATATCTCGATGAAGCCCGTACAAGACATCACTCGACATCATCTCCATTGGACGGGGGCGTATCCCATTCCACCGACCAACCAGGGGGAAGAGTGCAGGGCCAAGTCAAGCTAGCAATCGTATCTTCGAAGGTTTCACCTGAAAACGAGCCACAAGCAAGGCTGAGTATACTAATACTCAACAAGGCTTACCCGACTAATGGGGTATACTTAGCCGACTCCTAGACATGCGAGGCTTTTGGCTTGAGGGGTTTGTTTTGCCAAAAAAAAAGCATATATAGTAGGTCCTTACTTTCATATTTTAGCTCCAAGTTCTAGCTTTCTTTAACCATTCTAGGTAAGCAACTATCCAATATCATACATGGTGAAGCATTAAATTTTCATCCAACAAGTTTATTCATCATCATTGTTCCTCTTCTTACTCTGTGGGTAAAAGTGGTTAAGCAGTCTCAATAGCCGTGAGAAACGGACGATTCGAATCGAATTTCTTAACCTTGCAAGGGAAACCTAAACACACGTCACGTGGTTACTCCCAGAGTCACACGTGCAACCTTTCCCTTCAATTCCCGCTTCACGGAACAGGCCCACCGCCCTCGACTACACCTCCCCACAGACCACGGTACGTCGGGCTGTGGCGGCCGATGCACCCGCCATTAGCTAGATGTGAACGAATTCAAGACAGTGGGGAGTATGTTCCGGCCTCGATTCAATCCGGTACTTAAGCTTACCGATTACCATATTCTCGGCATGTGGTTAGTACGTTCAAAGACTTAACCATCACTTACCACACACTGCGGCCTTAGCATTTTTCACTAGACAGACGGGCCTCAATCATCAACATAAACATCGTACCATAGCCCGTCCGTCGTCCTTATGATTGCAGCGTGTAGTAAACAATCAACTCCTAATTTCTCGCGAGTGACAGGCAATCACTCGACTTTTACCGAGTCCTATTAGCATAGCATTCTATCGAACCTTGCATCTAGTGTTCAGAGCATGGGTACCTAGGATCATGCAACTAAGTTTTCATCCAACTCCTATAAACATAATGCACAAGTAAAGTAGAGTAATAAGTTGCATAAGTTTAGAAAATAGGGTTCATGCTCCGGGGCTTGCCTTCTTGCGAAAAGTTAGTCCGGGGCTCTTCCGAACTTGGGCTCGGGTCTTCGGCAACTTCAGTTAGATTCACTTGAGCTTCACGCTGCTCACTCTCGGACGCGGGCACCAACTCGTACGTTCCGTCGGCGAGAGTCGTCGTTTCTACATGAATGCACAAGTTTAAGTAGTGGTGATGTTAAACGACATGATTTCCTTCACGATAAAGTTGTAGTTCATACGACATAAGTTTTGCTGTGAAGTTATTTACTTTAATATTTCCTGGGCAATCGTTAATAGAGTTTATCTTAATCTATTTAACTTCATTAAAGAAGAAGGGGTTGTGTTATATTGAAAACTTAGTTTCTTTTTAAACACAAACATGAGTTGAACACAATTACTAATCTAGTTAGCTTCTGGTAATAAAAGTTTTATTCAAAGTACATTATGCAGAGATAAGGTCACTGTAAAAATTTCAGACATTTTTGTGTAGCACGTTAAATATGAAAAATGTAATACACAGCCACTGCTAGAATCTAGTTACTTTTCTACAGAACAACCCATGCAATTATTGATGCTAATAATTTTACAGGGTGTTGCTATAACCATTTTTGTGTTACTGTAAATTTTTCAGATTTTATTGTACATGATATAGAGCATAATAAATGGGACAAGCTACACTCATATTATTAAAGATTATTTTCTACAGGATGTTATACAGGGTTTCTATGTATGAAACTTTTTGTACAGCTTGAGCTACTTTAATGAGTTTCATAGCAAAAAGATGAACATTTTCTAAGCGCTTTACTAATTATTTTGAATTAGTGAAGTTTTCCTACTACAAATTCATATGAACAGGTTACATATAGTAAAAATGTTTCTAAATTTTTCTATGGCCTCTAGGTGTTACTAAAACAACACAGAAAAAGTTTCATGACATTAAACATCACAGAACAGCAGGAAACTTAGTTCTAACACTTTATGGCATAAAACAAGGTTGGACAAAAGGTGTATCTAGAGATGGCTTTTGGTCCTGCTCCTTTTACACAGTCCTAAACATCAAGCAACTAACTCACTGCCCAAAATTTATGGTCAGCAATGATCTACAACAGTGGGTACAAAAGAAGTCCATTAAACCTTCCATTTAATCTAGAGCAAAATATATGGAGAATCTGAGAAACTTTATGTCACAAAAGTTGTAGAGTTTCTTCTAAGGATTCCAGAACAGTTGAGTTTGCATTTTTCTGAATTTTCTACGATTTTATACGAATTTTACAAGTTCACTGATTTGGTTAAAACTTTCTTTACAGAGGGGTCCCTGAAAACTAGCAGAAAACCCCCTAGAAAGATTTGGGCGTTTGCAATGTAGTCCCTGGTCGCAAAATCACGGTGGGGTCATCCTGTCCGGCCAAATTCCGGCGAGCTGGGTCGCCGGCGGCGAGGGCAAGGTGGGGGAGCACGGAGAGGGAACCAGGGCGCACCTATTGGTGGTCTTGGAGTGGCTCGGGGTGGCCGGTGGCGGGCTGGCCGCGGAGAGCAGGGGCGGCGGCGGTGGGGCGGCGCGGACGGCGGCGCTCCGGCGATGAGGGCGGCGGGGCTCGGGCTGGGAAGCTTCAGCGCACTGAGGAGGATCCGTTTCAGCGCTTGTCTCGGGTCGAGGAGGGGCGGAGGAAAGGGAACCGCGGCGAGGTGGGGGCGCCGGCGGCAATGGAGGCGCGGTGGCTTTCCAGGCGCGGGAGGGGGCTCTGTCCGGCTTTTATAGGCGCAAGGGAGGGAGGAGGGGTCCAGGCAGGGCTGGGCCGGGCGGCACGACGGGGGCACGCCGTTGGGCGCCTGGGCGGCGGCCAGTGACTGGGCGGCGCGGCGGTGCTGCAGGGCGCCGGAGGCCTGGCGTGCGAAGCTGGGTGCGCTCGGATTGGGCAGAGGCGTAGGCGTGGGGGAGGCAAAGCCGCTGCGGCAGGGAGCGACGGCCATTGGCTTGGCGCGGCATGGGGGCAGGAATCACCGGTGACGTGGCGTGCGGCTGTCGGGCGAGCTGGGCGGTGCAGCAGAGGAGGGGGAGGTGAGGGAGGGACCTATGTGCGAGAATTTGAAAACTTCCAGGGGCCTGGTTGCAAACAGGACATTTTCTCCACTTTCTAATTTGAATTTCAAAATCTTTTGAACATGAAAGTTGTTCAGAATAAAAAGTTCTACAAGTTTCGTTTCAGGCCAAAGTTTATTTGAGCTTTAGTTCTAAAGTTATTTTAAAAACTTAAAGACAACTCTATTTGGAGGGCGCGTCATTTTATTTCAAAATTTCATTTTCTTCCCTCGGCTTCAACTAAACTTTTATTGGTCATGCTAATACTGGTGTGCTCATTTAATTTCATAGCCATATTTGCTTTGATGTGAAAGTGATCCAATTTGATTCATTAAAGTACATGCATTTATGCACATACAAACTTTTAAAGGTAAAAGCAAAATCAAACTTAATCCATTCCTTTTATTTTCTTGGTTAGCGATGCATTTTATTACGCCAGTAAGACTTGTTTAACAATTAAAACACCTGAGGTGTTACACCTATAATATGCTGCTTGGTCGCGACTGGATACACGCAAACTGCTGTGTCCCATCTACAATGCATCAATGCCTTGTGCAATGGGTCGGCGACAGTACAGAGATAGTCGCTGCCGATTCCATCTACAGCGTTGCAGCGGCCGACACGCAACAGTGGAGCTGCGAGCACGTCAAGTGTATATCTGGCAGGACTTGGGACACTGACTTCCTGAGAGTGTCCGATTTCGGTCTACAGCCGATCCAAGCAGTCGGCTCTGAAGATTCAGAATAAATGGATCAGCTCGTCCGAGAAGATGGGAAGCTTGGGCATGGGTTTACATCGGCTGATTTATTAGAGATGGTAGATTTGGGAGATAGCAGCAAATCAAGGCTGACGTACATTAGTGCCAATTTGGATTCTGAGTACAAGTGTAAATTGATAAGATTATTAAAAGAGTTCAAGGATTGCTTTGCTTGGGAATACCATGAGATGCCAGGACTAGACCGGTCTATTGTTGAACACCGGTTACCTATAAAATCAGGATATCGGCCATATCAGCAACCTGCACGACGGTGTAACCCCAAGATTCTACCTGACATAAAGGCCGAGATTACAAAGTTGATTGAGGCAGGATTTATTCGGCAGTGCCGCTACGCCGAATGGATTTCTAACATTGTGCCTGTATACAAAAAGAATGGAAAATTGCGTGTGTGCATCGATTTCAGGAACTTAAATCAGGCTACACCGATGGATGGATATCCGATGCCGACAGCCGATATCTTGGTGGATGCTGCCGCAGGCCACAAAGTCATAAGTTTCATGGATGGGAATGCCGGGTACAATCAGATATTAATGGCCGAGGAAGATATTTCGAGAACGGCTTTTAGGTGCCCATGCCATCTTGGTTTATTTGAATGGGTGGTTATGACTTTCGGCTTGAAGAAAGCCGGCGCTACATATCAACGGGCCATGAACTACATCTTCCACAAGCTCATTGGTTCATCGGTGGAAATTTATATAGATGACGTCATGGTCAAGTCAAAAGGTCACCAAGATCATCTGGCCGATTTACAGGAGGTGCTGGAGTGCACAAGGAAACATGGGCTGAAGATGAACCCAAACAAGTGTGCATTTGGTGTATCGGCCGGGCAATTCTTAGGATTTATGGTCCATGAGCGTGGGATAGAAGTCAACCGCAAGACCATAGACGCCATCAACAAAGTGGTGGCCCCACAAAATAAAACTGAACTACAGTCCCTCATCGGCAAAGTCAATTTCATCAGAAGATTCATATCCAATCTGTCAGGACGTATTCAGGCTTTTACCCCTCTGTTGAAATTAAAGCCCGACCAGGAATTCATATGGGGAGAAGGACAGCGCAAGGCACTGGAGAATATCAAGCAGTATCTGGTTTCACCTCCAGTATTAGTTCCACCACAGCCTGGTAAGCCATTCAAGTTATATTTATCGGCTGATGAACACGCTATTGGATCGGCATTGGTACAGGAGTTTGAGGGGAAAGAACGAGTGGTATACTACGTCAGCAGAAGACTTTTAGACACCGAAACAAGATATTCCTCGGTGGAGCGACTATGCTTGTGCTTGTACTTTTCATGTACTAAGCTCAGGCACTATTTGCTGTCGGCAGAATGCACAGTCGTGTGCAAGGATGATGTGGTGAAGTATATGCTATCATTGCCGATTTTGAAAGGGCGGATTGGAAAATGGATCCTGGCTTTGTCAGAATTCGATTTAAGGTACGAATCGGCCAAAGCCGTCAAAGGTCAAGTGATGGCCGATTTCGTAGTTCAGCATTGTGGACCAGAAATTGTCACCGTTGAACCAGTTCCATGGACTCTATATTTTGATGGTTCTTCGTGTGGGGTCGGATCAGGAATCAGCATTGTTCTTGTGTCGCCTCGGGGGGCAACTTATGATTTCTCTCTGCCGATAGAAGCCTCTGCAACTAATAACCAGGCGGAATATCGAGTTGTTCTAAAAGGCATCCAATTATTAAGGGAAGTCAGAGCTGACGCAGTCGAAATCTTTGGAGATTCCATGCTCATTGTGGATCAGTTGACGGGGCGATCTGAGTGCAAGGATGATATCTTGAGAATTTATTATGAGAATTGTCTTCAACTTTTAAAAGAGTTCAAGTCTGCAATAATTGAGCATATCCCCAGGAATTATAATGAAGAAGCCAACAGACTGGCGCAACATGCTTCTGGGTATCAGCCGATTCAGGGAGCGATGACGCTAGAGCTCGCGGCCGATGATTGGCGAAAGGAGATCGCCGATTACTTGAGAAATCCATCCCAAAAGGTGGTTCGGCGAACACGTTTTCAGGCTACAAAATATGTGTTGCTTGAGGATGATTTATTTTATCGGACGATTGATGGAGTTCTTCTCAAATGCCTGGGAACAGAAGAAGCAAAGGTTCTGATAGGAGAGATCCATGAAGGCGTATGTGGAGCCCATCAATCGGCTCACAAAATGAAATGGATGATCAGGAACAATGGATATTACTGGCCGACCATCCTTGAGGATTGTTTCAGGTACTACAAAGGATGCCAAGACTGTTAGAGGTTTGGCAATGTGCAGCGCGCGCCAGCATCGGCTATGAATCCAATAATTAAGCCATGGCCGTTCAGAGGTTGGGGAATAGATCTCATCGGACAGATTCATCCTCCATCTAGCAAAGGGCATAAGTTCATATTGGTGGCTACAGATTATTTTACTAAGTGGGTGGAGGCGGTTCCTTTAGTGAACGTGACATCGGCCGATATGATTGAATTTGTTAAAAGCCATATTATATATCGATTTGGTATTCCTCAAACCATCACAACTGATCAAGGGACAATGTTCACTTCTGGAGAATTCGGAGAGTTCGCCGCCGATATGGGGATTAAATTATTGAATTCTTCTCCATACTATGCTCAAGCCAATGGCCAAGCAGAATCGTCTAACAAAGGGATAATCAAGCTAATCAAGAGGAAGATAGAAGAGCAACCCAAGAAGTGGCATATGTCTTTGGCTGAATCTTTATGGGCATACAGGATGGCTTGTCATGGAGCCGCTAAAATATCCCCTTATCAGTTGGTTTATGGTCATGAGGCGGTCTTGCCATGGGAGAGAAGGACAGGGTCAAGACGCATATCGTTACAAGATCAGTTAATGGCCGATGACTATTCCTTTCTCATGAAAGATGAACTTGACGATTCGGTGGGTTTACGGTTGAGAGCCCTGATTAGTATAGAAGAAAACAAGAAAAGGGTGGCCAGATGGTATGACAAAAAGGTCAAAGTTAAGCAGTTCTCTCAAGGAGATTTGGTATGGAAGTTGGTGCTGCCGATAGGGTCTAAAGATCCCAAATTCGGTAAATGGTCACCCACTTGGGAGGGGCCGTATAGAATCGGCCAGTGTGCCCCTAGGAATGCATATATTCTGGAGACAGTCGAAGGGGAGGAATTCCCAAGAGCTTTAAATGGACGATATCTGAAGAGGTACTATCCAAGCATCTGGGTAGATGCATAACTTACAGTAAAGTATGTCAAGGTAACATGGCCGATTTCTCATCGGTTTTCTGGCTACACATTTGGTGAAAGAAACATTGGGATTCATTATTGAATGGAAATTACAGATTACATGGCCGACATGGTATAAGTCGCCCTTAGAATAAAAATACTGGTGTGTCTACTGATTACGCCTACGCTGGATTTCTCTCTCGATGCGACCCAGTTTTATCATAAGGGTGAGCCTTTTTGTCTTTCGGGTCCTCTACATTGGCTCCAATTTCAGCTTGGTTGCAGAGTTCTTTCAGCAGGCGGGTCTTCTCCTCTTCCAGATCTTCCATGGCGACTTCAGTTTTGGCTTTACAAGGAAGTGAAGAACTTTTTTTGGAAGATGGTCGCTTGCGGACCAAAAGATGAGCATTTATGAGGTCCGAATATTCCTGGACAGCGGCAGGGACATGATCTCTGGGTTCCTCAGCATGAGTTCTTATCAGATTTCTGTCTGCTTGTGATAACGGCTCTTCTGAATGCATGATTTCTATCGCTCGTTCTAGATCATGGCTGAGACGGTTTGGCTAAACAGAGATAAAAGGAGTTACCCAGTATCGGAGCGATTGAGATGCTTAAGAAAAAGGTAGAGGGGGAGTTCATACCTGGTTGACAGAGGAAGAGGATGAGGAGGACGAACAAGACATCCTGCCGTTCAGTTTGGGACAGTAAAGGAAGGAGAGGAGATAAGTAATGCGTGTGCCTCTAGAGATGGTGAACGGTCTGCGTATAAATAAAGAGGAGGTAGATGGATGGTGAGACACGTCCTATCGGAGTAAATACATACATAAATGCAAGGCAGACTGAAGGAGCAGTTCAAAACCAAATCAGCGCAGTGACATTGAAGGAGCAATAATGTTTAACATATTTTTTACAGCCCAAGGAAAGCATCTATGGCTACAATCGCTCGTCGTCTAATTTGATCGGCCGAGTCTACTATTCTCTGATCATTGTCGGCCGATCCTGGTACTTCTGACACGCGGCGACGGAGCCTTATTGTTTCACGGGCCAAATGTTGTCTTTCTTGCTTCAGCTCGCTGATGATGGTTGGGAGTTCTTGGAGCTTCTTCTCTTCAGCGGCTATCTCTTTGGTTATCTGTTCCATCTCCTTGGCTAGTTCTGCTCTCCTCCGTTTCAGCCGATCTATTGCGCCGACGATGTCCGGACGACAGTTCTCGAGGAAGTTGATCCTGTGGTGTACTTCCTGAGTCCGATGCTTGTACGAGTCGACCTCCTCCTGAGTTTTGGCCATCTGAGCACGATCGGCCATACGTTGCAGCGCCCTGGAAACCGAAATCTGGATACCCTCTATATAGGCAGCATACCCCAAATTTTCCGACACTTCATCCGGGATGTGATCTTTGACCTCGTTGAAAAGTCGTCGGATCGGCGATGCATCTTCCACCAATCGGCCGATGTCATCTTGGAGGAGAGTACGAATGCTTTCGAGCTTGGAACGGACATCATCGGAGGTAGAGCTCGATGGAACTGCGTGTGAGGCGATTTCTTCTTCATCGGCCAAAGAGACAGCAAAAGAAAAGATGCTATTGTTGGGGGTATCTTGCTCCTGTAGGGAAACAAAGTAAAGGGTAAGCAAGCGGTGAAAGGAAATCGGCCGATTCTAATGGTAAGACTGTTACCTCTTTGAAGCGAATCTCTCTTCCCTGCGCCGGTGGAAGTGTTTCCCTTGTTTCAGGGACTGGCACATTTGGTTCATCGGAAGAAGAAGATTCGATGGTTATTAGCGCTCCGCTTGGACCAGCTTCCTGAAACGGACATGAAAGAAGATTCCCGTGAAAATGCTAGGGGAAATTGAAATAAGATAGTAACAGAAATTTGCCATGCCTCTGTGGGCCTCCCGGCCGATGCTTGTTGTGGAGTTATAATCGGCGTACCCAAATCGGCCTGCATCAATATTGGTTAAGTTTTCTGAATATTAAGGATTCAAGGTAAGAGATTGTTTACCTCGGCGGCAGGAGCTGCTGGAATCTCGGTTCCCACTTGAGACGTGGCCGATTGTTGCGGAGACTGCGGTGGGATAACTTGTGCAGCCTGGCAGAGGAATAGAATTGATGTCAGTAGAAGATTTAGAGGATATATGAGATAAATAAGATTACCTGAACAGCTTCTACTAATAGTGATGCTGCAGCTGCCCCGACTTCAGCGGTGACTTGGGGATCGGCCATCTCGACAGTCGGCAGGGGTAAAGGACCTGAAGTCTCGGCGGGTGTCACCTCTAATTGATCGGCCGATCCAACGCGGGGAGTCTCGGCCGATACCACTGCCATCTGGCTGGCCGATCCGATGCGGGAAATTTCAGCCGACGCTATTGCCGTCTGATCGGCCGATCCAATGCGAGCTCGCACCCGACGGCTGGTTATCTTCGATGTTGGCCTTTTTGGTGCTCGCCTTGATCGACCGGTAGAGATATCTCTGACAGTTGGAGCATGGAAGCCGATAAGTGGATACGGCGTGTATTGGTGATGGCTATCAATCGGCCGGCCGCTTCGGCTCCGCATCGGGGGAACATGGCTTTCAGACTGAAGAGATGAATATGAGTTAACAACAAGATGATAATATAACATTGGAATCGGCTAAGGAAAAGGGACATACCGCAGCATTTGGGTCGATGTTCTCTGGGTCCAGAATGTTGCAGTAAGATGATGGAGATTACAGAAAAGGTGGTGTTTCCATTCTGCCCACCATAATTTAAACTGCTGGGTGGCGAAAGAGGCAACTGACCAACCATTCAAGTCAATGGTACTGGAGTCGGGTACTAGGTCACACAGCCGGCTGTAATCAAGACTTAAGGTTAGTCCATCTCTGAATTTTGCCTGGCCAGCGAAATAGACCCGAATCGGCAGTTGGCCAAAACCCAGTTGCCTTGCCGCAGCCGATGGATTGTAGAACTCGTAGGTGGGTGAGTCCTTTCCTGAGAAGAAGTTGGCCGGCAGAATCCCCGGCTTGATCAGGACGTCCATTAACTCTCTGTCAAAGGTGTGAGTGGAGAAATCAAAGCATACGGGCAATTCGAAAATTGGCTCTACGGCCTGATATGGATGCCAGCTGATCATCTCTTCACTAAGGCCATTGTAGAAACATCTGAAGTATTCGGCTGTGCAGGTGGCAGTGAATTGGCAGCCGGGAAAGGCCGATACCGCTTCTCCAAAAGATCTGCAGCAGCGACGGACCGATGGATTCTCCTCTGACTCGATGTTGGGAAAGGTCTTTGTCTCTATCCGCTGCTGAGAAACCATGCTCATGTGTAAATTGAGCCAGAGGGTGATGAACCACCAGGGACCACCTGGGTTCCCTATCGGCCCCCCCTTCGACAGCTTGACGCCGATTTGGTGCATCAGATGGTACGCCGATCCCAGCAGATGTTTTCCAAGGGGGATGGCCGATCCTTGTGAAAGAGCCTCTGCCAAAGCTTGAGTGTTGGAAGAGGGGCCGACTGCTCTGCCACAGAAGAAATGCTTCTCCAGCCACATCATTAAGAAGGCAGTATGCTCCCTCTGCGATACTGTCCCGGTCTTCATGTTTTTACTGATGTATCCTTTCCACCCGCCGATCCCTTTGGTCTCCAGCCGATGAGATGGCTTGAACAGATAATTAAAAGGGGTATCGGTGGAGGAAATATCGAGGCCGGTCAGCAGTAGAACATCGGCCAAAGTTGGGGTCATAGGTCCGTGTCCGAAAAGGAACGCGTTAAGTGCATCGGACCAGAAATAAGAGGCTGCCATAACCAAGGGTTCGTTCCTTTCCATTTGAGACAGGGATAAGTCTATGCACTGGCCGATTTTGAGTTCTTCCCACTGAACCTTCCAAGACCCGGCTACCCTCTGGTACCATTCTCTCCACCCGGGTGTTTCATTTGGCCAGGATCTGAAAGTGCCTACCCAATGATCTAAATCCATGGATGACTGCTTAAAAGGGATCCTATGGGTTTCTAAACTGATCAGATCCGTTGGATCAGGGCTCCCCATAGGGCCCAGACAGATGAGGTCAGGGGATTCTGAGAGAGGAATGGTGATTTGGTGCCTAAGTGCCTAAAAAAGGGAAAAAAGGAAGAAACTGAGAAAGGGTCCGGAAAATACTGAAGCAGTAAAAAGGCAAAAAAGGAAAAATTTCGAGCATTTACCTCTGGGATGGAAGCCATCGTCGCCGATGACGCCGCTGGGGAAGCCGCCGATTGGGCCGCCGCCGCTAAAGGAGTAGCCGATGGAGCCTCTGTAGATGGGGTGGTCGCCGATGGAGACGCCATTGGGGGTCGGAGCAATCGCCGGAAAGGGGGAAGCACTTGGAAATCGAAAGAGCTTGGAGGAAGACGAACAGTGATGCGACAGAGAGAATGCTAGATTCGTGGGGAAGGAGAGGCGGAGAAAGCCGGTACTTAAGAGAGATCAGGGAAGCGAGGGCAAAGATGGTATTTTTACCGCGCCGTCTACACGAGTTCCAGGGGAGCGGTCGTTTCGCGCACCCGGTTCGAGGGAATTGCAATCATTGTGCCGCGGAACGGAAGAAGATTTTTACTGCGCCCGTTTCGAAGGAAAGGATTAAAGAAAAGAGTTTCGAAGGAAAAGTTATATTTTACTCCGAAACTGGGGGGCATGTGTTGACGCCAGATTTTGACACGTGTTGAATCGGCGTCAGGAGGAGAAGATTGGCCGATGCGACTGATCTGAAGGCTACAGAAAGGAATCGACCGATTGAAGTAACAGTTGGAAATCGGCCGATTGGTGGCACAGCCTATGCCAACAGGATGGGATTATTTCAGAGGATCCTGGTCAAAAGCTGGTCAAAGGGGGCACGCTAAGTCGGTCGAGGAGCAATCGAAGGAAATCTTGATTGGATTAGGGAGCGGCGGCGGAAGATTCTGCGGGAGTCCGTTTCCTTTTTAGAGTCCGTATAGATATAGTAATTTAAATAAGGTTGTAACAAGTCGTGATCGACCAGGAGTCCTAGCTTTAGGGTATAAATAGGAGTCGTCAGGGTCTTGAAAGAACATCAACACATCAATCAACAACAGTACTTCTACTTTTCTAGCAATTTACTTTCAAGTCGGCGACTTCGCCAATATTTTCTTCTTCCACGAGTTCGTACGGATTGGCAGGGCTGCATCAACCTGATCTCCGGCCAATTGGTAGGTTCCGCTTATCATGTAATATCCGAGCTTTAACTATGGGCGCATCACCGTGGTTTCGTTTGGATTTATTCACCAGCTATCGATATTTACTAGAATTACAAGTTTTACCTGTTATTCTAGTATTATCACCAGTTATCCAGCTTGAGATCAGAGCAATCGGCTTCGTCATTATTCTTCTTCGATTCATTATCTTACAGCCGATTAGATCTATTTCAAGTGTTGCCTCTGTAATAATTGTTTAGATCGCTCCAGCAGTTTTCTTTGCAATTGCTACACGATTATCGGCTGATCCATAGCCGATCATCTCTACAGCAAATCGGCCGATTCGCCGCCGACGCGCTCCTCAGGACAGATCGGAATCCCAACCGATCGACGTGCCTGGAATTTAATACTTTATTTCCTTGTCAATCAATATGTTAGATTGATTGGCACGCCGCGCGAACCGTACCAGGGCAATAACCCGAACAGGAGCTAAGCAGATTCTCCCGGGTCGTGTGTCTGACGCTGAAGACCATCGGCCGATTCCTATCCGGCCGATTTTAGCGCCAACACTTTGTTTTCAATCTTTCTAAGGGTCTGCACACAAGTTTCCAGGGGCATATCTGCGAACCAATGTTTTGACCATAGATTCAAAAACAACGAAATTTGAAAATGCATTAAAAATCATAGAAAAATCTGAAAAATACAAACTCAACTGTTCTGTAATCCTTAGAAGAAGATCTACAACTTTTGTTACATGAATTTCATCAGTTGCTTGATATATTTTTCCCTAGATTAAATGGAAATTTTAATAGCCTTTATTTGTACCCACTGTTGTAGACAAAGGCTGAACCTAAATTTTGGATAGTGGATTAGTTTCTTGATGTGTAGGCCAGTGTAAAAAGTTCAAGACCAGAACCCATCTCTAGCTAAACTTTTTGTTAGACTTTGTTTTATGCTATGAAGGGATAGAACTAATTTTTCCTACTGTTCTATAGTGATTCATGTTATGAAACTTTTTCTGTGCTGTTATAGTGATACCTAGATACCACAGAAAAATTTAGGGCCTTTTTACCTTTCTGTAACCACTTATATAATTTTTGTGTTTGGAAAATGTTCATCTTTTTACTATGGGATACTTTGGGTTATAACATGCTATATAAAAAGTTTCATACTCAGAAATCCTATATAACATCTTGTAGAATTAATCTTTATTAAAATAGGTGTATCTTGTCTTATTTATTATGCTTTGTATCATGCGCAATAAAATCTGAAAATTTACAGTAACACATATATGGATAGATTAACACCCAGTAAAATTTTTAGCATCAATACTTGCATGGTTCATTCTATATAAAAATAACTAGGTTCTAGTAGTGGCTGTGTATTACATTTTTCATATTTAATCTGCTACACAAAAATTCCTGAAATTTTTGCAGTGGTTTATTCTCTGCATGTGGTACTCTGAATAAAAGTTTCATCACCAGAAGTTACCTAGTTCAGTAATTGTGTTTAATCCTTGTTTGTGCTTAGAAAATTAAATTTCCAATATAACACAACCCATTCTTGTTTAAGGAAGTTAAGTAGTTTAAGATGTACTCTATTAACGATTGACCAAGAAATATTAACTAAGTAACTTTACAACCAAATCTATGTTTTTGTGGAATGCAACTTTATCGTGAAGAAATTAAATGTCATATACCATCACTACAACTCATACTTATGCATTCATATAGAATCGACTACTCTCGCTGACGGAACGTACGAGCTGGTGCCCGAGTCCGAGAGTGAGCAACGTGAAGCTCAAGTGAATCTAACAGAAGTTTTCGAAGACCCGAACCAAAGTTCAAAAGAGCCCAAGGCTAGCTTTGCTCAAGAAGGCAAGCCCCAGAGCATGAACCCTATTTTTCAAATTATGCAACTTATTACTCTATATTGCTTGTGCATTAAGTTTATAGGAGTTGAATGAAAACTTAGTTGCATGATCTTAGGTTCCTATGATCTGAACACTAGATATAAGGTTCGATAGAATGCTATGCTAATAGGACTCCGGTAAAAGTCGAGTGATTTCCTGTCACTCGCGAGAATATAGGACTTGAATGTTTACTACATGCTGCAATCATAAGGTCGACGGACAGAGCTATGGTGCGATGTTCATGTTGATGATTGAGGCCCCGTCTGTTTAGTGAAAAATGCTAAGGCCGCAGTGTGTGGTAGTGGTGGTTAAGTCTTTGAACGTACTAACCACATGCCGAGAATATGGTAATCGGTAAGCTTACGTACTGGATTGAACCGAGGCTGGAATATACTCCCCATCGTCTTGAATTTGTTCACATCTAGCTATTGGCGGGTGCTTGTGCCGCCATGACCCGGCGTCGTTCCGTGGTTCATGGGGACGTGTAGTCGAGGGCGGTGGGCCTGTTCCGTGAAGCGGGAATTGAAGGGAAAAGTTGCACGTGTGACTCCGGGAGTAACCACGTGACGTGTGTTTAGGTCTGCCTTGCAAGGTTAAGAAATTCGATTTGAATCGTCCGTTTCTCGCGGTATTGAGACTGCTTGACCCTTTTACCATATAGAGTAAGAAATGGAACAATGATGATGATTAATCTTTTTGGGTGCAAATTAATTCTTTCACCATCTATGATATTGGATAGTTGCTTACCTAGAATGGTTAAAGAAAACTAGAATCTGGAGCTAAAATTTGAAAATAAGGACCTACTTGTATATGCTTTTCGGCAAAACAAACCCCTCAAGCCAAAAGCCTTGCATGTCTAGGAGTCGGCTAAGTATATTCCACTAGTCGGGTAAGCCTTGCTGAGTATTAGTATACTCAGCCTTGCTTGTGGCTTGTTTTCAGGTGATACTTTTGAGAACATGGTTGCTAGTTTGATTTGGCCATGTACTCTTCCTCCTGGTTGGTCGGTGGAATGGGATGCGTCCCCGGCCAATGATGATAATGCCGAGTGATGTCTCGTACGGGCTTCATCGAGACATCATGTATCGTCGAGTAGTTTATTGTTGTTTTTCTGCAGCAATGAACTCCGAAGAACTCGTTTACTTTTAAACTCTGAAGTAATTTGTTTTACGAATTCGAACTTGGTCTGTAATAATAAATTTATGTTGAACCCTGTATGTAAAATTTGTGGAATGTTGTATTCTCTGGGCTCACCTTCGTGTGAGTACTTTGTATGTGTGGTTTCGATCGGCAAACCCGTGGTTGTATCGGAAGGTTACCCGACAGACCTATGGATTACTCCGTTTGAAGTGCGAGTTAGTCCTAATTGCCCTCGTGGTGATGGTTAGCGCACTTGAGCCAGATTAATTCAGGTGGTTCTGCCACAGTGACGACATTAAGAAATGTCAACAAGCATATCTGGCGCTGTTGCCGGGGAGTGGCATTGATGTTTTAAGAAATTTACTAATACATGATCATGATGCTGTGTTTAAACTATAGTTGTAGCTTATACAGGCTAATGTTGCTTTTGTTTTCTCCTAATTAGATGAAAACAGGGTAGTGTATGACTGGTTTCTCCTTGCTGATAAACTTCGTTGAAAATCCCGAGAAGCTCATGAGAAGGGTCCGACCTCGTGTCGTCCCTCCTCAGATCTCGCTGTCGACAAGCAAACCAGCTCTTCAAGCACCATCAACAATCATCGAACCCATGGCTTAGAAGACCCTCTGCGACTTTTCCGTCCCCTCCGCCGCCAATGTGGCGACTGGACCCAAC
The DNA here is from genome assembly GCA_032594955.1 of Panicum miliaceum. Classification (NCBI taxonomy): domain Eukaryota; kingdom Viridiplantae; phylum Streptophyta; class Magnoliopsida; order Poales; family Poaceae; genus Panicum; species Panicum miliaceum. Next base: position 31,870,312 of record CM064060.1, read on the forward strand.
GTAGATGTTGGGGACGTGAATTTCAAGCTCAAATCCAGCCTAATCAACATGGTGTAGGCTAGCCCTTTCTGTGGCAAGCCAAACAAAGACGCCAACGCCCACCTCCAGAATTTTCTAAATTTCTGCAAGACCGTAACCATTCGGGGCGTTGCGGCTGACGCCATCAGGCTCTGTCTATTTCCCTTCTCCCTCCTGGGGAAGGCGAAATAGTGGTTTTACCAAAACAAAGAAGCCGTCAGCACGTGGGATAAATGTTCCACAATGTTCCTCGGCAAATTCTTCCCGCTGGACAAAATAAATGCCCTGCACGGGGAAATTTCATGTTTCCAGTAGACGGGGATGGAATCCATCCTAGAAGCTTGGGAGAGACTTCAAGAATACATACTCGCCTGTCCTCATCATTGTAGAAGCTTTGGATAACGAGCCACTTGTCCATCGCATGATGAGTACAATTGAGTATGTATTCTTGCAATCTTTCCCAAGGCAACTCGATATCTTTCCTCGTAAGGCATTAGTTTTGCCTAGCGGGAAGAACTTGGCGAGGAATGCCATGGAACACTTGTCCCACGTACTGACGGCTTCTTTGTTTTTGTAAAACCATTGTTTTGCCTTCCCCAGCAGGGAGAAGGGGAACAAATGGAGCCTAATGATGTTTGTCTCAACGCCCCGTATAGTAACGGTCTCGCATAACTCCAGGAAGTTTTGAAGGTGGGCGTTGGCATCCTCGTTCGGCTTGCCATAGAATGGGCTAGCCTGCACCATGCTTATGAGGCTGGACTTGAGCTCGAAGTTCACGTCCCCAACATTGACATTGGGTCCAGACGCCACATTGGCGACAGAGGGGACGGAGAAATCGCGAAGAGCCTTTTCAGCCATGGGTTCGGTTGAGGTTGTTGGTGCTAGATGGACTGGTTCACTTGCTGAAAGAATGACCTGAGGAGGGACGACGCGAGGTCGAACCCTTCTCACGAGTTTCTCGGGATCTTCAACGAAGTTTGATGGCCAGGAGAAACCAGTCATACACTACCCTATTTTCATCCAATTCAGAAGAAAACAAAAAGCAACATTAGCCTGAATAAGCTACAGCTATGTCTTAAACATATTGTCATGATCATGTTCAAGTAAATCTTTTATATCAGTGCTTCTGCCCATCAATGGCGCCAGAAGTGCTTGTTGACATTTCTTAACGTCACCACCAGGATTGTGAGTCCCAGGCAACGGCGCTAGAAATGTGAGTGGTATGTCTTAACATTTACAGAAAGAATCCGCAAGCGTACGGATATACCGTTGTAGCATTTCACCCGGTGAGTATTCGGGTATCGTTATTTATATTTTCCCAAAGGAGAGCATGATGTAAAAGAGTTTACTTAGAACGTCAGCAAGACCATATGAATAAGCCACAGACTATAGCATAGATAGGGGTAAGTCAGGATAAATGATATGAATTGGGTAGAGTGACACACCCACCGGGCCAACCCAGGATAAAGAATAAATGAATAATCCTACGGGTTAGTGGGAGCATAGGCATACAAGTCCTAATAGCATGTATCCAAACAAGCAAGGGTTACACACTAAACATGCTTAGAACTGCAGGTGCCAGGAAAACAAGGACAACAGGGAGAATGTCCCGTCCCAGAGAACATCCAGGAAGTTACATCTTTGCATGAACTCCTACCCCGAACCCGAACGTGGGGGACTTCACTAACCATGACGGAACGTCATGACGGACCAACAGAGCTGTCACCTTCTGCGGCCTACCCCTGCAATACCGTGGAGCACGGGCATATCCGAAGGATCCCGCATACCCGAGCACCACGCTCGTCTATGAGGTCACTACCTTAGTGTCCCCGGGTCTCCCACCCTTCGGATGGACAAGTAAAACAATAAGGCAAGCCCGAATGCACGACGAACCGTTATCCTTACCCAGATCATCTGGCCTAAGCATATAGAGAGTATAACTAATGAAGCAACAAGCTAAGGCATGGCACATTACCAAGATAGCATAACAGGCATAAGCATAATAGACTATCAAGATAACATAACAACCAAAGCTCAGCTCCATAATATGAATAAGATAACGACAAGTTGAATACAAAGCCATACTAAGGACCGAGGATTGCTCTCCAATCCCGAGTACGACTGGATTCGCTAAGAGAAGATTCTAGCCTAGCTCCACTACCCTAGGATTACAAGTCACAAGTGAGAGTAGAGTGAATGGCTCCAAGTGGTGGTGTCTTGAAATGAGTGTGAGGGCCTCCTTATATAGCTCTTGAGGTCAGTTGCCGCCATCTCTATGTATGGAAACATCTTCAACCGACCTTAGGGGGATGAGGGAATCTTCCGCCAAAGTCCAACTGGACGGGCTTCAGGGATGGTGCGGCCGACCCCCCTGTGCCGCCTTTCGCCACCGCCTTTGGTCGTGTCACTGGTAGGTGGGCCTAGATCTTATCCTTTGAGTGTTTGCCGCCATTTGACGTCAGTTTGGTCCGGCAAATGGGCCCTTCTTGTAAGTGTGTCGTAGCGGATGATCTTTTGTGCATATATTGTTGCATGTTCTTCGTGTTTTCTTCTTATTTTGGACTTGCATCCCTGAAATGATAAGTCTTCCAAAACAACTGTGGTACTAGGTTAGTGATACAAATATGTCAGTAAGAGGTATGATTTTCCTTTGTTTGAGAGTATCATTGATAGTCAGACTTTGCATTTAAGGACCGTCAACATTCTCAACCCCGTACCAAGGGCGGAATGCACACCGTTAAGGAGACGGATATGCTCGCCGTGAAGATGGACCTCCTACTAAAGCGCCTCAACGAACGGGCGCAATACAAAGAGCGTATGAACAACTACGCTCAAGCCATAGACTCGCACCCCATGTGCGAGGTCTGCAGTAATGGTGGACACTCGGGGAACGACTGCCCCGAGACCCGAGAAGATGTTGCCTACGTCAACAAAAACAACAACGGGTACCGTCCACAAGGAGGCCAAGGGTGGGGCCAAGCGCGCCCACCATACCAGGGAGGAGGTAATAATTATAACTCAAATTACAATTCGAATTTCAATTCAAACCAACCCTCAATCAAAGATTTGGTTCTTGGCCAAGTAAAAGTAAATGAATTAATAAATAAAAATCTTGCTGTTAATGAGAAAACCCTTGAGAGCATAAACTTAAAAACTGAAACTTTGTCTTCTGCTCTCAAGAATCAACTAAGTTTTAATAACATGATTGAATCTCAACTTGCTCAAATTGCTGCCGCTGTTCCTGCTGATGAGTCTCGGAAGATCCCGGGGCAACCCGAGGCTCCCGTTGAAAATGTTAGCATGGTATCCACAGGATGGGGCAACTCATTCCGGCGGGCACCAAGAACTAACCATGCAGGAAGATCCACGCGTCACAGAATGAACACATAGAGAGGGCTAACAACAAAACTACATGGAGATCCAGGGGTGCCCATGATCAGCTGCTCCATCTTTGATCGTTTCTACAACCGGGCCATCTGCGACCTTGGGGCAAGCATAAACATTATACCCAAGGTAATTTTTGAACAATTGCAATATCCTGCTCTTTCCCAAACCCGTATGCTTGGGCAGCTTGCCGATTCTATGATTCGACATCCCGAAGGGATAGTCGAAAACATGCTCGTACGGGTCAGGAACTCCTTCATCCTAACTGACTTCGTTGTCCTCGACATGGAAGGCGATCTGGGCATAGAGCTCATTCTTGGACGACCCTTCCTGAGGGACATTAGGGCGAAGATCGATGTATGGACTAGAGAAATCCAGTTCCGCATCGGAAGCGACAACATATTTTTCAAATTTTTATACAGGAAAGAGCAGCGATTCGCAATCCACCAAGGGTACAACGGGACCGCCAGCACAACCAAAAGGGAAGAAACCCAAGAAGGCATGGCAGAAGGTGGAAAGCTCATCCTCATCTACTTCTCCAAGGCGAGAAGACAAGTGGTAAGTAACGAGGGAGAAAAGTCTTGCTTGTCGGAATTTAAACGATGAGCCCTTGCCAAAATGTAAAATGGTATTTATCCCATATTTGATTTTTCCAAAATTTTCCTTTATTTTGAAATTGCCCACTGCATATTTTAATTCCCCAAATTTTTCTTGCATGCTGAAATTTTTCTAGCCTACCTTTCTTTCTATAAAAGACAAAAAAAATATTTTCAAGCATCAAAATATCTTGAAAAGCAATTTGAAAATCTTTTTTAGAGCAAGTTTGAACCCAACACGTCATTTGAGCTCGACGAACGGACGCAATACAAAGAGCGTATGAACAACTATGCTCAAGCCATAGACTCGCACCCCATATGCGAGGTTTGCGGTAATGGTGGACACTCAGGGAACGACTGCCCTGAAATCCGAGAAGATGCTGCCTACATGGAAAAGCAACAACAACGGACGCCGTCCACAAGTAGGCCAAGGATGGGGCCAAGCACGCCCACCATACCAAGGAGGAGGTAATAATTATAACTCAAATTACAATTCGAATTTCAGTTCAAACCAACCCTCCATTAAAGATTTGGTTCTTGGCCAAGTAAAAATAAATGAATCAATAAATAAAAAGCTTGATGCCAATGACAAAACCGTTGAGAGCATAAACTTAAAAATTGAAACTTTGTCTTCTGCTCTCAACAATCAACCAAGTTTTAATAAGATGATTGAAAATCAACTTGCTCAAATTGCTGCCGCTGTTCCTGCTGAGGAGTCTGGGAAGATCGCAGGGCAACCCGAGAATCCCATTGAAAATGTAAGCATGGTTTCCACCGGATGGGGCAACTCATTCCGGCGGGCACCAAGAACTAACCATGGAGGAAGCTCCATCTTTGATCGTTTCTACAACCGGGCCCTCTGTGACCATGGGGCAAGCATAAACATTACACCCAAGATAATTTTTGAACAATTGCAATATCCTGGTCTTTCCCAAACCCTGCAGCTTGCAGATTCTACGATTCGACATCCCGAAGGGATAGTCAAAAACATGCTCGTACGGGTCAGGAAATCCTTCATCCTACCCGACTTCGTTGTCCTCGACATGGTGGGCGATCTGGGCATAGAGCTCATTCTTTCACGACCCTTCCTGAGGGATGTTTGGGCGAAGATTGATGTATGGACTGGAGAAATCCAGTTCCGCATCGGAAGCGACAACATATTTTTCAAATTTTTATACAGAAAAAAGCAGCGATTTGCAATCCACCAAGGGTACGACGGGAGTGGTATCTGGGGAGAACCACTTCTCGAACCCAAAACTCCACCGCGAGCACAACCAAAACAGAAGAAACCCAAGAAGGCATGGCGGAAGGTGGAAAGCTCGTCCTCATCTACTTCTCCGAGGTGAGACGACAAGTGGTAAGTAACGGGGGAGAAAAGTCTTGCCTCTGGGACTTTAAACTATGAGCCCTTGCCAAAAGGTAAAATGGTATTTATCCCATATTTGATTTTAACAAAATTTTCCTTTATTTTGAAATTGCCCGCTACATATTTTAATTCCCCAAATTTTTCTTGCATGCTGGAAGTTTTCTAGCCTACCATCCTTTCTACAAAAACCGAAAAAAATATTTTCGAGCATCAAAATCTCTTAAAAAGCAATTTGAAAATCATTTTCGGAGCAAGTTTGAACCCATCACCTAGGCTTTCAAAAACTTGACCGTTGGGGAGCCTGTGGGCCCTGACTGTCAGCCAGCAGGCCCACAGGGGGGTCAGGCGACCTCGACCCCAGGGGTCGGCCGACCCCACTTAGTCGTTGCAACATGTCAGCTTTCTCCAACGGCTCCTAGCCTAGCCATTGAGCCCTGCCCTCTCCGGGTCGTTTGCTGCTCGTGTTCTTTTAATAGAGGCCGAGGGGTGAGTGTTGAGCTCACACACTCAACTCTCATTCACTCACTCCCTCTCACACTCTTGCAAACATTGCTCTCAGTTTTCATTCGATTTTGTGCTCAAGTTCAAGTGCAAGAATTCTCTCTCTCTCATTTCTTTGCTGCAAAAAAGCCCACATCCTCGGAGGAACAACTTCGGGTAAAATGCTTCCGTTTCATTTCGCTAATGTAACACGATTCGAGTTTTTTTCTTTGTGTTCTTGTTCAAGCATGAAGGTCATTGGGCGAAAGATTTCCGGTGCGATGAAGAAGGTGACGGGAGGAAGCTCATCCCGTTCTCGGGGTGGCTCAAGCTGCCACCACACTCCCGAACCTACGCCAAGCCCAAGCATGATGGACTACGAGAAAGAAGAACAAGAACAACAACAAGAAGCGCAAGCCGAACCGCAAGCCAAGGACATGGACATGGATGATGATGATGCCAACAAGCATTTCTGGCGCCATTGCCGGGGACTGACAATCTTGGTGACGACGTTAAGAAATTTCAACACACCTACAGTCACCTCCTATACTCATAGCACCATGTACATGCGAGAACCTGCTGATGTACATTGCGGCAACAACTCATGTGATCAGCACAACAATTGTGGTGGAGCGCAACGAGGAAGGCCACGCATTTGGCGTTCAGAGGCCAGTCTATTTCATCAGCGAAGTACTCTCTGAGTTGAAGACCCACTACCCTTCAATTCAGAAACTACTCTACGCAATCCTCATCACATCCAGAAAGCTCCGCCACTATTTTGACGAGTACAGGACCTCAGTTGTTACCGATTTCCCGCTGGCGGATATTCTCCACAACCGGGATGCCACTGGTTGCATATCCAAGTGGGCAGTAAAGCAAGAGCATGTTTTAGGATAAGCTTTTCCTTCGGCTATTTTTGGTCGCTAACCATTCCAGGTGGAGATTAAAAAGAACAAAGGACAGGTGATGCCTAAGAACATGAGAGCTACACTGACTACAACACCATGATAATTCTTGGTGAGAGGATGACTATGAAGGAAAGCTTGAACTCGACACACTTGAGCTGTGTTGCCCAGCAATGTAAACTCCAAGTGTGGGGAATGTATGTGAGATCCCAAGTAAGTTCCTTTCATGCCAACTCTTACCTTGGTTTTGAGATGGTGTTGGTTCTCGCATCCTGCCCCATAAAAGAAAAGAAAAAAAAGGAGAGGAGTTACCACGGTGTCAATTATGTTCTTCATCAACAAAACACCATGGTAAGCACCTCCAGGTATGTCCAGCTCTTTCCATGCTCCATTAGCCACGACACTTCATTTGGCCCAAAAGCCCAATATGCTTCTTTCTTTACTTCTGATCTAGCGTCGGCCCAATTCTTATCGGCCTTTTGCCCAACAGGTTAATACATGTCAAAAAACGGTGTCAACATATGCCCCCCCAGCTTAGGAGTAAAATAATACTTTGCTCTGAAGATCCTCCAGTTTCTTCTCCACGTATCCATTAATTCACACGGCCGATCCCTCGATTCTCGTGCCTACGATGTGTGTAAAAACCCCTTTGTGCCCTTAGCCACAACTCGTTTTCACCACAGGTTTGCCTCAAGACGATTCATCTTCTGTCTTTTCGTCTGCCAAAATATTTTCTATTGACTGCTTTGACCCGATGCGTTCTTCCTTCTTTGAACCAATCTATCTAGGTCTCTTGGACCATAAATAGCACCCAATCGGGCTGGCCAACTCCTCAAGACTCCATCGACTTTGTTCTTCTTGCTTCAGCTAGAAAAAACCCTATCCTTCCTCTTCACCAGCAATGGCCGGACATAAGCGCGCAGGCGAGGGTTCCTCCAATCTTCCACCAGCTTTTCGCCGTCAGGGGTATGAACTTGCTTCTTTCGATTCATTCCGCATCTTTGGCCAGATCTGACTCGTTGTTTTGACCTCTTACTTCTGCCTCAGGGATGACGAAGCTTCCAGCGCTAAACCACATTCTCCTCCTTCTTCATCGTCGAACCCCTTCGATGATCTTGATGAGGGGACTCGTGATGTGATCAGGGACCTTCTCCGAGAGAAGGATGAAGCGCGCCACAATTATTCAGAGGAGACCAAGAAGATGAGCCGATTGGAGGCCCAATTGGCAACTGTCGAGGACATGGCGCAGACTGCACGTGCCCAGCTCGTTGCCACCGACTCTAGGGTAGTAGGTCAAGATTTCTTCCAGAACTCCTCCTCTGACAATCGCTTGATTTCTTCTTCATTTTCGTTTGTTCTTCTTTTCCAGTTCTGGAGTCGCAGGTTCAGGCCCTCCTTGGTACAGCGGCCACCGCAACAGAAGTGGTGAATGCCCGAGAGGACACCGTCGCTGCTTGTCTGCAGGACATCCCCAACCTGGTGCAGGAGGTTGCTGGTCACGGAGTTCACCGTGGCGCCGCTGTGGCGCTTGCCATGGTGCAGACTCTGTCTGGGAACGATCTTCGAACCCTGCATCCAATCTTCCCGAAAGGTGAGGCACGGGAAGAATTTGAAGACCTCGTCGATGACCTAGGTGTAGTCACTTCTGGCATTAGCGAGGAAATTAGCCTAGGCGTTGTAATCGGCAATGTTTTCACCGATGAATAAATGTAGCAATCAATGTAACAGCGTGATCTGTAGATCAGCTTTTTGTAAATATCCTTTCCAATCGAATGAGCTAATCTTCCCTTTGCTCTGAATCCATCTTTTGCTGACTTTCGAGTTGGTCAATCAGTGCTCTTGCTTGACTATAATTTAGTCGACCGTATAGTTCTGACAAGCAAAAACCCCAAGCACTTCATGTTCGTCTACCGTGAAGTAATGCACAACCGAAATTGAGCATTAGTCTTCTTGGCAATGATAATCTTTGAATAATGACGCAACTCAGGCTTAAGCAACTAGTCCTTCAATTCATGATGCCCAAAAGATTATACATAACTTCCTGCAAATAATTATGTCAACTCCAATCAGCCAACCGATAAAGATTCATTGGCCTTATGTTTTTTTCCTCAACAACCAAAATAACATTTAGCTGTATATTTTTGCACTAAGGGCGATACATACCGTATCGGCCATTCGCGCCTGATCAACACGATCAGCTTTTACAAGATTAGTTCATCGGCCAGAAATTCTTTGCGTTGAAGTTTCCTTCCCATATCTTGCCTGATATGCATTCCACACCATTGAAGCCCCAGACTGGAGGATCGGCCGATGCGATACTTAGAGATGAATCCGCGTGCACTATTTCGATCGAGTCGTTCTCTAGCCACTGAATAAGGCACTGATGCATTGTGGATGGAATGCAGCAATTGGCATGAATCCAGTCTCTTCCTAGGAGCAAATTATATGATCCCTTGCCATCCATGACAAAGAACGTGGTAGGCAAGGTCTTGCTTCCAATCGTTAATTCAATGGTGATTGCCCCCCGAGCAGATGATGTATCTCTTTCGTAGCTTTTAAGAACCATGTCAGTTCCCATCATGTCTTCTTCGCCAAATCCAAGCTTCTGAAAGACGATGTATGGCATGACATTGACAACGGCCCCTCCATTGACCAACATCTTAGTCATCGGCCTGCTGTCAACATGCTCTTTTACATACAAAAGCCTCAAATGCCTCTGTTCCTTCTCGTCTGGCTTCTCAAATGACGACTGAACTGGATCCAACACAAGTTCTACTATTGCTATCTCGTCATCATCGTGAATTGATGCTTTGAATTCTATGGGCAGCACAAAAACCATATTGACCGATGCTGACAGGGTAGTTTCATCGGTCTTCACACGCCACACTTGTGATTTGACCATTTTCTTCTCATAGGCGCGTGCTTCTTCTTGTTCTCAGTGATGGAGCCTCTGAACCCTCCTCTTCTGAGAATGGGTTGACCCCTGGACGCACCAATCCGGGTACTCCTCTGGATCATACTTTAACTATAATGACGCTTGAGCGATCGATCCAGAGGCGCTTCATCAGGTACATGGGTTGCAGCTTGTTCTTCAATGATTGCTTGCTGAGGGACACGCGGACCTAGCCAATCATAGACAGAGATATGATGCTTGCCCCTGACAATCGACTACTAATGATTGTCTTCATGGCGCTGCCTTTTGAAATCATATCGGCCTTCCTGTGGCCCATTGCATTCGGGACAATCATCGGCCGATGGCAAGCGCAAACCCTCGTTCCAGTAGAATGCAAAGAACGGGCACTGCCAGTGTCCTTCATCATGCCTGTCCTTTTCTTCTTGACGGCGTCTTTCTCTTTCTTGCTGGCACTGATATTTGTTTAGGAGCATCTGAGATGTAACAACTCTGCGTGGTCTCCTGAAACTCCCTCCTTGTTCGCATCGGCCTTGGTTCCCCCTGTCATTGGCCGATACACGAGTCTTCGGATTTTCAGCATCATTATTAGGGTGATCAGAAGGTGATACCTTTGCATTTCCATCGACTTCCTAGGCTCCCACATCAACCGCGCTGGCTGGGATGGGATGCTCGTCAATCTTCATCGTCCTGACGAACTTAATTCTTCCTTGCTCGATGGCCGTTTGGATCTCCTTCCTAAATGTCTTGCAGTCGTTAGTATTATGAGTTAAGGAGTGATGCCACTTATAATACCTGCACCCTTTTATTTCGTTGGCCGATGGGATCACATGGTTGGAGGGCAATTTAAGCTGACCCTCTTGTAGAAGTAGATCAAAGATCCTATCGGCCTTTGTAATGTTGAACCCGTACCTTTCAGCTTCCTTCTTGGCGAATGGGCATGAGATCGGCTTCTTGGACTTGACCATTTCAGCAACGCCGATTTCAGCCTCGCTTTCTGATTCAGAAGAATCATCAACATAGTTGACTTTCTTCTGGAACACGTTGTTCCTAGCATCGTGGGCTCGAACATCAACATTAGCAAGCATGGATGCTAGATGACTCAGGCTTTCGAACTCCTGGGATGAGAACTTTTCCCTAATGTGTGGCAGGAGTCCCTGAAAGGCCAATTCAGCTAACTGGCCGTCGCTAAGAGACAGGTTGAAACAACGGCTTCTGACATCCCTGAATCTCTAAATGTAGTCCAGGATGGGCTCTTCATTCCTCTGTCACACCGCAGTCCAGTCGGTGATCTTCATCTCTTGTACCCCTGTGAAGATGTACTTGTGGAACTGCTTCTCCAGATCGGTCCAAGTAATTATGGAGTTGCCTGGCAGTGATGCAAACCAGGCAAAGGTCGATCCAGAGAGAGATAGCGGGAACAGGCGATCTTCAAGGCATCCATTGTTGTAGCTTCCCAGCATTGCACCAGGAATCTGTTGACATGCTCAACGGTCGACATGTTGCCCTGTCCGGAGAATCTGGTGAAGTCTGGCAACTTGTACCGATGAGGCAGTGGAATCTGATCGTAGGCTTCTGGGTAAGGCTTCCTGTACTCGAATGCAGGCTCCTTTAGTTTCAAGCTGAACTGATTCTTCATCACATCGGCTATCTTGCTGGCCCAGTCAACTTCAGGCTGCTGCACCGTGAGGTTTGGCATCTGAAAGCTTGCATCTTGAAGGGCCCTCTAGATTTGGGGACTCGTCGGTTGTCCCACAGTGTCTTCCATTAGCTGGAAAGACGATGCATCTGCGTGATGCCCCCAGTCTGAGTTGGTACTGGCGGAGTCTGCGGTGGATGCTGAACTATCGGAGGAGACGACACCAACGGCAGTGTGGTAGTAGGAAAGTTCACCGCATTGCTACTTTGACCAACCATTTGTGGATAGATGTACGGCCAGAACTCCATTGGAATGCTCAACGTATAAGGTACAAACCCTGCTGGAGTGTTGAGCACGCCTCTGCTTGGTGTTGGTGTGTTCATCGCAGGATTGGCAGCGAATGCCGTCGACGGTGGCGATGAAGCGTGTGCTGCCAAAGGTCCTGGGCGCCTCAACACGTAAGGTGATGAGCTTGTTCCAGTGCTGGCCATCGGCACACTTGTTGTACTAGGCAGAACACCATCGGCCATCGTTGCTGATATTGTGACACCAACAGTGGCCGATGATCCCTCGTTGGAGTATGATGGTCCTGTGTTACCCCCTTGATTGCCCTCTGCTAGGACGTTCTTGACAGCGTCCTTGATGGTCTCGATCAGAACTCCTGACTGATTGATCAGTGCATGGCTTATAGACTGATCGAACATCTCCTTGAACTTGGCTGAGTCTTGAGTGATGGAGATGCGCCCCGGCCCTGGTAGCTGCTGTTTTTGTATTGCCTGCCCTCTTCTGGTCAAAGTGAACAACCTGATGAAGGTGTCTTGAGACTGCTTCATAGCTTTCTCGACTAGCCGCTTCTGTTCTTCATTGAGATTATCCATGGTGGGATTTGAGATCTCATCATTACTGACCCCGTTGTTCCCGGATATCGTGGTGTTGTTGTCGTGTCTCACTGGGCGTGCCAAAACCGTGTTGACGCAAAAAGTCATAGGTCGGCCTTCAGCGCCGGCACATGCGAGGACCCGGGAGCCTCTTGCTTTGCTCCTGCGCGGCGTCCAAATCAGCTACGTGGTGGTGCAGGGCGTGCCAGTCAATTTGACCTACAATTGACAAGGGACAGTTAAAACATTAAATTACCGGAACGTATCGGCTGGTGTTCCAAATCTTTCTGCCACGTGCATCGGCCAAGAGTCCGATGCGTCAGTTGATCAATCGATCAAAGCTCCGGTCGATTGTGCAGGTGAAGCAGCGCTAAGCGGGTTAGCAAAGCCTCTGTAGACAACACCTAGATCCGAACCCGATTGGCCTGGCAATGAGCAACAGACAAGCTGCGCGTCAGCCGATGGTATTTAGATCAAGGCTGGATAAATTTTGGTAAAAACTAAATAAAAACAAGAGCAAATGAATCTAATCCCATCAAATCCAGCAAATACCAATAACTGGTGATAACAGCGAGAAACAAGCTAGACTAATAGATTAATCAAACAGGAACAAACTGATATCGATAACTTGGTGAACAGACCAGACCTAGATCCAATCTGCTCGATAACTAGAACTAATATAGGATAGAGGAAGAAGCGATGCGTCATCAACCTGGAGCCTATCTTCCTCGTTCGATGCGGAACTTACCAGCAAGTCGGAGATCGAAGTCGATGCAGCCCCACGTGCAGGAAAGAACTCGTAAAAAGAAAATCTACTGCAACTAAGGCGAAGCCGCCGAAAAGAGAAGAAGGAAAAAAGGGTTTGTGTATTGATCATTGGATGGGTTGATACATGCCTGAGGGCAGCTATTTATAGCCTAAGCTACAAACCCTAGTCGATTACGGCATACATTACTTGACAATAAGGAAAACAAACTTTCCTAAATTCTAACAGGCAACTTGTTGATGTATCCTCGCCAGCTCCTTCCATGCTCCATTAGCCACGATGCTTCATCTAGCCCAAAAAGCCTAATATGCTTCTTTCTTTGCTTCTGATCTAGCGTTGGCCCAATTCTTATCGGCCTTTTGCCCAACAGGTTAACACGTGTCAAAAAAAGGTGTCAACAGATTGAGGGTATGTTGCTTTGCTCTTGAGATGTGTTTCTTGATTTGCTTGAGCGGCATACACACATATCCACCAACATATATGGAATTTGGTAATTAAACACCTACTCTTTGTTGGTCGGCGCGCTCCGGTCTGTCGGCATTTGATGGTATGGATTCTGGAGCTTGTTTTACCTGCATTTCTGTCCCAAATCCCTACATTGCAAAATATCCAAGGGAAATATGGAAATGATATTATTCAGGTTAAATAAGCAGGTTAAGTATGCTAGTCATTCCAAATTTCAGGTCAAATTGACGCTCAAAATTGGTCCGCAGCGAGCGTCGACAATGGCCAGGAAATTCCCAACTCCTGGAACATAGAGCATCTCCAGAAATTCTACGCTTAGTAGAAGTTGTAAACAATTCGCCAGCTGCATGTCAGCATTATTATGAATAAAGAGTTGATTTCGCCGTAATTCGATTACTTTATGTATGTTCTAACTCGGGGGCTCTGCCACGAGTTCTTACATTTTTTGCCTACGTTAAACTCGGGGGCTCTGCCACAAGTTTTTACATCTTATGACTACTTCTACTCGGGGGCTTCGCCACGAGTACTTATACTTAGCTTGTCCATACTCAGGGTCTTTGCCATGAGTACTTACAACTAGTATAGCCCATGAGGCAAAGCACTCGAGTACCTCTCGTACTCCTATAATTCTAACCACTGCTATGACTACTCGACAAAGAGTGTTAAGGCACGAGCCGAAGGGGTCACCAAGCCCAACACATGGTTAAGTCGTTCCCTGCAAAACACAGGATGTTGACAACTAAACCGTTCAGGCAACTAAGCCTCAAGGCTAGCCTAACTTACCGCTTGATTGGGTAAATCCAGGCTAAGTCCTTTCGCTCTACGAGCACTTTTATGGAACGTCAAGTTATTGACTACATCCAATCTAATGCTTTTGGAGTAGCTTAACCCAAACGTCTCTAAATACACTAAATCCTACGATCATACCAGCAAACATCATACAAAGATATACGCTGAAAACGATCAATAGGCAAATTTATAGCATATTAACAAGTGGCATAAAGTGTTTCTCATAAAACATTGTATTTTTGCCCTAACCCTCTTGTTCCAGGCTCTCAGCTATTTTGTTAGTGATGGGCTCGACTTCTTCGCGGTACTTGGTGAATTGCTCCAGAGCAGTTGGTTGCCATGCCCTCTCCGAGTGGTTCAAGCTGCGCCTTGGACCAGAAGGACTTCACCAACGCGAGCGCCTAAGCAATGTATGTCCTGGTGGCCTCCGAGATGTAGCTGGTGACTTTTTGGGGAGTTGCTTGAAGCTTCTCCAGCAGTGTTCGCTCATCAGCTTCACCTTTAGTGGGAGCTCCACCATCTCCACGACAACCTGAGCAGTAGCCTTGAATTCTTCGAGTTCTTTCTGGATACGATCTTTCTCCAGAATCATGGACTTGATCTGTTGCATGGCGTCACGGAATTGGACATCAATGTCCTTGAGGATCTTCTCGAGATCCTCGACATCATCTACGCCACGGTAAACAAGATTCTTCAGATCTATTATCATGTTCTCTTTCCTTTGCAAATTGGATTTGAGTTCTGCGCGCACAAGATAAGAGGAAGTACTCGAGAAGTTTGAGAAACTACTCGAACAACCGCCAATAAAAGACAATAAGACAAGAGCGACAAGATTACCTTCATGGGACATGGAAATTTTCTTGTTCTCTTCAAGTAGCTCGATTTTCTCATTCTCCAAATTCTTGATTTTATTCTTGAGGAGCCAGATTTCCCGAGTGCTTTCATGCTTCAGCTGGTCAAGTTTATTGCGCAGCTCCACGTTCTTGTAGACCTCCTGGGAGATTCTACGATCTTTCTCCTGCAGCTGACGATGGCCGTCCTGGATAAACTTCAGTTTCTCAGACTTCTCCTAGGACCAGTCCATCAGATTCTGCAAGATAAAAATACGACAGTCAGCATTAATCATGCCAAAAATAGAGGATTCAGAAAACTACTCGAGGAAGATAAATACTTATAGTGGTGAATTCATACAAGTCCTTAAAGATGCCCTGGAGATGCTTCCTCTTCTCCTTGGTCAGATAAGGATCATCAATCTGATTCGCATACGGCATCACGATCAAGTCATCTTTCTCCGCTGCATCTATACTGGGTTCTGACGTACCCGCAGCGCTGGCATCCCACACGCCAGGGCCTGTTGTGCCCGTGGCCCCGGTCGTGTCAGTGCCAGGGCTTGAAGTACCCGTGGCACTTGTACCTTCAGCACCTGACTCCTTGGGCGGCTCGCCTGTCACTTCACTCGCAGTCACTAGCCTAGCCTCGGGTAAATTAGTGCAGGGTGGCGGAGGAGGCACGATAGGCTCACCTTCAGGTAGTTTGGGTGCAGGGGGCTCCACTTCTGCTCGTTCCGGCTCGCTTTGCTCCGGAACAGTTTCTTTCTCCGCCTCGATGTCAGCAGCCGAAGGAGGAGGAGTAGGAGGAGGAGGGGTACCCGTCTCCAACGCTGCAATATCCGAGCTTTTCTCATGCTCGGGCGCTTGGGTCGCCGAGACATCGCCAGGCTCATCCAAGCCCAGAGCAGAGGAAGGCCTGGGTAACAAGCGATTACATCAACTACTGAACAACAAAAAAGTACAAGTCAAAGTACTCGAAACTTACTTGGAAGACCTCTTAGTCACCACCTTCTTCAGTTGGATCAGTCGAGGCCCAAGAGTATTCAACTTTCCCGAGCCGCCAGCAGGTTCCTTTGCCGGAGCCTCCGAGGCGCTCGTCGGGATAGGGTTACTCGGGCTTGGCGCAACAACTTCAGTTGAAGGGTCCGTCGCACCAGGCTGGATGTTGACTTCTGATGCGATGTCATCACCGGAAGGCCCTGCCTTTCCCCATCCTTGGATCAATTGGCGACGGGAGAGGCGGGAGGACTGAAAATAGAGCAAGAAAACTCAGAACAGAACTCCATATCTCAACAAAGAAAGTACTCGAGGGTAGTGCTCACCTGTATTGTCATCTGACTGGCCGGCAAGGGAGAGCCCGCGCTTCCTTATGGCTCCCCGCGGCTTGGTCGGGTGGCTTGGCATCTCCATGGTGCTGCTCTACTCCTTGCCAGATTTCTTCAAGAAAGCTGCCAGAAAAAGATCACCATCAAAATCTGTCATTTCTTCATCAGTTAAGGGAGCACGGTCTAGTCGACTGATCTTGGGCCTCTGGAACGCACTTGGTTGAAGATGGTCAGCTCGAGGAATATCAGGATTGGGAGCAGGGCACTGGTAAAGATCAGTGTGTCCCTGCAGAACAACAACAACAAGATAGCAGTCAGTGATAACTTGCACCTACAAGTACTCTAAGTACTCGATAGGGATATTACATACCGGTTTCGGTGGATTCACAGTGCTGAAGAGCTTCGGGACACAAGGAACCATTTTCACATCGAGTAGTATTCGACGAACACGGTCAATTGCCATTTGTGGAGGAGGATTTCTGCGGAAATGCGAGATGGATCGTTACTTCCTAAGTACTTGAATCCAAAGCGACACCTCATTTGCAACAGCATGATGCGCCGTTTGTACATGGAGGCTAGGACGGACGCGCCGGTTACACCCAACTCTTTTTGCGCTCTAATCAGGTCGAGCAGAACATTGACTTGCATCATCTGATTTTAATTCAAATTCTCGTTCCACTCGGACCTCCACACTGCCTTCCCTAGAGTTCTCTCTGGCAGTGCAGGTTGATGGTTTCCGATGTAGAACCATAAGGACCTCCAGCCCGAGTGGTTTGTGGGAAGCGTGTACTAGATGTACTCCTTCCCCTTCCCTTGTTTAAACTGGATCCCGGCTCCACCAACAAGGTACTGCCTCTCCTCCAATGGTTGTTGGCACAGATGAAAGAAATGTCGGAAGAGATCGAAATGTGGCTCAATGCCAAGTAAAGCTTCGCAAAAATGGATGAAGATGGAGAGATGAACGATGGAATTAGGGTTCAGATGGTGGATCTGAATGCCCCAGTGAAAAAGAAGGCCACGGAAAAAATCAGAGGCGGGGAGGGCCAATCCCCTTTCAACAATGTGTTCTAAAATCACTATCCGATCTACATCCTCTTGAGGAACAAGTTGGTGGAAAGAAGGTTTCTGCTGAACCATCTCCTCCCCTTGAAGAAGACCCTGAACAACTAGATTAAGGAGGTTCTCGCGAGTGCACTTACTTTTCTCCCAGTCGCCGGCACTCGACTCCTCCTTCTTCCCCTTGGCCGCTTGCCTCTTGTTGCCCATCTTCTTGAATGTCACGAGTCATTTCACTCGCATATGCTTGAGGGCTTCAGGAGAAGGGCACGAGTGCTCACGGATGACAAGTGTGATTTCTCCGACTAGTTTGGCCAAGGATGGAGGGCGGGCTCGATGAGGCTCTCAAACCCCAGATCTAAAATGACTGGCGGCGCAGGAGTGTGAGAAGGCGAAATGGCTAAGACAGAGAGTGAAATGGTAAAAACCCTAGAGTCACCGCGCTGTTAAATAATTAGCGGGTATGGCCAGATCTACTATTTGGAAGACGAATAGTTTTTTTTTCTGAAAATGTGATTTGTTTTAAGCGGTTATTTGGGAAGAGTTTTGGGAGCTTATTTGATTAACCATTTTTTCAGGGACCTTATCCCGAAAAAGGGGTTTTTCAAATTTTGAACCAATTAATTTCCAAAATACACCATCAAGGCAGATTGCATAATGCAAAATTTTTGTACATAACATTGTTCAGTATGCCACGCTCTTTTGGATCCTTTTTTCCAAATCTTGGGATTTGGATTCAAGGTTCGAGGGCTGCGGGACACATGTCATCAATGGTTTATTTTTTAAAAATGTTTAGAAGATAAGGAAAGAAGATTCAAGACTAGTTAGACCCTCAGCCTGATTCTTCAATTCAACCTAAGGCTCGGGGGCTACTCCATATGGAAAGAAAAGACTTAAAAGTACTTGGGGCTAGAGCACCTCACCGCCTCAAGCAGCCAAGGAAATACTCGAAAGATACCTTCAAGATGGAGTTTCAGCAGAAACCGAAGGATGAATTCCAGAAGTACTCGAAGCCTACAGTACTCGGCTATGAAGAGCTTAGGGGCTTGTAAGACCCGGGGCAATATGACTGCATGCGTGGCGTAGAACATTCTAGAGTAAGGGGTGGGGCATGTTCCATACCTTATCCATACTATAGAAGTACTCGGACACGAGTACAACTAGTCGGTACAGAAGGAAACTACCCGAAAAGTACTCAGGTAGGACTCCTAAGCTCGTACAGGACTAGGACTTCCATGTAACCCTGTCCCCCCAGAATATATATAAGGGCGGCATGGACCCCTTCCAAATCATCTCATAACCATGAAGGCAATACAAATCATACAGGACGTAGGGTATTACGCATACTGCGGCCCGAATCTATCTAAATCCTCGTGTCCCTTGCACCATCGAGTTCCTGATCTCGGCAACACCCTGACGGCAAGTCTACTACCTTAGGGTATCCCTAGGTAGTCTTGCCGGTAAAATACGGACATCATCAGCTCTACAATTCAAAACAAGCACGTTCACATTATCTAAAATCTTACGTCAATTAGAAACTGAAATAAATAGTTAAGCATAGAACAATTTATTATGTTACAGTATTACGGTGTCTAATACGAAGGATATGGATAAAATATCTTAGATGTACCTGTTTATAAATTGAACCCACATTGCTTGCCAACAGGAATTTTGATAGAGGCAAGATCATCGTATTTTGCAAATGCTTTCCTCAGCTCCTCTTTGATAACGTTTGGGTTAAGCCCACCAATATAAACCTGCAGCGTTAACCGATATGAGATAGCATCTTAGTGATTCTCGCCATCCTAGGATGTATCCAGTAAACCTTACAAAACATGACCACAAATATATGCATTATTAGTAATTACATCTGTTACAAGGAAATGATATTAATCCATGTGTTGCCAAAAGCATTTATTATCACTATAGACTTTATGCAAACATATAAGTGTGGAGAACATTCAAAGTCCAAAGAAGCAAGTTAAATAGAGCAAGGCTAGTCATACAAATAAATAGTTACACTTTAATTAAACAACAACCACTGGAAACTTAGACGAGCGTACCGTCCTGTTAGTTGAGTCAGAATCTGATTGCCTCGGTGGCCTGAAAATAAACAATTACAAAATCAGAAGGTATGTTAAATGGGAAAAGTAATAGGCAAACATATAATGCTTTTGGGAAAGAAACTGTCAATGTTACTATATCCCAATTCAACCCACAATGCCCCAGGATGCAAGGAAAATCAGGCCCCAGCTATTACTTATTTTGAACATGTGTACCCGGAACAGGGAAAACCTCTCTTGCTTCTTCCTGTGCCTATGATGCAGGCACCAACCTTTTTACAATAAACGGACCGGAGATCATAAAGTCAATATTATGGAGAAAGTGAGCAATCTCTGTAAGATGTTTTCAGTTCAGCTAAGAAACTTGCACCTTCTGTGGTTAGATTTTCTTCAATTGCTCTGCTGCATTATCAATATTGTCATGCCAACTGTAAAAATAAATCCGAATAGAGCTACCTCTTTCAGAGATATTACTGTAATTTCTAGGATACGCTGAATCCTCCCTGCATTAGGAAAAGAACAATATTTTTTTACTGGCTTTTGTGACCGGTGTTTTTAATGATACTAGCAACTTCATTTCTTTGAGAGTAACACTATTGTTGTGCACAAGCTGTCATAATATCTTGATTGTGATATCTCGGCCCAAGGCTTAATAGAATTAATAGTATACTCATACCAACAAGTTGCAATTTATTTTTCGGAAGCCAATCCCTAAATAACTTTGAGGTTAAGCGTGCTTGGTCTGGAGCAATTTCGGGATGGGTGACCGACTGGAAAATTCTTCCCGGATGCGCATGAGAGAGGATAAAGTGCGTAAAAAAGACTTGTGTTGGTCTGTGAGGGCTATCTATATCCTAGAAAGCAGCCAGATGTAAGCGGGCCCGGCCTCGGGGAGGCAGGACGTTACATAATGGTATTAGAGCCAACTCTCGCGGTTTCACAGGCACGTACGGGCAAGGTGCATGGGCATTTGAGCGGGCGCGTGCGGATCAGGGCCACAGGCATGTGGGCGGGCGCGTGGCGGGTCAGTGCGCGAGCATCAGGGATGCGCCGTTGGCACTGGACGCACGGACGTGGCACATGGGCTGCTTGTAGTGAACGCACTGACGTGGCACATGGGCCATTGGCGCTATGGATGTACGGGCGTGGCCAAGAGGGGACATTCCCGGCTTGGGGTTGACCGACGAGGACGTCGATCTCTTAAGGGGGTGAGGATGTGACATCCCGGCACAAGGCTTAATAGGATTAATAGGATACTCATACCAACAAAGTTTGCAACTTCTTTTTCGGAACTCAATCCCCAAAGAACTCTAAGGTTAAGCGTGCTTTGGCCTGGAGCAATTTCGGGATGGGTGACCGATCGGAAAATTCTTCCCGGTGCGCACAAGTGAGGATAAAGTGCGCAGAAAAGACTTGTGTTAGTCTGTGAGGGCACTATGTATTAGAAAGTGGCCAGATGTAAGCGGTCCCGGCCTCGGGGAGGCAGGACATTACATTGATGTGCTCTGCAACTCTGAAGTCGTAAAACTACATCTTCTATTGAGATTCATGAATACTAACTTGTTGCAGTTTCCACTATTTTTATCACACACAAGGTGGTAAATCAAGCTTTACTATATATATATATTTTCTTTTCCTCTGTTCTTAATGCAAAATGTACTGTGTGCATAATACAAGTAAAGATTTGGTTGAAGCCTGATTCTAGTGCCATGCTCCTTAAGCAGTTAACTTGAGTAATTTTACCGAAGCAGTTAACTTGCCTTTATTAATATTGCACTGCTCATACTTGGGAACATCTCCTCTCTTGTCCTGTTCACTCATTGTTTTCGTTGTGAAATTTTGCATATCTAAATTGATATTGACATAGTTGATTAGTTGAAACACTTGTTTTATTCAAAATCCTTTAATTTGTAGTTAGATTAGGCTTTTGTTACCATGGTGTTTCATTCATCCTTTCTGGAACATTGAATTTAATGCAGGTCAAATATTAAAAGTTTTATGGATCAATTATCTAAGGTTTGATGTATTTAGTTAGCAAGGAGCATTGCTATGTATTTGGCATATTGGTATCGTAATTATGATTCTTATCCATCATGTTGTTATTTGTAAAAGTATCATATCTATCTCATGTATCTTTGTTGCTTTTAGATATTTGTTGATGAATTGGATGCAATTGCTCCATCAAGGGAGGAAGGGAGCGAGGAGTTATCTATATATTAGAATGGTGGCCACTCTGTTGAAACTGATGGATGAAATAGGCCCTAGTGATCGTGTTCTCTTAATCGCTGCAACTAATTGGCCTGATTATATTGAACCTGCACTACGACGTTATGGAAGATTTTTTTTGATGAAACAGGAGGGGATTATACCCTACTGATTAAATATATTAGAGAAATAAAAAGAGAGAGTTTGGCGAGTACAAATCAGGATACAAAAAAGGTGTGAAAGAAAATGAGCCAAGTCAGAAAAAACTGTCTATCCATTGGTATAGCTGAAGAGATTTTGTTGCTGGTGCACGGAGTGCCGCCCAGGAAAGCTCCCGCTTGAAGAGTCCTTGCACTGAGTCCAAAGATGGAGGACAGTTTCTGAAAATAAGATCATTCCGTGCCATCCAAATACACCAAGACATCAGGACGATAATTTCCATGAAGAACACAACCTGTAACTGCCCTTTAAAACTTTCCAAGATGAAATATGTGTGTAAAGACGTTGGTATGTGCACGTGCAACAATTGCCAGCAGTCTTTAGCAAAGGGGCAATGAAGAAGAGGTGCTCCAAAGTTTCCTCAGCACCGCTGTGACATAAAACACATTCATGCCCTGCAGAAACATATTCTTTCTTCGAAGAAGTTCCCTGGTGCTCAATTTATCCTTTAAGAGAAGCCAGAAGAAAACTTTATGCTTATGCTGACAAGAGGTTTTCCATAACCACCGAAAGGGTTGATGTGTATTTGCAGACCCAACCATATGTTTGTAACATCTCACTGAGGAGAAGTGAGTATTTCCCCAGATATAAGTCCAATTATCAGCATCATCTTGTAGGACAATATCATCTAGGGAGAGGCAGTAGAATTTGCAATTGCAGGAAAGCTTGGTCTGAGAGTGGCAAATAGAAGAGCTGTGACAATTCACCTTGTGAATTGTTACTGCCGTGTTCTTGGCAAAGGAGAAAAGCTCAGGGAAAGAGAAGGCTGGAACCATACCCCCCCATAAGTCATGCCAAAGCATACATGTTTGGCCATCCTTAATACTAATTGCAGCCAAACCCTTAAATTGATCCACGAGTTGCAGGATGTCCCTCCACCAGAAAGATCCCTTTCTTATTTGGCCTGGCAGAGTGGCATTTGAGTAATGCTTTTCCCAAATAAGGTGAACCCAGGGGATGTCCAATCTGTTAAAGAATTTGTGCAGATTTTTCAGGAGCAGGGCCTCATTTTGGATTCGCAAGTTTATGATTCCTAATCCCCCTTCCTTCTTTGGTAAAGTAACCATCTCCCAGGCTGCTTTTGGTGGGTTCTTTGCATTAAGGTCAGCACCTTTCCAAAGGCAATGTTTCATGTATCTGTCTACCTGCTTAATTATTGTTTTATGCAACTTGAAGGTACACATGTAAAAGGTTGGGAGTGCAGAGAAGACTGAATTTGTGAGTTGCAACCTTCCAGCCTGAGATAACAAAGTCGAGGTGCAGACAAGTCTCCTTTCACATCTAGTGACCAATGGCAGGAAGTCAGCCACTTTTGGCTTAGTCAAACCCAGGGCTAGACCAAGGTATGTAAATGGAAAGGTTCCCACTATACATCAAAATGCAGAGGCAAGATCACTTGCTTTTTCTTCTGTCATGTTGATGGGCACTAACATGGACTTGCCAAAGTTGACTTTCAGACCCGTTGCTGCACTGAAAGCGTCTAGTAGGATTTTCAAGCTTGAGAGCTGTGAATTGCAACCTTCTAGGACTATTAGTGTGTCATCCGCATACTGCAGTATTGGGAAATCTGAGGTATATTGCAGAGTTATTGGTCTGTGTAATAGACCCCTTTGTGCTCCATCATTAATGATAGCTTGGAGAAGATCTGCTGTGATAGCAAAGAGAAGAGGACAGAAAGGGTCACCTTGTCTGACTCCTCTTCTGCAATGAAAAGTTTTTCCTAGTACACGATTTAGTAGAACAGAAGAAGTGCCAGAATCCAGGATGGAGGGTATCCAACCCAACCACTTTGGTCCAAATCCCAGTTTCTGTAAAAC
Organism: Panicum miliaceum; assembly: GCA_032594955.1. Taxonomy (NCBI): domain Eukaryota; kingdom Viridiplantae; phylum Streptophyta; class Magnoliopsida; order Poales; family Poaceae; genus Panicum; species Panicum miliaceum. Next base: position 31,894,024 of record CM064060.1, read on the forward strand.
TGCCAGAATTGCCTCATGTTCCATTTTATCAAAAGTTTTTTCAAAGTCTAACTTGAGGACAATGATCTTTTTCTTAGAATGGTGGCAAAGGTGCAAATATTCCAGAGCCCAAGCTACATAGTCTTGTATAGTTCTAGTCCTGATAAATCCATACTGGTTTTGATGAACAATCTGGGTGATCACATTTTGGAGCCTGTTTGAGAGGAGCTTGGTGAGGATTTTAATGGTAGTATTTAAGAGAGAAATGGGTCTAAAGTCAGATGCATGGGAGGGGGCATCTACTTTTGGGATATGAGTGATATGGGAGCCATTGATACTCTGCAGGCAGATATATCCATTGTAAAAAGCCTCACAGAGTGTATAAAAATCTTCCTTGGTGATGGGCCAACATTTTTAATAAAATCAGTATTGAAACCATCCGGACCTTGTGATTCATCTGAGGGTAAATTGCGTACCACCAGGTATATTTCTTCATGTGTGAAGGGGTCCTCTAAGATAGACAGATTAGGATGATGCTGCAAAAGTTGAAAGATCTCTAGATCCAAGGAACACGCTTCCGAGACACCAAGTCTATCTTTAAATGCTTCCCAAAGAATGGAGGCTTTCAGATGGTGGGCATGGACCTCTTGCCCCGATGCATCTACCAAAGAAGTAATGAGGTTTTTCCTATGTCTAATTGTTGCATTAGCATGGAAGAACTTTGTACCCTCATCTCCAAATTTAACCCATTTGACTGTACCTCTCTGTTTCCAATAAATCTTCTGTTGGTGTAGAAGTTCAAGCAGTTTTCCCACCAAAATTACATTGAAATTCCATTCTTCCACTGACAAGTCTCTCATCTCTTCTATAACTTCCAGGAGATGAAGAACCAGCTTTACATTGGAGATATTTGCCTTAAGGTTTGATATCTAAGCTTGCCACGCTCTAAGAACCCTTCTTAAGGTCTTGAATTTAGCCAAGATGACCTTTGCTGCATCAGTCTGCTATGTTGGGACACTCCATGCATGTTTTACCACATTCATAAACTGCTCATGCTCCATCCAATAGTTCTCAAATCGAAATTTTTTGCTTTTTGGGATGTTAGTTGCCACAGAAATTACACAAGGGGTATGATCTGAGGTTTCCATTACCAAGGAGGAGACTGAGGTGTTCGGATATGAAAGAGACCAAGAAACTGATGTAAAGAACCAATCCAGACGCTCCAAGAGCGGATCAAACTGCCTGTTTGTCCAAGTGAACCTCCTACCTTGCAATGGTAGGTCAACCAGCCTCAAAGCACTGATGGCTTCATTAAAAAGAAGCATTTCAGATAGATCTCCACCAGGTTTGTTTCTGTTATGCGGTCCTCTCATTAAATTGAAGTCTCCTATCATGAGCCAGTCAACATCATCCGGCATTTGTATATTCTGCATCCAATTTAGAAAATCCAATTTTCTCTCATGTGCACATGGACCGTATACATTTGTAAGTATCCATTCAACATTATTGTGCAGAGAACGGAAATCGATTGAGAGCGCAAACTCGTTACTATGAGCGCGATGTCCTTCAAATAAAGAGGACTTCTAGATTGTAATTATTCCTCCTGAGGCTCCAACCGATGGGATAAACTCAAAACTATCAAAAGCTGGTGGACAGAAATTCGTGATATAATTTAGGTTGAAAACTTCTCTCTTGGTCTCCTGAAAACACAAAATGTCACACTGGCTTTCTACTATTTTATCCTTTAAAGAAGTCCAGTTGCTCTCAGAATTTATTCCTCTAACATTCCAGCATAAAATTTACCAAGATTGAGAATCCATTAAATAACAAATCAGAGTTCAGCAGCTGAGCAAGACATGAGTATCCATGCAAGCTGAAGAGAGAAACACAACTTAAGTGAAGAGAAGCAAGAGCGGTTCGACAGAGGTTTAGCACAAATTAAGCCTGAGTCTTAAGCGAGAACAATCTGAACAAAAACAAAAATGGACATAAACAAAAGAAGTTTTGCTTCAGAAAGATCCATTTCATCCCTAATTCATTTCCTCGACTTCTTCTTGGCTTGCTTATCATTTTTATATCATTTTATCATCATCACTGGGAGCTGGTTTCTTAGTAATTTGCTTCTTTCCACCATGGGAGGGAGCTTCTTTTTCTTCTTCAGATTATCATCTGTCAACTTGGAAGGATCCACTTTGCAGAAGGCAGCACCTAGATTCTTGATCACTGATGGTGTCAAGATAGGAGGTTCAGCAGAGCAGCCAACACAGTTCTTGTCAGTGCAAGACTTGTTTCTGTAGCCTTTTTCTGGTTTTGCATTCTGACACTTCGCCTGGATGCATGCTCTTTTTCATTCAACTTGTGAGCTTGCTCCAGCAATTCTTTGGACCATGGTGCAGTAGAGGGAGAGATAACCAGGGGTGAGCTTGGTGTGGATGGAGCTGACAGCGGCTCTGCAGTAGAAGGGGCATCTTCTGGGAGGGTGTCAGATGGCTCAATTTTAGAGAGCGTCTTTTCAATTTGGGTGAGCTCCAGTTCGTTCATTGGGGGGAAGCAGTCAGGCTGGACTGTTTGAGGGCAAGCCGATGGTAAGCTAAAGTTGAGAAAAGCATCCCCATTTGAAGTGCTCCCAGCTTGGGACAGCAGGCTAAGAGCTTCAGAGGACAAGAAGTCTTTGGCCCAGGCAAAACTTCCAGGATTCAGAAGCATAGATGTGAAGAAAGGAGCCCAAAAAGCAGGTACTTTTAGTGAAGTTGCTCCATGGCCAGGGGTAAAGTGTTGGGCCCACTTTCTATAGAACACTGCTGGCAGCCCACCTTCAGCTTGATTTGAACTCATGCTTGCAAAAACAGGATCAATCTCAGGTTGGAATAATTCAACAAAACCCAACTGCATCTGTTGGGCAGGGCTAGCATCATCTTCCATGGGCTGATTTTCTGGGTCCAACAGTTCATTTTCCTGTATCTCATCTAGCATGATTTGCAGTGGAACCCCATTTTTCATAGGAAGGGAGACCTGCACCTCATTGGCATTCTGCTGGTCATTCAGGTCAGGGATTGGTTGATGACCAACTGAGTCATCAGATAAATTTCCTTCATCTTGAACTGTAACACCCCAGAAGAAAACACAATAATCCTCTAGAGAATTACCACACTACACCACAACAATAAAACAGAGTACGCGGAAGCAACTATGATCGTCCAGTAGATGAAAAACAATTAAAGCTTCACAGAAGCGAATAAAACAGTTTACAAACTAAAACCACAAGAGACAGTATAAAGAAACATTAGAGACTCTACATCCAAACATTTTATTATAAAAAGATGTGTCCAAAACATGTAGAATGTGTGCACACGTGCTACTACTCCAATTCAAAGTTGCACCCTCCAGCTCAAGAACCTGCGGAGGGGAAAACGTATGAGGTTTATGGAAAAACCTCAGCATGCAAACTGCTTCAACCAAGTCATTTAAATCACAATTTGATTAAACATCGGAGTAATAATTTAATATGAAAGAAGCATCATATTGAGACAATATATAACTTCAGGTAGAGTTATAAATAAGTATATCATAACTATGTTTCAATGCATATGCGAATGGTACAATGCATAAACAATACTTTAATGCACATGCAAATGTTGCAATGCAATGCATGACTTCACTTCTACCCACAAATCCCAAGGAAGGAAGTGAGGGCTGCAACCACATTTCTATATCTCAATGTGCATTGCTGTACCGGTACTTACCGCACCAATCCGCCTACGGTTTCTTCATATGCATATTCAACATGAGAGTGCAAATGTATGCTTGCAATGCACGAACTTCATATATCTCCAAAATTCATAATTTCAAGAGCAAAGCCTGAAGTAAAACATATACTTTCGAAATAAAATCCAAACTTCAAATTTATCTGGCTAGTGTGAACTTCTAAAATTTAATGGAGGCAATTCAAATAACAAAGTTAAAGCGTGTAGACCATAATGCTACGTTTACTTGCCTTCATCGAAGATCAAGAATGTGAGCTCCAAAACAAACATACAAGCAAAGACGAACATATATTAAAGCATTTCTAGCCCCGAACCCTGACACAAACACACACTAATCTAGACATGACAGCAGCAATGCAGCTTATGTTTTTCATATCCCTTAATTCTGATATATAAAAATTCTCATATTTTTTCGTATGAAAGATAACTGCACAATCTACAACTTCCTAGTTATCCAAATGTACATGAAAAATCATCAACATTGGAGGGGTCCCTGCCTGCCCTTATATAGTCTGGGGGGACAGGATTACATGGAAGTCCTAGTCGGGGACGACCTGATGAGTCCTACCCGAGTACGTTGTCGGGTAGTTTCCTTATGTGATGAGAACATCCTCCACTATTATCCGCTCACAAAGACGCAACAAAGGGGACCAAGTGGCCCAGTTGTAGTCGAGCGGCGACCGTGTGAGCCTCTAAATAATCCCACCTTGCTTAGCTTGGGAGGAGAAAGCCACCTTAAAAGGGAGAGCCACCCTTCCCCTATTGGACTAGTCTTTTAGGGAGATTGGGCCTTTCCCTGAGTGGGTGTGCCTAAGAACTGTTGGGGTCCAGACAACCTTAATTTATCAGGCCTCGGCCAACCCCACCTGGGCCGGATGCATCATTTAGTATCAGAGCTAGGCCTTAGTTTAAGGGGGTGGGAATGATGAGGGCATCCTCCATTATTACCCGCTGGCAAAGACGCAACAAAGGGGACCAAGTGGCCTAGTTGTAGTCGGGCGGCGACTGTGTGATCCTCTGAATAATCCCACCTTGCTTAGCTTGGGAGGAGAAAGCCACCTTAAATGGGAGAGCCACCCTTCCCCTATTGGACTAGTCTTTTAGGGAGATTGAGCCTTTCCCCGAGTGGGTGTGCCTAAGAACTGTTGGGGTCCGGGCAACCTTAATTTATTGGGCCTCGGCCAACCCCACCTGGGCCGGATGCATCATTACGTCCGACTAGTCCTAGCTCTATACGACTAGTTACAATGAGGATAAGGTATGGTCCATGCGCCATCCCTTACCACAAGAATATTTACGCCAAGTGTGCAGTACCACTGCCCCGGGTCTGACAACTATGGAATGATCTGCAAGCCACTTACTCTGTTGTTGAAAAAAGGGGTATCCTTCCTATGTACTCCAGCAACTGAAGAAGCCTTTTGTCTCCTCAAGAAAGCTATGGTGGAGGGCCATCCCAGATTTCACCAAAACATTTGTACTGAGACTAATGCAAGTGACCTGGGGTTAGGGGCAGTATTGATGCAAGAGGGACATCCCATTGCTTACTCAAGCAAACCATTGAGTCCACAGAATCAGGCCCTTTCCACATATGAAAAAGAATGCATGGCAATCTTAATGGCTGTGGAAAAATGGAGACCCTATTTGCAGCATAAGGAATTTATAATCAAGACAGACCATAAGAGCTTGTTATACCTCACTGACCAAAGAGCTCACACTAAACTACAACACAAGGCTCTCCTGAAGCTGATGGATTTGACTTTCAAGATTGTTTATAAGAAGGGAAGCACTAACATAGCAGCTGATTCCTTGTCCAGATGTCCTGTGGTTCAGGCCATCTGTGCCATCTCTTATTGTTCCCCTACTTGGTTGGAGAAATTGATCCATGGTTATGAGGATGACCCTCAAGCTCAGCAACTTCTAACTAAGTTGGCTGTCACACCTGATCATGACAAGGAATACAACTTGGTGGATGGTGTGATAAGATACAAGGGCAGAGTTTGGGTAGGGAATAATTCCTTAGCCCAGCAACATATTATACAGTCCTTGCATGACAGTGGGTTGGGAGGCCATTCTGGGTCTCAAGGTACTTATCATCGGGTGAAATCACTATTGGCTTGGCCTTAGATGAAGAACATTATTAGGCAATTTGTTCAAAGTTGTGATACATGTCAGCGTGCTAAGTCAGAGCATGTGAAGCTGCCTGGTCTGTTGGAACCCCTGCCTGTGCCTACTCAGGCTTGGAACACTGTCAGTATGGACTTCATCGAAGGCCTTCCTGTGTCCAACAGATATAATGTCATCATGGTGGTGGTGGATAAATTCACAAAGTATGGCCACTTCATACCTTTATCTCACCCATTTACAGCCCTCCAAGTAGCTCAGTCATATACTTAGAACATCTATAAGCTTCATGGGTTGCCTCAGTCCATAATTTCTGATCGAGATAGAATCTTCACCAGTTCTGTGTGGCAGCAGTTGTTTAAGCTATCTGATACTCAATCGCTATGAGTTCTTCTTATCACCCCCAAACAGATGGGCAGACTGAATCAGTGTTTGGAGGCTTTCCTTCGGTGCACAGTTCATTCTTGCAGAGTTCTGGTACAATACCACATTTCATTCTGCTCTGGGTAAGACACCATTTGAAGTGTTGTATGGTCACCAGCCACGGCATATGGGCATTGAGAACTTGGAGGCGTGTACTGTTCCTAACTTAGTAGAGTGGCTGAAAGAAAGAGCATTGTTAACCAAGCTCATTCAGCAACAGCTGTTGTGGGCTCAAAGCAGAATGAAATCACAAGCTGATAAGCGGCGGTCTGAATGTGAGTTTCAGGTTGGAGACATGGTCTATCTCAAGCTCCAGCCCTATATTCAGACTTCGGTTGCATTTCGCACGAATCAGAAATTATCTTTCAGATACTTTGGTCCATTCAAAGTTCTACAGAAAGTGGGGAAAGTGGCCTACAAACTGGAGCTACCAACTGACTGTAAGATACATCCAGTAGTTCATGTCTCTCAACTGAAGTTGCAGATCCCTCCTCGGACTAAGGTTAGTCCTGACATCACAATGATACCATCTGATCCTGCTCAAGAACTACATCCAGTAGCTGTCATTGATCAGCGTGTGGTTCAGTATGGTTCTTCCCCGACTCATCGGCTGTTGATTCACTGGTCGGGTCTGTCGCCGTCGTTGGCTACTTGGGAGGAAGTAAACGACATTGCTCGTCATTTCCCTTCAGTCCCAGCTTGGGGACAAGCTGGTTTTAAAGGAGGGGGCAGTGTCACGACCCCGCCAACGATTCAGTCAGAGGTTAAGCAGAACGTGTGATCAGGAGTAGTGGGCCGAATGGGTCGTTGTATTCGTATGGGCCAAGCGCCTGGCTGTTCGCAGCTATAAGATGAGCTGTAACTATAAAGCTCGGTGTTGACCTCTGTTGAGGCATGAAAATAACGAACCGAATCCCTCTGTCTCTTTGTGTTCTTCCTGGTTCCTCCCTGAGTTCTCGTTCTCTCTTCCCCATTTCTATCCATTCCCTGGTAGGATCGTTACAGACTCCATATGATAACTTGCTGACGTAGATCATCAGCCCTCATCATGCTCCATCGGCTTCGACGCCATCTTCAAACCATTGGCCATCCTCATCAGCATCGGCCATATTCATCAGCATCGGCCATCTTCATCGGCCTTCTCCTTTGACACCATACTTGTGCAAAAAACTGGTGTCAACACTACCCTGCCAGTCGGGGGAGTCCACGGTCTTCTGTCCATGCTCGGGGTCGTACCAGAGCACTTTGTCTTGTCCTTGCGCGTCGAGACCCGTCAGGTGGGAGGTAAGGGAAAGTCGGATCGTACGATATGGCTGTTGTATCCCGGCTACTATCACCACACCCCATTGCTTCCTCTTGACAGGGGCATGACAACTGGGTCATGGTGACATCCCGCCCGGCCCATCGGGGAGGATGGGCAGGCGGCACAGTGGAGTCCTGTAGCCACAACAGGGGGTACTGTGGCTTCCGTGGGAGTACTGCGAGCCATGTGGGGAGTGGTTGGCCTCGTACGGCCGGTTTGACTCCCTGGGGCGTTCTTGTCTATTCTCCACTTTTTCAGGATTTGCAGACATCCTGAGCTGGTCCTACTCAGTCGGAAGGAGGGACCCATGGATGGGGGATTCCAACGGGTACTGCTAGTTGGATCCCTGACTTCGGAGCTGAACTCAGCGTATTGGGCCTTGCTGACTCATCTGATGGAGGTGTCAGTCGGAGGACTTGGGCCTGGGGAGTCCGTCCGAAGAATGGGGTGTATATGACCCGGCCTGTGTTTGGCAAGAAGTGGGTCCGCTGGGGACCCCAGGTCCCTAGACCCGTCATTTTTGTTCTGATGCTTTCATTCAATCTTATCGTGAGTGTGGCAGAACCACCTGAATTAATCCGGCTCAAGTGCGCTAACCATCACCACGAGGGCAATCAGGGCTAACTCGCACTTCAAACGGAGTAATCCATAGGTCTGTCGGGTAACCTCCTGATACAACCACGGGTTTGCCAATCGAAACAACACATACAAAGTACTCACACGAAGGTGAGCCCAGAAAATACAACATTCCACAAATTTTACATCACAGGTTTCAACATAAATTTATTATTACAGACCAAGTTGAAATTCGTAAAACGAGTACTTCAGAGTTTAAAGTAAACGGGTTCTTCAGAGTTCATTGTAGCGGAAAAACAATGATAAACTACTCGACGATACATGATGTCTCGATGAAGCCCATACGAGACATCACTCGGCATTATCATCATTGGCCGGGGATGCATCCCCTTTCCACCGACCAACCAGGAGGAAGAGTACACGGCCAAGTCAAACTAGCAACCATGTCCTCAAAAGTATCACCTAAAAACAAGCCACAAGCAAGGCTAAGTATACTAATACTCAGCAAGGCTTACCCGACTAGTGGAATATACTTAGCCGACTCCTAGACATGCAAGACTTTTGGCTTGAGGGGTTTGTTTTGCCGAAAAGCATATACAAGTAGGTCCTTACTTTCAAATTTTAGCTCCAGATTCTAGTTTTCTTTAACCATTCTAGGTAAGCAACTATCCAATATCATATATGGTGAAAGAATTAATTTGCATCCAACAAGTTTAATCATCATCATTGTTCCATTTCTTACTCTATGTGGTAAAAGGGTCAAGCAGTCTCAATACCGCGAGAAACGGACGATTCGAATCGAATTTCTTAACCTTGCAAGGCAGACCTAAACACACGTCACGTGGTTACTCCCAGAGTCACACGTGCAACCTTTCCCTTCAATTCCCGCTTCACGGAATAGGCCCACCGCCCTCGACTACACGTTCCCATGGACCACGGTACGTCGGGCCATGGCGGCAAATGCACCCGCCATTAGCTAGATGTGAACGAATTCAAGACAGTGGGGAGTATATTCCGGCCTCGGTTGAATCCGGTACTTAAGCTTACCGATTACCATATTCTCGGCATGTGGTTAGTACATTCAAAGACTTAACCACCAATACCACACACTGCGGCCTTAGCATTTTTCACTAAACAGACGGGGCCTCAATCATCAACACGAACATCGTGTCATAGCCCCGTTCGTTGACCTTATGATTGCAGCATGTAGTAAACATTCAACTCCTATATTCTCGCAGAGTGACAAGAAATCATTCGACTTTTACCGGAGTCCTATTAGCATAGCATTATATCGAACCTTATATCTAGTGTTCAGATCATAGGAACCTAAGATCATGCAACTAAGTTTTCATTCAACTCCTATAAACTTAATGCACAAGTAAAATAGAGTAATAAGTTGCATAATTTAGAAAAATAGGGTTCATGCTCCGGAGCTTGCCTTCTTGAGTAAAGCTGGCCTTGGGCTCTTCCGAACTTTGGTTCGGGTCTTCAAAAACTTCAGTTAGATTCATTTGAGCTTCACGCTGCTCACTCTCGAACTCGGGCACCAGCTCGTACGTTCCGTCAGCGAGAGTAGTCGATTCTATATGAATGCACAAGTATGAGTTGTAGTGATGGTATATGACATTTATTTTCCTTCACGATAAAGTTGCAGTCCACAAAACATAGATTTGGTTGTAAAGTTACTTAGTTAAGATTTCTTGGGCAATCGTTAATAGAGTATAACTTAAACTAATTAACTCCATTAAACAAGAAGGGGGGTTGTGTTCTTTTGGAAACTAAATTTTCTAAGCACAACATGGATTAATTACAACTTCTAGACTAGGTAACTTCTGGTGATGAAATTTTTCTTTAGAGTACATTATGCAGAGAAAATAGCACTGTAAAAATTTTAGAAATTTCTGTGCGGCAGATTAATTTTGAAAAATGTAATACACAGCCATTGATATAACCTTGTTATTTCTATACTGAACAAACTATACAAGTATTGATGCTAAAAATTTGACAAGGTGTTAATCTAGCTATATGTGTGTTCCTGTAAATTTTTCAGATTTTATTGTGCATGAAACAGAGTATAATAATTAGGACAAGACACACCTATTTTAAAAAATATTAATTTATACAAGATGTTTTACAGGATTTCTGTGTATGAAACTTTTTATACAGCATTTTCTAACCCAAATTATCCTATAGTAAAAATATAAACATTTTCCAAGCAAAAAAACTAATTACTTTGATTTAATGCATTTTTCCACCACAAAAATTACATAAGTGGTTACAGACAGGTAAAAAGTGCCTAAATATTTTTGTGGGATCTAGCAATTAGTATAACAGCTCTGGAAAAGTTTCACAACATAAATGACAATATAAAAGTAGGTGAAATTAAATCTACCCATTCATGGCATCAACCAAAGTCTAACAAAAAGCTTAGCTAGAAATGAGTTTTGGTCCTGAGATTTTTACAATGGCCAACACATCAAGAAACTAAGCCACTGTCCAAAAATCAGATTCAGCACTAGTCTACAACAGTGGGCACAATTAAAAGCTATTAAACCTTCCATTTAATTTAGAACAAAATATAGCAAGCATCTGAAAAAATGCATGTAACAAAAGTTGTAGATTTGCTTCTAAAGATTCCAGAACAGTTGAGTTTGTATTTTTCCGATCATTCTACTATCTTATATGAATTTTACAAGTTCGCTGTTTTTGAAACTAAAGTTAAAACACTGGTTTGCAGATATGCCCTTGGAAACTTGCGTGCAGACCCTTTTAAAGATTTCAATCGTTGCAATGTGGTCCCTAGGTGGCGCTGGCATGGCGGCCGGCCAAATTCCGGCGAGGGGGCTCGTCGGCGGCGAGGGAAAAAAGGTCGGGGAGAACCAGGGAGGCAAGAGCTACCTTGTGGGGGCCTTGGTCGGGGTTGGGGATGGCCGGAGGTGGCTCGTCGGCACGGAGCAGGAGGCAACGGCGGTGCGGCGCGTCGGCGACGATGCTCCGGCGAGCTAGAGCCTGCGGGGGCGGGTCGGTGAGCTTCGCGGCGTCGAGGGGAACCCGTTCTGAGGCATGGCTAGGGCGGAGGAGGGTCGGAGCTGGGCTGTCCACGGCGAGGTGGGGTGCGGCGGCAGTGGAGGCAATGCCGGCAGCGCTCTGGCTAAGGTGGGCAGCGATGGGCGGGGCAGTGAGCTCCGGTGGGGCGGTGTGGTGGCGTTTCGGTCCTCAGCTCTGGCAATGGGTGGCCGGGGAGGTGAGCTCCACGGCGAGCTTGGCACGGCGGCGGCAATGGCAGTGGGCGGCGGCGTTCTGGGGAGCTGGTCGCGCGAGCAGGTCTCGGGGCGGCCTTTATAGGGACAGGAGGGAGGGAGAAGGCCGGGGCTGGACTTTGAGGCTCAGGTGCGGGTGGCACAGCATTGGCCGTGGTGGGCGGCAAGCAGAGTGCCGGTGTGGCGTGCGGCGGGCGCGGCCAGTGGGTTGGGCGAGCGGGATTCGGCGTGGGGGAGGGGGAGATCACGCGGGCGTGGGTTGGGCAAGCAGCTGTAGCAGCGGGCTGGTCGGGCGGCGAGCGCGGCGACTGGCGGGACGCGGCGGGGGCTCGGGCACGGCGCGGCCTGGCCATTGAGCGCGGCGGGCGGCAAGCAGAGGCGGGCGACGACGTCACGCGCATGGCACGCTCGGGCTGGGCAGGGTCGCGGCACGGGGGAGGGAGCTGGCGAGTGGCAGGGGTGCGACGTGGCGTGCGGCGGGTGCGGCCAGTGGGTTGGGCGAGCGGGATTCGGCGTGGGGGAGGGGGAGATCACGCGGGCGTGGGTTGGGCAAGCAGCTGCAGCAGCGGGCTGGTCGGGCGGCGAGCGCGGCGACTGGTGGGACGCGGCGGGGGCTCGAGCACGGCGCGGCGGGCGGCGAGCAGAGGCGGGCGACGACGTCGCGCGCGTGGCATGCTCGGGCTGGGCAGGGTTGCGGCGCGGGGGAGGGAGCCGGCGTGCGGCAGGGGTGCGGCAGCCATTGGCTGGGCGCCTAGCGCCGGTCAAGCATCGCCGCCCAGGTGGCGGACAGCCGCTGCGCGGCGGTCGGGCAGAGCAGGGGAGAGGGGAGGTGAGGGAGGGACTGAAAAGCGAAAATTGGAAGAACTTTTGGGGTCTGGTCGTAAAAATAAAATTATCTCCCTTTTCTGTGTTGCAACTCAAAAATCTATGAACATGAAAGTTGTTCAAAATAAAAAGTTGCACAAGTTTGGTTTCAGGCCAAAGTTCATTTGAGTTCCAGTTTGATAGTTAATTTGAAAACTCAAAAAGCATGATTCGGATGGCACGTCATTTCCTGGGCAAAAATTTGTATTCTCTCCTAGGCTTCAACTAGACTTTTGTTTATCATGTCACTGATAGTGTGCTTATTCAATTTCGTAGCCATATTTGTTTTGATGTGAAAGTTATTTAATTTATTTGATTAAAGTACATGTACTTATGCACATATACACATACTTTCAAATCCAAGCAAAACCAACTCATAATTTATTTCCTTTAAATTTTTCTTAGTTAGTTAAGCATATTGTTATGCTAATGAGACTTGTTTAGTAATTTAAACACCTGAGGTGTCACACTGAGCCAAGGTATGTATCTAGAATTTAACTTTGTTACATGAAATTGCTTGGTTATGAAAGTGGGATTTTCGTTTCTTCTTGGCACATCTATATTGCTAGAAGATTGCACAATTCCACTGTATCACTTAGCACAATTTTATTCTGTGCTAGGGTTTGGACATGCACATACATGTGCTAAATTATCATTGCTCTGTATTGTTGTACATATGTGCTACTTGTATGGTGGGTTTATTTGTCTGATCAAGACTAAGAAATAGAAGTAAGCCAATTTAGAACAGTGGTGGTGCAATCATATTAGAGATGCAATTCGTTTACTCTTGCAGTACTTATTAAATTTCATATCATATCTTAATCTCTTGTGCTAGTCAAACTGTTTGAATGTCATGCAAGTAATGTGTTTAATTGTTTTTCCATCACGATAGTGGGATATTGATCAAATGGCTAGTGCAGTACAAAGTCTTGGCTCAACAACTGCTGTACAAATTGAGGATGATGCAAGCAGCAAATTTGAGGTAAGATATTAGAATTATCGTTTGATTTGTTTCGGTTGGAGAATGTCACTTAGGACTTTGTGTTGCCATTCTTCTTAGATTCAAGAAGGGTTTGATGAACATGATGGAGATGGCTATGAAACTCCTAACGGGCAAAGTGATATGCCATATTGCGTAAGTATCATGCATTTTTTTAACCAGTGACTGTGAGATTCTATTGTGCAGTTATTTATGATGACCAATGCTCATCCAGGGGGCTACTATGAGCCTGAATGTGACACTACTTTGCAACCCTCAGTGGGCATGATATTTGATAGCTGGGAACAAGGCAAGTCATTCTACAAAGCATATGCACATAATGTTGGTTTTTCAGTTCGTACATGGACGCAACACAAAGATGGTGATGTAGTGAAGTTGAAGAAATTTATTTGCTCAAAGGAAGGCTGGAGGAAGCAGGAGAGAAAAAAGGAGAATGAACAAGTTGATCAGAAGCCTAAAAGAAAATAGAAGATTACTAGGGTCGGTTGCAAGGAAATGATTCAATTCAAGAGACGATCTAGTGGTAAATATGAGGTTGCTCGGTTTGTTAAAACTCATACTCATGAACTTTCCTCACCAAGGAAAAGACATTTGCTTAGATCAAACAGGGAAGTGAGTGCGCATTATTTTCATGTCACAAAGCACTTCTTGGCACTTATGCTGCATTTCGACTTTTAAGTGTAGAGATGGGGGGGGGGGGGGGGCACGAAAACATTAGATGCACAAAGCAGGACCTAAAAAATTATGATCGAGATTTCAAGCTAGCAATATGCCATGGGGATGGACAGGTTTTGATTGACATCATGAAAGAGAAGCAACAGTTGAATGCATCCTTCTTCTTTGAATATAAATTGGACGATAATAGAGGTTAACACATGTTTTTTGGGCAGATGGTACCTACAGAAAGAATTATTCACTTTTTGGTGATGTTGTCTCCTTAGACTCAACATATCGATTATTAGTGTTTTACCGCCAAGCCCACCGAGGGATACACCCGAGGTGGTAGATTGTAGGTAGGGTGGCACCGAGATCAGGAACTCAAAGATGCAAGGAACTCAAAGTTTAGACAGGTTTGGACCGCCAAGAGCGTAATACCCTACGTCCTGTGTGGTGGTTTGTATTGCCTTGAGATTGATGTCTTTCGAGGGGGTCCCTGCTCGCCCTTATATACTCTGGGGGAGGGGGGCAGGGTTACATGGGAATCATAGCCAGATACGGGTTGAGGAGTCCTACCCGAGTACTACTCGGGTAGTTTCCTTAGGCTTCGACTAGTTCTAGCTCTGTTCGATTAGTTACAATAAGGATAAGGTATGACCCATGCACCATCCCTTATTATAGAATATGAGCCCCTTTGGCAGGGCTCCAAGAGCGGCTCCAAAGCCGGCTCCAGAATGAGCCCTGCCAAATGGTGCGAAATGCAGAAGCTTCAGGGATAGAGCCGCACCTGGAGCCGCCACTGGCTTCCACAGAGGAGGTGGAGCCACGGAAACATGGCTCCGAGCGGCTCCTCCCGTAGGCCCACAGTCGACGACCATTTTGCCCCACGCCCCCGCGCGCTGCGCATCTTTGCGCGCGGCGACCGGCGGGGCGAGAGGCCAGGCAGCAGGGCGGGAGCCCGAAGCCCGTGGCGCGGCGGCGGCGGGAGCCTGGGCGGCGTCGGGCCACAGTGGAGGAGGCGGTGGCGGGATGGGGCGGGGCGGGAGCTCGGCCGACGGCGGGAGCCCGCGGTTCGCGGTAAGGTGGGGCGGGAGGCCGGCGGCGGCGGGAGCCCGAGGCTTAGCTTGAATCAAAGAATCAGGCCGAGCGTCAAATTAGTCTTGAATCTTTCATTCTTAATTATCTTCCCAAAAATTTGAGAAATAAGCCGTCGATAACACGTGTCCCGCAGCCCCATGGCCTTTAATCCAAATTTCAAGATTTGGAAAAAAGGATCTAAAGAATCGTGGCATAAGTTGTGTAAAAATAAAGAATTTGAATTAATGGTTATAGTGGGTCAATTGGTTCTGAAATTTGAAAAACCTCTTTTTTCGGATTGAATCCCTACAAAAAGTTAAACAAATAACTTTCCCAACAGAAAAACTAAACAATACCGCTCAAAACAAGTCTTTTTCCGAAAAAGTCTCCTCGGCTTCCAAACAGTAAATGCACTCCAAGCCGCCGCTATTTATTTAACCCCGCGGTACCGCTTAAGTCATTTGCCTGCTTCAGTCGCTTGTGCTTCAACCTCCCAGAAAAGTAGATCTGCTCCGCCAAGAACCCTAACCTTGCCATCGTGCCTAGATCCAGTGAGCGTCCGATCGAATTGGTAGTCAAAAAATCCCCACCTCTCATCATCCGTGCCTTAGCTCCTCCTCCATTAATCCACAAGGGCATGCGAGCGAAGACCCTTGTGACATTTCATCCAAGAATGCCGAAGAAGAGTGCTGCCGGTCGCGGGAGGAAGCGGACCTGCGAAGACCAGGGCGAGCAATCACCGCCAGCAAAAGTCGGCAAGACTGCTGCTGAGGATGAATGGAGGCCGTCGAAGTGCAGCGAGAGGGATCTTCTCCATCTTGTGGCGGAGAATCTTCTCCAAGAGAAGGACGTCATGCTGTGGCACCCTGCCGGTGAAGACAAAACTCAATGGGAGCTCACCGTGAGATAGTTCTTTTCGCTCCCTTTGTCGAGCGGGGATTAGCACTGCCCCCTTAAGATTTCTTGTGTGGTGTCCTCCACTTCTATAAGCTGAAGATGTACCACTTGACCCCAAATTCTATTCTCCACCTCTCAATTTTTGTTCATTTGTGCGATGCTTTTCTGGGCATCCGTCCCCATTTCAATCTCTTCTCATTTGCCCAAATCCACGCCACCCGTGGAAGGCAGCCCACGTCAAGTTGAGCTCCCCCGTTGGGCCAAAATTTGCATTTGGCAACACGCGGGTCGGCGTGGATAGCAACTTAATACCCATCGACCCACGGGGGAGACAAAAATCCCCACCCGACCTGTGGCGTGAAAACCCTATCGCTTCCTCGCGTGCCCGAGCGTCGCGCGCCGCCACCTTGCACGTCTCGCCGCCTCGCCATCGCCTCGCACGCGTCGTGGCCTGTTCCTCACCCTGAAGGCTCCATCGTGTAACACCCATACTACCTGCATGTGCCATTGGGTGACATGGTGCTGCAGTCGGAGGAGTGTTGGGTGACAGAGAGGAGCCCAGACTGGCTGCTCACCATGGGTTGGAGCAAACTAGCGACATCTCATGAAGCAAATGGATTTCATGGCTGCAACAAAAGCGTTCAGTTCACATGTGGTCATGTCTTGGACAGAGAGAGGAGATCGTGGTTGGGCACTCTCATCCTCCATGGTCAAGAGGTGAGGTTACTTTGAGGGATGTTTGCATCAATTTGCTGCAGCATGTCCCTACTCTGTGTTCTGCCTACGAGATGTTTGTTGGAATGCCACAACAGGGGAGCATGCACCTGTCGTTTGATACAATGCTTTATAAGGTTACATGGGATGAGGAGATGCAAGATGATGTAAGGAACATGGCCCCATTAGGCCATAATTGTGATTTTGTTGATTCTGTGACAACATAATCAATGAGACTAACAAGTTTATGAGATCAGGATTGTAGGATTTCCAGGTCCCATGGATGAAGTCCAATCCATATACAAGACGGTCCAATTCACTGTTGAGATGCTAAAATGCAGTAAAATCGCAGAGATTATTTGGACAAGTGGCAGAAAGATTCTAAGAACTGGTTAAACTGACGCCTTAGTTTTTGTACCGACCGGTGCAATGATGGGCCAGAAGGAAGAAACCCTAGACGACCGGTTAAACTGACGGAGCTAGTTCAAGCGTCGGTGCAATGGTCTAACCATTGTCGAGAGAACATGTTTGAGGCGCTGCAGAGGATCCTTAAGGACCATTTAAACCGACGCTGTGTTGGTACAACCGATGGTGCATCCATGTCAGCAGCAGGCAGTTGTTAGAGGTCCAACGGCTAGCTCAAAGCAGTGTGCGACCGGTTGAATCAATGCATATTACCGGTTGAAACGACGCTATGCGCAAAAAAGGCATAACGGCTAGTAACGGCTACTTCGAGTTGGTGGCCTATATATATGCCTCACCCCAGTTCATTTGAGGTAGCTGGAGCTCGGGAGAAATCCTAGAAATATTGCAGAACACCTCCAAGCCACCCAAGAGCATATTGATCACATCCTTAGGTTTAGCACAAGTTTTGTGAGAGTTAGTGCTAGGATTAGCTCTTAAGAGAGTGAGAGAGCAAGGTGTGTGCCTTGTGTGCTGGTTCAAGAAGTGAACCACAAGTGTATCTCGGTATGCCAGCCCCTTGGAGTATTGGTGGCTCGCCGGCAAGTCATCGACCCTCCGACTTGGTGTGGAGCGGCGACGACGGCTTTGTGCGGGGGACGTCAAGACCCTCTTCCTTGGTGGAGAAGATCCTTAGTGGAAAGCGGGATCAAGGTGACCGTGGTGACTTGGCGTAGCCTTGGTGGCGAGTCAAGAAGAGTCCCAGAAGAGACTTGGTTGCCGGGAAGCAATACTCTTTATGAGTGCTTCAACAACGTGGAGTAGGAGTGACTTTGTGCCTAACCGAACCACATGATACATCTTCGTATCGAGAGTTTGCTCCCCCTCATTCTTTACCTTTAAGCTTCCGCATTTCATTTTGCAATCCTTGTGTGCTTTTACTTTGCTAGAGTAGTATCTTGCTAGGATTGGCTATAGGTTACAAAACTCTTTGGGATGAGGTTTTCACACTAGAAGAACACTAGCATCTAGATAGCATGGTTTAGTTTATGTTTTGTGCAAACTAGATTGAGCCGTAGGTTAAGGTTTTAAGTTTGCCTAATTCACCCCCTCCCCCTCTTAGGCTACGAGCACCGATTCCTTTCAGATGATATTGGTACACATGAAGGCCTGTTGCAGCAACTAGCCGTGGGTGTGGATGATAAGAACACAAAGGGTTCTCCACATGTGTTGCTTGATGAAATGTCCAGCTAGGATGTTGCAAAGGAGGTGTATGACGAAATGCTTGGCAAGGTTGTGTGGGACGAGGAAATATCAGCCGGGCTCGACATGTACAACGACTTATTGCAACTGCTAGCTTCGAGTGGAGGGTACCCAGATGATGAGCAGGTTGTTGATGGCTCCTTGGGATTCTTAGTGTTTGAATTGGCTGATGCAGACCATATTTTTGTGGAAGAGCTTGGTGAAGATAGCAAATCAGTTTCAGAGGCAGGCGTGGGCGATGAGCCGACTATTGTGAGACACTCCTTTTTCTCTTGGGACTCAGTATGTATTATGCAGATAAGATGCCAACCAGTCTTTGCATGCATGAAAACTTGCCATCAGCACTTGAGGCACATGACCGTTTATTGCAGCAATTGGCATTGGGCAGAGAGGACTTCGATTATGAAACGGGAAAGGCTATTGCAGAGCTTGTTCTTGAATATGTGTGCACCAATGTTGGCAGCTCTCCTCTCAGCATTGGTTCTGGCATGTAGCTCATAGAGTCATTTGTCGATGTTTATCTGATGGAGGTGAAGGACAAAAGGGCATGCATTTTTATGAGGCAATGGAATCCAGGTATTTTTAGTTATCTTAACATGGGATTGGCCTCTAGAATGAGTGAAAGATCAGCCTTGCTTCAATTTATTCAAAGAGTTTCAGAAGTAGACAAGTGTGGCATTGTTGCTAGTGTGCTCGAGCAAGATGTTATGCTGAAAATTGGGCAAATGCTTGGAAATGAAACAACTGTTGTACTATCAGAAATAATCCTGAGATTTCTATGGGCTCCTTATGTTATCAGTTGGCACACTATGCTGGAATATCACACATTTATGTGTCAGATGTTGCAGGATTTTGACAAGTTAACATTACTTGTTGGGGCTTATATGATCTATGTGAACTACAAAGGGGCAGCCATTTTTTCAAGAAATTATGGGATCCTGGCATAATTCAGTTCATTTAGAAGGCATCAGAAATATTCAGTTTGCAAATAATAACTCATACTGTTGGCATGAAGAAGTGTGATCCTGAGTTAGATGACTGTGGCATTGCTTCTAGTACGTGGGAGCTCGCTACTATGCTGATCAGTTTGCAATACCACCTTGTCCTTGGAATGAAACACTCTCCACATGGGAAACAAGGAGCACCCGTACAGTGCAAATCTCAGGAAGGCAATGGTTTCTGTACAGAACTTAACATTGCAAAGCTTATGTATGTCCCTCCAGATCAATTGTGTGAGGCTTTTGCTGGGTGGGTGATGTTCCCAGTAGCTGTGAATTCAAGAAAACAAGGGATGAACTCACTTGATTGCACCTAATGCTAAAGAGTTGCTACTGGTTATCTTGTTGATAGTTAGGCTACGGGATCTAGACATATATAAATTCAATATCAACAAGTCTAGTTATGACTGCCAACCTGCACAAATGTATAGAAAAGTTGGACAACAAAGGCTGAGCAAAGAGTAGGTTGTGCAGGATATGGTGACAACCGGCACAAGTGTTCACAAAGAATGTCAAGCAAAGAATGCACAAAGAAGAGTAGGCCCACTAGCGGTTGCTGGAGGACAAGCAACATTTCGAGGCGGTGAAAGTGTAACACCCATACTACCTGGACTTGGTCTATGGAAGGTGGGGCCTAGCTCTAAGCGTATGAAGGAGAGATACAAGAGGAAGTCACACGGGAGGAGAGAAAGGGACAGAAATCAAATCAGAAAGCCCATCGGGGGTTTTCCCTTCTTGTTCATTCTCGGCGGCGATCTGATCTTTGGTGAGTGCTAGTACATCTTCCTCACGTCCTGACCATCTTCCCCCTTCCGTTACATTATATACATAAATTTTACAATGCATCTAGATATATATTATGTCTAGATCTATATATTATGTCTAGATCTATAGTAAATATTATGTATCTAAATTTGCTAAAATGATCTACAATTTGAAACGGAGAGAGTATAAAGGTATGCAACTTTTTTGCATGTTCGAGAAAAAAAAGCTATAGTATTATGCTTCACTATGCACCAATTATCTATTCTTCTATTCTTCTTAATTCTAAAGAACGGAACAGATCCTTCATGAATTCTGCCTGTTTGCTTCGTCCGCCCTCATGGTGAGACGTTCCTCCGTTATCTTCGTATGGGCATCAGATTATCCGTTTTTTTCCTAAAACTCTTCTACTCCGGCTTAGAATCCTCCTATTCCTATTATGACACGAACTCATGCATAGATATATGTTCCTGTATATAACATTGGAATCTACCTATCTATCTATCTATCTATATCTATATATCTATACATATTATAAAGAATCAAAACTTTTGAGATATCCTTTTACCTAAAATATTTCCACCCACCTCTCACGAGGACCCACTGATTAGAAAAAAATTGGTCAGTAGGAGGCACGACAGGAATCACTAGTGAAAAATCCGCAATTCTAAAATATTTCTACCAATTCGCTCTGATTTTTTTCACTAGCGCAAAACTTTACCCGCCCACGCGCGCACACGCTTGCTGCTCGCCCCAATCACGCCCTCAACCGGTATGCCACTTTTCCTTTCCTATCGCATGGCTCCCCATGCATCCCCACTGCCCCTGCTCCGTCGCAATCTCCTCCCCTCCCCATCCTCTCCACCGAAGCGGCTTCAGAAGTAGGAGGCGGCGGCTGGCCCCAGGAGGAGAAGAGCAGACATGGTGCCGGGGCGTGCCGTGGTCCCTTCCCCCTCTATATGCGCCGATGGTCCATTGCGGACTCGCTTGCGATGGGCGCGGCCTCATCCGTTGGTACAGGATTCAGAAGCGGCGGTGGTGAGTAGCCGAGGAGGGAGAAAATTGCTATTCTAGAACTTCAAACAATGAGCTTTGCTATTATAGGACTCCAAACATTGACTTTGCTAAAATGATCTTTGAAACACTGACACCTTGTTATGTTCATATTTGAGGTCTTTTAATCAATAGAATACCCAGAAATACATGTATTTTGGCCCATGTGACCCTTTTACCTTTGTGATTCACGTAGGTCAGGACTCCGTTTCGTTTTTTGTCGATCTCATCGCATCGGACGCTCGCGCCCAGGCTCGCGCGCCGCCGCCGCCAGACTCCCGACCCCGGACGTTCGCTGGTCGTTTGCTGCTGCTGCTGGCCATGGCGCTTGCTCGCTCCTGCCTGGCCGCTCGCTGCTGCGTGGCCGAGGCTTGCTCGCTTGCTGCCTGGCCGCCTGAGCAAGCAGGCAGGCTTGCTCGCTATTGCCTGGCTGCCTGGGCAAGCAGGCAGGCTTGCTCGCTGCTGCGCCTGGGCAAGCAGCGCTAGGAGCCAAGCAGAAAACGACTTTATGGTCTGGGCGGGAGTCCGGGGTCGGGAGTCCGGCAGCGGCGCGGGAGTCCGGTGTCGGGAGTCTGGCGGCGGCGGCGCGCGAGCCTGGGCGCGAGCGTCCGATGCGATGAGATCGACAAAAAAACGAAACGGAGTCCTGACCTACGTGAATCAGAAGGGTAAAAGGGTCACATGGGCCAAAATACATGTATTTCTGGGTATTCTATTGATTTAAAAGATCTCAATGTCATGCATAATAAGGTGTTAATGTTTCAAAGGTCATTTTAACAAAATCAATATTTGGAGTCCTATAATATCAAAGCCCATTGTTTGAAATCCTACAGTACCAATTTTGTCCCGAGGAGGAGGGCGGAGGAGTCGAGGCGACGGTGGCGATGCTGTACCCGGAGTAAATCTCTCTTTTTCTCGGGGTACAGTAGATCGTGGAGTTCGGCTTCACGGTCAAGGCCGCGCTGGATCAGGCCGGCCACTACGCGGAGGACTGTCGCTGAATCGGCGAGCTCCTGCGCAGGCTGCGCGCCATCGCCGCACACCTGCAGGAGGGAGCGCCGCCCGAGGCCACGGATGGCGCCGGGACGCGGCGGAGGGCCTGGGGGACACCCTGCGGTGCGCGTCCGAGCTCGTCGCCAGGTTCCCGCGCCGCAAGAACCTGGTGATCCGCGCCTTCGAGGTCGGCGACGTCGCCGAGAACCTCCGTCGGGTGCGCCTCGATGTGCTGCTCAACCTGGGCGCGGTGGTCCTCGCCGACGTCGTCCACACCGCCGCGATGGTGGCCGAGATTAAGGAGGTGGTCAGTCAGCTCCGTGCTGACTTCCAACGCAATGTTCGCCAGAATCTTGCAGATTGTGGCTGCTCATCCTGATGTTCATCTGAGAGAAGAGGTATCGTCGTTGCTTTAGTTTATTTGCCCCGCCACCAGGAGTAGTGATGGCCTAACTGATTTTACAGGATGGCACCAAAATTTGTTTTTTTTGTTGTTATTAAAATACAGCTCAAAGTAAACACTACTATATATGCTTTATGCAAGGTTAGTAGTAACTGTCGGAAATATTTTACTGTGATCTTCACGGTTAATCGCTAATCGCGTTTAACCACCTAAATATGATTAAAAGGAAATCTAATGATAAAAATTTATTGGGCTGTGATCAGCATGCCCATTAGGATTTGTTTCCGGAGGCTGGCCCCCAGCCCCACAACCCTATAAATATAAGGTCGTGGCTACCAATCTAAACACACTAGAAAAAAATATTTTCCACGTTTTCTAAAACCTAGCCGCATAAGTCTGATCGTCGAAGGCGCTGGAGGTGTTTGGAAGACCAAGCGTTCCAGGACAGTGTCGTTAGCGTCCAGAAGGCCGTCGCTACCCTGCTCGTACATCTACACCGACAAGTACGCCTACTTACTCTACAGCTCAGGCGTCATCAACACAGGGAGCTCCAATGGCTACTACTGCTAACGCTGGTATAATGATTTACCCACCAAATTTCGCATTTGCTAATTACGTTCATTAGCAGAATCAACATTTGGTACCAGAGCCATACTTATACCTAACTTGATTCAATCTGTTAATCTAAAGTCTAAAGTTCCTTGTTTGTCGGATTAGATTGATTTCATAAGTTGTGCAGATCTAAATCCTATTGCACAACTAAAAGGATAAGTTTTATGTATGCAGTGATGTTTTAACGAGCAAAGTTTTAATTTGGATAAGTTAAGTACCTCCGATTAGATCTAAATAATTAGGGTTAATGCTAATTCATGTTTAAACCAAGGTGATTAATGGTTAATTGATGATTAAGCTAAGTAATTAGGGTTCTAGGGTTTCGGCATGTTACTGTATCTCCCAAATTAAGTCCCTGTTAATTTTATCTCGCAAATTAAGGCTAAATCCATGAGGTTAGATGCATCAGTAAGCAATTAGAAGAAGGGAAAAAGCCAAATTTTCAGATCGCATCAAGAAATCCCCAAATCTTCGTGAACCCTAACCCTAAAGTTGAAGAAATCTCACCTGTTACCATGAGGATGGCTCGTTGCCATGAGCAAGCACCTCAGTGGAGCACCCCCGACGGAACTGCGCGCGACTCGGTTGCACGCGGCGCCGGCGGGAGGGACCATAGAGCTGCAAAGGAGGGCAGCGGCCAGCGCATCAGGAGGCTGGACCATGGCACCTGCTCGCGCGCGGCACTAGTGCGGCCCCATGTGGCGCACGGCGCACGCGGCAGGGCGCCCGCAGCAGCATGCTGGCCCCCCGGGCCAGCATGCTGGCCCCCCCGGGCCAGCGCTTTGCGGCAGCCGGCGGCCAGTAACGCCAGCAGCAGGGTGCCCGCGGCAGCGGCAAGCTGGGCTCCACGAAGATAGTTGCGCCTGCGCGCAAGGCGCACCGTACCCACGGGACATGTTGCAGCGGCCACCGGCGGCCGGGCGCACGCGGCAACCTGCTGGGCCCCACGAGGCCAGCGGCCCGCGAGGCACGCGGCGCCCAAAGCAGCGCCCAGCAGCCGGCTGCACGCGGCGGGCCACAGCACGCGGCAGCCACGCAGCTGGCGGCCATGCTGGGCGCCCGTGGCGGTTGTGCGGCACACGCGGCGGCCAGCTGGGCCCCACGCGGCAAGCTTCGCCCGCACGACCGGCGGCAATGGGCTGTGCTCTCAAGCGGCGGCATGAAGGAGGCACCGCCAGCTGCCTACTGAGAAGAAGGAAGGAGGAGTGAACCGGTTAGGGTTTCCCGACCGGCCTTCCCTTTCTTATACGGCGCTTAATGTGTTCCGGACCGCTGGATTTTGATAAACGGTCAAAATCGCGGCACATTAGGGTTTCCGGTAGCTGGGCCGCGTGCGCGATTTTGGGCCGGACCGAGCGCGTCTTGGGCAGTGGGAGGCTGCGCGCTAAAGGTTTTGGACCGAATTTTGTTGTCTTAGCCCAGTTTACTGTTTTTAAGTCCTTTCCCTTTACTGTTTAAAATTTTAAGCTTTATTTATTTACTGTTTAATGTGTTTTTAGCCTAATTTAATTCTGTTGCGCTTATAAATTCCAGTATTACATTTATAATTTTTTCATGAGTTATTTTAAATGTTTATCTATGTTTAATTGCATTTATTCACTGAAAATCATGTTTATCCACCATATGTAATTTAGATGCGCTCTATTTAAATGGAACCATCGGGAAGTTTATTTAGAGTTTACTTGTAATTAATTCTGACCTCGTTGTTTTAATTATGAGTTTTATGATAAATTTCGTTTGTCTTTCCCATCGGTGATGCAAATTGAAATTTATGTGTGACTTTAATCAGACCATCGTAGGGTTAATTTCATACTTTTTATGAGCATCTTAAATGTGAATTTAATTGAGTTATAATTTTCATGATTTTTCGGTGAACAACATGATGAATTAGGTGAGTTCCATTGAGTCCCTGAATGGCACCAACTACCCCAATTGGCAGATGCAGGTGCAAGTGGCTATTGCTATGTGCGAGTATGATCTCGCGCTACGTGAAGACAAGCCAGCAGAGCCTACTGAAGCAAACGCTGACCGTACTTCCATTGAAAAGTGGGAGAGATGTGATAGGATGGCCAACATGATCATTAAGCAAACGATCTCACCGGCTTTCCTTGGTGCTATTCCTGATAAGGACCAGGATGGGAATGAGCTAACCGCCAAGGCTTATCTTGCCAAGGTGGAAGAAAATTTTAAGACCTCATCCAAGACTTATGCTAGCACCCTCATCATGAAGATGCTAACTTCACATTATGATAGGCAAAGTGGAATCAGGGAGCACATTATGAATATGTGTGACATGGCAAATAAGCTGAGGGCAATGAATATGGCTATCTCTGATGGTTTTCTAGTGCACTTCATTATGACTTCGCTGCCTCCACAGTACAGTCCCTTCAAGATAAGCTATAACACTCAGAAGGCAACTTGGAGCATGAGTGAGCTCATTAGCTACTGTGTTGAGGAAGAGGAAAGGCAGAAGGCTGAGAGAATGAAGGAAGCTGTCAACATGGTCAGTCAGCGCTTTGAGCGCGTTAGTGTGAGCAATGCTCCTAAGTACCAGGCTGAATCAGGCAGCAGCAAGTAGCATAAGAAGAAGAAATTCAAGGGCCATAAAGTGAACAAATCTGTGCCGCACAAGAAGACTTCTGATGAGAAGTTGTGCAAGTTCTGCAAGTCACCTAAGCATGTGCAGATGGACTGTGCAGGATTTAAGGAGTGGCTGAAGAACTAAGGTACAATTATTGATTATGTATCTTTTATTGATAAATTTTTCTTAGTGAATTTTTCTCCTGATACTTGGTGGATTGACTCAGGTGCCACTATGCACATTTCCAATTCATTGCAGGTATTCAGTTCGATCCAAACTATAAGAGAGGGGGAGCGAAGCCTAAGAGTGGCTGATGGCAATGAAGTGAAGGTTGAAGGCATTGGGAGCTTCGACTTGGTGTTTCCAGGCGGCTTCCAACTTCGTTTAGAGGATGTCCTTTATGTTCCTAGTTTAAAGAGAAACCTTATTTCTGTTTCGAGATTAGATAAGTCGGGACATATTTGTGAGTTTGGCAACTCAAAGTGCAACAATAAGTTTCATAATATTCGTGTGGGCCTTGGTCATTTGCAAGGCGATTTTTATTTGCTCTCTCTTGATGATGGTTATTCTGTGATGAAAGTGTGTGAAAAGCGTAAGCGTGATGATGAGACTTCTTCGAAATTGTGGCACTGTCATTTGGGCCACATTTCGAGGGGGAGAATTGAGCGTCTCATAAGAGAAGAGATTCTCCATTCATTAGATCTTTCAGACTTGGATCAACAATGTGTTGACTGTATTAAGGGAAAATTCGCTAAGACTATTAAGAAAGGAGCTATTCGGAGTTTGAGCCTATTAGAAATAATTCATACTGATATATGTGGCCCGTTTCCCATAAAGTCGGTAGATGGTTTTGACTCATTCATTACTTTCACTGATAACTTCTCTCGTTATGGTTATATTTATCCCATTCGTGATCGGTCCGAATCATTAGACAAATTCAAAATATTCAAGGCTGAAGTGGAAAATCAGCATAATGTCACTATTGAAATTGTGAGATCAGACCGAGGTGGTGAATATTATGGGAGACATGCTTATTTTGTCAGATACCTGGACCATTCGCTAAGTACGTTGAAGAAAATGGTATAAAGGCCCAGTAAAGCATGCCGGGCGAACCGCAGCAAAATAGAGTAGCTGAGCGTCGTAACCGGACAGTTATGAACATGGTACGTAGTATGCTTAGTTATTCTACCTTGCCTTTAGAACTGTGGATGGAAGCGTTAAAGACAGTTATGTGTATACTTAATCGGGTCCCTACCAAATCTGTTCCAAAGACTCCTTATGAATTATGGTTTGGGAAGAAACTGACGCTTAATTATTTACGTGTGTGGGGCTGTCCTGCTGAAGCTAAGTTATTTAACCCACAACAAAAGAAATTAGATTTTAAGACGGTGAGCTGCCATTTCATCGGATACCCTGATAAGTCTAAGGGATACCGTTTCTACTATCCTGATCGCTTCACTAAGTTTGTTGAGACCAGACAGACTCTGTTCCTAGAGGATGCAGGAATGAATGGGAGCTTTCCAAGGAGGGAAATAAATCTTGAAGAAATTCAGGCTGAGCTTCCCATCCCAGTGATTCAGGAGATAGTAACACCTCAGTTAGTGCCGCTGTTCGTACCCTCTGTTCAGAGTACACCTTCTGTTCAGATTACGCCTCCTGTTCAAAGTACTAGCACTGCTGCTCCGGTTGAAGTAGCTCCTGAGCCTGTGAGTGTCGGTGTTTTACCGTCAAGTCCACCGAGGGAATACCCCCGAGGTGGTAAGTTGTAGGTAGGGTGTTGTCGAGATCAGGAACTAGAAGGTGCAAGAAACACAAAGTTTAGACAGGTTCGGGCCGCCGAGAGCGTAATACCCTACGTCCTGTATGGTTTGTATTGCCTTAGAAGTTATGAGATTGTTAGTTATTCTTTGGAGGGGTCCCTGCCTGCCCTTATATAGTCTGGGGGGATAGGGTTACATGGAAGTCCTAGTCGGGATGGCCTGAGGAGTCCTACCCGAGTACGGCTCGGGTAGTTTCCTTACGTCCGACTAGTTCCAGTGCTACACGACTAGTTACAATGAGGATAAGGTATGGCCCATGTGCGATCCCATACTACATGTATATGTACGCCAAGAGAGCAGTCCCGCTGCCCGGGGTCTGACAAGCCCCCGAGCTCTTCGCAGCTGAGTACTGTAGGCTTCCGAGTACTTCTGGAAGGTGTCTTCAGGTCCCTGCTGAGGCCCCTTGAGAAGGTGCCTTCCGAGTATTTCCTTGGCTGCATCGAGGCTGTGAGGTGCTCAAGCCCCGAGTAGTCTTCAAGTGTTCTTTTATATGGGGTGCGATGAACTCGCACTCCATATGGAGTAGACCCCGAGCCTTTGGTTGAATCGAAGAATCAGGCTGAGGGTCAAATTAATCTTGAATCTTTGGTCTGTATCTTCCAAGAATTTTTGAAAAATAAGCCATCGATGACACGTAACCCGCAGCCCCCAAGCCTTTAATCCAAATTCCCTAGTTTTGGAGAAAAGGATCTAAACAATCATGGCATGGAATGTAGGTTTTTGAATTCAATTGTGCGAAATTTTAAGGTTAAATTGCACTGGAAGTGAAAAAGTCCGAACTCTCGGGAGCCTATCCCAGAGAAAATAGCTAGTCTCCCTTATCCGTTGCACAAAACCCGTAAAATCCTTTTAATCGAATCGTTATCCCGAGAAAAACTCTTCGGCTTCCAAAGGAAAAATGGGGAACTGCTGGTTATAAATAACCCTGCGGTACCCTTTAGGGTTTTCACCCTACTCTGTTCTCACTGCGGTAAAAATAGATCTACTTTAGCCAAGAACCCTAGCCGCCGCCGCCCCAAATCCGAGCACTTCTCCACCTCAATCCAAGCCTAGAACAACTCAAATTCTCGATTCTCGGGTTCACCCATGCCTGTGTGGGAAGAAATGGGTAGCCGATGGAGAAGGTGGATCATCGCCGCTGTCGGTGAAGGTCGCCAGGACGATGGTCGAGGGGTCATCGTGGTGGGCCTCCACGATCAAGGAGAGGGATCTGCTCCGGCTTGTAGCCGAGCGGGTCTTGCAAGAGGAGAGCGTCGTCCAGTGGCGGGTCGCCGGCACCGATTCATTGCCTTGGGAGAACACGGGTGAGACCATAATGTTCACCCCTTCTGCCGATCGCGGCCTTGCCCTTCCGTCTTCCGATTTCTTTCGCGGTTTGCTTGGATTTTACAAAATCAAGCATTACCATCTTCCCCCCCAACTCGATTCTGCACATTTCTATTTTTGTGCATCTTTGCGAGGCATTCCTAGGAATTCGCCCGCATTTTTATCTTTTCCGTCATCTCTTCCACCTCAAGCCCCAGCCAGATGAGGACAACCCCGCACTAGTCAGGGGAGCTGGGGTACAGCTGTGTGATAAGGCGTTGTACCACGAGTTCTCAACCCCGAGTAGCCTGTCCGGGTGTCACGCTCAGTGGTTCTACATCGGGAACCACAAGCCTAGCCTCCCCGGACGGGATAATGCCCCGCTGCAGCACCAGGAGTGTTGGCTGAAGAAGCCAACGGAGGAGGAATCCCGCGACATCCCCGAGTTGATGAAGCGGATCCAGCACCTCAAGGATCAAGGCGTCATTGGAGGTCTGTGGCATACTCGCTCATCGAGCGTCGCATCCAGCCTCTCCAGCAGCGTGTCCACCTTGGTTTTGAGTACGAGGGTACTCAGGACCCATCACGGATGGCACCGGATGTGCCTTCCGCCGAGGAGGTCATGCGCCGGGTCACCCGTCTGTTCACAGGGGTGACCTCGGAGCCGTACGTGCCGAGGCTCTTCGGAGCAGATTACTCGCCAAACCCGGTAAGCACTAACCCAAGTACCTCTGCTGTGTTCTTGAGCTGAATAGTCGTTTGCTGACTTGTTTTTGTCTGTAGGGCGACTTGGAACGGTTCAGGTCTCACCCGCCTGAACCCTTCTTCGAGGACCCGGCCCAAGACACGCCCGCCGCAGGAGACGCGAGTGATGTTGCTGCGAGGCCACCGCGCACGAAGCGGGTAGCAACTCGCAAGCGGAGCGTTGCTGCAGCAGCGGCAACACCAAGCAGTCGCGAAGTGATGTAAGTAGCTGTCACACCCGATTCTAGAAAGAGCCAGATGCATCTCATATGTGCGCCAGGATCATGTTCACACACACATGATAGACTAAAAAGTGTAATATATCAAAGACAATGCTCAAAAAGTAACTAAATAAAGTATTTAACAATATTACACTCCGAATAAAAGAGACAGAAAGGTCTCCATCTTCCACAGGCGATGACTGGTGAACGCAAAGCCTAGAACTCCTCGTAGTCGTCGAAGTTCTCCTCTTCAAAGTTCTCTTCTGAACAGCAGTGGGCAAGGGTGAGTACTCTTATGGTTGGTACTCAGCAAGTGGGGAGAATATGCAAGGCCATCAAGGATAGGCTAAGGTTTGCAGCAGCGAGCACTTTTAGTTAGTTAAGTATTTATTAGCAAGCACCTATTAACTAGGTTTAAGTTTATACCATCCCACTTTAGCAAAAACATAAAGGTACCAGCAACATAAACATAAACCACGAACCATAATTTAATTAATCGTCAAGTTTCATTATCATGTGAGGGCCCAAGCCACTCTTAACCGTGAGTACGGCTGTTATGACAGTTTTACACTCTGCAGAGGTTGTACACTTTACCCACAAATCATGTTCCCCTGAGTCGCCCGGGTTTGCAAGGCCCTTAAACACTTCCGAGGTGAGTGGCGAGGGTACACTACGAAGCCTTTACAAAGACATGTCGAGAGCTAGGCAACCCGCTAGAGTTTCAGTAGCAGTGTGGTCCATAAACCTCCCTAATGGTCAGCTCCTTAGCAAAGGCAGCTACCCCAAGAGGACCGGGCTATGACCCCTATCACCGACCCCCTCCTTGCCCTTTCGGTAAGGCCACCAGCTAACCACACATCTAATTAATTGGCTAAGGTCAGAGCCATATGACTTTGTGGTTGCACTGTTCACTTGGGTGGTTCTCCATGTTCCCATTAAACAAAGTTGATCTTGAATTAACGCGGTACAACAACATTATGAAACGTAATCATAATAATCATAAGAGTAAACCAACACCAATCCCAAAGTTTGCAACTAAGCGTGACTACCCAAAATGAATAGTAAACACAGGTGTTTCAAGGCTTTGGGTAAAAGACTAGGTATGTCCTTAGTATAGGTAACCCATCAAGTTTATGCAAAGCAACATTAAGATAAGGTGAATTATCATGCTGTTGTTGGGATAAAATAGAATATGCAGGGGAGGGAAGTCCACTTGCCTTCCTCAAACAGTTGTTGATTCTCTTCCTCGTAAGCTTGCTCTTGGTCTTGCTCGAACGTCACATTGTCTACGCGATCACACAAACAAGCATACACAAACAAATAAGACACAGTACAATAAGCAGTACAAACAGAGAGTAAAAAGATGATAATATTGTAGTTCATGATGCAAGGATCGCGTGAGCGCAAGAATCGCTGAAATCGGAGTTGAAAGGATGAAGATATGGCTAAAACAGTGAATCAGGGACCTAACTGCGAGAGTTTTGAACTTCCAGGGGCTAGATCTAAAGAAATCAGGGGCTAAAACATAACTAAACCTTAAACAGAGGGTCGGAGTACAAAACTAGAGGTCCTGGACGGCGGGTACTAATTCTAGAAAGGTCAGGGGTTGGGACAGAAAAAGAAAGGGCTGAACTCTAATTATTTTTCTACTGATCTGGACTGCGGGTTGATTCCTGGAAAACCTAGGGGTTTTTCTGCAAAGGTTCCGGGGACGACTAGGGTTGGGCGAATCTGGTCCGTTGGATCAGAATCGGGCGGCGGGGTAAGGGTCGGGCGAATCGGACGCGGCTCGGATCTGTTCTGGCCATTAGATCTAGATCGAGCGGTAGGAAAAGGGTCGGCTTGGGTCGACCCAGCGGAGTTAGGGTCGGGCGAATCGGACGGCTGTGCTGGGCGCCGGCGGCGAGCGAGTGCGGCGGCGGACGGCCGGAGTTCACCGAATCCGGTGTTCCGGGGCTCGGTTCAGGCTGGGGTTATGCCGGGGAAATAGAGGGTGGCACGACGAAAGTGGTGGGGGTCACGGGACGGCCGTGCGGCGAGCGTGGACCGGCGGCCACGGCGGCGGGCAGATACAGAGCTCCGATGAGCAATTGGGGCTGCGACAGAGCTAGAGAGAGGGGGGAAACGGGGGCGGCATGGTGCTCACCACCTCGCGGAAATCCGGCGGGGGTTGTAGTTGTTGGAGAGACATAGGGACGGCGAGTCGACGGAGGGGCGGCGACACGGGGCGGCGGCGTTCCTCCGGTGTGCGGTATCCAGCGGCGTGCGACGGTGCCGAGTAGAAGAAGTGGCTGACGACGGCTCTGGGTGCAAAGGAGGGCTCCGGCGTGGGTTTTATTGGGGCGGAGTGGCCGGGGAAAAGGAAGGCGGCGGCTCACGCGGCGGCCTGCGAAGGAAAGGGGCGGAGCGCGTGCCGCGGCCGGTATGGCAGGCCAGCATCACGGGGAAGGAAGGAGGGGACGCGGGCGACGGCGCGGGGACGAACTGGATTCGGGGTGAGGAAGGAAAAAGGAAACGGGAGGGAGGCGCGGACGACGGCGCGGCGCGTCTGGCGTCGCAGCGGAAAAAGGAAAGAGGGGAGAAGCGGAAGGAAGACGAAAGGAAAGGAAGAGAGGGCGCCGACAAGTGGGACCCAGCTGGCGGTGAGAGAGAGGTGAGGGAGAGTGAAACGTTTTGGGCCAGCTGAGTTCGGCCGGGGGGAGGGGAAAAAGAAAAAGGAGAAGAGAAAGATTTGGGCCGACTGGGTTGGGCCGTGAGAAAAAGAAAATAGAAGGAGAAGAGAGAGAGGTTTGGGCCGGGCAAAAAGAAAAGAGTGGGAGAAGAAAAAGAGAGAAAGATGCATGCATAATTTTATTTTGTGATTTTTATAAAAATATTTTTAAAATTTTATTTCCTATATTTTTGGGTGTTACAAAACCTACCCCCTTAAAGAGAATCTCGTCCTCGAGATTTGGAAGGTTTAGGGAACAACTGAGGGAATTTTTCAATCAGTTCATCTTCTCTTTCCCAAGTAGCCTCATCCTCTGAGTGGTGACTCCACTGTACTTTGCACATTTTGATCACCTTGTTCCGAGTAATCCTCTGAGATGTTTCCAAGATTCTAACCGGATGCTCTGCATAAGTCAAATCTTCTTGTACATTGAGTTCCTCCAGCGGTAACTGCTCCTCAGGCACTCTCAAACATTTCTTTAGCTGTGATACGTGAAACACATCATGGACATCTGACAATCGTGCCGGTAACTCCAATTGATATGCCACTTCACCTTTCCTTTCCAGGATCTGAAAAGGACCAATATAACGCGGTGACAAATTTCCTTTCACTTTGAATCTACGTAAACCCTTGATGGGTGATACCTTCAAATACACAAAATCTCCAACTTCAAATATCAATTCCCTTCTTTGTGTGTTAGCATAACTTTTCTGTCGTGACTGAGCAGTCTTGAGATTATCCCGGATTATCTGGACTTGTCTATCCGCTTCTTGAAGAATCTCTGGCCCAAAAACCTAACTTTCTCCTGTCTGATTCCAATACAATGGTGTCCTGCATTTTCTCCCATATAATGCTTCAAATGGGGCCATCTTGAGACTTGTCTGATAACTGTTATTGTAGGAGAATTCTGCATATGGCAAGCTTTTATCCCAACTACCTCCATGCTTGAGGGCACATGCTCTCAACATATCCTCTAATACTTGATTCGTTCGCTCAGTCTGACCGTCTGCTTGTGGATGATATGCGGAACTGAAATTGAGCTTTGCATCCATGGACTCATGTAATTTCTGCTAGAAACGCGACGTGAACTGAGTACCTTGATCAGACACTATCTTCTTTGGAACACCATGCAGACACACAATTCGTGACATGTATAGTTCTGCTAACTTGGCTCCAGTGTATGTTGTTTTGACCGAGATGAAATGTGCGACTTTTGTCAATCTGTCCACAATAACCCATATCGAGTCATAACCATCACGAGTACGGGGTAACCCTACAATGAAATCCATACCAATCTCTTCCCATTTCCATTCAGGTACCTTCAATGGCTTGAGTAAACCTGCTGGTCTCTGGTGTTCTGCTTTCACATCTTGGTACTTCCAGGATGAATGGAATAAGCGGAATCATGTGCTTCCTTCAAAATGAGTTCACGAAGGTGATCAATTTCAGGTACACAGATCCTCTTTCTGAAGCAAACAGTTCCTTGTTCATCTTTGGTGAAATCCGTAGTCTTGCCTAAACCAATTTTAATCTTGATCTCTTTGATCTTAGCATCTGTCAACTGCCCTTTTCTGATCTCTTGTTCTAATGTAGGTTCCATCTCCATGGTCATGGCTTCCGCCTGTGTGACAATTCCAAGGTTCAAACGTGCCATCTCCCAACACAATTTCTGAGGCATCATTCGAGCAATCATCATATTTGCTTGTCCTTTCCGGCTTAGGGCATCTACCACAACATTTTCCTTGCCAGGATGATACTGAATATCCAAATCATAGTCTTTGATTAATTCTAGCCATCTGCGCTGTCTTAGGTTAAGATCCTGTTGCGTGAAGATGTACTTCAGACTCTTATGGTCCGTGAAGATCTGACACTTGTTTTCAATCATGTAGTGCCTCCAAATCTTCAATGCGTGCACGACGGCAGCCAATTCCAAGTCATGGGTAGGATAGTTCTGCTCATGCTTTCTAAACTGTCTAGAAGCATAGGCCACAACTTTGCCTTCTTGCATTAACACACATCCAAGTTCCATTCGTGAAGCATCTCAATACACATCAAACCCTTTGTGGATATCCGGCATTATCAACACAGGAGCAGTGGTCAATCTTGTTTTCAGCTCTTCAAAACACTTCTGGCATGAAGCGTCCCACTTAAATTCTTTCCCTTTTTCCAACAAAGAAGTCATGGGTTTCACAATTTTTGAGAATCCCTCAATAAATCTGCGGTAGTAACCAGCAAGTCCGGGGAAACTTCTGATTTCAGGCACAGTCTTCGATGGATTCCAATTCAGAACATTCTGAACTTTACTCGGGTCTACTGCAATTCCTCCATCTGTGATAACATGTCGAAGGAAAGAAACTTTTGTGGTAGTGTCACACCCGGTTTAAGGATAAAACCGAATGCATGACTATATGTATGCCAGGATCAAGTTCCATACATATAGTGACATCATTAGTGAATAACAACAACAGTATCACGTAAAGAAATATAAATAAAGACTTACAAGACTATTAGAGATATGCGCTTATCATGGAAACGAAGGCTCCAAACTTCACAGGCAAACGACTGGGGGTTGCGTACGCCTAGAACTCTTCATCATCTTCAGTAGACTTCACACCTTTTTCTTCTGAGCAGCAGTTGGCAAGGGTGAGTACACTTATGGTTGGTACTTAGCAAGGCCACAAGAAATAACCAGAGTAACGATTTATATCCATCTTTAAGTTTATTAATCATGTGAGGGTCCAGGCCACTCTTAACCGTGAGCACGGCTGTTATAACAGTTTTACACTCTGCAGAGGTTGTACACTTTCACCACAAGTCGCGTAAAAGTTCAAAGAACTTTTGGACCCAACCATGCTGTGCTAGCTAGGCACAATACCACACTTCCGAGGTGTGATTGCATAGGGACGCTACGAGGCCTTTACAAAGATTCCCCAATAAGAAGTAGTCCGCTAGAGTTTCGGTAGCGGCGTGGTCCATAAACCTCCCTAATGGTCAGCACCTTAGTGAAGGCTGCTACCCCAAGAGGACCGGGCTATGACCCCTATCACCGACCCCCTCCTTGCCCTTTCGGTAAGACCGCTTCAAACTAGAGTCTCTAATTAATTAGCCAAGACCAGAGCCATATGATCCTCGTGGTTGTACTGTTTTCCTAGGTGGTTCTCCATGTTCCAATTAATACATGGTATTCTTATAAATAATCACAGATAGGAGGATGGTTAGGGTCACTTGCCTTTTTCCAACGAAAAGCTACTCTTACTGCTCTTCAGCTCTTGCTTACTTGGAAACCTTGATCTTCAAGCTTCATCAGCGATCATTCTACTCGAAGCAAACAACTAGCACAAACATACAAAATAACAAACAAGTACAGCTAAGAACAATACACCAATCACAAAACAAAAGCTTTTAAAAGAGCGTGCTAAAGGATAGGGCTCGCTGCTACGGTTATGAGAGCGCAAGAAACGCGGGAATCGGAGCTAGGGTTGAAAAGACACAGTTATCGGAGACTGGTACTATAAAAGAAACAAAAGAACTATAAGTTTTATTTATTTTATTTGGGAAAACAAATGTAAAGGATATTCAAAACAAAATATCCTTGATTATAATTAACTAATATTATATTTTTTTATTTATAAAAGCGGAGTAGAACTTAGTCATATTTTATTTGTGATTGTCTACGTACAAATTACACTAATTAACAATTAATTAGAAAGAAAACCTGTGAGAGCATCTAAACGCATAACTTTGTATTTGGTGTTCAACTAAACAAATTATATTTAGAACACATTTGAGTTGGTATTAATTGAATTGACATTAGTTATGAAAAACCGGAGGTAAAGACCTAGGTGGATTTTTAATTAGAAAACTAAGTGAGAGAACTTTAATCAAGTTAAATCTATTTTTAATTTAAAAATAGGAACTAAGGCACAACGACATGGCTAAACGGTAGCTTAGGCTTTAGAAGACTTAACGCAACGAGAACGAGTCGGAACGGAGCTAAAAATGACGAAGGTAGGGCTAAAACAAGGCTCCACGGTCTTATCTGCGAAGAAACTGATCTTCTAGGGGTTGAATTGAAGAAATCAGAGCCTAAAACATAATTAAACCTTAAACAGAGGGTCGGGGTGCAAAACTATAGGTCCTGAACGGCGGGTACTAATTCTGGAAAGGTCAGGGGTCGGGACAGAAAAAGAAAGGGCTCAACTTTAATTATTTTCTACTGATCTGGACTGCAGGTTGACTCCTGGAAAACCTAGGGATCTTCCTGCAAAAGTTTCAGGCTAGGGTCGGGTGAATCTAATCCGTTAGATCAGAATCGTGCGGCGGATCGGACGAATCGGCGGGGTAAGGGTCGGGCGAATCGGCGGTATGAAGAGTGGGTCAGGTGAATCGGCTGAGCAAGGAGAATGTCGGGTAAATTGGCAGTGAAAGTAAAGGTCGATTCTGGCCGTTAGATCTAGATCGAGCGGCAGAGGAAGGGTCGGCTCGATGGGATGAAAAGGGTCGGGCGAAGCGGAGCTGCGCTGGGCGTCGGCGGCGAGCGGGTGCGGCGGCGGACGGCCGGAGCTTCACCGAATCCGGTGTTCCGGGGCTTGATTCAAATTGGGTTTATGCCGGGGAGTGAGTGGGCGGTACGGCGAAGGTGAGGGTGGGTACGGGATGGCTGTGCGGCGGCTGCAAACTGGCGGCCACGGCGGCGGGCGGAAACAGAGCTCCGGCGAGGATTTGGGTATGCAGCGGGGCAAGAGAGAGAGGGGAAACTGGTGCGGCTTGGTGCTCACCACTTCGCGGATCTCCGGCGAGAGTTGCAGGCGACGGGGAAGCAGCGGGTTGGCGAATCGGCGGAGAGGCGGCGACACAGGGCGGCGGTGTCCCTCCGGTGTGTGGTCTCCAGTGGCGTGCGACAATGTTGTGTAGAGGAAAAGATTTGAGCTTGGCTCTGGTTGCAAAGCGGGGTTTCAGCGGGATTTTATAGGGGCGGATCGGCCAATAGTAGGAAGGCAGTGCTGCGGAATCGATCAGGACTTGGTTAAGAAGAAAGAAAGAAAGAAAACGGAGCACGAATGACAGCACGGAGTCGTTCCGGACTCTGGGTAAGGAAACAAGAAAGAAGAAGAAGGCGCCGACAGGTGGGGCCTAGACGTCGGTGAAGGCAAGGGTCGGGTGAGGGAATCGGCCACTGAGTTGGCCGCGAGAAAAAGATAAGAAGTAGAGGAAAAGAATTGGGCTTGCTGGAAGAAAGAATAGGAGAAGAAAAGAAATAAAGATGCATGCACAATTTTTAATTTATGATTTTTACGAAAATACTTTTAAAAGTTTCAACTCCTATGTTTTTAGGTGTTACAAAACCTACCCCCCTAAAGAGAATCTCGTCCTCGAGATTAGGAAGGACTAGGGAACAGCTGAGGGAATTCTGCAATCAGTTCATCTTCTCTTTCCCAAATTGCCTCATCCTCTGAATGGTGACTCCACTGTACTCTGCACATTTTGATCACCTTATTCCGAGTGACCCTTTGAGATGTTTCCAAAATTCTAACCGGGTGCTCTGCATAAGTTAAATCTTCTTGCACATCTAGTTCCTCCAACGGTAATTGCTCCTCTGGTACTCTCAAACACTTCTTTAACTGTGACACGTGAAACACATCATGGACATCTGACAATCGTGCCGGTAGCTCCAATTGATATGCCACTTCACCTTTCCTTTCCAGAATCTGAAAAGGACCAATATAAAGTGGTGAAAACTTTCCTTTCACTTTGAATCTACGTAAACCTCTGATGGGTGATACCTTCAAATACACAAAGTCTCCAACTTCAAATGTCAATTCCCTTCTTCGTGTATCAGCATAACTTTTCTATCGTGACTGGGCAGTCTTGAGATTATCCCTGATTATCTGTACTTGTCTATCCGCTTCTTGAAGAATCTCTGGTCCAAAAACTTGACTTTCTCCTGTCTGATTCCTATACAATGGTGTCCTGCATTTTCTCCCATATAATGCCTCAAATGGGGCCCTCTTGAGACTTGCTTGATAACTGTTATTGTAGGAGAATTCTGCGTATGGCAAACTTTTATCCCAACTACCTCCATGCTTGAGGGCACATGCTCTCAACACGTCCTCTAATACTTGATTTGTTCGCTCAGTCTGACCATCTGTTTGCGGATGGTATGCGGAGCTGAAATTGAGCTTGGTATCCATGGATTCATGTCATTTCTGCCAGAAACGCGACGTGAACTGAGTACCTAGACACTATCTTCTTTGGAACACCGTGCAGACACACAATTTGTGACATGTATAATTCTGCTAACTCGGCTCCAGTGTATGTGGTTTTGACTGGGATGAAATGTGTGACTTTTGTCAATTTGTCCACAATAACCCATATCGAGTCGTAACCATCATGAGTACGAGGTAACCCTACAACAAAATCCATACCAATCTCTTCCCATTTCCATTCAGGTACTTTCAATGGCTGGAGTAAACCTGCTGGTCTCTGGTGTTCTGCCTTCACTCTCTGGCACACATCACACAAAGCTACGTGAGTTGCTTCGTCTCTTTTCAAACCATACCACCAGTACCTTCCTTTCAAGTCTTGATACATTTTGGTACTTCCAGGATGAATGGAATAAGCGGAATCATGTGCTTCCTTCAAAATAAGTTCATGAAGGTGATCAATTTCGGGTAAACAGATCCTTTTTCTGAACCAAACAGTTCCTTGTTCATCTTTGGGGACGTCCTTAGTTTTGCCTAAACCAATTTGAATCTTGATCTCTTTGATCTTAGCATCTATCAACTGTCCTTTTCTGATCTCTTGTTCTAAGGTTGGTTCCATCTCCATGATCATGGCTTCCGCCTGAGTGACAATTCCCAAATTCAAATGTGCCATCTCCCAACATAATTCCTGAGGCATCAATTGAGCAATCATCATATTAGCTTGTCCTTTCCGGCTTAGGGCGTCTGCCACAACATTGGCCTTGCCAGGATGATACTGAATATCCAAATCATAGTTCTTGATTAATTCTAGCCATCTGCGCTGTCTTAGGTTAAGATCCTGTTGCGTGAAGATGTACTTCAGACTCTTATGGTCCATGAAGATCTGACACTTGTTTCCGATCATGTAGTGCCTCCAAATCTGCAATGCGTGCACTACGGCAGCCAATTCCAAGTCATGGGTAGGATAGTTCTGCTCATGCTTTCTCAGCTGCCTTGAAGCATAGGCCACAACTTTGCCTTCTTGCATTAACACACATCCAAGACCCATCCGTGAAGCGTCGCAATACACATCAAACCCTTTGTGGATATCTGGCATTATCAACACAGGGGCAGTGGTCAATCTTGTTTTCAGCTCTTCAAAACACTT
The DNA here is from genome assembly GCA_032594955.1 of Panicum miliaceum. Taxonomy (NCBI): domain Eukaryota; kingdom Viridiplantae; phylum Streptophyta; class Magnoliopsida; order Poales; family Poaceae; genus Panicum; species Panicum miliaceum. Next base: position 31,933,876 of record CM064060.1, read on the forward strand.
CTGGCATGTATCATCCCACTTAAATTCTTTCCCTTTTTCCAACAGAGAAGTCATAGGTTTCACGATCTTTGAGAAGCCTTTAATAAATCTGCGGTAGTATCCTGCAAGTCCGAGGAAACTTCTGATTTCAGGCATAGACTTCGGTGGATTCCAATTCAGAACATCTTGAACTTTACTTAGGTCTACTACAATTCCTCCATCTATGATAACATGTCCAAGGTAAGAAACTTCTCTCAACCAAAAATCACATTTGCTCAGCTTGGCATATAACTGATTCTCTCGGAGTTTCTGTAACACTATCCTCAAGTGCTCCTCATGTTCTTCCTCGTTCTGTGAATACACCAAGATGTCATCAATGAACACAACCACAAACTTGTCAAGGTATTCCATAAAAACCTTGTTCATAAGGTACATGAAGTATGCTGGTGCGTTGGTCAATCCAAACGATATCACAGTAAACTCGTACAGACCATATCTGGTAGTGAAGGCTGTCTTGGGTATATCCTCCGGTCGGATCCTTAGCTGATGATATCCTGATCTCAGATCAATCTTGGAGAAAACCTTGGCACCTCTCATCTGATCAAACAAATCTTCAATCCTGGGCAGTGGATACTTATTCTTGATTGTCACATCGTTCATTCTTACAATAGCTCCTCGATCACACTTGTTAATGCTCCACTACCACATAAAATACTTCTTGAATAATTAGTCTAATCCCACTTTTAACTATCCATTCCTCCTTCAGCTTCGTTGGCCCATCTTTTGAAGAACCTTCTTCATGTATTGATAAAGTGATTTGAATAGAACTGGACTGATTCCATGATCGCTTTTCCTTGGCTTGACTGTCTTCTTCCAAGATATCCTCAATTCTTCTCAGCCTAACTTTTACTTGCTTTGGTATCTTGGAGACTTGATGTGGTATGAGAATTGGGCATTGGGGATTGATGGCATTCTTGTCTAGCTGAGGTTTCCTGATCATCTATCCTACTAAGGGGGCAAACTGATGACATCTATCTGAGTGCAGGGCTATTAGAACTTTGGTCCAGGGGTTGATTATCATCCTCTTTTGCACACCAACTGGCAAGATGTCCGTCTTCTCCACACTTGAGGCAATATAATCCAGTATCACGCGACCTAATTACCTTACGCTTTGTTGGACATTTATTAACATAGTGACCTTTTTCACCACATTTGAAGCACACTCTTTTAACATATCCATTCTGGCTTCCTTTCTGCTCCACCATAGCTCGTGGAGCAATCTGGGCATCAGGATTCTTCTTGATAGTGTTGTCATGCGGAGTGTGACAACCCTGGTAATTACATTTCCAAAATCAATGTCATTAGCCTAACTCTATGCTTAAACCAACTAATGAAAGGGTGGAAAGAATTAGAACCAGTTCAGTTGGAATTCAAATTTAATTTGAGCACATTTGGTTACTTTTGAACTTTTAAATTTAACTTTCAAACCATAAGCCAAATGAGATTTTGCCTGAAACCAAAGTTGTAGAACTTTTTATTTTGAACAACTTTTGTGTTCAAAAGTTTTTGAAATTCAAATCAGAAAGAGGAGAAAACGCCCTGTTTGCACCCAGCCCCCTGAAGTTTTCCAAATTCTCGCATTCAGGCCCTCGCGCCCCCCCCCCCCCCCCCCCCCTCTCTCTCCTCCCCACTCGACCGCCGCGCGCCAGGTGGCCGGCGACGCCTGACCGGCGCGAGGCGCTAGGCCAGTGGCCGCCGCACCACCCCGCCACGGCCGGCTTTGCCCCCCTCCCCACACCGCGCGGCCCAGTGAGCGCCCGCGCGTGCACGCGACGCTGCCGCGTCCAGCCCCGCCGCCCAGCCGCCTAGTCGCCGCGCCCCGCCGTGCCGCCCCGGCTCTCGCGCCCCGCCAGTCGCCGCGCCCGCCCTCCGCCCGAGCCGCTGCAGCTGCTGCTCCACCACTCCGCGCGCCACGCTATCTCTCGCGCCCACGCCATATCTCGGCCGCCCAGTCACCGCGCCCGCGCTGCCGCCCGCCGTGGCCAGTGCACGTTGTGCCGTGCCCCCGCCCCGCGCGCTGCCCAGGCCCCTCCGCACCCCCTCCGCCCCCTATAAAAGCCCCGCCCGGCCACGCGCGCGAGCCCCAGCACCCTGAACGCCCTCGCCGTCGCCATTGCCGCCGCCGAGCGCCGCCCGCCCGTGGACAGCTCTCCACCGCCGCCCACCGCCCAAACTGACGCTTCAGCCACCACTACATCATCCCCCTGAAGCTCGCCGACCCACCCAACGCCGCCCAGAACCACCGGAGCGCCGCCGCCCGCGCTGCCGCCGCCGCCCCTGCTCGCCGTGGACAGCACGACCCCGACCTCCTCCGTCCAAGCCGAGCCCCTGAGCAGCTTCCCCACGCGCCACTGAAGCTCGCCGACCGGACCACACCGCCCCAAGCCCGCCGGAGCACCGCCGTCGACGCGTGCCGCGCCGCCGCCGCCTCTGCTCCAACGCCGGCGAGCCCTTCCCGGCCGTCCCCCACCTGAACAACACCCCCACAAGGTAGCCCTCGCACCCTGAACCTTCCCCGACCCTCACCCCTCGCCGCCGGCGAGCCTCTCGCCGGAATTTCGGCCGGCCGCCGTACCCGAGCCGCCCGAGGACCCAATTGCAAGAATTTAAATCTTTAGAAGGGTCTGCGCGTAAGATTCAAGGACCTAGTTGTAAAAGAAAGTTTTAAATCTAGATTCAAATTCAGTGAATTTGTAAAATTCGAATAAAATCGTAGAAAATTCAGAAAAATGCAAACTCAACTGTTCTGGAATCCTTAGAACAAACTCTACCACTGTTGTTACAGAAAGTTTCTCAGAATCTCACCATATTTTGCTCTACATTAAATGGAAGCTTTAATGGACTTATTTTGTGCCCACTGTTGTAGAACAATGCTGACCCTAAATTTTGGGCAGTAAGTTAGTTGCTTGATGCTTAGGACTGTGTAAAATGATCAGGCCCAAATTCCAACTCTAGCTTTACTATTTATTAAACTTAGTTTCATACCATGTTTAAGTAGAATGTTTTATCCCTGCATTTAGGTGGTGAATCACCCAATGAAACTTTTTCTATGCTAATGTATTGGTACCTAGAAGCCAGAGAAAAATTAGGAGACTTTTTATCTCACAATAACCTACTTATTTGATTTACGTGCTAATAACATACATTAAATCAAGAAAATAGTATCTTAGCTTGGAAAATTCTCAAATTTTTACTAGGAGATACACTGTGGTAGAGGTTGCTGTATCAAAAGTTCCAGGGACAAACACCCTGTGTAGGGTCCTGTAAAAGATTAATCCTTGAATAGCCTAGGTGTAGAATGTCATATTTTCTATGCTCTGAATACTGCATGATAAATCCTACAAAAATTACAGTAGCTTCTGCATGCTTAAGTAGCTCTGTAAAAATCTTAGACTCATTTGTTGCACCAATTGCTCTGTACAAAAAGAACAAGGATCTAACAGTGACAACGTAATATATTTTTCATAATTAATCTGTTACATAAAAGTGGCTGAAAATTTTACAGTAAGCGCATCTTTGCTTGATGTGCCTAAATCCAAAATTTCATGACCAGAAACTATCCATTGTAGTAATTACTCTTAAATCGTAATCAAGTGCCATTTCCACGACTTAAACTTGTGCACTCATGTAGAATCAACGACTCTCGCCGACGGAACTTACGAGCTGGTGCCCGCGTCCGAGAGTGAGCAACGTGAAGCTCAAGCGAATCTAACTGAAGCTCTTGAAGACCCGAGCCCAAGTTCGGAAGATCCCCAAGCGAACTGCGAAGGCAAGCCCCGGAGCATAACCCATTCTTTCCGAAATTATGCAACTCCTTACTCTTTGCTTGTGCATTAAGTTTATAGGAGTTGGATGAAACCTTAGTTGCATGATATCAGGAACCCTTGCTTGAAAACTAGACGTAAGGTTCGATAGAATGCTGTGCTAATAGGACTCCGGTAAAAGTCGAGTGATTTCCTGTCACTCGCGAGAAAATAGGAGTTGAATGACTACTACACGCTGCAATCATAAGGACACGGACGGGCTATGGAACGATGGTTACGATTGAGGCCCGTCTGTCTAGTGAAAAATGCTAAGGCCACAGGGTGTGGTAGTGATGGTTAAGTCTTGAACGTACTAAACACATGCCGAGATTATGGGAATCGGTGAGCTTAAGTACCTGATTGGCCCGGCAAGGGGACGGCATCCTACCCTTTGAACTTCGGTCCCATGTGCATATGGCGAGTGCAGAGAGTGGTCACGACCCGGCGCCGAACCGTGGCGTGGGGCTCTTGTACTCTCGGAGGGTAGCCCCGATCCACGACCCGGAAAGAAAGGGGAAAAGTTGCACGTGTGACTCTAGGGAGTAACCACGTGACGTGTGTTTGGGTTTCCCTTGCAAGGTTAAGAAATTCGATTCGAATCGTCCGTTTCTCACGGCTATTGAGACTGCTTAACCATTTTTACCCACAGAATAAGAAGAGGAACAAGGATGATGAATGAACTGGTTGGATGAAAATTTAATGCTTCACCATGTATGCTTTTGGATAGCTGCTTATCTAGAATGGTTAATGAAACTAGAATCTTGAGCTAAAAGTTGAAAGTAAGGACCCACTTGTAGATGCTTTTTGGCAAAACAAACCCCTGAGCCAAGAAGCCTTGCATGTCTAGAGTCAGTGGAGTCGATTCCACTACACGGGTAAGTCTTGCTGAGTATTAGTATACTCAGCCTTGCTTGTGGCTCATTTCAGGTGAGACCTTCGAAGATATGATTGCTAGCTTGACTTGGCCCTGCACTCTTCCCCCTGGTTGGTCGGTGGAATGGGATACGCCCCCGTCCAACGGAGAAAATGCCGAGTGATGTCTCGTACGGGCTTCATCGAGACATTCTGTATCGTCGAGTAGTTTCCGTCGTTTATTTCCGCTGCAACTTAAACTCTGAAGAACTTATTTATGATAATTGAAGTACTTGGTTTCTAAACTCAAAACTTGGTCTGTAATATTCACTTACATTAATGTTGTAATATTTGCTGGAATGTGGTATTCTCTGGGCTCATCGTCGCGTGAGCATGTGTATGTATGGCGCTCGATCCGATTACCGTGGTTGTATCGGGAGGTTATACCCGACAGACCAGTGGATTACTCCGTTTGAAGTGTAAGGTTAACCGAGATTGCCTTAATGGTGATGGTTAATACACTTGAGCCGGATTAATTCAGGTGGTTCTGCCACACGGAGGTAGAACAACTTTAGGTTGTAGTTGGTTGGAACAGGGTTGAGTACTGTTATGTACCAATGGTTCTGGTAACTCCATCTTCTGTTGGCTTTCTTCGCTTGCTTGTTTCTTGCGTTGCTTGATTCTACTAGGCTGAAATTCCTTGAAAGAAATACTCCAATCCTCAAGGTTCATAGTCTGAGTACCATCTTGATATTGGGTAACTCCCTCTTGGAAAGTCTCTTGGGTAGATAAATCCTTATTAATATCTAAATAGTAACTTTGTCTGGCTTCAGCTGTCATTAGGCTAGCATCCTCTTGAGGATATGGCTGACCATAATGCTCACAACATTGACATGTTCCTAGGGTCTTGATATCTTTATATTGTCTCTCAATTTCTAGCGCTCCGCGACTTTTCTTATTCCTTTGACGGTTCCAGGCTTCAGCGACTTGCCTCTTCACTGGTCCAGTAGGAATATCTAGTTTGGTCAACTTCATGTTATGAGGGGATGATGTATTGGGCTGCATCCTTCCTCGTAAGACTTGAGCCTGTATGGCTAATAGCTTCCTTTTATCAAACGGCGACAGAATTGGTGAAATCTGATGGTTATTACTACTAAGGGAGTCGTGGTTCATAGGAGCTGAGGCTTGCTCTGTAATATGCTGATGGATATTGATCATGGTTTGAGCCATTGTTTGTAGACTTTGAGTTTGTGCTGCCATATACTCTAGCATCCTGTGCTCAAATGATGAGGCTACAGGTGGAATGTTGAGATCACCTTCATTAGCTCTTTCTTCATGATTTCCGTTGGGACTCGCCATCTGGTTGGGTGGTAAGGGTGAGTTTAGAGGAGAAGGAGAGTAACTAAAAGACTGATTGGGGAATAAGGTAGAGTCCATGATATCATCTTCATTTGCTATCATCTCAAAAATCAAGCAAATAAATCAAGATAGAGAGGAGAATAACACAGAGGTGACAAAAGGAATTAGAGCATTCTTGGCATCAGCTTCCTTAATTTGTCGACCACTGTAGGTTTCTACTGATGATGCCGGTGTTGCCTCCAACTTCCTACTGGGTTATTGAGGTCATCATCGAAGTAAGGTAGACTGAAGAATAGCAAGCTGCAAGGTGGTGAAGGAACTAGAGTAGGGTCTTCTTTTCTTTGACTTGCTTCTATCCAGACGATGGTGGTGACAATAACTTCTGCTTGTTGACATTTTTAGCTTCCTTCTCGTCATCCTCTTTTTGGAATAGGGAGAAAGAAAGGAAAAGAACAAGGATGTGGGAGATACAAGAGAAGAACCCAACTAAGCAACTGACGATGGTGGTGACAATAACTTCTGCTTATTGACATTTTTAGCTTCCTTCTCGTCATCCTCTTTTTGGAATAGGGAGAAAGAAAGGAAAAGAACAAGGATGTGGGAGATACAAGAGAAGAACCCAACTAAGCAACTGATGTCATTGTAGGTAGAAGACCCACAATACACCAACAATCATTACAAAGAAGCAAATCAGGCAAGGTCATAAAGAAAAGCAACATCACGCAAACACAGAACTACACTAGTCAACACATAGTCAAGGAACGATGCTAAACGTTGTTAATAGGGCTCCAAGGGGTACTCCTAGGCATGGGTCGTCTCTTCAGGTTCAACATTCTTGATAGAGGCATCCTTCAGCTTGTGCAGTGTGGAATCTTGCTCTTCGGGTGAGGATGACATAGGCTTTCGCTGCCGATTTTGTCTTCTTTGGGTGTGAGGTGATCACTCCTTTCTTCAGCTGTCTTGAGCAGGCTTCGGGTCAGGTGGCACGAATGATCTAAACATTTTGAATAAAAGGAGAGTAGAAGGTTATCTTGGAATGAAAAAGGCAACGGAAAGAATCCAAAATGGTCGTGCTTAAGATGCAAGGGGGTCGGAGGTACAATGTGGAGGATAGATAAAATCAAGGAGGGGATATGTTTGAAAAGATATATAGGAATAAGAAAATATTAAGGAGTAGGGGTAAACAATATCACCAACTAATCAAAAGGAGGTTAGATGCAAGAGATAGGAAAATCATTCATCAAATGAGATGTATGATTAAGAGCAAGAAGTCATCCAGGAGAGAGGAAATGGTTGAAGGTTTAGCAAAAACTTGAAAGTGTAATTGTCAAGGGGGTTGAGTATAAAAGTAAGTTATCAAGGAAAGAGTAAGTCAATAGATAAGGATGGGGGTTTTACATTTGCAAAACAAGAAGGTCAGGTGAGAAAGGTGAGTTATCAAGGCGGGTTGAGAAAAAAAAATGGTCAAGGAGCGAGAATATTTATCGGGAAGGTCAAGGGTAAGACAGGAATAAGTTGTATAATAAAATAGACCTTAAGGAGCGACCATTGCTATCTAGGCTTACGTCCTACAGTCGATACAGCTCTGATACCACTTCTGTCACACCCGGTTTAAGGATAAAACCGAATACATGACTATATGTATGCCAGGATCAAGTTCCATACATATAGTGACTTCATTAGTGAATAACAGCAACAGTATCACGTAAAGAAATATAAATAAAGACTTACAAGACTATCAGAGATATGCGCTTATCATGGAAACGAAGGCTCCAAACTTCATAGGCAAACGACTGGGGGTTGCGTACGCCTAGAACTCTTCATCATCTTCAGTAGACTTCACACCTTTTTCTTCTGAGCAGCAGTTGGCAAGGGTGAGTACACTTATGGTTGGTACTTAGCAAGGCCACAAGAAATAACCAGAGTAACGATTTATATCCATCTTTAAGTTTATTAATCATGTGAGGGTCCAGGCCACTCTTAACCGTGAGCACGGCTGTTATAACAGTTTTACACTCTGCAGAGGTTGTACACTTTCACCACAAGTCGCGTAAAAGTTCAAAGAACTTTGGACCCAACCATGCTGTGCTAGCTAGGCACAATACCACACTTCCGAGGTGTGATTGCATAGGGACGCTACAAGGCCTTTACAAAGATTCGCCAATAAGAAGTAGTCCGCTAGAGTTTCGGTAGCGGCATGGTCCATAAACCTCCCTAATGGTCAGCACCTTAGCGAAGGCTGCTACCCCAAGAGGACCGGGCTATGACCCCTATCACCGACCCCCTCCTTGCCCTTTCGGTAAGACCGCTTCAAACTAGAGTCTCTAATTAATTAGCCAAGACCAGAGCCATATGGTCCTCGTGGTTGTACTGTTTTCCTGGGTGGTTCTCCATGTTCCAATTAATACATGGTATTCTTGTAAATAAGCACAGATAGGAGGATGGTTAGGGTCACTTGCCTTTTTCCAACGAAAAGCTACTCTTACTGCTCTTCAGCTCTTGCTTACTTGGAAACCTTGATCTTCAAGCTTCATCAGCGATCATTCTACTCGAAGCAAACAACTAGCACAAACATACAAAATAACAAACAAGTACAGCTAAGAACAATACACCAATCACAAAACAAAAGCTTTTAAAAGAGCGTGCTAAAGGATAGGGCTCGCTGCTACGGTTATGGGAGCGCAAGAAACGCGGGAATCGGAGCTAGGGTTGAAAAGACACAGTTATCGGAGACTGGTACTATAAAAGAAACAAAAGAACTATAAGTTTTATTTATTTTATTTGGGAAAACAAATGTAAAGGATATTCAAAACAAAATATCCTTGATTATAATTAACTAATATTATTTTTTTTATTTATAAAAGCGGAGTAGAACTTAGTCATATTTTATTTGTGATTGTCTACGTACAAATTACACTAATTAACAATTAATTAGAAAGAAAACCTGTGAGAGCATCTAAACGCATAACTTTGTATTTGGTGTTCAACTAAACAAATTATATTTAGAACACATTTGAGTTGGTATTAATTGAATTGACATTAGTTATGAAAAACCGGAGGTAAAGACCTAGGTGGATTTTTAATTAGAAAACTAAGTGAGAGAACTTTAATCAAGTTAAATCTATTTTTAATTTAAAAACAGGAACTAAGGCACAACGACACGGCTAAACGGTAGCTTAGGCTTTAGAAGACTTAACGCAACGAGAACGAGTCGGAACGGAGCTAAAAATGACGAAGGTAGGTAAAACAAGGCTCCAGGGTCTTATCTGCGAAGAAACTGATCTTCTAGGGGTTGAATTGAAGAAATCAGAGCCTAAAACATAATTAAACCTTAAACAGAGGGTCGGGGTGCAAAACTATAGGTCCTGGACGGCGGGTACCAATTCTGGAAAGGTCAGGGGTCGGGACAGAAAAAGAAAGGGCTCAACTCTAATTATTTTCTACTGATCTGGACTGCGGGTTGATTCCTGGAAAACCTAGGGATCTTCCTGCAAAAGTTTCGGGCTAGGGTCGGGTGAATCTAATCCGTTAGATCAGAATCGTGCGGCGGATCGGACGAACAGGCGGGGTAAGGGTCGGGCGAATCGGCGGTATGAAGAGTGGGTCAGGTGAATCGTCTGAGCAAGGAGAAGGTCGGGTAAATCGCCAGTGTAAAGTAAAGGTCGATTCTGGCCGTTAGATCTAGATCGAGCGGCAGAGGAAGGGTCGGCTCGATGGGATGAAAAGGGTCGGGTGAAGCGGAGCTGCGCTGGGCGTCGGCGGCGAGCGGGTGCGGCGGCGGACGGCCGGAGCTTCACCGAATCCGGTGTTCCGGGGCTTGATTCAAACTGGGTTTATGCCGGGGAGTGAGTGGGCGGTACGGCGAAGGTGAGGGTGGGTACGGGATGGCTGTGCGGCGGCTGCAAACTGGCAGCCATGGCGGCGGGCGGAAACAGAGCTCCGGCGAGGATTTGGGTCTGCAGCGGGGCAAGAGAGAGAGGGGAAACTGGTGCGGCTTGGTGCTCACCACTTCGCGGATCTCCGGCGAGAGTTGCAGGCGACGGGGAAGCAGCGGGTTGGCGAATCGGCGGAGAGGCGGCGACACAGGGCGGCGGTGTCCCTCCGGTGTGTGGTCTCCAGTGGCGTGCGACAATGTTGTGTAGAGGAAAAGATTTGAGCTTGGCTCTGGTTGCAAAGCGGGGTTTCAGTGGGATTTTATAGGGGCGGATCGGCCGATAGTAGGAAGGCAGTGCTGCGGAATCGATCAGGACTCGGGTAAGAAGAAAGAAAGAAAGAAAACGGAGCACGAACGACAGCACGGAGTCGTTCCGGACTCTGGGTAAGGAAACAAAAAAGAAGAAGAAGGCGCCGACAGGTGGGGCCTAGACGTCGGTGAAGGCAAGGGTCGGGTGAGGGAATCGGCCACTGAGTTGGGCTTGCTGGAAGAAAGAATAGGAGAAGAAAAGAAATAAAGATGCATGCACAATTTTTAATTTATGATTTTTACGAAAATACTTTTAAAAGTTTCAACTCCTATATTTTTAGGTGTTACAGGTAGTAACCTGCAAGTCCGGGGAAACTTCTGATTTCAGGCACAGTCTTCGATGGATTCCAATTCAGAACATCCTGAACTTTACTGGGGTCTACTGCAATTCCTCCATCTGTGATAACATGTCCAAGGAAAGAAACTTTTCTCAACCAAAAATCACATTTGCTCAGCTTGGCATATAACTGATTCTCTCGGAGTTTCTGTAACACTGTCCTCAAGTGCTCTTCATGTTCTTCCTCGTTCTGTGAATACACCAAGATGTCATCAATGAACACAACCACAAACTTGTCAAGGTATTCCATGAAAACCTTGTTCATCAGGTACATGAAGTATGCTGGAGCGTTGGTCAATCCAAACGACATCACAGTGAACTCATACAGACCATATCTGGTAGTGAAGGCTGTCTTGGGAATATCCTCTGGTCGGATCCTTAACTGATGATATCCTAATCTCAGATCAATCTTGGAGAAAACCTTGGCACCTCTCATCTGATCAAACAAATCTTCAATTCTGGGCAGTGGATACTTATTCTTGATCGTCACATCATTCAACGACCTGTAGTCTACACACATCCTTTTGCTGCCATCCTTTTTATCGACAAAGCTCACGGGTGCTCCCCACGGGGACGAGCTAGGACGGATAAATCCCTTAGCTAGCATTTCTTCTATTTGTTTCTTTAGTTCACTTAGATCCTTAACATCCATTCTATAGAGTCTTTTAAAGATAGGAGCAATACGAGGTAAAAGATCAATACTGAACTCAATGTCACGAACAGGTGGCATACCTGGTAAATCCTCCGGGAAGACGTCGGGGTACTCACAGACAACTCTGATATCTTCTAGAGGCATTCCCTTCATTTGGTTCACTGTCCCAACTCCACTGGGTGAAGCTGATGCCACAAACTCCACTTTATCTCCTTGAGGGGTGGTTAAGAGCACTGATCTCTTGCGACACTGAATGATACCATCACATCCTGATAACCAATCCATTTCGAGGATCACATCAATGCCGCTAGTCTTTAGGACTATTAGGTTGGCTAGGAATTCTACCGCCATAATATTCATGTTGACCCTCGGGCATGAGTGACTACTTTCAATTCTTTGCCCGGGGAACTTACTAGAAGTATTTGTTTCATAGGGTTCATTAGCAAGTTATGCCTTGTGGCGAATTGCTCAGTAGTGAATGAATGTGATGCCCCACAGTCAAATAAAACTGATGCAGGTTCAGAATTAACAAGCAACGTACCGAGCACAACATCGGGAGCCTCTTCAGCTGTTTCTACAGCCACATGATTCACCCTTCCACGCACGTAGTTCTGTTGACCTCTGTTGCCCAGTGGTGTCTGGTTGCCGTTGCGCGGCGGCTGCCGCTGAGGAGTCTACCTCTGTCCACTGTTCCTATGATTCTGAGGAATCTGCATGTTGCGCTTCGGGCAATAGTTAGCATAATGCCCCAGTTCTCCACATTTGAAGCAGCCGTTGGGTTGGACCGGTGTGACTGGATTGTTCGTCCGCACTGGTGCACCTGTGGCATAGCCTGAACGATACGGTTGCGGGTTGGAGTTGCACTAAGTCTGTTGGTTGAAGCGTTGAGGCTGCTGTGGAGTTCGTTGATTCTGTTGACCCTGCGGATATCCTCCGCCTTGTCCTCCAAAGCACGACTGAAATCCCTGGGGTGTGCTGTAGCGGGGACGAGTGTTGCTGCTGGATTGTCCCTGGGACTGAAGTTTTCGCTTGTGTTCCCCAAGCTCCTTGCGCTTGCTCTCCAGACCAATGCCTTTGTCTAGCAGAGTCTGGAAGTTTGGGAAAGTGTGACTGTGCAGCTGATAGTTGAGCGGCCTATCAGACCTTCCAAGAAGTGCTCCTGCCTCTTTGCGTCGCTATCCACCTCATGGGGTGCGTAACGAGACAACTGAGTGAATTTGTCCCGGTACTCGCTGACAGTCATGCTGCCTTGCTTCAGGGTCAGGAACTCCTTCTGCTTGAGCTTCATCAGTCCCGCTGGGATATGGTGGCTGCAGAAGTTGGTTCTGAACTCCTCCTAGGTGATAGTGTTGGCATTGGCGTGGGCAGCAGTGAAAGCATCCCACCAATCAGCGGCTGCACCTTCCAGACGTCCTGCAGCATACAGGACCCTTTCACGGTCACTGCATTGCGTGATGTCCAGCTTCTTAGTGATGACCTTCAACCAGTCATCAGCATCCAAGGGATCCACTGAGTGAGATAAGGTAGGGGGTGGTGGCTCATGAAATCTCTATGTTTGTCTCTTCGTGGCTGGTTTTGCTGCGGTGCTTGCTGATTCTGCTGGGCTTGCATGTTCTGGATGGTGGCAGTGAGGTTCTGCAACACCTGCATCTGTGCTGCCAAGAATTCCTCCATTGTTGGGTTGGGTGGTGGTGGCAACTGACTCTGTCGGTTGGCTACGTGAGCACGCCTCGTGCTAGGGATATCCTGTCTTCCACCTGTCCTGGTGTTTACCATCTGACCGTTAGGGAATAATCCCAGGATAAGACAGGCGTACTAGATATAGGTAGATAGAAGCTAAGATCTTAACAAAATATGGATTTATAAGGATTCCAACTTATTTTAATGGATAGATTATATCAAGCAATTCTCAAAGTTTCCAACCAAGCACACAAAAACAAACATTTGTCCTCAAGCAAACATTATTACATCGTCATCCTCACAAGCAAAAAAAATGGTTCTAACAAGAGAACTCTAAGAGATACTAGCGTAAGAGCCTAGATGCCTAGTCCTCGGGGCGAGTTATGGAGCCAGGTTCTTGCGGGGTGGTGACAGGGCAGGGAAGCGGGGTTCATTCAGCTGTGGAGGTGGCGGCGCCCTTCCCTCAAGTCGGGCCTCCAATATGCGGATCCTGTCATGGGCCTCCAGTAGCTTGTCCTGAGTACCGTCCAGCTCAGTGACGATGCTTTCCAGCTCAGTGTTGAGAGCGACGGTGACTCGAGCAAGAGTGTTGAGGCGGTCTTCATCATCTCCACCCAGAGTAACCACAGTCTCCTCAGTTCCACTGAGGCGGCGAGGAAGGTGGCGGTACTCCGTGTTCTGAAGCTCCTGGCGGTGGGTGTGGCAGATGGACCACAGAGCTCTCCTGGCGGCGCTCCTAACGGAGGCGTCATAAGTAGCGTGGGGCGTAGCGGAGTCGTGCACAGTGAGAGTCCTCCGTCCTCTGGCACTCTCTGTATCCATCCTGACATGGACGCGAGTGAGGTAGTAGTCGCCGAGTGTAGGGTCGATGTAGTGGTGCATGTGGTAGTGGGGTCTCACGTGATTGCCCAACTCCTGCAGAACACCTTGTAGCACCAGAGACAAGTGACCAGGCTCTCTGTCCGAAGTGCGAACACAATAGAGTTGATCGTCATTGTTATCGTTGTTGTCGTTGTCCTCGTCATCATCACCTCCATCATCAATACCCCCGGAGTTATCCGGGCTTCCTCCAGCGGCGACCTGTGCTGAAGCTGGAGCTGGGACAACTAGCGTGGTGGTGGTGCCTCAACAACTGGTGATGCCGGCGGTGTGAACTGATTCCCTTCTTCATCAATCGCCATGATGCGACCATCATCACCATCCACAAAGTAGTATGCCTCCGCAGATTCCTCCTCCATAGCTTCCTCCTCCTCAACAGGGGCTGGAACTAGGGCGGGAGGAGCTGGATCAGCTGGGGCAATGCGAACCTGGCGACCTCCGGTGCACTTGCGAGCAGTCTGGTAAGTCCTGGCCATCTGACAGAGCAAGAATAAAACTCAAAATAATTTTTTTTTAAAGAAAGAAAACAATAAAAAGTTCATGTAAACATAGGTTTTTATGCGGAAATATCAAATAAACACAAAGAAACTTTTGATGCTGACATGGCTTGCTAGAAGATAAATCCTTAATTTCGACCATTTCAAACTAGGCTTGCGTCCTACAGTCAACATAGCTCTGATACCACTTCTGTCACACCCGATTCTAGAAAGAATCAGATGCATCTCATATGTGCGCCAGGATTATGTTCACACACACATGATAGACGGAAAAGTATAATATATCAAAGACAATGCTCAAAAAGTAACTAAATAAAGTATTTAACAATATTACACTCCGAATAAAAGAGACACAAAGGTCTTTAAATGATACACCGATACACCCTAAACGAAGTCTGCAACAACTCCGTCTTCCACAGGCGATGACTGGTGAACGCAAAACCTAGACCTCCTCGTAGTTGTCGAAGTTCTCCTCTTCAAAGTTCTCTTCTGAACAGCAGTGGGCAAGGGTGAGTACTCTTATGGTTGGTACTCAGCAAGTGGGGAGAATATGCAAGGCCATCAAGGATAGGCTAAGGTTTGCAGCAGCGAGCACTTTTAGTTGGTTAAGAATCGCTGAAATCGGAGTTGAAAGAATGAAGATATGGCTAAAACAGTGATTCAGGGACCTAACTGTGAGAGTTTTGAACTTCCAGGGGCTAGATCTGAAGAAATCAGGGGCTAAAACATAATTAAACCTTAAACAGAGGGTCGGGGTGCAAAACTAGAGATCCTGGATGGCGAGTACTAATTCTAGAAAGGTCAGGGGTCGGGTCAGAAAAAGAAAGGGCTCAACTCTAATTATTTTTCTACTGATCTGGACTGCGGGTTGATTCCTGGAAAGCCTAGGGGTTTTTCTGCAAAGGTTCCGGAGACGGCTAGGGTCGGGCGAATCTGGTCCTTTGGATCAGAATCGGGCGGCGGGGTAAGGGTCGGGCGAATCCGACGCGGCTCGGATCTGTTCTGGCCATTAGATCTAGATCGAGCGGTAGGAAAAGGGTCGGCTCGGGTCGACCCGGCGGAGTTAGGGTCGGGCGAATCAGACGGCTGCGCTGGGCGCCGGCGGCGAGCGAGTGCGGCGGCGGACGGCCGGAGTTCACCGAATTCGGTGTTCTGAGGCTCGGTTCAGGCTGGACTTATGCCGGGGAGATAGAGGGCGGCACGGCGAAAGTGGTGGGGGACGGCACGGGACGGCCGTGCGGCGAGCGTGGACCGGCGGCCACGGCGGCGGGCGGAGACAGAGCTCCGGCGAGCAATTGGGCTGCGACAGAGCGAGAGAGAGGGGGGAAACGGGGGCGGCTTGGTGCTCACCACCTCACGGAACTCCGGCGGGGGTTGTAGTCATTGGAGAGACAGAGGGACGGCGAGTCGACGGAGGGACGGCGACACGGGGCGGCGGCGTTCCTCCGGTGTGCGGTTTCCAGCGGCGTGCGATGGTGCGGAGTAGAAGAAGTGGCTAACGACGGCTCTGGGTGCAAAGTGGGGCTCCGGCGTGGGTTTTATAGGGGCGGAGTGGTCGGGGAAAAGGAAGGCGGCAGCTCACGCGGCGTCCTGCGAAGGAAAGGGGCGGAGTGCGTGCTGCGGCCAGTATGGCAGGCCAGCGTCGCGGGGAAGGAAGGAGGGGACGCGGGCGACGGCGCGGGGACGAACTGGATTCGGGGTGAGGAAGGAAAAAGGAAAGGGGAGGGAGGCGTGGACGACGGTGCGGCGCGTCTGGCGTCGCGGCGAAAAAAGGAAAGAGGGGAGAAGCGGAAGGAAGAAGAAATGAAAGGAAGAGAGGGCGCCGACAGGTGGGACCCAGCTGGCGGTGAGAGAGAGGTGAGGGAGAGTGAAACGTTTTGGGTCAGCTATGTTGGGCCGCGGGGAGAGGAAAAAGAAAAAAGAGAAGAGAAAGATTTGGGCCGACTGGGTTGGGCCGCGAGAAAAAGAAAATAGAAGGAGAAGAGAGAGAGGATTGGGTCGCGCTGAAAGAAAAGAGTGGGAGAAGAAAAAGAGAGAAAGATGCATGCATAATTTCATTTTTTGATTTTTATAAAAATATTTTTAAAATTTTATTTCCTATATTTTTGGGTGTTACAGTAGCCTTCTGTTCTGACTTGTTTGATTTTGCCTTTGTTCCGCGAGTTCTTGGCTGATTTGTCCCTTTAGTGACACTGAGGAGAAACCCGAGCTCCCGAGGCAACGGGTAGTTGATTTGGCCGAGGAGAGGAGTCCGATGTTAGGGCAGACATCGCCCACGACTGGTCCGCGACTCTCAACCCGAACGGGTAACAAGACCGCGCCACGAGGGCTGGTCGTGCCCTTGGCACTCCCCCTCAGGAAGTGGCCAAGGTTAGCAACTAGGATGTTCTTCTTTTTTCTTGGTAATTTAGTGTTATTGTTGAGTACTAACACATCTTTGCAGGAAGTTGGAGACCCCCGCTGCGGCTTCCTCTAGTACAATCCAGGCAGGCACGAGCGCGAGCTTGCAGCCGAAGGAGCCTGTCGCCGCGAGCACCGCCGAGCCGTCCGTCGATAAGGACGTGCCGGCGAGTACTGGAGGAAGAGATCTTGAGCCCCCGGCAGATGCGGGGGCGCAACCAGAAAAGGAAGCCCCCGATAATATTCCCGGGGTGAATACTGAAGATAGTGCTCAAGTTGGTAAGCAGGCGATCACGAGTACTCCAGGCCAGCACAAGGTCCCGGAGGGTTCCCGAGCTCAGCGTCAAGAGGAGGTCCCAGAAGACTCCCAAGCACCTGAGCGGCAGGAGGAGGAAACCTCGCTGTCTTGTGATGAGATCCTGGAGGACCCCTTGTGAAGCCGGAGACCATGACGCTAATGATGGAGCTTGGACGTCGCTTTACTGATTACACAAAAGTATGTAGTCGAGTATCTCCTTTGACGTTATTGTTATAGAAGTGTACTTACTTGTTCCATGCAGGACCTTGTCAAGCAATCGAGGCAGAAATCAATCTTGTTGTCCAGGATTGGGAACGTGCTTCCGCGTAACCATAAAGCCGAGGACAGCCTGATGGTCGAAAAGGACAAGAACGCCAGGCTCGAGCAAGAGCTGGCTGCCCTAAAGACCGCGCACCGGGACGCCATGATTGATCAGCAACGAAAGCACGATCTGGCCCTCAAGAAAGTGAAGGACTTGACCGCCCAGAAGGAGAGTAAGTAGCCTTTTCCCCCGACTCGAGTGGTATTATTCCTCTATCTTTCTTCTGAGGTGTATATATGTATGCTTGTCCCAGAGTATGCTCATATTGAAAGAGTGCTAACTGACTGGAAGTGTGATATATACGAACTTACAGAAGAAAAGGAGCAATTGAAGAAGGCCCTGGAAGAGCTTCAACTGAAGTACTCGGATCTAGACGAGGAGCACAAGACTGTGACTCGCCAGCTGAAGGATGCTGACAAGCAACTCGCAGCGGACCTGACGAGGATCCAGTCCATGGCTCGGGACAAACAGCGCCATGAGAAGGAGATGGAAGAACTCACAACGGCTGCTTACTAACTGTGTGAGGTTCTCGACTCGACACCAAGTGGTCGCTCGTTGGTACAACGCCTTGTGGATGCTCCATTAAGGATCACAGGCTATGCATTCGACACCGCCAAGCTGGTCTTAACCCACACTTTAGCTGTGGTGAAGTCATACTACCCGAGTATGGACGTCAGTCCTTTCGCTAAGGGCATCTCCGGAGAGTGTACCGAGGAGCGATTCAACGAGTACCGGGCTGAGGTGCAAGATGTTGCCCATCAGATAGTTGATGACCTCCCGCTATTTTGAGCTTTGTAATGAACTGTGTATGTTTTGCTGAAAACAACAGTTTGCTCATGTAATATATTTATGTTTGTTTGATTGTTTGTTTGCTATGCTCGACTTATGAAGTGGCGTGTATGAAATGTAATCATTAAGCAACTTAGTACGTTAATGCCAGTGTATAGTTACCCTGAAGGCATCGCTTCAGCTGGTGAACTATGTACTAGACTTGTACTTTTATACAGAGTTGAGTTCATAGAACCTCTGTGTGTAGGTGTGATGACCCCTTCGACTTCACCTTAAGAGACCTTGCCCCTTAGCTTGAATAAGCCGTAGAGGAAGGTGGTCGGAAATAAGTCCCATAACTCGTTTGAACGGGTTAGCCTGAGAGGCAGGTAATAGACTGTAATCATGATGGAGAGTACTCGTGGCGCTAGCCCTCGAGTATTCCAAGGATTAGTCAATAGTAGCGTATTGAGATAACTCGTGGCGACAGCCCCCGAGTGTACTCAATGTTGCTTAAAATAATAAAAATGCAGTAGTCATTTGGGGAACCAAAATAACCATGAATTTATATACTAAGCTGCTCTACAGCTGACGGGGTTTGTATAAATTTCTTAAGCATAAAAACGGCGTAGGTGCTCGATGTTCCAAGAATTTGGAACCTCCAGGCCATCAGGGTATTGTAGTCGATACGACCCTAGGCTGGTTACCTTCGTGACAATGAGGGGTCCTTCCCATCTAGAGTTGAGCTTGTGAAGCCCCGTCTCATCTTGGATGCGGCGTAAGACCAGGTCCCCAACGTTGAAGGATCTTTCTTGGATATTGCGGTCATGATACCGTCGAACGCCTTGTAGATATCTTGCTGATTGAAGCAAAGCATTGCATCTGACCTCTTCAGCGCAGTCGAGCTCCAAGTGCCTTGCCTCATCAGCTTCGCCTTCCTCGTACATCTCTAACTTGGGGGAATTCAACATAACATCTGCTGGGAGAATAGCTTCTGACCCGTAGACAAGAAAGAAAGGTGACTGTCCTGTGGCTTTACTCAGTTGAGTACGAAGCCCCCAGACAACTGTGGGTAATTCGTCAATCCACTTGCCTCCCTTTTTGCTGTTCTCATCCTAGGTTCTTTTCTTGAGCCCGTCGAGGATCATGCCATTGGCGCGCTCCACCTGGTCATTGGCCCTCGGGTCAGCCACCGAGACATACTTGACCTTGATGCCGCTTCGTTCGTAGAACTCCCAGAACTTGTGTGATGTAAAGTTGGATCCCAGGTCGGTGATGATCATATGAGGGAAACCAAAACGGTGGAGTATGTCACAGATGAAGGTGACAACTCTATCGGTCATCAAGGTTGTTATGGGCTTGTACTCGATCCACTTGGTGAACTTGTCGATGGCCACCAATACGTGGGTAAAGTTTCCTCTTCCGTTGTCAGTGGACCAATCATGTCGAGGCCCCAACATCCAAACGGCCACGATGGTGGAATGGCGATCAGCTTGTGAGCAGGGACATGAGCTTGTTTACCGAAGAATTGGCAGTTGGTGCATCGGCGAACAAGATTTTCGGTGTCTGCCAAAGCCGTAGGCCAATAGAACCCAGACCTGAAGGCCTTCCCAACTAGAGTTCGGGAAGCCGCATGATATCCGCACGCGCCCTCATGGATTTCCTCCAGAATTTCCCGGCCTACTTCGGTAGTTACACACTTCATGAGTACTCCTGACACTGATCCGTGCTTGTAGAGCTTATCTCCGACCAGGACATAACCCTTGTTGCGCCTGACTAGTCGGATAGCCTCGACACTCTTGGGATCAAGGTTGGGAGGTAGCTTCTTTTCTTTAATCAAGTCGATGAACTATGTACGCCAATCCTCCGCGATCCTGAGGACCTCTCGACCAGGCTCCACAGGGCCTTCATCGATGGTTCCTCGCTCAACTCTTGGAATAGAGTGGTGGTAGAGTTCGTGAACGAAGACTCCTGCCGGTACTTTGGCTCGCTCGGAGCCAAGCTTTGAGAGTACGTCTGCCCCGACGTTGTTGTCACGGAGCACATGACGAATCTCGAGCCCTGAGAACTTGTTCTCGAGCATGCGGATTTCCGCAACATACGTGTCCATGGTTTCTTTGTTGGTGTCCCACTCCTTGTTGCATTGTTGGACCGCCAACAGCGAGTCGCCAAAGACAAGTAGTCGTTTGATGCCAAGAGAGACAATCAGGCGTGGCCCATGCAATAATGCCTCGTACTCGGCCTCGTTGTTGGAGACCTTAAATGGTATTTGGAATACATATTTAAGTTGCTCACCAGTCGGGATGATGTAGAGTACTCCTTCGCCACCGCCTTCGAGCTTGAATGAACCATCAAAGTACATGACCCAATGTTCTGGCTGGTTAGCTGGAGTTGGTATTTGGTTTTCTTGCCACTCTACCAAGAAGTCGACTAGGGCTTGTGACTTGATGGCCGTGCGTGGCTTGAAGTCGATACTGAGAGCCCCCAGTTCCACTGCCCACTTGCAGATACGTCCAGTGGCATCCCGGTTGTGGAGTACATCCGCCAACGGGAAATCAGTGACAACTGTGATCTTGTACTCATCGAAGTAGTGGTGAAGCTTTCTCGAGGTAATGAGTATAGCGTAGAGAAGTTTCTGGATCGAAGGATAACGGACCTTCGACTTAGAAAGGACTTCGCTAACAAAATACACTGGTCGCTGCACACCAAAGGCATGGCCTTCCTCGGATCGCTCCATCACAATAGCCGTGGTGACTGCGTGAGTAGTCGCAGCGATGTAGAGTAGCAGGTTTTTGCCTGGGTTCGGAGCCGTAATGATGGGGGGCGATTGAAGGTGGTCCTTGAGATCCTCCAATGTCTGAGCCGCCTCCTTGGTCCAAACGAAGTTGTCTTGCCGCTTGAGGAGCTTGAAGAAGGGTAGACCCCGTTCTCCGAGTCGGGAGATGAATCTGTTTAACGCTGCCATACAGCCTGTGAGCTTCTGCACATCTTTAATCTTCTATGGGGCCCCCATGCTTATAATGGCGGTTATCTTCTCAGGGTTAGCCTCAATGCCTCGGTGACTGATGATGAAACCGAGGAGTTTCCCTTGTGGTACGCCGAAGACGCACTTAGTCGGGTTGAGATTCCACTGAAATCTTCACAGGCTGTTGAAGGTTTCCTCGAGATCAGAGATGAACCCGTCGGAATTTCTGGTTTTAACAACCACGTCATCCACGTATGCTTCAATGTTGCGGTGTAGTTGATCAGCAAGGAATAGCTGGATGGCACGCTGATAGGTCGCACCCACATTCTTTAGCCCGAACGACATAGTCGTGTATGCGTAGGCACCAAACGGGGTGATGAAAGCGGTTTTGATCTGGTCTTCTTCCTTGAGGGAAATCAGATGATAACCCGAGTAGCAATCAAGGAAGGAGAGCAGAACGCAGCCAGTGGTGGAGTCGACAACATGATCAATACGGGGTAGCGCGAAAGGATCTTTCGGGCAGTGCCTATTGAGATCGGTATAGTCGACACACATCCTTCATTCATTATTATTCTTTTTCAGAACAAGTACATGGTTGGCTAGCCACTCTGAGTGGTACACCTCTTTGATGAAACCAGCCACGAGTAGTTTAGCTAGCTCTTTTTTGATAGCCTGCCTCTTTTCTGGAGAGAAACGACGTAGTCGTTGCTTCCTCGGAGTGGCTTTGGGATCAACTTTTAGGGCATGCTTGATTAACTCCTTGGGCACACCTGGCATGTCCGCTGGTTTCCAGGCGAAGATGTCTCGGTTAGCCCAAAGAAAGTTGACGAGTGCGAGTTCTTATTTGCTGTCCAGGTTCCCGCCGATCAGAGCGGTCTTGGATGAATCACCCTCCTGGAGCTGGATGGTCTTGATGCCAACGTCAGAGTTCGGCTTGACCCTCGACGGATTTGGCCTCTTTTTCGCCACCTCCAGCTCTGTCTCGGAGAGTTGTTGCACGGCCGCGAGTACTTCAGAAGAAGGCTCTGGCACACGAGCTGATGCAGCGTACTTGATCGCCTCCTGGTCGCAGTCATAGGACTTCTCGACGTCGCCGCGGAGAGATAGCACACCGTTGGTACCTGGCATTTTCAAAACCAAGTAGACGTAATGGGGTACCGCCATGAACTTGGCCAAGGCGGGCCTGCCGAGGATGGCGTGGTATGATGATTCGAAGTTCGCGACTTCGAATTTGATGTACTCCATTCGAAAGTTGTCAGTTGTCCCGAAAGTAACTGGCAGGGTGACCGAGCCGATCGGTGTAGCCACGTTACCCGGAACGATCCCGTAAAATGGAGCCTTGCTTGGGGTGAGCATCTTGCCAATGTCCAACCTCATTTTCTTTAGAGTACTCGGGAAGAGCAAGTTCAAACCGCTCCCCCCGTCGATGAGTACCCAGGTCAGTGTAGAGCCCGAGACTACCGGGTCCAGTACGAGCGGGAGTTTTCCCGGCTCGGAGAAGCTGGTCCACTGATCCTTTCTGGAGAAAAGATAGGGACCTCGCTGTGTCTGAAAGGACGCGGCACTGCTGGCTCAACTGACATGACTTCGCGCTAAAAGAGTTTCTGCGCACGTTTGGTGAGAATACCATCGTCGCCTCTGAAGATGACGTTGACGGTATTAGTCAGGTGTTCGAAACCCGGAGGCCCTGACTTGTCGTTGCCATCGCCCGCCTTGTCCTTGTCCTTTTCCTCGTCATCGGGGAGTGGTGCATTGAGGCTCTTGCGGAGGATGGTACACTGGAACATGGTATGCTTGCCTTCGGGTGTATCGGGTATTGCTTGTGAAGAATTTTCTCGTATTGCTCCTGCAACTTGCCCAACTTCTTGTTGCGGTGACTGGTCTCGACGCTGGCCACTTGGTCCTCCGGCTTCCACTTACGGGCGGCGCCCGAGTTACTATACTGGCCTTTGTTGATGTGGTTGTTGCCGTTGCCCTTGTCGGTCTTGCGCTTGGGGAGGCGTTTGTTCTCCTCGTCTTCTTGATCCACCCATCGCTGCATCATGTCGCGGAGCTCGAGTACGGTAGTCGGGAGGTTTCTCTCGAACTCGCGGTACGTTTGCTTCGCGTCCAACCCGTTACGGAAGCAACGGATGACTTCTTCGTTGGCGATGTTGGTGATGGTGGCGCGGGTGTCGAAGAAACGACGCGTGTATGACCTCAGGGTCTCATTCTCTCCTGTTTGACCTGCGACAAGTCATGGCGGGTACCTGCCGGGATCATGGAGCCTTGGAAGTTGTCGACGAAGACCTGCTTCAGGGCCTCCCAGGAGTCGATGGAGTTCGGGCGGAGGATTTCCAGCCATGTGAGCGGTGCAGTCTCCAGGGCCATAGGGAAGTAGAGGGCTTTAGTCGAGTTAGAACCCCCGCACACTTCGATGGCCACAGAGTAGCATCGAAGCCATTGCCGCGGATCCTGCTTCTTGTCATACTTCGGGATGTTTGTGGGCTTGAAGTCCCTTGGAATCTTGCGGTTGGTGAGGTTTTCAGTAAAAGCCGGGAAGCGATCACTGTCATCGCGAGGGCCGTTTTCCAACCGCTCGCGTTGCCTGTTGGAGATGATGGTACGCGCGTCGCGGTTGCTGTTGATGTGCTACCTCAGGTCGCCAGCGGGTGGTGGAAGCTGGTTGCCCTGGTGGCCTTGGCCTCCCGCAAGTTGTCCTCCACCCCTATGCCTGGGGCAGTTTTGTTGAGCCTCCTGCTCAACTTGTTGGTTGTTGCCAGGGTTGGGGTGTCCTGCGATGGCACGACTACCCTGGGGAGTAGAGCTTCCGTGTCATTCCGATCTAGAGCGAGTATGTTGGATAGACTGCAGCGGATTCATCCTATCGAGTTGGACTGCGGCTTGCTTAACAAGTCGCATGATCCGCTGAGTTCCGTTTGTTTGTGGGATCCGCTGAAGGAGCAGTGAAGCTTCGTAGATGTTGCCCATGGGGGTAACAAATTCATGTTCTGCAGCAGCATCAAAATCCCGTCGCAGGTCCCTTTGCCAATGCGGGTTGCGGGCGCGCTCTTGAGCATTGCGCCTGCGTTTGTTGCGTTTATAGTTCCTCAGGCGACGGCGTCGCTTTTGCTCTTCGTCTTCACCTTGAGGGGCGTCAGCGGTGAACTCATCGCCGGAGATTGCGTCCTCGAGTTCATTGTCGACCTCGATGCCAGGCTCATCGTCGTCGACCTCGCGGTTGGAAGCCATGTAAACTTCGCGCTCTGGCGTGTAGTCGCCTGAATAATCGGTGGCCAGGACCATCATGGTGGACGTCCTGGTAGTCTCCTCCTGGATAGGAGCGAGAGGTCTGCCCTCTTGAAAAGGTAGCTATTGGATGGTGGCTACTAAGCGGGCATCATCGTTGAGTAGTTCGGAGGGCTCCATGCCCTTCCAATATATGAATCTGCCCTGCTCAGTGCTTGTAATGGTCAGACCCAGATGACTGACCGCAAAGGAGTCGGGCTCGTCATCAGAATCCAAGTAGGCGTTGAAAACGAAAGCTTGAGTAGGAGATCTAAGTCTGCTTCCAGGTCGGAGGACTTAGACCGTAGGGCCTCCACGTAAGAAGAAGTCGTGTTGCGTAATCCGAGGTGGAATCGGGTACGCTCCCCCCCAGATCATCTTGAGCCTGACCCGGAGAGTCGTGTTGGGACACGAGTCGAAAATGCGTCGGTGACGGAATTCTCCTCGGTCTCGCTGGTGAGAAGCGGATGCATCTCGTTGAGGTTGTCGATGAAATCGTCGAGTCCGCTCGAGCAGCTCGAAGCTTCGGGCACCGTGGAATTGGCTAGGTGGCTGTCGAAACCACCCGAGGCATTGGCGATGCAGATCCACGAGCCGAAGATGAAAGTTGTGCCCTTGTCGAGCACGACGCTAGTGACGTTGGTGGATGCCATCAAGTTCTCTGGTGGATGCTCGATGAACACCCCTACCTGGCGCGCCAGCAGTCGGTGTTTTACCGTCAAGCCCACCGAGGGATACCCCCGAGGTGGTAAGTTGTAGGTAGGGTGTCGTCGAGATCAGGAACTCGAAGGTGCAAGGAACACAAAGTTTAGACAGGTTCGGGCCACCGAGAGCGTAATACCCTACGTCCTGTGTGGTTTGTATTGCCTTAGAAGTTATGAGATTGTTGGTTATTCTTTGGAGGGGTCCTTGCCTGCCCTTATATAGTCTAGGGGGACAGGGTTACATGGAAGTCCTAGTCGGGACGGCCCGAGGAGTCCTACCCGAGTACGGCTCGAGTAGTTTCCTTACGTCCGACTAATCCTAGTGCTACACGACTAGTTACAATGAGGATAAGGTATGACCCATGTGCCATCCCATACTACATGTATATGTACGCCAAGTGAGCAGTCCCGCTGCCCCGGGTCTGATAGTGAGCGAACCACAAGTTGAGCAAGTGGTGCGTAATGTTGAAGTTGCACCTAATGTTGAAGCTGAAAACCCAGTTGAAGAACCTCAGCCTGATGTAACATTACGAAGATCACAACGGCCTAGGAAACCCGCTTCCTTTCCAGGTTTTGAGACATACTTAAGTGAGGACATGTATGATATTGGGAAGGTTGATGATCCGAACTCGTTTACATAAGCAGTATCATGGGAAAATTCAGCTAAATGGGTTGAGGCTATGGAAGAAGAGCTTAGGTCCATGAGTTCAAATGATGTATGGGATTTAGTAGATATTCCTGATGGGCTAGTAGGCTATAAATGGGTCTACAAGACTAAATGTGACTCCAAAGGGAACGTCGAACGATTCAAAGCGAGGCTTGTAGCCAAGGATTTTACACAAAAGGAAGGGGTTGATTATAATGAAACTTTCTCCCCTGTGTCTAAGAAAGATTCTTTTAGAATCGTCATGGCGCTAGTGGCTCATTATGCCCTAGAGCTACATCAGATGGATGTAAAAACTGTGTTCCTTAACGATGACTTGGATGAGACCATCTTCATGGCACAGCTGGAAGGTTTTGTTGTGAAGGGCAAGGAACAAATGGGGTGCAGATTAAAGAAGTCTATCTACGGACTTAAGCAAGCGTCAAGACAATGAAACCTTAAATTCGATCAAGTAATTAAGAAATTCGGATTCAAGGAGAATGATATGGATAACTGTATCTACACTAAGATAAAGGGTGGTAAATTTATAATTCTAGTGCTTTATGTAGACGATATCCTATTAGCGAGCAGCAATAAGCGAATGCTGCATGAGACAAAGGGTTTTCTTTCATCTAATTTTGATATGAAGGTCTTGGTGAGGTCTCTTATGTTCTGGGCATTGAGATACACCAAGATAGGACCAAAGGAGTGCTAGGATTGTCTCAAAGGGCATATATTGAGAAAATGCTTAAGAGATTTAACATGGATAAGAGTAAGGCCACACTTGTTCCATTCGCGAAGGGTGATAAGTTTAGTGAAGCCCAAAGTCCTAAGAACCAATTGGAATCAGATGAAATGAAGGATATACCTTATGCTTCAGCTGTCGGAAGCTTGATGTATGCACAGGTCTGTACGCGTCCAGACTTGGCATTTTCTACCGGAATGTTTGGAAGATATCAGAAAAATCCTGGAAAGGTCCACTAGGCAGGTGTCAAGAAGGCATTACGTTATTGCCAAGGCACCGAAGACTTCATGCTCACAAATAGAAGGTCAGATAACCTTGAAGTTGTGGGTTATACTGATGTTGACTTTGCTGGTTGTGTGGATAGTAGGAAATCTACATCAGGACATATCTACACATTAGCTGGAGGAGCAATATCATGGAAAAGCTCCAAAAAAAGTTTAGTTGCAGTGTTAACGATGCAGGCAGAGTTTGTGGCATGCTATGAAGCAACTGGACAGGCTGTGTGGCTCAAGAATTTTATTCCAGGCCTTAAAGTAATTGACAGCATTACGGAACCAATAACGTTATACTGCGATAATCAATCTGCAGTGTTCTTTTCGAGTAACAACAAGTCAAGTGGTGCTTCCAAACACATTGGCCTCAAGTATCGTGTTGTGAAAGAAAGATGTCAGGATCGAACAATTAAGATTGAACATATAAGAACTAACGCTATGTGTGCGGATCCCCTCACTGAAGGCTTACCACCAAATGTGTTTAAGGAGCACGTTACAAATATGGGTTTGGTGGATAGTATTTAGGTCCTGGTTTAGGGCTGTTACTAACTCCCAACTAATGAATAAGCGTTCTACTAAGGTGTTTCAGTGAGACTATGGGTAATGGGGTTCTAGTAGTGCATCAAGCTACTGACGACGCATTGGTCCGGTATTTACTATGATACTGAGGGTGAACATTAGTGTGGTATGAACATGAACTATTAACCGTTCGATCAAGTGGGAGAATGTTGGAAATATTTTATTGTGATCTTCGCAGTTAATCACGTTTAACCACCTAAATATGATTAAAGAGAAACCTAATGATAAAAACCTATTGGGCTGTGATCAGCAGGCCCATTAGGGTTTGTTTCCGGAGGCTGGCCCCCAGCCCCACAGCGCTATAAATATAAGGTCGTGGCTACCAAACTAAACACACCAGAAAAAAAAACGTTTTCCACGTTTTCTAAACCCTAGCCGCATAAGTCTGATCGCTGAAGGCGCTGGAGGGGTTTGGAAGACCAAGCGTTCCAGGGCAGTATCGTTGGTGTCCGGAAGACCGTCGCTACCCTGCTCGTACATCTACACCGACAAGTACGCCTACTTCCTCTACGACTCAGGTGTCATCAACACAGGGAGCACCAATGGCTACTACTGCTAACGCTGGTATAATGATTTACCCACCAAATTCCACATTACGAGATTGATATCATGTTTAGGCTAAGGTTTCTGTTTTAGTTTGCTAATTACGTTCATTAGCAGAATCAACAGTAACAATACCGTACATGTTGAATTTGTTTAATTTTCTTTTCCTATTTCAGGTGGCAGTATTAGTGAAGGACTATCAAAAGTCAATTGAATATGCTAGCTCTCAAAATGAAAACGGAAGGGACACAAAGAAAACAGATGTTGGCAGGTAAGGTATTCGCAAAGTATGCTCAATTAGCCTGATCCAGAGCCCATCCAAATATATTCGCCTCTGCCCATCCAAGTTAATATATACACCTCTTTTATCTAATTTATGAATTTTGTTGGCTATAAATGTCGATGATTTAACTCTTACCTTCACCTTCCACTTGTATGGTAAGGCATTTGATTTCGTTGCATGGAAATTGCAGGCCAGAACTTAAGATTCAGAGAAACAATGGACTAGGGGCATAGCAAGGTGGCGCCACTGCCGCCACATGCTTCCTTATCAGATGGTAATATCACATCTTCCATGTTGATCTGACCATTCCCAAGTCGATGCTATTTAAGAAGAATGGATGTAGCCAAACTTAAAAGTGTGTTCTTTAATGCTTATCTGTCGTTTCAAAATGATATTACATGGTTGGCCATGAAAGATAGTATCAATATTTGTATTCTCCTTAAGTTTTACTACTAACAAATATTTAGAATAATTACAATAATGGTCAAAGTTGTGTATTGGAGATCATATCTGATATCAGTGTTCAAAGAGACAACTAACATAATTCGGACTGATCATGCATTACTGGCTAGGTAGGACTTGTTTTAAATTTGAAGGAGGGATTGAAACACTTTGCATCATAGAGGCGAGTCTGGTATGTAGATGTTCTTGCTCCTGATGTTTCTTTTCCTCTGAAGTACTGCTGCATGAGCCCGTATTATGTGTATGATTGGTACTTATGGGCTACATTCCTAAATAAATGTTGTTAGGCACAACTTAGCTATGGACAGGACGATGATAATATGATAAAACATTTTCCAAGCCTATTGCACCTATTTTTTCTGTTTTCACATCTCCATGAGATATTGCTAGCAGTGCATCTTGCAATTTCTAAATATACTTTCTGCTTTGTTAACGTAGCCACATGAATACTATATCTTAAAATTTTCTTTGATGCGTCTCATGTATTTGGTAATACCATCTTCCATAATTTGTTTCCAAGTGTTGACAAGTAATCATATGGTTGTTAAATACCATCTTCTATGATTCGCTCCAAATTGCTTTCTTCCCTTCATAACGTACAAGAGTCATATAGCACAAGTGATTTGGACTTGAAGGTTTTCTGTCATGTATGTATGCTTATTTAATTCAGAGGCAGCCATGCAAGCAAGGAATAGAGATTTTAGGTCCCACAAAATCGAGGCACATGCTTTATTTGTTCTTTTGTAGTGTAGATAAATCCACCTTATGTTTCTTTAGGTTTGGTTTTCCCCACGCCTTTTAAGATATGGTGATGTTATGCTCTTCTCAGTGCAGAACTGTAGATTAACATATTAGATAGTTTAATTCCTCCATGCAATCTGGGTGTATGGTGATACAATATCAATTAATTCAAATTTGTGTATCTATTTTAGTTTCACTCTATATCACAGTTCTTGTGAGCTAACACTATCTACAACAAATTCCATAGCATGGATATTAAGTTCGTGAGCTGAGTCAATATGTCAATGTGTCTTGGGTTCACAATTAATCCAGACCAAATCCAGTCAGGTAATTGTTTAAGCAGAGCAAGGGATTATTTCGCTTTGGGATATAATAGATAGTAATATCTCATATTTCCGATCGTCAGTGGCTCTTCATATCGACGACTTTGATGCAAGATGAGACCCTGTGTCTCTCCTCCTTCAATCTGGTCATGTGCTAATGAACATTAAGATGAAGGGTACATTATGATAGTAGGAAAAACACAGATTCAACCTCTTTTCCTGCATTTAACTCTGAGTCTGAAATATCTAGCTTAATGTACAATTGAGGTATTTCATAAAATTTGAATACATAATGTCAAGCATTGGTAGATGATAAAAATTTCTTTTCCAGTTAATGTTTTGATGTTAAAGGTGTGGTGTGTGCATATAAATACAGCAACAACGGGGATATGTAGCCGGTCCTCCTCTACTTCTATCTGCTGCCGAAGTCGAGCTTGGATGATGAAGTCTATTTGATGCAGACATGGAGCTTTTATGTTGCGAGCAGTCATGACGAAGTCGAGCTTGGATGATGATGAAGTCTATTCACACTTTTGGTGAATTCTTGGGTATCTCATTTCATTGTCACGTATTTATTGGAGATGGCTTCTTTGTAGTGTTAAATCTACCTATGGCCAACCTACTATTACTCTTCTGTATAGAAAATATAATATGACGAAAGGGCACAATTTAATAAAAATATATGTAATCATCGAATATGCATAAATTTACTATATATCACTGTCAGCTCATGAGTCATAATTTTATGAAAATATTAGGCATTGATAGGTAGACGATTAAATGAACATACTGTACAATCCTGATGGCATCTGAAATTGGGTGTCGCTGAGGGTTAGCGGCGGCTGCAACGCCACCAGGATCTTGAGGAGGATTAGCCAGCTCCGTTTCCATGCCATCAACGCCGAGGCCATGCTGGCCTTCCTCCCGTCCGCCGCCATCACGCGTCTGGCGGAGCCACGGCGATTCGGCGAGATGGCAAAGCGACGTGGAGGCGAGCGCGCGACGCAAAAGGCCAAGGGGCGAGGCGACGGCGCCTCCGTGGCTCCTCCAGCCGTCAAAAAACCATTCATCTTCTGAATCCAAGTGTGGGCAGTGCTAGGCCGGCCTAATTGTCTAAAGGCCCAAACAACTAAACGTTATCTTCTTCCTCATCTCATCTGTTCCTCACCAGATGAACAAATCTCCATGGCGCCCAGGTGCAGCAAGGTCGTAGGGAGCCAGGAACTGACGGGAGGGGTAGATCGTCGGCGGTAGGTATGGCGGCCGCCATGGCTCGCCATACTAGTGGCTCCACCACTGCTTAGTTGAACGGACACGAGGAACACACTCCACGAGACCAAAGAACCACCACCAACACAAGTAATATTGATCAATTATTATCTACAAATGTTTATTCCACCTCATACTATGCAGCTAAATGTGAATTGTATTATTTTTTTTGAGGAAACAGGAGAAGCTTTGTAGCTCCTACGGGATATATATTAAAATTAAAGGAGTTCTTTACAAAATGAGCTCGGGAGACAAAAAAAAAGACAAGAAGAAAATCAGAGAAAAAAGAAAAATTAAACAAAGTTGTTCCACCATTCTTATAGATGTTGTCTGTGCTTTGGTTTGACTTGGTGCTGTAACAGCTCAAGTTCTTTTTTGAAGTAGAATTTGCAGGCTTGTACTGTAGGATCTATCCCTTGAAAAATAAAGTCATTTCTGACCATCCATATTCCCCAGCAAAGAAGGATGCTTAGGCTCATAAAAATTGGGGTGTGCAAGTTACCTTTGTGGAAATCCATTACTTCTAGAGCATTGGCCCGTGGAGGTAGTTGCACATTCAAGATAGACCAGCAGTGTTGAGCAAAAGAACATCTGAAGAAAAGGTGCTCCAAAGTTTGTTCCGTTGAGGAAGAGCAAAGAACATAGTTGAATGAGTCCAAATTCATTGTTTTCCTTCTCAAAATGTTTCTAGTACTCAATCTATCTTTTAGAAGTAACCAGCAGAAAACTTTGTGTTTATTTTGGCAACTTGATTTCCAGATCCACCTGAAAGCTGGGTGGACTTGTGCATGCCCAGTTAGCTGTCGGTAGGCTTTTGTCGATGAATATTGGTAGCTTCCCCAAATATAAAACCATCCATCTGGTTCTTGCGAGAGGGTCATTGATTGCACGATTTGTTCAACATTTTGGAGTTGGGCATAAGCTTCTTCAGACAGTGGGAGGTGAAAGTGTCGGTGAAAAGGGACAAGGGACAGAGCTTTTTTAATGTGAGGCTCTTATTTCTTGAGAAGGAAAATAATTCTGGACAGGAGACACTTGGGATTTGCTCCTGCCATAGATCTATCCAAAAAATACATGTTGCACCATCCTTGAGCTGTACTGATGCTATTCCTTTGAACTTGTCCAAGAGCTTAAGAATGTCTCTCCACCAAAAAGAGCCTTTCTTGACATGGTTTGGTAGCCTGCCATTGGTATAGTGCTTTTCCCAAATCAAATGAACCCAAGGGATATCCACTCTGTTGAAGAACTTATGCAGATTCTTGATTAGGAGAGCCTCATTTTGTGTAGTGAGGTTTAGCGCCCCTAGACCTCCTTCCTCTTTAGGTAAACAGACCATGGACCATGCTGCCTTTGGTGGTTGTTTTGCATTGATGTTTGACCCTCTCCATAAGCAATATTTTCTATATTTATCAATTTTTTTGATAATTGTCCTTGGTAGTAGTAGAGTGCCCAGTTGAAACATAGGTACAGAGGTGAAGACTGCATTTGTCATTTGGAGTCGACCAGCTTGTGAAAGGAATGATGAGGTAGCCACCAACCTTCTTTCGCATTTATTGACTAAACCGAGGTAATCTGTCACTGTTGGTTTAGAAGTGCTGAGTGGAAGTCCTAGATAAGTGAAAGGGAAGCTGCCAATTGAATAGTAAAACGTGCTGGCAAGGAGATTGATCTTATCTTGAGTGATATTGATGGGAATCATCAAAGATTTGTAAAAACCCTTAAGATCTCCTAAAGAGTCTGTAGCTGATTTGTGCATCCTTCCATAATGATTAAAGTGTCATCAACATATTGCACAATGGGAAAGTCAGTTGTGTACTGATAGGGTATTGGGAGAGTAAGCTGGACGTGTTCTTTTGCTTGATTGACTAAGGTTTGCAGAAAATCTGCAGCCAACACAAATAGTAGGGGAGATAGTGGATCTCCTTATCTTACCCCTCTTTTACGGTGAAAGGTTTTACCAGGGACACCATTGAGAAGAACTGAGGAGGTACCAGAAGAGAAGATGTTGTTCATCCAAGTAAGCCACTGATTGCCAAATCCTTTTGTAGCCATAAGATTTAGCATTGCCTGATGCTCCATCTTGTCAAAGACCTTCTCAAAATCCAGCTTAAGAATGATATTTTTTTTATTGGTGGCAAAGATGCAGATATTCAAGGGTCCAGGCTAGACAGTCTTGGATTGTCATGCTCTTGATGAAGCCATATTGGTTTTTATGAATCAAAGTTGTCACCACTTGTTGGAGTCTGTTTGCTAGCAACTTTGTGATCAATTTCATAGAACAATTCAAAAGTGAAATCAGCCTATAATCACTTGCTTTGGTGGGGGTATTGATTTTTGGTAGAAGAGTGATATAAGATCCATTTATGGACTGCAGGCACAAGTTGCCTTGTTGAAAAGCAGCACAAAGCTCATAGAAGTCAGCAGAGATAATAGGCCAACATTTTTTCAGAAATTCATTGTTGAACCCATCTGGTCCAGGTGATTTATCTGATGGTAAGCTCTACACAACTAGGTCAATTTCCTCATTGCTAAAAGGGAGTTCAGGATTCCAAGATCTATTGCAGCATGAATAAGTTCAGATAGGTTGGGAGGGGGGCAAGTGTCAGAGGAAGTCCCCAATCTGTCTTTATAAGCTTGCCAGAGAATTTCAGCATTGTCAGCATGTGTAAAAACCTCTGAGTTATCATCTTTCTGCAGGGAGGTGATGAAATTTCTTCTATGTTTGATAGTGGCATTTGCATGAAAGAATTTTGTTCCAGCATCTCCAACTCTGACCCATTTGATTGTACCTCTTTGTTTCCAGTATATCTTCTGCTGATGGAGGAGGGAGACCAATTTGTTTGCAAGAATATCTTTGAAGTTCCATTCTTCTAGGGTTAAGTCTCTGAATTCCTCCATGAGTTCCAAAATATTTAGAATGAGTTTGACTTGGGAAATGTTTGTGGAAAGACTTGAGAGTTGTGCTTGCCAGGCTCTTAGCACTCTCCTCAGGTTCTTGAATTTTGCCGTCAGTTTCTTTGCTAGATCAGTTTGGTAAGTTGGTAGAGACCAAGCATGACTCACCACCTAAAAGAAATGACGGTGTTCCATCCAGTAATTTTCAAACCTAAAGATGTTACCTCTTGGTATATTGGTGTCAATATTAATCACATGGAGTATGTCTGAAGTTTCCATCACCATAGAGGTGGCCTTAGTGTTGGGGTAGTTTAGAGACCATGAATTAGAAGTGAAGAACCAATCAAGCCTTTCTAGGAGGGGTGGTTGCTGTTTGTTCGTGCAGGTGAATTTTTTTCCATGAAGAGGAATTTCAACCAGTCCTAGAGTACTTATTGCTTCATTGAACATTAGCATTTCAGAAGTATCACCCCTGGTCTGTTTCTATTTTCTGGACATCTCATAAGATTGAAATCTCCAACGATTAGCCAGTCTTGATCCTCAGGCATTTGAATATGTTTGAACCAATCACAGAATTCTCCTTTGCCTTCTGCAGTGCAAGGTGCATATATATTAGTGAGTAGCCACTCCTCACCATTTAGACAGGAAGTGAACGTTAGGGACATTGCAAAGTCATTCTGAAAGACTAAGATTCTAGTGAATAGAGAGCTTTTCCATGCTACTAGCATACCCCCTGAAGCGCCATGTGAGGCCAAAAATTCATAAGTGTCGAATGAAGGAGGGCAAATTTTCTTTAAGAATTGCAAATCAAAGGCTTGTTTCTTAGTCTCTTGCAGACAAATGATGTCATAGCCGCTTTCTCTAATTTTTTTCTTTAACGGAATCCCACTTTTTGTCCGAGTTGATGCCTCTAACATTCCAGCACAAGACTTTTGAAGATTTTTTACTATTCATTTTAAAGAAAAAGCGGGGGTCCACTTTGGTAGCGACAGGTAACTGTCTATCAGTTGAAGGAAAGGAACGTGCCAGATGAAGCAATCATTAAGAACAGAAAGCCAAAAAAGCATATAGTAACCAGACCAAACATCACGATAGAAAAGTAGCCCAGACCAGACAGTACAATATAATATCCACAGATAGACATAATCTAGACATAGGGAGACCTCAAGCAACTGTTTAATCGGTTTAACAGACCAAAAGACACAAAACAAGACCTGCAAAAAGACTTGTCATAACTGCAGTGGAGGGCAGAGCTTCCCAAATGAAGATGCCTAGTGGCTCTTCTTCTTATTGTTACCATTAGCAGCAAAGTTTTTCTTGACATTCTTCTCCTTGGTAACCTTTGGCTGTGCTTCCTTTGTCACAACACCTTCTGAAGCTGAGGTCATGCTTGATTCGGCCTCTTGGGCTTGTTTGCTTCTTGTCTTTCCTACTGTCTTGGACTTTGCTTTCTTAGTTTTGCTAAGAGCAGAAAGAGTGAGTTGTTCCTCTTCAACTTTACAGAAGGTTAAACCCAGATTCTTGATGACTGAGGGGGGGATAGTAGGTGGTGTGCTGACACAGGCAAGGCAGTTCTTATCAATGCAAGTGGCACTTTTAAAATCATTGTTTCTTCTTTTTACCCTCAGGCTTCTCCTTACTGAGCTATCCACTATAGCTTCCTGATTATGCTTCTTTTTTGGCTTCTTGACTGTTGAAGGAGGGGAAGACTATGGTGATGATGGTAGGGTGATGAAATCCTCCAACACTACTTTTCCTTTGCTCTCTGCAAGCTGAATCTTGTCAGCTGAACACAAGATGACTTCGAGAGGAGGGACAAGAGGGTGGCAGAGAAAAATTCACATGTCCTTTGTTGTTCTGGAGAAAGTCCAAAGCATTCGACTTTAGAAAGGATGAAGCCCAAGAAAAGTGACTGGGAGACATAAGAGCTGCAGTGAAAAAGTTATTCCAGTCCACTGGGATTTCCACAGATGCTGTTGCTGTCCTAGAATTGTAGAAATAATGGGCCCATACTTTGATAGCCTCAGCACTTATAATATGTCTGTAGATGTTGGCTCAAAGTTGTGCTAAAATTGGCTCTACAGTGAAAGAGTCCGAAAGCTCCACACGTCCCAACTGAAGATTTTCTGAGCTAGGAATATTGGTTGCGGAGGAGATGCCAAGGTTGTCCCCTCCTGCTGCATCAGAAGAGGAGTCCTGATTGTCAGACTCCCCAGCAGAGCTGCCCATTAGTTGATCTTCAGGTATTTCTTCCACTAGAAAATTTTCAAATGCAACAGGATTAGCTTGGGCAGGGGCAACCAATGCTTGCACTATTGG
Organism: Panicum miliaceum; assembly: GCA_032594955.1. NCBI lineage: Eukaryota > Viridiplantae > Streptophyta > Magnoliopsida > Poales > Poaceae > Panicum > Panicum miliaceum. The sequence continues at coordinate 31,970,015 of CM064060.1, forward strand.
AAGGGCATTCATCTTAGGAACTTCTAGTGGTTGTTCCTGAACAAAATCATCTGGAATTTCATTGATCTCGATAGCAGCATTGTCTATGATAATCTCATCATCAGCCAGAACTCCAGCAACCCATGGGTTCACAATTTCACTCCCATTGTTTAGTGGTGCTTGATCCATCATCTCAACATCCTGTTCAAGAGGTGCTGCATTAAGATCCAAATCTGGTTGTTGGGCTTGGATGGTTGCATTTAGGTCCACAGGCCAAGCATCCCATCCAGCTAAAGGAGCTTCAGCAAAGTTGTTATTATTTTGATCAGCCAAATTGTTATTGTCCCCTTGTCCTTCAGCATTGTCATTCTCTTCCACAGGGCCTGGCCCATGCTGTCCATGGCCAAAAAAATCAAAAGGAGCATGTGGGTCTGGATTCTCCCCAGGCATTTGGTCTTCATCAGGTGCTAATCCACCAAGCAAATCATTGTTAATAACCTCACATTGAATAGTCCAAGATTCCCCCTGAAAGTCTTCAGCATCAGACAGAACAATGAACTGGGGCACAGATTCCAAGTCCAGGACTCTAGCTTTGACAATCAATAGAGCAAGTTTGGAGAAATCCTTTTCCCAAGAGACTATTCTACCAAAGGAGCAGATGGCCTGATTGAGATAATCCTGTTCCCAATAATCTACTAGGAAACCCATCAGCATGAGCCAACATTCTCTATTAAATTGAACCGATCTCCAGTTTCTACCTCAGTTGTGTTTAACAAATGATATATTGACATCATCAAACGCATGAGGGCTATTGTTGATCAAGTTGTCACAATCATGAATTTATGAAAAGCGAACATAGGCTTGACCTAGGTGACAGGGTTGGATATCCACAATGTCTAGCCTCAAGTGATCTACCAGAACTCATGCAGAACCTCTCTGATGTTGTGAAAAGAGACTAGATTACCTGGGAAGGTGTCGATGGTGACGATGGCCAGTTCCTCATTTCGGCGGCGAGGGCGAGCAGCAACAGCACGGACCACCGGCATCCTATTTTGAATAGGCTGCCATTGCATCCCCCGGGGCAGGAAGGGCGTCGGGTCTGCGTGCTGGAAGGCCATTGCTGAAGGTTCTTCTTGTCGTGAAGGTTGGGCACAAGGCTCGTCGGCGAGCGGCGGAGTGGGGTTTTCTTGCTCTGCTCGCTCCGAGGAAGATGAAGGGGTGGCACAGTGCAAGTTTTTTCCAAGGAGCACACGATGGAACTCAACAAAGAACGCGAACGCGGGCGAATTACTTGAGGAGGGCCCAGTTGTCATCGTCACTTGATGTGGAAACTCTATCCGGGTACCAAAAAGATTGAGCTCTTTCCTTGGAAAAGAATTGTTTACTAAGGAGGAAAATGTGTGGCTGGGAAAAGTCACAGCTGTTAGAAGGTGAAATTGTTGTTACCGTTGGCCCACTCGTCAAAGGTGGAGTCGAAGCAGATTGAATCTGTTGAGAAATCTTTTCCTTTGGCCCTTTGACTTTCCAAGTTTGACCTGTGTTCTTTGCTGAAAACCAACAGGAGAGGGCAACATGGCCCCACCGATTGCATGCATGACATTTAATACTATTCCTGCAATTACGCCTTTCATGAGACTGGGAGAGACAACGGGTGCAAGCCGGGGCGTGATTACCTTCTCCCCTTGATTGAGAGTTACTGCTGCTTCCCAGATTTAACTCAAGATTCAAATTCAAATTTGAAGAAGGATCTTCCGTGCTCGTCGCCGTGTTCTTCGCTGTAAAATCCAGCAATGCGTTCATCGATGCCTGAGTAGTTAAAGCAGTTGCGTAGCATTGGAGTGACCCACTGAGCTAACAACCAACCGATCAAAAACCAAAGTTCTTGGGAAGGAAATGCGATCAAAGACTGAGCCAACGTGAGGAGAAGACCTTCTGTTGTTTAGATTAGGCTGCCCCACTGTGATACGGTTACTGCCTGTGAGGGGATTACTGCGAGTTGATTGTGAAGGTTCCAAGTGATTAACCACAGCCGCATAAGACTTTGCTGATCTGCATGAACGAACTGTGACCCACTGAAAATCCTGAGTATGATCAGCAACCACCGAGGCCTTTGCCAAAGATAACCCTTGTTCATTCCAAAGGTGAAAAAGAACCTTGTAATCCGTGCAGGAAAAAGCCTTGAGAGCACAGATCATAAACCCAACACGGGAAGAGGCAACACAAAACTTGAAAACCCAATGCTCCACTTCCACTACCGAAAAGAGGGAGGCAGTACCACCTAGAGTGGCCTCAAGAATCCAACTGACTGAATCCGCATCCAAGCGTAACTTGAATCGCTAAAGGAAGCAACAAGCCAGAACGAAGAATTGTCGTTTGGTGAGAAAGAGACCACCGAGGTTCCAAGAGCGGCTCGTACCTTAGAGGAGAAGAGTACTCCTTGGGAGAAGTCCAGACGAGGAGGAGACATTACCGAAGTCAGAAGGAACGCTGGGACTTGAAGGGTGGACGCCGGCACCGGAGTGGCCACCGGCGGCAAGAGCCCGGGAGGGGCTAGGCCCTAGAGCTCACCATCAGGCACATGGTCTCCAACGAAATAGGTAGCGGTGCGAAGGCAAATCCACCAAAGAAACTGAGCAGCCCATCAAAGAAAGGGAAGGTGATTGCTATGAACATTGTGAACGCTGCACAGCACAGTTGACATCTCATCAGTCTTACTATTTGTTCCTTGTATTAACAATTTTAGCAATGACAGTGGGCCCATAAATCCGGTGACCAACCACCACTCATAGATCCTAAGGAAGGTAAGAGGAAGAGAGAAAGAGACCGGTATCTGACCAGCAAAAGGATGAATTACTGCAAAAACAACGTGAAGCTCTTCAGCAAAAGAAAGTTTTGCAAGGAGAACTACAATGCACACCCAAGCAAATTGAACCAAGACGTCACGTTACGCAAATTTAACACCCAAGCAACAGAGACAGGCAATAAGTGATCGTCAGAGATTGCTCTATACAAATATGACACATGAGCAAAAACAAGCAAAGAGAAACCATAAAAAAGCATGTCGTGGGAAAAGACGCAACGCTCGAGTAAGAAATCTATCACCATGATAAACCCTTTGTACAACTCATCAGATTAAAATATATTTGTAGAAAATATGTTCATTTTCATAACATTCTAAATCATGGAGGTATGCACTTAAAAAATTGGGAAAAGTCTAAATTACTCCCCTCAACTATAGTTAAAGTCCGGGTAACCCTCTAAACTATTGTTTGGTTCATTTTACCCCCCAAACTATGCCATTTGGTTCAAATTACCCCCTAATACAATTTGTCCTTTACATTTCTCCATACATAGCTGGAGTTTTAAGTTAAAATTTTATAAAATGATAGCAGATATCATAACACATGTTAGAAAAAACACATAATATTTTTTATCATTATTTTGATAGATTATGATATTTAATAAATAATTAATCATTGGAGCTCAAAAGTATATGAAAAATAATGATGAAAAAAATTATAACAATTTTTTTAGTATCCACTACTATCATGCAAAATTTAAAATTAAAATTCAACTAGTTTATGGAGAAATAAAAAAGATAAATTATATTGTGGGGGTAAAATGAATTAAATAGCATAGTTTAGAGGTAAGTTGAACCAACCTATAGTTTAGAGGGTTATTCGAAATTTGACAATACTTGAAGGGAGTAAATTGAACTTTTTCCTTAAAAAATTGCGCACATTCATGTGTTTGCTAATTTCTTTCATCTAATCCGGTGAACCCATTGCAACGCACGGACATATCTGCTAATACTAGTTAAACACACAGAAAATTAAGAATATTCTCTATACAGTTAAAACAGCGTTGTCGCCAATCTTGCAGCTACCACCATTAAGTTAGCAATATTTTCCAGTTGGGTCCCCCAAACTTGCTACGCGGGCAGATCAAATGAAACTTGCTACACTGCTCTTGAAGGGAATGGCCTCTGCTGGCGTCGTGGCGCGGTCAGAGCCTGGCTGGATCCGAACGTGGCGGATCCGTCGCGGCTGCACAGCATGCGAGGATCAGCACGGGTACGCTTGATTAACCCAAACTCGTTAATCGCATTTGTTTTGCTGCTGCCAGATATGCGCGCGCGCGCGCCAGAGACTGAGACTTTCAGAATCGGGCCGCGAGAACTGTATGCCTGCCGTCCAACTGCAAAACAAAACCATAGAATCAGGAAATGGGAACCGAAAGTGTACTACTCCGGTCAGAAAATGGGAACTGCTAGTTACTCCCAAAACAGGGACACAGTGAGAACTTGGACTCTCAAAATGAGGGGGCACTACATGGCAACAGACGGTGTTGTCTTCGATAAGAGGAGAATCGTTCGGAGCATACGTGGCTGCTTCTTCATCAGCATTAGGAAAAAAAATCCTTCAAAATCAACTCGATGAATGGCTATGAAAACAGAGTATGAGATGAACTACTTGATGAATTCCTCTCTCCTGCACATAACCAGGTCGAGCAATCTTTTATGCTGGCCGCCGGCTGAATGATGGCACGCAGCGTGTCTGATGAACTAGCGTTTCTTGATTTTTCATCTGTCGCTTTTCGTCCTTCCTTTCATTTTTACTGAAAGCTTTGCATAGTTTCCTATGAAGCGTGCTCTGTGTGAGTTTAATTTTGTTGGATAAGTTAGAATCTCTAAGTATCCTGCATTACAGAATGCAAGGAGGGAGAGTTCATATGGCGAGTCACACTAGTATGCTACATTGAGCCATTACGCAACGGATTTGAGATTCGTGGGTGCCAACTGTTGTGTATGACCTATTATTTCTTGAGAAAGGTGATGAGTTGATGACAATGCTAAGAAGTGACCATGCCAGGATAGATCAATAATTCAAACCTAAGCACAAACTGTTGAAATCCACAGTGCCTACGCTCAAAAACAAAAAAACAAAAATCCATAGCGCCACATGTTGAGTGGAGCAGCTGATGCTTTCCTGTAGCAATGCACATAAAGGTCATTGTGTCGGTGGAATCAGGATGCCCCAAAGTGCTGCCTCCGATTACATCTTGGGGTAGTGTTACACGTACATCTCTCACTACGGATGGTTATAGTTGAAGCCGTATACAGCTTTGTGAGAACAAACGCAGAATGTTTTCTCGTCCATTCTTTCTGAAGATGCCAATGGATGAGGGTGTAATTGCATCAGCAGAACTCATGGCCTGCACCTAATTATAATACTGACGCTCTTTTAGTTCAGAGAAAAATGTGTACAAATTCAAGAGAAACCGTTGTATATTTCCTTTTCATTCTTGAGAGAAAAATTAACATAGAGGAAGTGCCTTTCTTGAGAGAAACCGTTGTATATATACTGCCGGTTTATTTGGATGTTTGTTTTCATGAGTGTGAAATATCGTGTGATGTAATTGTTGTCCAGGTTAGCCTAGTAAGTGATCATGCACATGCATATTCTATTGCATCAGTGATTTAGGACTCTCTCGCTCTCAAAAATAAAGAGTGATCTAGGACTTGGAGAAACAAGTTTGCAAAAATGCTACAGTTTTAAAAATGCAGCCATGATTGTGCCTATGGTGACTTCGTCAATCTCGAGGATCTGTCGGCTCACTCTCTCGGAGGTGCTCATAGGACTACGGTTGCGTGCGTGTATTCATTGGATGAGTGTACGTGTGTGTTTGCGAGCATCTGTGTATGTACTATGTTTCTAAAAAATGCAGCGATGCAAGTCCAGAATCTTATGCTTTGTGTGGCATTTTACCGGACTTTAGGAAACTCTTAATAGACTCCATGCATTGTGTTAGGAAACTCTTATTATATTCCATTGCACAACATGCTAAGCCATTATTGGACTGTAGGTACCACAGAACTTAATTATTTTTTTTATGGATTTAGAAGGGTGCAAAAGCTTGAAATGTCATGGTGCCTCAATCAAGTAGACTTTTGTTTAACCTTTTCTTACATTCTGGTGGGTCACTTTGGAGAGTGCTGGTTAGTAGTGGATGTTCTAGTGCAGATTAACTTTTTTATAAAAAGTCGACGCCTCAGGTATTTAACTGAAAATTCTGAGCCTCACAATCTTTTACTATTTGTTGGAACCCTTTCCTGGCGTCAGAATCTATTGCCAGTTTTGAATTGACTGTTTGCAGAATTACCAACATATATCGTCAAACTTCAAATCGTTAAATATATGTTTAGGCTTCAATTAGGATGGGACAACTTGTACAGTCCCTACGTAGTGAATATGCACTAACCAAGTTGTTAATCTCTGTTAGAGGTCCTACCAATCAAGTTCAATGTATGCTGACGCTAAAGTGAGGGCGCATTATCTTTCTAGGATCCACCAAGCTACTTGATTATATAAAGAAAAATGATCAAGCATTATATACCCAGAAACTGCACATCTCCATCTCCATTATAAAAGACCATGCTCAGAAGTTCCAAGAGACTGCTGTAGCAATGGGCAATAGAGCAGCTTTTGTGGTCGCGTTTCTCCTAAGGGCTATATATGGAGGCATGCAGATAGTAACCAAAAACGCTTTCAATGAAGGCATGAGCACGACTGTCTTTGTTTTCTACAGGCATTTGGTTGCTATTCTGTTCTTGGTGCCAGTTGCTTTTGTTCTCGAAAGGTAATACAAGTCGTGTAACTTATTTTTATTGCATACCACCATAGGAGAATGAATTGAGGCTTCTTTCTGCAGGAAAACTGCTCCACCACTTTCATTTAAAGTCTCTCTGAAGTTATTTGTGCATGCGTTATACGGGTAAGTGAGCTTGATAGCCATTCTTATTTGTACTTATTGTTGATCTTACAAGCTGCCATTAATTTCAATAAAGCAGTAACAGTTTTCAGAATCTTCATGTTCAACTGTATGTGTTCCATAACCTTAATTTTAAAGGTCTATCAGAGATCTATGAACAACTTCTGTTTGCACATCGTTGCACCTCTATCCGAAAGATGTTAGGCCTTAGGCTCCCTGGTTCAGTCATTTGTCCATTTGCCTTTTCTGAGTTGAAGTGCAGTATTTGTAGTATTTCCTCCCACAGTGCCATCAATTTTTTTCTGTTATTTTCCCTTATTATTCTTAAATATATATACTTAGTTTCAGCAACAACTACTAACAATAACCCAGCCTTTGGTGCACATAGAACAGCATAAGTTTTCCTACTGATAGAGATAGTGGTAGATATGTGCAGAACTTGCCAAACCGAGCTATTTAAGTAAGTTCGATGGATTGCTCTGTTCATAACTTGCACTACTTATGATTTGTATATGTTCCTTTTTTTTCTCGAATGCGCAAGAGAACTGCGCATCAATATATTAAGAAGAAAAAGGAACGGGGTTTACCCATCCAAAGTTACAGATATAAAGGGGGCTGTAACACTCCCTAAAACACAACACATTGACGCTCTCCCAAAAAATACAACAGGACCAGGGCTAGACCAAACACTAACTGATTTCTATCTGTTCCATTTACTATATACTTTAGCAGTCACTACTCACTAATCATTTCAGATCTTTTTTTTTTATTTTGTTAGGATTTCTGGAGCAATAAACATATATGGCCTTGGTCTAAGTTATGCCTCAGCAACATCATCATCTGCAATATTTAACCTCCTTCCAGCAGTGGCTTTCTTTCTGGCTGTTCTTTTGAGGTGAGGGTTTTTATTTTGTACTTGCAATTTTTTTAGGAAGGTAGTAATACTAGACCATAATTTACATATTTGAGGATTCTAATTTTGGAGTAAAGCATGCACAGCGTAAGCTGCAACTTCCTAAACTAGAGTAGATTTAGCTAATCCTCTATTGTTTGCCTTTTGCATAATGTCCTATGTAGGATCCAGCCTTGCACGACATAGAACTATACAATAAAATTACTTGTGAAGTGACTATCACACAAATTGATGATGAAGTAAAAAAACATCATATTGACTTTTTTGTGAACCTAGAACGATCTGGCAAATTTTACGAGCTCTGAAAGTCTAGTAAGAGAAGCCTCTTGCTAGTTGGAATATACCAAAAGCATGATTATTATCTGTGTTCTCTTTAGACAAATTAACTTGAAAATGTAGGCTAGATTAAATTTTGGATATTCCTCGTTCTGTCTGGCAGGATGGAGACTTTGAACTTGAAGAGGTTCCACGGTATTGCAAAAGTTTGTGGCATACTGTTCAGCCTTGCTGGCGTCATTGTACTTGCATTTTACCAAGGACCTGAAATGAAATCATTCAACCACCACCATCTTTTTCATCATGTAAGTAACTTTCATGGTGGAGTTACTGCTCATCCTAGAAGGACTTGGATACTAGGAATTTTCTTGACGACTTTATCAACTACATCTTGGGCTCTTTGGACAGTTCTTCAGGTATGATAGTTACAGGAGCTTCTTTTACATGTCCAAACTTCAAAGATCATAGCAGATCAAACAGACCTGTTGGCTTTCTCATGAGTCATGACATTTACTGCACACTACTTGTTCTCAGGGATCTATGTTGGAAGCATATCCATCTAAGCTGCTCAATACAACTCTCCAGATGATCTTTGCAACGATTCAATGCTTTTTTATCGCCCTAGCGGCTGAGAGAGATTTTGCAAAATGGAGACTAGGACTAGACGCACGTCTCATTGCTGTGGTGTACTCTGTAAGTAATGTCTGCTCGATCAGATTGAGTACCAGTACGTGCATCATATCTTTGTTTTTAGCAACAGATGAACATTTAGTTTTGAACTTCTTACTATTCCTATATAGCCTGTAGGTAACAAAAAGGTGTTCTCTGAGCAGCAGAAAATTAATAACGTAATATATATTTATCATAAATAAAGTTTCTAGATTAAACTTTCTCCCTGCTGATCTAAATGGAACAAAGGTGATGAAATCAAACTGATGCTCATTAATCTTTAGAACCTGTTCAGAATTGTACATCCCCCTAAGCTAATGCACTGTTTTGAGTGTGAGCATTTCAACAGATCCATTCCCATACTTATCTGAAATTATTTGATAGTAGAGCCTTCACTTAAATGTGTCAGGATTCAAATAAAAAATCAAAGTCTCTTCAAGTATTAGTACTAGCTTTCTAAGCCTCGGAGCCACATTCTATCCCAACCTAATTTATGTTTTTTCCCGTGTTGCAAGTATATTGGTTTTTTCTATTAATAATATATTTTTATTAATGCTGGCTTATTTTTCTATATAACATTGACTCTTTTTCCAAAAGACCATCAGTTGGTAGAGCACTACCAACAATATGAATGCGATGCTTGCTTGTTTGAGACTGCTGAACACATCATGCAGGGCATACTTGTTTCTGGAGTTGCATATTATATGCAAGTATGGGTGATTGACAAGAGCGGACCTGTTTTCTTGGCCATGACAATGCCAATAACTCTGCTTGTCACAATAATTCTGTCTTTGTTTCTTGGAGAAGCAGTTACCCTGGGAAGGTGGGTTTGTCCTTCTGATTACCAGCTTCTTGTCCTCATTGTTCTTGTAACAATTAAGATGATTTACGATTATTTACCTGGAAGTCATCTTTTTTCCCAGCAGTATCTTCGGTGGAGTAATTATGGTTGGTGGTCTGTATAGTGTTCTTTGGGCAAAGAGATCTGAGCATGTAGATGTCATCAGGAAGCAACAAATGGCTGCTCCAGCAGAGGCAGCACAAGTTTAGATCAAGCATATTAGCGATTCAGTTGGTACATCATCAGAACTCAATGGTAGTCTCAGGCTGGTTTGTATTCTGTAGTTACTGAAATTGAAAGAATTTTGAAGTTATGCTACCCTTTTTTTTCCAGTACTGCCATCTCTTTGTTCAAGGCTTCAAGGTTCACTAGTATGTTATAAACTGTTGGTGCAGTATTATATTGCATCATTCCTTCTTGTGTCTCGGTGTAATGATGTTACATAATACTTGAATGATGGATGATAATCTTTTGAGGAAATGAAGGGAGTTAGTAAATGGAAAGAAGAAGTAGTGGCTCACAGCATGGAAACTCCAGCTCATGCATGTTAATACAAATGCGAATGTCCTGATGAGAATAATTAGAAGGAACTATATTACCATTTCACTTTGAAGAGAAGGTTCAAACCTTTGAGGACTCAACAAACCTACACACGCACCTCCTATCAAATATCAATTCAAGGTTCCCGGTTCGTTGATTGTTTTGTGTACTCAAAGTTCTATGGGTCAAAAAGGATTTTGATGTATTTGACAATTGACATAGAACAGACATCCACTTAAATTTATCTGTTTCAAATCATTGTACATGTGCAGCCGGCTTCTTTCATATGTGATAGTTGTTTTATGAAATTTGTCCATATTGCCATTATGAAATAGGTAAAAGAAATAAACAAATATGTTTGCCTCAGCAGATCAAGCAGATATCCAAACTTCGAGTACAATTATTACAAGGACAGATTTCAAGAATTAGAACATACAAGTTTAAGCATGACGAGGTACAATTTGTCAAGTATTTTCCTATTTGTTAAATCGGAAAGTGTCATATACCTATAAGCTATATAGCACGCACATTTAAAAGTTATTGTGTCGGGAGGGTCAGGATCTCCCTAAGTGCTTCCTTCAATAATTACGACATGGATTATGGTACTCCTCACTATGGGTGGCTATCATTGAAGCCATATATATATATAAATCTGTCAGAAGCTGATGCTTACACCAATTGCTTTCTCATCCATTCTTTCTGAAGCTGCCGCTAAAGCAGGAATAGCATTAGGTACTATTTCTTTTCAAAAAGGTCAGGTCCAAAGGTGATATGCATTATACACCAATGCAATACTCACACAGGTGAAACAAAAGCAACTCCAAAGTCGTAAACGATCCATCTAAATAAACAGCATTTCTGATGTCTAGTTTCTCCGTAACTATTTATGATAGTGTAATTTTTTATGAATTCACCTAATTTTGATATAGTATGCATAAAACTGTATAGATAGGTCATACGAATGATATTACTAGCTGTTGGTCCACCAGCTATATTAACTTCGTTGTACGCATTGGATCGAGCATGAGCAAGAGTTGCGGAAACATCCAGTGTGTATGTTGCTCAAACTAGCCAACCATCACTTATTTGTAACCATTGGATTATCCGTTGTATATATGGATATGCTAAACTATCCATTTGCAACCACTCTAGTTAAAACTCCGGCATAAAATTTTTTGTGAAATCCAGTCTTTGGCGTAATCATTTTTGAGTTTGCAAATGATCTTCTCATGAAAAACTGTGAAAAGCGGATGACCTGGTGTGTTCACTTCTTTTGAATGCAAGAAGGTATGCAGAGTGCATTGTGGATATAACTTTTTACTCTGGACTCCAGTTTTGATGGTCTTGTACTCCATGGAAAGCCTGCAAACAGCTCTATATGACTCTACAGAATAAAATAAATAAGTTAAAGTCATTACTCTCTTTTCCCCAGTTTTTCTTGGCTTAGTCCTGTTGACTATATATGTTGTTATCAATAACTAAATCACATATGCCCCCCTGAATGGGTGCATTTTCTTCACATCAGTCCTTTCTTTGACTATATAAACAACCAACTTAAGAAGTTCCAACATACTGCAGCGATGATGGCCACTAGAGCAGCTTTTGTGGTAGCACTAATTCTAAGATCCATATATGGAGGCATGCCTATAGTGGCCAAAGGTGCCTTTGATGAAGGCATGAGCATATCTGTCTTCGTTTTATACAGGCATGCAACTGCTATTCTGATCTTGGTGCCCGTTGCTTTTGTGCTTGAGAGGTAAGTACATAATACAACTTTTGTAACTTCGTTTCTTGCAAGCAATCACGGAAGAATTAATAAAATGAAGCTTCTTCCTTCAGGAAAACTTCTCCAGCGCTGTCATTCAAAGTCTCTTTGAAGTTATTTGTGCATGCATTTTATGGGTACGTGTTAGTGGGATACATTTTTTTTTGTACTTCTGTGTCATCTTTTGAATTGAATTTGTGGACATCAAAGACAGGCCACCAAGGTAGCTGAAAATTTCTTGAACCAAATCTTCATTAGTTTTCCAATTAATATTTAACCATGTGTGTTTCATGATCCTCATTTCAGAAGCCTAAACAGAGATGGGTTCAGGAATTCTTAATATAGTCGACTAGGTGGATTGGTCTGAGTGACGAGAAAAAAAGCCACCCCTCTTAACTAAGATTTTTTTATTTATTCTACAAAAATTGATATAGAGTCATTCATATTTGTTTCTTTTTCTTGGTTGAATCTATGATGTCTGTCTCGTGGTTTATATGATGAGCTAACTGTACCAGTTTAGAAATTATGCTGGACTCTGCTAGCCGATACAATCAGTTATTGTTGGTGGATATTGAAAAATCTATAGCTAATATCCTTTCTTTTGGAAATTCTAAATCAGGTTTGAGAATTTAGATATATCAAATTCTGGTAACTGCCAATAACAGTCAGTTATTGACCAATAGTGTAAACTGGTACATTTCTTAACTCTTATGGGTTGGAGTTAGTAACCATATATTTGTACCCCTTCAAATCAAAATATATGTTGCTTTAATTAAAATCCCTCTAGTCAAACTTATTTGAATAAGAAAGTCATTACATACATTGGCAATGTAAATAGATTCATCACAAAAGGTACTTTCACAATATTCAATTATCTTTATTGAAAAAGTGTCAGCTTCTCACAGTGAACCAGTTAGAGCATTGAACTCGTGGAATCATTGAAACTCCTGTTCTGATCAGGGTTCTAAGCACAACACCTTCTTAGAACAAAGCCTGGGATCGGAGGAGTTCTAAGCACAACACATTCAAAAAATCATATTTTAATAGTACTTCGACTAATTTCTATTAAAAGTGTCACTTATAGACCCAATCAATGCCCTAAACATCATATATTTTCAATCAGTTGGAGTACTTAAACTAGATTTCATTATAGTAATACATCATTAAGCTACTAGAAATTAAGAATAAATTCAGTTTATGGTAAACTTAATATTGAATATCAGACTCATAATCGTACATGTGTGAAAAGATCATATTGTAAATGGTAAAACATAGTAGGTTTTTTTTGTGAATTTGTACTAATAACTACTAGCAGGGCATTCACTAACCATTCTTTATATATGTTTGTTTTTAAGGATTTCTGGTTCTATAAACATATACAGCATTGGTCTCAGCTATGCTTCAGCAACATCATCATCTGCAATATCTAATGTTCTGCCAGTGGTGGCTTTCTTTTTGGCAGTTCTTTTGAGGTAAGGGTTTCTATGAAATGTAAGGCATCTTCCTAGAAAGTTTGTGTGAAACTTTCATAGTTTCTATATTTAAAAAAATCGACACATGGGGGAAGATAAGTAGGAAACCAGCCAAGTAGTCATCAAGGTTGAGAACAGGGGGCCAAAGGTCAGACTGCCTAGGAACAAGCTAAAAAGAGGTGTATCTTAGTGAGATCCTTTTTCTATGAGAACCAGGGTTCGAGCCGTGGATATCACCATGCCTTTCTCTCTAAGAGTAATGGTAGCATCACACCTGGTTGACTTAGCACCACATTATGCATGCGTTTTCGGTTTCATAATTTTGATTTGGGGACACATACACGCATATATCTTTTATGAGAAAAGGTTCAAGAGTTAGTTTGATAAAAAAAAATTGGCATCTCCCCGTTCTCTGTATCTTGTAGGATTGAGTCTTTGAACATGAAGAGATTCCAAGGAATTGTGAAAGTTACTGGTATTGTGTTTTGCTTTGCCGGTGTCATTGTACTCGCATTTTATCAGGGGCCTCAAATCAAATCGTTCAACCACCACCATCTTCTTCACAATACAAGTACTTCACATGCCACAATTACTGACCATCCAGTAAGAACTTGGTTATTAGGGATTTTCCTAATGACTTTAGGCACTATATTTTGGGCTCTATGGACAGTGCTACAGGTATGAGTATCTTTATAGCCTCTTTAAAATGTTAAGTATTCATAGCTGATCAAATAGTAGTACTATGGGGTTGTGCATTCTATTTATATTTTCTATACATTACTTTGTTCTCAGGGGCCTATGTTGGACGCTTACCCATCTAAGCTGCTCAACACAACTCTCCAGATTGTCTTTGCAACTACTCAGTGCTTCTTCATCGCTCTTGTGGCTGAGAGAGATTTTTCACGATGGAAGCTAAAGTTGGATATAAGTCTTATTGCCGTGCTTTACTCTGTAAGCTGGATATGCATCTTCCTATCTTGTCGACCAGTGTCTTGTTTATGTTTGGCAGCAGTTAACTTCTAGCCAGATATAATTGCATATAAAGTGTAAAATTTACCATGTGAAAGATTAATAATAATAACTATGAACTAGGAAAATGCCTAGATGAAGTTTTCTGCCGGTGGATGCATCTGACAGTGATGATAACTAACCTATTGATCCTAATGGAACAGTAGTGAAACACCAATCAAAACAGTACATTCCTCAAATCTCAAGCTTCATCTGGGAACATAATTGCTTTGCATGGAACAATTCAGCTTTGTTTTAACATGGAGAATCGACTTTCAGATGTTCTATGCCAAGAGTTTCAACTCAATTTATGTTTAATTATATTCAAATAAAGCATCAAATCATGCCTTAGTATATGGTATTGAAACCTCAAAAGACTAGATATTCATATTTGAAATGAATTCTGTTGTGTCACTTGGTCTTTATTTACATTTTGTTTTGTTTGTTCCATGTGCCAATATCCTTGGTACTTAACAAGTAGAACAATAATAATAGGAATGTGGCAATGACTTCTCTGAATTTTTTAGACGTCGTACAGGGTATACTTGTTTCTGGAGTTGGATATTACATGCAAGTGTGGGTGATTGACAAGAGTGGACCGGTGTTCTTGGCCATGACAATGCCAATAACTCTGCTTGTCACAATAGTTCTGTCTTCATTTCTCGGCGAAGCAATTACATTGGGAAGGTATCTTTAAACTCCTTCTGCAAATAGATCTTCCCAAAATTATGAATGGAGCCTTCATGGTTGCATTCACAAAAATTATGAATGCTTCACAAAAATTTCAACCCAAAATTCACTATCTTCCCTGCAGTATCTTAGGTGGAGCCGTCATGGTTGGTGGGCTCTATTGTGTTCTTTGGGCGAAGCGAGCTGAGAAAATAGATGTCAGCCAAGAACAAAATACTGCTCCAGTTCAAGCAAGACAAGTTTAGATCAAGCTCGACCCATTTTGGATGTATATCAGAAGCCAAACAATAAATTTGGGATGATTCTCATCAATATGCTTATTTGGCTATAAACTTTTGTATCAGTTTGGTCAGAGTCATTTAATATATACTTCAAATTTCAAACTTTTTTTTAGCAATCTCTAGGGGTGAAAACGGAATTTTGATTTTTTTTATCTAAACAAAGATATTGATCTTCCAAATCCATTTGAAATAAAGCTCATTTTTCCGAAGGAATGGTATATATGTATGTCCAGTGCACCTTTTCTTGTGTGGCGATTGTTTTTTTGAGGCAACAGGAGGGGATTGCATCCCCTACTGATTATATATATTTAAAGGAAACAAGAACTAAGAAACACGAGTGTTCAGATACTAAGAAAGAAGCAAAAAATAAAACAACAATTAACCAAAAGAGAGTATCCATTCTTCTAACTGTGATATGTATTTATTCTTGACTCGATGCAAAAGCAGAGCGAGTTCTTTCTTGAAGATCGCCTTGCAAGTTTCCAGGGAGAATTGTAGATCTTGAGAGATCAGACCATTTCTTGATAACCAGATGCTCCAGCTCATTAGAATAATTAAGTTCATGAAAATCGGTGTTCGTAGCTGTGACTTGAAGCTCTCCATTGAAGAGAAGATATCATCACTAGTTGCTACTTGAATTCCTAGTAGATTCCAGCAAGCAATGGCAAATGGGCATGACAGGAAAAGATGTTCCATTGTTTCTTCTGAGAATGTTTCTCGTGCTCAGTCTGTCTTTTCTTCTGAGAATCCAAAACCATTGATTTCCTTCTGAGAATGTTTCTCGTGCTCAGTCTATCTTTTAAGAGGAGCCAGAAAGACCTTATGCTTATTTTGACAGCAAGATTTCCACAGCCACTTGAAACTAGGATGTACAAGAGCATGGCCAACCAAATGTTGGTATGTTTTTTGTGAGGAGAAAGAAGGTGTACCCCAAATATAGCTCCAGCAATCTGCCTCTGAACTGATAGTTTGTGAGTCAGATAAGTTTTGCAGTAGTTCCAATTGAGCAAAAGCTTCCTCAGAAAGAGGTAGATGAAAAAGCCTATGAAGGGGGGCAGTGGAGGTGGCCTTTTTAAAGGAAATATTCTTGTTCTTGGCAAAAGAGAACAGCTCTGGATATGCATGCTGTTGGACTTGTCCCCCCCCCCCCCCCCCCCCCCCAAAGATCTGACCAGAAGAGACAGGTACTGCCATCCTGTATCTGACACAGGAGTTTAAGAATGTCTCTCCACCAGAAAGAACCTTTTCTAATATGACTAGGTAGTCTGTCATTGGAATAATGTTTCTCCCACACAAGTGTTACCCATGGTATATCCAATCTGTTAAAGAACTTGTGCCAGTTTTTAAGTAGGAGGGCTTCATTCTGAGTTTTGAGATTTAGGACACCCAGGCCTCCCTCTTCTTTTGGTAAACATACCATAGACCAAGCAGCTTTTGGGGCATTGGTAGCATTAATGTCAGACCCCCTCCAGAGACAGTGTTTTCTGTACTTGTCAATCTGCTCAATGATTGTTTTTGGTAGGAGGTAGGTGCTTATGTGATACATTAGTAGAGAAGCGAGGACTGCATTTGTCATTTGTAGTCTTCCTGCCTGTGTTAGGAAAATTGAAGTGGCCTGCAATCTTCTCTCACATCTGGTTACTAAGGTAGAAAATCTTCCACTCTTGGTTTTGTAATTCCAATAGGCAGTTCCAAATTAGTGAAAGGTAAAGTACCTTTTGCACAGTTGAAAGTGGAAGCCAACTGATCCAACTTGTCTGGATTAACATTAATAGGAACCATCATTGATTTGTTATAGTTCACTCTTAGCTAAGTAATTAGATGTCTCTAGCTTGTTAGTGGTCGACTCAACGCAAGAGGGGGACTGTGATGAGGTGCTCGCTTCCTACCAAGGGTGTATGCATGGCTATGATCACGCCTTGGGGGAGGTTCACCCACACAGCGGTTGAAACCTTAGTGGGCTGCTAACTTGTTAGAGAGTCTTTGGAAAGGTTTCATAGTAAATCCCTGCCACTCACCTCGGAAGTGTTTAAGAGGCTAGCTACCTCGGGCATCAAGGGAAACACGACTTGTAGGTAAAGTGTGCAACTTCTGCAGAGTGTAAAACTGATATATCAGCCATGCTCGTGATCAATAGCGGCTTGGATCCTCACATGAACTCTTTTAATTTGAACTTGTGTTTTATTCAGTTATTTACTGTTTTCAAACTTATTTACTACTCAGTTACTTTTGTTTTTCATAAATGTGGGCAATATTCACCTATGCTTAGTAAATATGTTGTTAATTTTTAACCGTTCATTTAAAATGCTTACCGCTTTATTCAGCCAGCCTTTATCCTTGTTCAAGCCTTGCATGTCATCTATTTTCTAATATATTTGCTGAGTACCAACCATAAGTGTACTCACACTTGCTAAAATTGCTACTCAGAAAAGAAAGTTGCTGTGAAGTTTGCTGAAGATGTTGCTGAGTTCTAGACGTACGCAACCCCCGGTCGATTGCCTGTGAAGTTTGGAGTCTCCATTTTCAGGATAAGCTGTGTATCTCTGATATGTTTTTAGTTGTTGTTCTCTTTTTCGTGATATTGTTACTCATTATTCCATTATGACGTCGCTATATGTATGGAATTTGATCCTGGCATACATATAGTTATGCATTCAGTTTTATTCTAAAACCAGGTGTGACAGCTAGAGACAAAGCAATAGTCCTAATAAGTCATGCCAACCGACGAAATGTAGCTTCCACCAGAATGGTGGATGAGTAGTCGCAACAGGATCACATGAACCAGTAAAACAGCTTCATGCTTAGTGGATTTGGAGAGAACACGCAACGTCCATGAAAGATCAGCCTTGATGCCTACACCGCAGGTGGAGGAGAATCTGAGCATAAGGGAAATTATGGGCAGAAGCAAATTAAAGTTCCTTGTCAAAAGCATGCATAGCATATGTTCTCGTAGAAAAAAAAATGACTACCCACCCCCCACCAAATAAAATTAGTGTACTTTTTCAAAACTGAGTTCCACATAGGGTAGGGCTCAAGCTTGGTTCATGAAAGCTCAATATTGCAGTTCTATGTAAAAAATAGGAAAGACATATAAACGTTCAACAAAAAATGTAGGTGTAAATAGAAACTAAGTATAGCTTAGTTGATTAGATTCGAAATGGTAAAATCCCTATTAGTTAACAAACAAAGATTGATTACTTAAAGATATGTGGGTCAAGTAGAGACAATTTCTTCTCGGCGTGGCTATATGTCATTTATGCTACAAATCTTTGTATCCATCGCCGGAAGAAAATTTGTTGTTGCGTCTGAAAGCAACCGAGCATGCCAACAGTCATCCAGCCCAATAGGCCTGCTCGGTGGATGATGCGTTGGTGCTGCGCGCCGAAGCTGCAGTCTTTCGGCCCGAGCGTGGATCTTGCCAAGCAATGCACGTGCATGCATAACATTTGCAGGCAGAAGGGAGCGTGATTTGTGTTTTCCAGCCTATACTGTGCCTAGCGTTGGAGCAAAGGAAGCCGCACCTACTTTTTGTTTTCATTTTTGCCTTTTCTTTTTCTTTCTTTTTCATATTATCCATCCGTGAGTTTTATTTTCCTATTTTCTGTTACTTCTCTTTCTTTTCTTTTTTTTCTAACCGTGCTTTAGTTTCTTTCTGATGTTATTCATTTTTTTATTCACAATTAGCGGCATGTGGTTTTTTATCTAGATTTGTAATTTATCTTTTTTTATATAATTTATATCATTCATCTTTATTTCTTTTATAATTGAAGCTTAACAAATCTATATAGTTCATTCATCACCATATTACTAATCTATTCGCATTGTAGACTCAATAGTTGGTGATGTAAATTTTGTTATCTGCTTTCTACACTAATATAAATTTTGCCTTTTCTATTTCAAACTTGTACCTTTTCATTACTTCATTATTATTTTATATTGATTCTTTCTCTTTCCTTTTGAATATTTATTTTCATTATTGTTTTTATTTCTTTCCTTCATTCCTTTTTTCTTTTCCAACTTTTTATTCTAAATCTGCATATACAAAATCTATTTTCTTTCTTCTTTTATTTATACTTATTTTTCTTTTATAATTTTATCTCAATTTCCATTTTAAAACTAATTTATACTTTTCGCATAGTTTGTATTTTTTATTTGTTTTATGATTGTATGTTATTAAATATATATATCTTGATTAGATTATCTGCTATGAAAACTACTTATTCATAATAAAAAATGATAAACTATAATATAAAACTATTTCTCACATTTAAGAGCGAGTCATACCCAATGTATACTAATTTATTTGTATTGTAGATTCATAAATTGGGTGTGAAATTTATTTCCTTTTATATGCTAATTTATTTTAGCACATGTATATATGCTTATAAAAATAATTTTCTTATGTGTGAAATGATTCATAGATTGTATGTTATTAAATATATATATTTTATTATATTGTCGATGAATTTATCTTCATGTAAAATTATTTGTCTACGTGTAACTAATTTGTTTGCAATGTCAAATTTTTTGTTTGCTTTGTATATTAAATTGTTATGTGATGTTAGTTCATTTGTTTGTGAAATTCATTTTTTATTATTTATTCTATAAAATCAAATGTTCGCAATGTGTAATATTTTGTTCATTGTACATTATTATTTGTTCGTTATGTTTAACATTTTATTCGTAGAAAATAATTATTTATTCATGTTCTTAAAATATTTGTTCCCAATAGCTGAAATTAAGTATTTAGTATTAAAAAATAGTTTTAGAAAATATCATGCAAATATAGGCAAGTGTGGTCTTATTTTGTAGATCTTGTAATAAGAAAAACAATGGTGCAATTCAAATTTAATTTAGATGCTCGGTTTAATAGTTATAGTTTTTTTTTAATTTCTGATTTGCATGCATGTGGGTGACATCATCATTGTTTGTCTATTCTACACACATACATGCATAGATTCTCTCCAATTTAAATGGCAATCTGCGTGGAAACAGACCGATCAATCTGCACATGGGAATCAGTAACGGGCCTAATTGCAGTCCAATTAATCTTCACGCTAGGTCCTGCGGTGGGAAACAAGCCGCTTCAGGTGGTGGTTACCACAAACATCACCTGAAGCGATGTGTAACCCTGCCAATTTCTTCTTTGTATGTTCCCATATGGAGATAATTTTATTTTCTTTTATAGCATGTATGTAATTAAGTACCCCCTCCCCTGTTTTTTGGGTGGGGGTGGGGTAGCGTGGGATGGGGGGGAGGGGGGATGCTGGTTGTGTGTGTTGCAATGATGCGCACATCTCCTGTGTATTTATGAAAAAAGATGGAGCTATCTAAGATATTTTACATAAAAACGCCTTTGAGATACAACCTGTTTAGCCATTAAGGAAATGCCTTAGGGAGAATAGGACAAGTAAGCATAGTAATCTAAACCTTAGGGACCATATATAGTAGTCGAAGAATAAATCCCAAAATAAGACATCTAAACCTTGAATTTCTTAGTTGAAGTTGACGTAATTTCCCAGGTTGAGAAATAGCCAAATTTGACTTCTGCATTTATGTTCAACAAATCAAACCACTGGACGTCATTCATATATTGGGGCCGGCCGTGGTGCAGGATATATTTTGAGTGCATACGCCATGCAAACACGTCGTGTAGTTGAAGGATGAACAAGTAGGTGGCAATTTATCCAAAAAAAAAAAAGAAACAGTAGTAGATGGCGAAGCTGAATAATTTTTAGGCAGACGTTTAATTTAGAACCAAATGGCACGAGACAACAAGCTCGACGACGCCGGCCAATGTCGAATTATATTTAGTTTGGCCTGTTCCTTACTCATTTCTGGAGTGCCGAGATTAAACAAGTGGCGACTGTTTGTCCCGTTGTCCTATCCTGGACAAGAAAAGCATCCTACGTAGCTCCTATCTTGAAATAGAAGAATGAGTGACCGGCCGGCTGGCCGGCCTGCAACCTTTTTTATGATACCGCCTCTTACAAATATTATACCTAGTACACAAACTTCAGGGAATGTGAAAAATCGTTCAAGAACTAGCGCAGTAGCAGTGGCAACTACAAATCAGCGAACCAGTCAGCCAGCGACCATTGGCAACAACAGGTACAGGGGAACCGTAGCAGAGTTAACAATATTACACACTGACGTATGCAATGGACTTTTGGACATCAATCAGCTCAAGTTAGTAGTCTTTATTTCAACAGCATACATGTTACAGTAATTCATAATTATGATGATTCCACTCAAGATTTTAGCTTGCCGAGAGATTGTTACAGCTAAATCCCAAAAGAATAACATATATGTATACACGTACAGTTGCGCGACTACTATGGATATGAATGTCCTTGAGAACAAGCTTGCAAGGAGAGCCTCATACAAAAAGTGAACAGTTCAAAAAGTTCACAAGGAATGGAATAAATTCACACACGGCCGTGCAAGAACCATTCTCCTTCAAATAAAATTATAAGGAGTGCATTCTTCTTCCCCACGTGAAAGCATGGCGTCTGATCATCTACCGTTGGAAACACCACTAAATACTTCGCCATCACCTCCAAGTGACGCTTCCCACTCGATTGAGGTCAGATGGACTTGAGAAAGAGTTGGCATGATGTCCCTCATTTCAGGCCGGTTCATTGGATCCTCACTTAGGCACCACATCGAAATGTTTGCCATCTATAAAACAGACGAAAGAAAGATACAATTAACCGAGATGTTTCAATCAAATAGCAGGTATACACATTTGCCTTTCACTAACCTTGCACACTTCTTCAATGGGGTAGTTGTCCTTCAAGTTGGGATCTATAATTGTCTCCAATGAGCTCTCTAGATCTTCTGATTTGAAGGCTTTCCTCATCTGTGGACAGAATGACATATATTTATCGTTTCCATTGGATTATTGATATAACCTTGGCACCTTGCTGAAAATCAGTAAGCAAACCACAAAAATGAATAAAACCAGACGCTAAGTGTTTTCATGGGCTCTTACAATTGAGATTAGTGACTTCATCTTATTGACTTCTTTATTATCCCGGATAAGGGCACGAAGTCCAGTGATGAGCTCTGCAAGAACTACTCCAAATGCGTACACGTCAGACTTGGTAGTCATGTGAAGTTCAAGAACTGATCTGCAGTATTATATTCATACGTGTGAGTACTACATATGAAATTGCATCAGCTGGTTCAAGTGCACATCAAATTCAAAAGAAAACTAACTCAGGCGGAAGGTAGCCTGGTGTTCCAACTAAACGAGTTGCCACACATTCTTCTTCATCGCTGCGCTGAACGAGCTTAACTAGCCCGAAATCTGCAACCTGTTAAACAGGTAATAATAAGCTGGTGATATCTGAGCAGGCACACTAAAATTTGATGGTCCAAAAGAAACTCACTTTAGCTCTTAATCCATTATCAAGCAGAATATTGCTAGTTTTGATGTCACGATGCACATAGCAGGCCTTTGTGTGGTCATGGATATACTCAATACCACGTGCTGCATCCAATGCTATTTGTGTTCTTGCAGTCCATGAAAGAGGCTGGTGACCTAAAAGAAATTCTCATGAAAGCACGATTGTTTCTGTTTAAACTCAATGACATGCACTGGTTCATATAATACAAGAAATTCCTGATTCCAATTTTTTTATAAGAATGGATATTGTTTGCGATTTTAAATAATTCTGGTCTCTAGTTTATTGGGTAATGCATTTATGGAACCTAACAAACAAAAATATTAAAATAAAAAATCTTACAAAAAAATTATCTAGATGGCATACATAAATATCCATAAAGACATTGACTGCCAAAATCATAAGTTTAAAATTCTATTTACTGGAGGGAGCACTGCTTAAACTTGACATAGGTCCATCATTGTCTTTCTGTCGCATACCTTTCAGCAATGGATCGTGTAGATGATCATTAAGTGAACCATTCTGGACATATTCGTACACAAGGTACAGGTGATCATCCCCAGCAGCATAACCAATCAACTCAACCTTTGTGTAATTTAAGTGTTAGAAAAGTGTGTGTTTACATGTAAATGATCATCACACAAAGACATTCATTTCCTCCGAGGTCCTATGAATTAACTGCATACCACGTTTATATGATGCACTTTGCACAGAACTTTCAGCTCTGCAAAGAACTCCTTTGATTTGCTTGCTTTCATCTTCTTAACTGCAATTTCCTGCGATCAAAGTCACACATAAGGATCTTTTTGCTTCATGTATACAATAGCCCGCATCGGATTATAGAGATAATCTTACATGTGCTCCTATGAAACCAAGGTAAACACTCCCATATCCTCCCTCACCAATCTTTCTTTTCTCATCGAAATTTGCAGTAGCATCTCCAACTACTTTCAAGCTGAAAATCACAGGCCTCTCTGTTTGGAATGGATCAATATCTGCCAACAATCAATTCAAAGTAATGAGATATGTATGTTTAGCTAAATATTTATGAGCAGAGTAAGGTAGCACACTAAACCTGTTATTCTTATGGAAGGAAAGAAACGGCTCTCCAGAGCAGCAATGCTTGTGTTGCTTGGAGCTCTCTCCATTTTAATCTCTGATGCTTCAAATTTGCGCTGAGAAGACCTCCTTTTGAGGCGAAGGATGACAGTGAACACACAGAGGAGCAGTATTGCAGCTGATATGGATGCTGCTATGATGATTGACAAACTACCAATCTCTAAAAGCGATCAAAATCAAGAAAAGAGAAGGCAAAATGTTAACTTTCAGTTAGCAATGCGACAGAAAATAGCACTTATTGATAGATGAAAGAAATAAATTTCACAGAAAAGAATTGTCTGCTTTTCATATTATACGAAATGTAGAATGCTGATGGTATAAATATCTTGTAGCAAAAGCTGCATGCACGAGTTCAAGTAATTTACAAAAAGTTAACTATGAAAATATGAAAATATTTAGTTGGGAATAATCATTCACTCACTTTTCTTAGAAGAACGGGTAACTCCCATCGGAATAAACAAGATCCACCCTGGTTTGATGAAATCAGGATTCGTTACACTTGGATTCAAGTTTAAGATATCTTGTGAACTTGATCTGAACAAGCTTGCAATAGTGCTCAGGGTATCTTCCTCCTGCACTGCATAGGACAAGACTCCATCTGATGCTGTAGGGGAACACCCACATGGAAGGTGAACTGTAATCGTCTCAGTCTCATTTGCAATCAGTACCTTGCCGTCACCAATATTCATTGCAAGCCCACTGAATTTGTTGATCTTGACAGTGTCAGGTGTATCACCCTGCTCCACTTTGTATTGAGTGTCATGAAAGAAAGCAGTCAGGGTGTCGTTGATAGCCTCACACATGCATGACACACCCACCAACAGGTCCTCTGAACCAGAGAGTCGCTTTTTAGGCTGGATGAGAGATGCATTCCCACTGAAGACAGAGACTATCTCTGACAAGTTACGCCCTTCAGGAGTGACATAGAGGAATGAGTTGCATGAAGGGTTGATGGGCACAGCATTGCAGTGCATGGGTTGCCATACTGCAGTTGATGCTATGCTTCTTCGCGTATCAATCAAAGAAGCACTGGTATGGTGGTGTTGCAGAAACAAGGTGAGGAAGAACAGGGAACCAAGTTTGGCCATGGTGAGCAAGCGGAGAGGCAAATGAAATTTGGTTACAAAGGATGTTTATTTGTAGCACAAACTTGTCTTCTAGTGCTTGTATGATACCTTGGACTTCCTGGGATGTCAATTGCCTGGCACACCACTGTTGTTCCTTGTTAAATCCGCTTCCCTGAAGCTCTACATGATTTGGAGCATTGGAAAATGACATTATAGTGTATTTAAGCTTTCACAATGTCCACCAACTCTAGTCCAATATTAAACAAAATGGCCAGCTAGCTGCAGACCTCATGGACTATGAAGGAGTCAAGCTTGTCTCTTGCTTCCAACATCTGGCATGTTTTGCATGGTTTAGAGTTAACTATTATACTTCTAAACCTGAAAAACATAATAAAGAACTGAAAAGGACAGCATGGCATAGGCTGTTTGCTAAGGGAGACTGAAACAGCATGTTGACTATTCATTCGTTCAATTCAACACGATGGATACAGATGAAAATGTGCTATTAGTATTTCTCACTAATACTGCAGCAGAGGATTAACGTATAGCATCTTTACTGCACAAATAACAATACATATAAAGTCAGCAAGGAATATCCATCAATGTAAAATAGAAAGTACTGTGTTTGTGACCTTTTACAAAGTTCATACTCCAGCATATATAATTGATTTCACCATTAGCCAAACACATGCAACGACAGAGCTATAGAATGGTAGAGATGCTGTACTTCTAAGGGTATCATTTTACATGTACTATATATTATTAGTGCTGTGTGCTGGGACACACAAACAAAATTTAACAATAGTCTACTTTAACTTTTACCCCTGTTTGACAGAGGGAAATTTCTCCAGGATTCTTTTCAGCATGATGATAGAAACAAAGAAAACAATCAACAGCTTCTTTAAATGGACGTGTCCATCATTGCTGCCTGGAATATATTGAAACAAAGAAATAACCTTACATATGAAAATAAGCAGCCAAGCCTCTCTTCATGGAAGCACCGATTTGTAGAAGATGCTACTCTGCGGGCTCAGGGCAGCTCTAGTGTACATCTCTTTAGCAATGTTTTTTTTCCTAGAACACGCAGGAGAACTGCGTATCTATGTATTAAGAGAGGAAGAATGATCCAATTACAGAATGAACGCTCCTCACCTTGGACCAGAGTGAGGAACGTACTTGTGCTAAGAAAAGAGATTTACATACACACTTAAACAAAGGAACAGACCAAAGAGACCGACAAACACTAAACTTGGGTCACACCCATCTCGAGGTATAAGGTAGAAAGCCCCTTAGCCCCAGAGAATTGCCAAACGTGAGCTTCATCTTTAATGGCATGAACTGCAGCTTGCAGATTTGGAGCCGACCCTTTGAAGACACAGGCATTCCTACGTTTCCATAGGGTCCATGACCCAAGTATGCATAAAGAGTTAAATCCCTTTCTGTGCTGTTTCTGTAGCTTCCTCTCCGCTTTTTTCCACCAGTCAGCAAAAGAGACATTCCTGGTGGGAGTTAGTCTTGTCAAGTTTAGGGGCTGCAGAATGGCGCACCAGAACTGTCTTGCAAAAAACACAAGTAGTGAGGATGTGCTGGACTGTTTCTTCCTCTTGATCATAGAGCGGGCAGCACTTCTGATGTGGAAGACTTCTTTTTTGCAATCAATCTGCAGTCCAGAAGCGATTCCGAATAGCTAGCCACACAAAGGTGCCCAAACACATCATAAGGTGCTCTATTGGCGGAAGAAGTCTGCATGACACCCCCCCCCCCCCCCCCAACCTATTGCAACTAGACTACTTCATCCCCCAAACTATAAATCCGGGTATTCAACCCTCTCAACTTTGCAAAACAATTTACTTAGCCCGCTCTCATGGTTTTCCATAGTGGTTTTAGCCATGTGGCGTGCTAAGATGGATAGAGACACTGAGGTAGACGGGATGATACATGGGGCCCACTTGTAAGAGCATCTCTTCTGCGACTTCCATTCCTTCCTCCACCGCGCATGGATTCTCCTTGCGCCCGCCCGAAATGAACTCGTCGGCAAAATCGACATCGGGGAAGCCCTCGTGCTCAAGCTCTCCCCTGCCCCAAGGGCCTTGCTCGAGCTACCCACCCCCCCCCCCCCTGCTCGATTCAGCGGAGGAGTTCGACCTGGTGGTAGTGGCATTTCGTCGCTGGGGAGTGGAAGGAGTGTGGTAGGGTTAGCATGGCGGCTTAGCTCTATTAAGATGTTGTACTTGAGATAAAGTGTTTGTGCAGCTCAAGATATCAAGATCGGTAGAGTTAGAGATAGTTTCTGTTGTAAATCAAAGTTGTAACTTGTATGTCAAGTCGGCCTAGATTGTCTTGAGTTGTTACGATTGTAAAGCCACACCGTTGGGGCTATTCCCGGCTATATAAACAAAGATGTGGCCCTAGCAAGGGTTCAACGCTTCCTAAACTTTACATGGTACCTAGAGCCTCTCCTCAAACACATCCAGGGCGAGCTCATCTAGTTCTTCCATGATCATCGCCCCCTTGGCACTTCCTATCACAGAGAAGTTGACCAGGACCAACTTCATTCTTTGGAAAGCGCAAGTTATGCTGGCCATCCGTGGTGCTCAACTCGAAGGGCTCCTTGATGGCTCTGATGAAGAACCACTGAAGCACATCACCGTGCAAGTTGACGGCAATCCCGTCAAGAAGATCATTGAGGAATATGGCAA
This sequence comes from Panicum miliaceum, assembly GCA_032594955.1. Lineage (NCBI taxonomy): Eukaryota > Viridiplantae > Streptophyta > Magnoliopsida > Poales > Poaceae > Panicum > Panicum miliaceum. The sequence goes on from CM064060.1 coordinate 31,997,514, forward strand.
GTGGGTTGCTCGTGACCAACAGGTTGTGAGCTACCTCCTCTCCTAAATCTCCAAGGAGATTCTCACACAAGTTGCCGACAAGACGACGACAACAGAGCTTTGGGCTGGCATCCAAGAGATGCTGGCGTCGCAGACCCGAGCACGGGTTGTCACCACATGCATCGCTCTCGCGACGACGAAGAAGGGCAACATGACCATGGCCGAGTACTTCAACAAGATGAAGACTCTAGCAGACGACATGGCGGCTTCAGGGAAGCCACTCGACAACAACGAGCTGGTCAGCAACATCCTCACCGGCCTTGACTATGACTACAACTCGGTGGTCTCGGCCGTCCTTGCACGAACTGAGCCCATCACGGTGAGCGAGCTGTATACACAACTTCTTTCTTTTGATCAGCGTATGGATCTTCTTCACGGAGGCTCCCAATCCTCAGTGAATGCTGCCTCCCGTGGCAGTCGCGGCGGAGGATGGGGCAATAACCGAGGGCGTGGAGGAAATCGTGGTGGTGCCAACAATGAAGGTCGTGGCCGTGGATCAGGCGGCAACGGAGGAAATCGCAGCGGCTACAACTCCAACAACGGTGGAAGTTCAAGCAAGCCAAGGTGCCAAGTCTGTCTCAAAGTGGGACACATGGCCAATGAGTGCTGGCATAGATTCGATGAATCTTATGTGCCAGACAGTAGAAGTGTATCTGCAGCCATGAATTAAGGTGCAAATTCAAACTGGTACGCTGACAGTGGATCCACCGACCACATCACCGGTGACCTGAACAAGCTTTCCATCCATGATGTCTACAACGGCAATGATCAGATCAAGATGGCAAGTGGAGCAGGTATGACTATTGATCACATCGGTCAAACTATTGTATCTACCCCTAGTAGAAATCTGCTTCTTCAGAAAGTACTTCATGTTCCTGATGCTTGCAAAAATATAGTATATGTTCATCGCCTTGTAGCTGATAACAGTGCATTCATTGAGTTTCACCCTGATTTTTTCTTGATCAAGGATCAGACAACGAAGACAACCGTTCTTCGCGGCAGATGTAGAGGAGGCCTTTATCCCCTTCCTTCCATCATCCATAGTAACGGCAACAAACAAGTACTAGGGTCAATAAAGCTGTCTACAGATAGATGGCATAGGAGATTAGGTCATCCTTCCTTTCAAATTGTTCATCGTGTTCTTAGTCAGAACAATCTGCACATGTCTAGTGATAATAATATTGAGAATATTTGTGATGCTTGTCAACAAGCCAAAAGCCATCAGTTGCCATATCCTGTATCCACGAGTGTTTCTCATGCTCCGCTGCAACTTATTTTCGCCGATGTATGGGGCCCAACCCCTGATTCCTTTGGAAGAAAAAATTACTATGTTAGTTTCATAGATGATTTCAGCAAATTCACATGGATTTATTTGATCAAACATAAATCCGAAGTTTTTGGGTGCTTTCATGAGTTTCAAGCGTTAGTAGAACGCTTATTTAATTGCAAGATCATCTTGGTGCAATCTGATTGGCGTGGAGAATATGTCAAGCTCAATTCCTTTTTTAAACAAGTTGGCATTACTCACCTCGTTTCTTGTCCTCATGCACATCAGCAAAACGGCGCTGCTGAACGCAAGCACCGGTACATTGTGGAGGTTGGGCTTTCTCTCCTTTCCCATGCTGGCATGCCCCTCAAATATTGGGATGAGGCGTTCCTTGCTGCGACATACCTCATAAATCACATGCCCACCAAGCTTCTTCAGTATAAAATGCCCCTTGAGGTTCTGTTAGAAGAAAAGCCTGATTATGCTTCACTAAGAGTCTTTGGTTGTGCGTGTTGGCCCAATCTACACCCCTACAACATGCGCAAGCTTCAGTTTCGCTCCACAAGATGTGCCTTCCTTGGATATAGTAATCATCACAAAGGTTTTAAATGTCTAGACATATCCACCGGGCGGATTTACATCTCACGAGATGTTGTTTTTGATGAAAATATTTTACTCTTTGCTGAATTGCATTCCAATGCTGGAGCTCGGTTTCGTGCTGAGGTCTCTCTACTCCCTTCACATCTTCTTAATTCTTCTGGGGGTAGTATAGTATATGATCATGTGCTTAATAGTCATCTAGATGCTACTAACTCATCACAGCCTTCTGCAGAAAATTTAGAGCAAAATGATGCTCGAAACAGTGTGCTTGGTCATGATTTCATGCAGGCTCCCCACAGCTCGCCGGCCGAGGAGGATTTGCCTGCACCTGCAACCTCGGACCCAGGAGTATCAGCTCCGGGATCAGAGCAATTTGGTGCTGGTGGCCCAGAGACCGGCGACCACGCGGTTTCTCCAACCGGCGAATCTCCTGCTGCCACGACGACGTCTCCCGCGTGTGGTTCCCCGACAGCACCTCCGACCAGCGCTACGTGCCCGCCTCCGACTGCTCCGCGCCAAGCGAGGGGGGGACAAACATCAGGCGCTCGATCTTCTGCGTCAGAAGATTCTGCACCACCAACACCAGGCGTCGGATCCTCTACGCCTGGAGAACCTGCACCAGCACCTGCATCAGCTACAGCACCAGCACTGGTGCATGCTCAACCTTCTACACACTCCCAACATGGAATTCGTAAACCCAAGACCTACACTGATGGCACGGTTTCGTACAATTTTCTGTCAACTTCTGGAGAACCTACTAATCTTGATGAAGCGCTTGGTGACTCAAATTGGAAGAAGGCAATGGATTGCGAGTATAATGCACTGATCAATAATGAGACATGGTATTTAGTACCCCCACATCACAGCAAGAATATCATTGACTGTAAGTGGGTCTATAAGATCAAAAGAAAACCAGATGGGTCAATTGATAGATACAAAGCTCGTCTGGTTGCGAAGGGATTTAAGCAAAGGTATGGCATTGATTATGAAGATACTTTTAGCCCTGTTGTGAAAGCTGCTACTATCAGATTAGTCCTGTCATTAGCAGTCTCAAAAGGGTGGAGTCTTCGCCAGTTGGATGTACAGAATGCGTTTCTTTATGGTGTTCTTGAGGAGGATGTTTTCATGCGGCAACCACCAGGTTATGAAGACAACTCAAAGCCTCAGTATATCTGTAAATTGGATAAAGCTCTTTATGGCCTGAAATAGGCACCTCGTGCATGGTATTCTCGGTTAAGCACAAAGTTGCAGTCACTCAATTTTTGTGCATCAAAAGCTGATATATCTTTGTTCTATTATCAAAGGGGACAAATTACAATATTCCTACTCATTTATGTAGATGACATCATTGTGGCAAGTTCCTCAGAGAAGGCAATACATGCACTGCTATCTGACTTAAAGGCCGAGTTTGCACTGAAAGACCTAGGTGAGCTGCATTACTTCCTGGGTATTGAAGTAAAGAAAACAGAATCAGGGATTCTGCTCACACAGGAAAAATATATCTCTGATCTATTGAAGAGGGCCGGGATGACAACCTGCAAGCCAGTTAACATGCCCATGTCAACGGCAGAGAAACTTCTAGCACATGAAGGAGATAGTCTTGGGCCGGATGACTCAACGAAATACAGAAGTATTGTTGGAGCTTTACAGTATGTTACTCTCACATGCCCTGATATTTCTTTCTCTGTCAATAAGGTATGCCAGTACCTGAATTCGCAAACCATGGCTCATATGACTGCTGTAAAGAGGATTCTGAGATATCTGCATTATACTCAACGAGTTGGCCTTAAGATAAACAGGTCGGTTTCTACACTTGATACTGCCTTTTCGGATGCCGATTGGACTGGGTGTTGGAAGATAGATGATCTACATGAGGTTTTGCAGTATTCTTGGGATCAAACTTGATATCGTGGACAACACGGAAGCAAGCAACCGTGTCGCGTTCCTCAACAGAAGCTGAGTACAAGTCATTAGCAAATGCCACATCAGAAGTTATGTGGGTACAAAAGCTTCTTGAAGAACTTCAGGTATCAAGTCCGAAAGCTGTACAATTGTGGTGTGATAATATTGGTGCAACTTATATTTCTGCAAATCCTGTTTTTCATGCGAGAACAAAACATATTGAGGTAGACTATCATTTTGTTCGAGAAAGAGTAGCACAAAAATTGTTGTCTATTCGGTTGATATCCACTGAAGATCAAGTGGCAGATGACTTTACAAAACCTCTTCCTGTCAAGCAACTAGAGTTGTTTAGAAACAATCTCAAGTTGGGAAGTTATGATTGAGGGGGAGTGTTAAGATGTTGTACGTGAGATAAAGTGTTTGTGCAACTCAAGATATCAAGACCGGTAGAGTTAGAGATAGATTCTGTTGTAAATCAAAGTTGTAACTTGTATATCAAGTCGGCCTAGATTGTCTTGAGTTGTTACGATTGTAAAGCCACGCCGTTGGGGCTATTCCCGGCTATATAAACAAAGATGCAGCCCTAGCAAGGGTTCAACCCTTCCTAAACTTTACAAGCTCCTGATGACGATGACTACTTGGCGGGCGTCCATGGCTGTGTTGGGGAAGGAAGGATGTCACACCCCGTCCTCCAAAACCGCACTGCCCAGCCCTTCCAAGGGGCGGGCCCGCATACACATAGCACCATGCTTACACTTTCGTCCTCGCTTCATGTAAAAGGGTTAACCCGATGGTGCTATGGCTGGAGGATAAAGGCTTATAAGTTGGCTCCACCCTTGCTCAACTAGTAAGGTGGTACTAAACATGCACTCATGTGCCACTACTAGGCCACGTCCAAATTGGGCCGGGTGTTACAAAGGAGTAGCTAACTTTGGACATGCCCACTTACTAGTGAGCCCCACCTGTCATCCCGTCCAGCTCAACATCCCTGTCCACCTCAACACGCCATGTGGCTAAAACAACTATGCAAAAGCAGGAGAGGGGATTAAGTAAACGGTTTTACAAAGTTGAGTAGGTTAAATATCCGGTTTTATTTATAGTTTGGGTTGCTAAAGTAGTCTAGTTGTGGTAGGTTGGGGAGTTACGTAGATTTCTTCCTCTACTGACTAAACAAACTCCAGCATACAATCTTGCTAGTCCGTATCAAGGTGTGCCCCACACGTAATAGAAAAAAACAGACTCTCCAACTTTCCCACGGAGATGCATCATGGTGGTGGAGACGAGAGGAATATTGTTTGTTTACTGTTTACACCGTTGCAAAAACAAGCAACAGGTGCAAGGAAGTGCTAAGCTAGTACCTGTCGTTCAACAATCAACGTATTGCATCTCTCTCCCCTTCTTTCTCATCCTTGCACCTTCTTAGCACACATGTTCGAGCTGGCATCCCAGATTGAACAATGGTAAAAGAGCTTTTCCTAGCTTGGATAGACTCCTTACATTAACTCAGATGCACATACACACACTCACTCTCTTCCTTAGCTTTCTTTTTCACCCATCTTGTAGATCTTCTTTGACCTTGTCCGTAACTTAGTTTATACAGTTTTTTCCCTGTTTTAATATATTTACCAGAGTAGGGGCCTCCCCAACTGCACTTACCTCAAAAAACAAATCTCCAGGATTAAGTTCAAAATTAAACTAAGCCCTAGGATTTGAACGAAATGCCTCCTACTTAAACAGGACCTTATAATGCTCAATATCTTTTGACAAAACATGTATAGAACAGGGGTAAGTTAATATTAATACTGCAAAACTGCTTATTAATTCAAAACTAACAGAAATGATTTGTGTCGTCAAAGAGCGAAGGAAGGGTATGGTTGGGGCAATTTGGTGGGTCGAGCTACAAGAAACGGAAATGGGATTACTATTGTCATTGATTGAGTTTAAGAAAGGAAGTGAAGGTAATAAAATATTAAATATTACAACTACAACATACTCGCACAGCAGTTATCTGTATGTAAGACTACCACAGCAGAAAATGAGAAATAGATTTCTCATGTAACTAGTACTCCAAAGTGCAAGCAGGTGAAGGCATACGCAATTAAGGCTTGTTTGGTTCTGATGTGAGAAAGTTGCCTGTGCCAGGCAGGGCATCTTGATTTGGTGAGCCTGGGGTCCGGATTGTGAAAACAATAGAGATTGCGTGGAATGATTGCTTGATTAGGGTTTAACAGATGTGTTACATATACAGGCAGGCCCTAGAGAGGTTTATAGAATATACCAATTAGGGATCCCCTGCCCATCCTAACCAGCTAGGCTCGGCACAATAGCCGGCCATAGCCCAGGCGCAATACACTCCTGGGCCCCTCACGCACACACACATATACAATTCTAACACCCCCCGCAGTCTGATCGTCGGCAGCCTGGACGTTCAGATTGGATCCGAACTCTGTAAACACAGAAGACGACAGACCTTTGGTGAAAATATCGGAGAACTATGAACTTGTAGGAACATGAAGAACGCGGACAACTTCTGTAGAAACACGCTCCCGAACAAAGTGAAGATTGCTCTCGACATGTTTGGTGCGTTGATGCTGGACGGGGTTGGCGGACATGTAGATGGTGCAAATGTTATCGCAGTAGACCAAGGCAGCCCGGCTGACAGGAACATGCAGCTCAACCAGAAGTTGGCGCAACCAGGAGACCTCAGCAACGACATTGGCGATAGCTCGATACTCTGCTTCGACGCTTGAACACGAAATTGCAGTCTGGCACTTCGAGGACCAAGAGATGAGATTGTCACCAAGGAAGACGGCATATCCTGAGGTCGACTTGTGGGTGTCAGGACAGCCAGCCCAATCTGCATATGAGTAAACCACAAGATCAGTCTGAGCATACGGTCGCAGCAGGAGACCTAGGTGTAGAGTGCCTTGGACATATCGCAGGATCCACTTCAGAGCAGCTAGATGAGGCTCTCGAGGATCGTGCATATGGAGGCAAACCTGCTAAACAGCATATGCAATATCCGGCCGAGTGAAAGTCAAATACTGCAAAGCTCCAGCAAGACTGCGAAAATCAGTAGGATCGGCCACAAGAACTCCACCATCCGCAGGAAGCTTGGGATTTGTGTCAACCGATGTGGCGCAAGGCTTGCAATCAGACATACCAGCACGCTGAAGGTACCCATTATATATACTAGCGCTGAGACAACAGAAGACCAGAACCAGAACGCTGCACATGCATACCCAAAAAGTGATGAAGCTCACCAAGATCCTTCATAGAAAACTCTTGTTGTAATGCACTGATGACACGGGGAAGCAACTGAGTCGACGATGTAGTAAGGACGATGTCATCTACATAGAGCAGAAGGTACATAGTGTCGCCGCCCTGGTGATAGACAAACAACGAGGTGTCTGTCTTGGCCTCCACAAATCCAAGCTGAAGGATGTTGGAGGTGAAACTATTGTACCAAGCCCTGGGTGCCTGCTTAAGACCATAGAGCGATCGATTGAGCCTACACACATAGTCAGGATGAGCTGGGTCCTCAAAACCGGTCGGCTGAGAGCAGTACACTGTCTCGGACAGGATGCCGTGAAGAAAAGCATTCTTGACGTCCAACTGATGAATCGGCCAGCTGCGAGAGAGTGCCAAGGACAGAACTGTGCGAACTGTAGCTGGTTTGATCACTGGACTGAAGGTCTCATCAAAGTCGATACATGGGCGCTGTGTGAAGCCGCGGAGCACCCAACGGGCTTTATAGCGCTCCAGTGTACCATCTGCCTTGAACTTGTGCTTGAACACCCATTTACCACTGACAATGTTGCAATGCGGCAGGCGCAGAACAAGATCCCATGTGCGGTTCATCAACAGGGCGTCGTACTCCTCCTGCATAGCACCTCGCCAATTGGGATCGGCGAGACCCCCACGATAAAAGCGAGGAACCGGAGAGAGCGACGAGGCGGTGTAGATGGACGGAAAGCGTAGCCCACTCTTTGCACGCGTGGTCATCCTATGTTGGTTAGACATGGGCTGTGTCAGAACAGCACCACGAGGAAGACGCCGCGGAGGAACCAGCCCATTAACTGGCTGGCGGGAGTAGACGTGGACGTAGTTGAGGGTGAGGTCGTGGCCGGTGTAGCTGGAGGCACGGGATGCGGCATGAAGACGAGGGGCACTGGGGAGCCCTAACGCTCCACCGAGGGTGCACCAGACATGGGTGCCGCGGAGGCACCAGCCGAGGGTGCCGCGGGTGCCGAGGCACCAGTCGAGGGTGCCGATTGGGCGCCTGGGAGACGCAGGGGACGCCAGGGGAGCTGGAGCGCCCAACACGAGGGGCGGCCCCAGCTCGACCTGCTATGACAGTGCCGGAGATGGTGCGGCCGTGGCCGCACGTGGCCGTGCAGCTGGCACTAGTAGTGTACCTGCAGGCAGAGATTGTACGGGTCCGATCGGAGCCGGTACGAGGTGAGTATGATCCAAGAGGAACTCATAATCCGCTGTACCAGGTGGGGTGGTCTGCGAGGAGAACGGAAATGAGGTCTCATCAAATACCACATGGCGTGAGATAAGAACCCTGTTAGACTGTAAGTCAAGGCAGCGGTACCCTTTGTGATTTGCGGAATATCCAAGGAAGACACACGAGGCTGAACGCGGAGCAAGCTTATGGGCTGCAGTGGCTGAAAGATTAGGATAACACAAGCAGCCAAAAACCCGAAGATGACCATATGAAGGTGCAACGCCAAACAAAGCAAAGTGAGGCATGGCAGATTGTAGGGTTTTTATCGGGAGGATGTTCAGCACGTGTGTAGCTGTGTGGAGTGCCTCAACCCAATAGCATGATGTTGTTTCATATATTGATGAACATGATATGGCTCACAATGATGATATCAAATAAGTATGTGATCTCGCGATGAATATTGGATGGTCAATGACAAGTAAAGATGGTCAACAAATGAAGGGACCATCAAGATGGGCGTGCAGGTTGAGACGGCGGCAGCCTCGTGGAGGAGGAGAGCATCGTGTAGATCGCCATCACCATCGCCATCGGGAGCAGAGATTAAACAGTTCCAGTTCCTTTGCATTTTAGTACTATTTTGAGTACCCTGCTTACCATTGAAAGTGCATCTAGGCCCCTAAGTGGGTTTTGGTGGTTTGAATGACAAAACGATTAAAGGACTAACTTGTTGGATTAAGATTGTGAGCAGATTTTCATTCTAATGTTCATAGCATGATGTTGTTTCATATATTGATGAACATGATATGGCTCACAATGATGATATCAAATAAGTATGTGATCTCGCGATGAATATTGGATGGTCAATGACAAGTAAAGATTGGTCAACAAATGAAGGGACCATCAAGAAAGATATAGTGATATACAAATAGACATTGCAAGGCTTCATGTGTACATGTTCAAAAGACAAGAGCATATGTTTACATGTTTGTCTTATCATTGGAAGCTTGCAATATGTGTGACATTCTTTATCAATCAAGAACAAACATTTGTAGAAAAAGATTCAAGTGGGAATTCATTATCGATGTGCAAAGGTTAACTCAATGAGACAAGGGTAAGTGGTGAAGAAACCAACCGAGATGACTAGAGCGAGGGAGTAAGCAAGCTTTGGTTAAGCGACAACTTGAGACCATGTGTGTATTGCTAGGGTGAATGCTAGGGTGAAGTAGCCAGTATCCATGGGGTTGTTGAAGTATCATACATAAGCCTCGAAGAGGAAAGCAATGCAATGCATCAAATATGTTGTGGTTGATAAAATGGAGTGACTTAAGGATTCAAATGCATGTTTTCATGAATGATGGAAAATCCTAAGTCACTTGCTCAAGTATGTATGTGCTCAATATGATAAGCAATGTTGAAAGTCCCAAGAATAAGAAAGTCAAAGTATAGCAAGATTGAAGCAAAACAAAGCTCAAGTGGTTGAAGTAGATTTTATATTTTATGTTGAGTATAGGTATGTCGTACTATCAAGAGAGATGCAACATTGGTTGATTGACAACACCTAAAGTGCTCATAGATTTACCAAAGTAAGAAGTCATGAGAGAAAATGGGAAGTGATTCTGCTCTGGCTCAAACCGGTCTGACCATTTGGGGGGCCGGTCTGACCGGTCTGAGCACTACCGGCTAGTCTTTTCAAACTGACCAGTCTTCTCCTTGCGTCAGCTAGCACTGTTTAAGGCGGTAACTTGACCCCGAACCTATCACAACTGCCTTTGAGATGTAATGAGGAGCCGACACGTGGAAGATGGGCTCGAGGGGCCACCAGAGTGGTTCGGCCGAACTGGTGGTTCAGGCGAACCCGAGTTGGCTCCGTTCGCGCCGTCTTTCTTCCGGGACACTGCTAGGTGGGCCTCCAAGTGGGTACAGGTTGATTGCGGGTAAGTTTAGGCAGTTTAGCCCCTGATGTGGGCCCTCCAATTCTCCTGCCTGTGCTTGTTTGGTCAAAAGGATGTTGCCATGGATTGAGGGGTGTGTTTCCTTGATCTTGAGGTGTGTTTTCTCCTCTAATTGACCTACTATTGACGCTCGCTACGGACCAATTTTGAGCGTCAATTTGACCCAAAAAGTGGGATGACTACCATACTTAACCTGCATATTTAACCCAAATAATATCATTTCCACATTTCTCTTGGAGATTTTGCAATGTAGGGATTTGGGCAGGAAATGCAGGTAAAACAAGCTCCAGGATTCATGCCACAAGACGCCAACATATCGGAGTGCGCTGACCAACAAAGAGTAGGTATTTAATTAGCAAATTCTATATGCGTTGGTGAATATGTGTATCCAGCTCAATCAAACTAGGAAACACACCTCAAGAGCAAGGCAACACACTTCAATCCAAGGGAATACCCCTCCGACCAATTAGACTGCACCATTCGGTGTCACACGGATTGAAGGGCCCACCAGAGCATGCAACCGACATAGGGATGCGCCAACTCACTCACTAGGGACCATAGGGCCCACTTACCAGCCTTTTGCCCGAAGATGAGGCCGGTCGGAGCTAAACCTGGGTCGGCCGACCTAGGTAGGTCAGCTGAACCAGGCTGGCCACAACCGACTTACCTTTTCGACATGTCGCTTCCTCATTGGATGACAAGGTCGGTTCCTGGTGATAGCCCCTCGTTTGCCGGCTGGAGCACCCCTTGGATGCCCCTATAAATATAAGAGGAGGGGCTCCTAAAGAGTACACAACTCACCTCTCCATCCTCTCTCACTTTTGGAGTTTGGAGCTTCTCTTTAGAGGTGTAGTGCTGCCTAGGTAGTGCTTAAAAGTTAGGGAGAGAGTGAGGGGGAGTTGGGAGGAGCCGGTGTGCACACCGGCGCTCTTCTCCATCTTGTAACTCGATGGATGCTTATCAATCATAGTAAGTGTTTACAGCGTCATATTGCACGGGAAAAAACTTTTCAAGAAAGAGTGCTATATTTCAAACGTGGGAATGGGAAAGTGTTTACATAATATATAAACTCCATTTCTGGTGGACTGATTCATTTCATCTACTAGGTGTCAGTCAAAATTTGAATCTAAAATCAAGTTCCACCGCTCTTGCACCAGGTTCCATCCCTATCAATAGACTAATCGAAATCATTATCTTCTGGTGACAACGTTGCAATTGCTAATACTTGCGTTGGATGGTGAAAGTGGATCTTCTGGGGTGTACCACCAGGTCCTCATCCGGGCCATCCCCTTCAAGTCCAGCACTCACTACTAGTGTACCTTGTTGCTTGCCAAACTTTCTCGAATGTGTGTAACCAAACTTGCTCGAATGTGTGGTTAATTTTCGTTTTTACTCTTACCTGTTTTGCATCCACGGTATGTGTCATCAATGTACAAATAATCAACTTTGTTTTTTGAGATTATGTACAAACCAACAGTGTATTATGAACATTCGCCACCAGTTGTGAATTGTGTTGGGCCGTGGACGTGGAGTACTTGCGCGACACAGTTCCATGCTATGCAGAATCGGGTGTACAACATGCATGCTTTGGTCCCTTCTCCTTTGCAACAGCATCATAATTCAAAACGGAGGGTCTGCCTGCCCCCGGCCCCACTGTAAAGCGACTCACCGAGTCACTGGTTCTCTCTATTTCGCTGAACCAATCCAAAACCCACCGGAACACAGGTACTGGACCGCACAAATCGCAGGGCCAAAATAGAGCTGGACGAAAAACTTGTGGCTTGTTAACTCGCTTGACTCGGCCTCATTAGTGGCTCGGCTCGGCTCGTTAGAAATTTGTTACAAGCTGAGCTAAGGTTTTAGCTCGGTATCTGTAACGAGCCAGCTCGCGAGCCAAAACGAGCCGGAGCAGCCCAACACTTCAGTCCCAGCCCACCAGGAAATGAGCTACAATAGGCCCGTGTAGCTTCTGAAGCCCAATTCCCCAAGAGTATAAACAACCCCCTCAAACCCTAAAGGCCGCAAAATGCACACTCGGGTCCTTTCCTTTCTTCTCCCTCTCGTGCTGCGTGTGCGCCGCCGCTATCCGACTCCTCCCCACGCGCTGGGCGCTGCTTGCTGTCGCTCCTAGTCCCCACCCAAGCAGCACTCAGGAACTCAGCAGTCCGCATCGGAAGAGACGACTGCTAGCTCGCGCGACCATGCCACCATGCGAATGTGCCCTTCGGTCTCTATGCTTACTGCGGCGGATCATGGACAGCCTCGGCAAGCCATGGACGGCAGCTGCAAGCCTAGCTGCAGTCAACGCCCTGCAAATCAACCTGTACCAGCATTTGCAACCCCTTTTGCTTCTTAGACTGCACCATCAGAGGCTCAGAGCTCTGAAAATTCCAGGCTTAGCCGTGTGTATTTGAAATTTTTTATTAGTGATTCGATGCTGTGCTCTGATATGCAAACTGCGTTTTGATTTTTTCTATCAATACACATTTGTTTGGATCTATGAACCTTGAATTTGTTTGGACTTCCAAGTTTGCCTTCTACTCATATATTATCGAGCTGGCTCACGAGCTAAACGAACCGGCTTGAGCTGTCAAAGGAGCCGAGCCGAGCCCAGTTTCTAGCTCGTCATGATAACGAGCTCATAACGAGCCAGCTCGAGCTGAGCCGAACTGAGCTGGCTTGATATCCAGCCTTAGCCAACAACAGCCGTAGATGGCCAGCCTCTAGAACCTTCCTACCAAAAAAAAGGACATTCCTACCCTCGATCATCCCCTCCGCCAAGAAATCCCCAACACTGGGACGGAGCTACAGTGATGAATGGGTATTCCGGGGAATACCTAATTTTTAGGTTAAAGTATCAACTATGTATGAAGTATACATGTGTATATATACTGTGTTGGGTTAAATCATCCATTTTTAGAGCTACAACAGGCTCAGTGTGTCCGCTAGTCCCCCGCATAGTCCAACCCACAATCTCTCTTTTCACACCAAGTCATCCATTGACTAAGGCACCAGAGTGTTGGAAATAAGGGGGTCTTAAGACCCTTAGGTTCGATCTCATCCATAGTAGGAGAGGTCCTAAGAGGAGGTCTTAAAACAAACTTGAGGACCGGCCTTATGCCTAAGATCCGGGCATAAGGAATAAAGAAATTAAAAGAAGAGAGGGGGAGGGAGGCAATGCACCCCAGAAATCGAAAACCAGCCAAGCCGGTTCGTATAATTTTTTTAAAAAAATGGGACCCACCTTTAAAGGCCTGTGTCCAACTCAAATATAAGAGGAGGAGACCTTACACCGGGTGGGGGCCACCTTAAGAGCAGAACGACCTGATACACTGCTGATGCCCTAAGCCAACGGCCCAAGGTCTACAGCTGCCAACTCTGGTCTTAAAAAAAGACTTGTCTCACACCGATGCGGCGCTAGAGTCCAAACACCCGTTCCCAGTTCGACGAGAGTAGAGGGAGGGATGCGATCACATGACTGCGAGGGTTTGACATGCATGCAGTCTATAGCAAATCACGAGTAGGGTTCAACTAGAGGAAATAATGTGCACCATCAAGGATGCATCTTCTATTATGATGGTATAGCTATACCTAAGATAATATAGGAGCATGTATATATAAGACTATATCAATGGATGATTGAAGGATAAAAAATAAAATATATTGTTACTTATACAACACACCTAATGACCTAAATCTCTTTCTAAAAGTTTAGGGATAATTTATTGTGCACTATGACTAAAACACTCAAGAAAAAAATCGTATATCGCCAGGAAGAATTTAAAAATATTCATATTAAAAATAAATATTTAAGATAGTTAGTTACTTTCAGTAAATATCCAAAAGATTTGTTTCTATATAAGGTATTCATTTCTCTCCTAAGTCATATAAAAACACCATAGAATATAACAATAGAAAAATATGGATGGCACCGGTGTATGTACTTTTAGAGTAAAGTAATTATAATGGCATTTATTAGTTTGGAGTAAAACAGTCTAAATATTGGAAAAAAAGAATTAGATACCCGTGGTATTTGTGCGGGCCACCTTACTAGTTAATAAATAAAATAATTGTTTAGCTGTGCAGCTTAGTATATTGTTTAGTTGTGCACCCTTGATTAATGATTACATTTAATTTGTTGAGTGTTTTTCCTTGCCATTAAATGCTTCCAAAGTCTTGAATGAATGCAAAGGAAACAAATTAACTTTTTTAGAAGAAAATTGTAGTTTATCCGATGCGATTTATTTAGGTTGAAAATCTTGTACTTGTATAATAATTTTTTTTATATATTTTTAGATGGAAGAAAATTGGCTTGAGAAACGGGAATACCCAACTCCCAGATCCTGACTCTGCCACTGCCCCAGCATTTAAATCCCCCCACCCCATCACTTCTGTCGCTGTCAAGACAGACCAAAACCCCCTTCGCGGCGCGGAGAAGAGAGAGAGAGCAAGAGAGAGAGAGAGAGAGAGCGCCATGGTGTCCAGGGTCGCGTCTAGGGTTTCACTTTCGTGGGCGAAACCCATCTCCCTCCTCGCCTCACCCTCCGCCGCCTCCGGGAAGACCTCGCCTCCGCCCACCACCTCTCCAGCAGCGGAGGACGACGGCGTCAAGGGCGCTGCCGCCGCCGACCCCCGCTCCGTCAAGCTCTTTGAGGACGTGAAGATGGGAGTGGGCGACAAGTACATCTACTACATCCACTACCGCATCGGCAAGATCGACTCCACCGCTGGTTCTGCTCCAGAGGCGCGCCGCCAGGCTCCGTCGCCAACTCCGACTTCTCCAACTTCAGTAGCGGGGAGATGATCAGCACCGAGGACGAGGAGGAGGACCGCCCCAGCCCCCGCCCCTTTGGCACTTGCGACTTCAAGATCTGGTTGCCGCCTGATTCTTCCTGCAAGGTGAGGGGGTTCGCCGACTCCGTCAAGGTCAACGTGAGCGGTCCGACGACGAGCTGTCGGTGAACATACAGAAGGCAGGGGTGCTAGAGAGGATGGCGGATCTTGAGGCGGAGATGGACCCGGAGCTAGAGGAGATACTGAACAAGATGGACGAGCACCCGCCGGGGTCGGGAGTCTGCATCTACTTTGAGGGGCACAAGTTCAAGAAGGACGAGATCGAGGGGAGGATGAAGGATGGCGTGCTGGTTTTGACCGTGCCCAGGATCGAGCCCAAGATTAGCGATAGCGAGGAAGAGTAGGGGGGGTGGGGATCCATCCGATCGAGCCCCCGTGTCGCCTCTCACCCGCTCCCTACTCGTCAGGTAGTCATAGCCATCTATCAGGTAGTCGTAGTAGGAAGAAAAAGGCAGCCACACGGTAATGGGTGTGGTACTGCCCGATCTATCTATCTATCTATCTATCTATGAATTAAATAGAATGGAGCAGTAATTCGAGATCAGTTTGAACATTCGTTGATTTCTTGGCCTCGTTCTCTGTTCAAACTTTGTGCCGATGAACTTGATTAGTGATGAACATTTTCTGCTTTCCTCCATCTGTGTTGCATAAGGAAATCACTGCATGTTTGGAAAACTCAGTCCTTGGGATGAAAGATCAGGTGGGGAACTACCAGTACTCCAACCTTTGAAATCCAAATCACCATGGGAAATCAGATAGAAAATTGTTGAACTAGAAATCATGGCAAAACAGAGATGGAGAAAAAGAAAGGGGTAGGGGTGATGGGAAAGGCTGCTGTAAAAGCAAGCAGGGATCAGCCTGTGCAGCCTGCTGACAGCCGTGGCAGAGCCGGTTTTGTCCGCATCGCGGGGCGGTTGCGAAAAAGCGATGCGATCAGATTGGTTCCCCATTTTCGCAGCAAGACAGACAGGGATTTGACGCGTGTGAATACACAGCACTAGGATATGATTAATTAACTACGTAGCTTATTACAACCCAATTAACAAGGACCACCACATCAAGAGCATCTTATATATGTATACTTTTATGAAAATATTTTTTAAGACAAATTTATTCGTGTGGTTTTTACCTATTTTAAACTTAACAACTTAAAAATTATTCATGATTTATATTCTCAATGTGGGACTAAAACCTTGTTCAAAACGACTTCTAAATCTTATACGGATCGGAGGGAGTACATAGACAACATCGCGTATGATAGATGTCGTGCGTAGATACGTACATCACATGCCATAGTGGTTAGCGGTCACTGTTCAGCAGCCAGCGCAGTGCAGCGTGCAAGGCCCCTAAATGCGTTGCATGCAGGAACCGGCGGCAGCGCTAGGGTCAGCTGCACATGACGCCGTCGGCCCGTGTACCGTGTACGTGGTGACGATAGCGGTCGAATAGAACGCATGCAGAAGTACTACAGTAGTACCAGTACAGCACAAGACGCAGAGGGCACAGTGGCGCGTGCCGCGGATCCTGAGGATGACGAGGGGACTAATTGAAGGTCTTATAGCCAACTTATACCATTAATTAGGTATATTAAATAAAACCAGTTTACAAAACTGACTCCACAGTCCTACATTATTTTTCGCGAGACGTCTTATGAGGCCTTTGACCACATGATTAGAGGATAGTTATCGTAGCCAATCATAGATTAATTAGACTCACCAAATTCGTCGCGCAAATTAAAGTTGCATTCATCTGTGAAAAGATTTTGCAAATAAATTTTGAGCGGCTCGAAAATTCTCCTAATCATTCGTACGGGCTACGAGCGATCTTGTCATGATGAGCGCGAGGGTTTGTTCTGTCGATGCATGAATTGTGGCCATCATGGTATTGAATGGCGAGTTGCATGATCAGTGGGCGCGCGAAAAGGGACGCGCTGCTGTGCTCTGATGCCTCTCCTCAATCATGCACTGCCTTCCTTCTTGCTACTACTACCGTGCTGCGCAGGCATTCAATAGCTAGCGTCCCTGCTCCTACTTGGGTACGGTGGTGTGTTTGTGTTTAGACCGCCCTGGGCTCCTGATCCGCTTGTCTTCGCACGAGGACGGTGGCCTACTGCCCTCCTACATACACATCCTGCTGGCACGATCCAATCGATCGCATGAAATGGGTACGGGATCGCAGGACCATATTCGCTGCCAAGAGAGCTAAAAAATTTCTACATTAATCCGATAAAAAATTTATATATATATATATGGCTGGTCTATTTAGCTTTCTGGGAGTTGAATATTATTTAGCACCTACGATGGAGCTCCGGTGAGCACTCTAGCCGCAAAATTACTCTATTTTTATGTTCAGTAGTAATAATCGAATCAAATATGTTTTGCGCATCTGTTTTAATGTCCTTTTAATTTGGTGGCGTTATGAGACATTCTAGGCATATGTGGTATGATTTGACTTACTTTGCACGCATGAGTTATCATGATGTCTACTTTGATGTCGCAGTAGTAAAATCATATTTCATCAGCAAATCCATCTCGTGACCATAAAAATGAGTTAGATGTCCAATAAACAGTTGATATTTGTTATCTGTTGGATCTAATCTATGTCCAGACAACACATGCAATTTAAATATATCTTCTGCCATAACCATGCATGGACTCTATAGAGTTCACGATCTCGTAAATATTGTCATCACAGCCGTTACAATTTCCTAAAATTACACTCCAACACTGCGCGGTAGTAAAAAGTGCACCTCTTGCCTTCCACCTGTCCTGATTTAATGCTCGCTTGACTAGACAGCCTACAGCCCTCAACGGAGACTTTGGCGTGATTTCAGTTGACCGGTCGTCGCGCACGACGTCGCAGTCGCTGGACCTCCGACGAGCTGAAAGTTACACTCTTGGTGTGGATGGGAGTAAAAAGTAATCATAGATCATCGTCCCGTGCGTAAAAACGAATTGGATTATGTTGCAGCGGAGCTCCGATGAGCGCAAGTAGCCGTAAAAACACGTCGGAGTGGTGCGGCAACCGTAAAAATCATTTGGGCCGCAATATTAGAGGGCGTCGTTGGTGTTGGTGAGAGCAGCACCATATGTTTGGATCGCTCCTTGCATCTCGCCTACAATCACGCGCTTGCGAATTGAGGTGAGGGACCAGTTAGCTCTTGCATGTGCGCATGCTAACGTGAGGGAGGTTTGGAGAGAAATACACGCATGTGTTTCGAAAAGAGAGACAGCCATGCATGCATGTAATTTGAAACGTGATTCTGGGTTGAATATATGTCAGTAATTATGAGGAGATCACGTGCAGTAGTAATCATGCTTTCATGAGAATTACTTTTCAAGTTGACTAATGGTAATTATCTCCCCTAACTCCTCCAAACCATCTCTCCAAATTTAAACTCGTAATTCAAGATAATTATTAAACGGCAAAAGTATTACTCTGAATTGTGAAAATATTACTCTAGAATTGTAAAAGAATACTATTCAAAGATGGACAAAATACTTCTCTAATTTGGGATAAACTGAGAGGACTATAATCACATGTTAAACCATATGCTTAATATTCCATATTAGACAAGAGTATTTTTTTATTATGTTAGGGGTAATTTTCCATGTCGGCTAGAGGAGTATTTCAAATGTTATTTTTTTTTCAAATGTCAGGAGCATTTTCAAATGACTGGAGTGTTTTTTTCTAATAATAGGAGTATTTTTCAATTCACAAAGTATTTAACCAAATTTCTGGAGTATTATGCAAATTTGAAGAGTATTTTTCAATCGACAAGAGTAAGTTTCTTCAATTGTAGAGTATTTTCAACTGAGCAGAAGAGTATTTTTTTTTTCTCTCCAAATGCCAGGAGCTTTGTCCAAACATTAGAAGTATTTTTAATTGACTAGAAGGAAAAAAAGATCCCAACTAGAAAAATAGAAAAATGGTATGTTGTAGTATAGTGATAGACAAAACAAGATTGCAAGCTCCTTCAAACTTTGCAAACACATGCATCTTAAATAGTTGAATCATCAACTACGGATGTAGCTGCTCATCCTGCAATGTACCATGGAGTTGTCATTGCAGGGGTCCAAAAATGTACAAAATGAGCACTAAGGTGGACATGAACTGCCTGCTGCCAACCAAGATGTTCATGGTGATGCATCGAATGCAGCAGGACTGAATTTTTTCCAAGATGTCCTCATCACTTTAGCAGAGAGATTCTCTACACTGCTGCACCTACAACATGAAACAAAGGAAATTAAAATAGGATTGTCAGCTTAAAATAATATTAAGAACTAATAACAGCAAGGAGTAATTATTTATTCTATACACAAATTACACATGTTATAAAATATAATCATTGTTTACAGAAAAGATGAATCTATATCAAGAATTAAAACAGGAAAATGACTAGCGTCAGTACAGCTATAGCCAAATCAAGATTTTATTCAGCCGTGTGAAAATACTACTTATATATGAGCAGAATACTACTCTGAATTATGAAAAATACTACTCTAGCATGCATTTGCATTGCAACGTGGAAGTACAGTAATAATTATTTATTCTCTAAAAATTACTATACAGCATTGCTTGTACTACTACTATTCTAAATATTACCTCAATTGACGTAGCCATTGGAAGAAAAATAATCTTTTCATCTTTATGAAGGCATCGCTTCTGCCTTCCAAATCCCATAAGAAAGTGGATAAATCAGAGTAGAGTTGAATCTGCAAAAGTTACGAGCTCGATTTGGATTGAAAGAACATAAGCTATTCAGGGGGTTTTGTGCAAAAGGTGCAAGACAAAAGAAAGAACAGAATTATTACAGTTTCTTTGTGGGCTTCGATGCAAAAGCTCTGGAGATCGGCTCCCATGGCCTGTGGCGGCACTGGCGAGCCCAATCGCTGGCAATTTGGTGAGCGGGAGGCATCAGTGAGTGAGGGAATCGAGAAGGGTTGCGAGGGGATCTCGGGGAGGGGCTCACTGGCGTCAGAGGTGTTCGGGGTCGGTCGAATTTTGTCGGCGTGCGGCGGCGGGTGCTGTTGTCCTAGGGCGGCAGTGGTCCGGCTTGTGGACGACGTCGAGGAGGGGTGGAGTAGGTACGGCTCGTCGAAGGGAAGCTTGCGGTGGCATTTGATT
Organism: Panicum miliaceum; assembly: GCA_032594955.1. Taxonomy (NCBI): domain Eukaryota; kingdom Viridiplantae; phylum Streptophyta; class Magnoliopsida; order Poales; family Poaceae; genus Panicum; species Panicum miliaceum. The sequence goes on from CM064060.1 coordinate 32,017,708, forward strand.
TGCTTGAACGGTAACAGATGCGATGAACGGATGGCCGGCTTCAGCGTTCGGCGAGCTCCTGGCGGTGGCGCTGCATGCGACAGCGAGGGAGGGCAATGGAGGTGTGGAGATGTAGCGGTCAGGGATCGATGCTTTGCACCTATCGGCGCGGGATTGAGGCACCTGGCATGGCACATACGCCACGGCCGGCGGCGGGTGTGTCACCCACGGACCGAGGAGGAAGAAGACACCAGAGGGGCTGGGTTAGGCCTCACGGCCTTGCGTGGAATTAATGTGTGCTGAAATTAGGTGGAATGAATTTATTTTATTATATTTATTATCCTGCGAGCTTCGGTTGCAAAAATAAATATGATGAGGTTTTTACTGTTTCACTATTTTAGTGTTTACTTTTAATTGCCTTGAATGCACCGCGAGCTGGTGGGGTAAATAAATATTGGACGGGGTGAATTAAAAATTTTCCTCGCTAGAGTAGGGCCGCCGCCGCCGGTGCGTTGAATTATATTCAGCACACTGGGTATCGAACTTGCGTTGACTCAATGGATCCGAGTCAGCTAACACCTAGGGTGCTGGATAACTATTTAACGCGTCAGCTAACAACCCCCCTTCCGACCGAACCTGCGTTGATTCAACGGATCCAAGTCAGCATCCATCCCGCAACCGCAAAAGATGAAGGTCCAAACAGGAAATCAACCCACGTGACCGGAAAATTTAGTCTGAGTGACCCGCCATCCATCCCGCAACCGGAACAAATAAGGTCCCAACCGGAAATCAATCAACGTGACCGGAAAATTGATATTGGATGGAAAAAAGCTCGAAACCGGAATTTATACCTTGTAACCAGAGAATATTAGAAACACACAACCTCCAACATGGTAGCATCATATCCGAATTTTTTTATATGACCGGAACACTCTACTTTAAAAGTCATTTGGTTTGCCTTAAATTTACAACATGAAACCGGAATTTACAATATGAAACCGGAATCATATCTCGTGGTGGAGAATGCACGTTCCATTTTGGAAATTGAAATTTTGGGAATCACGCCAGATCGAAGGCTTTTGTGAGCCCAGTCTGCGAAGCGGTTCTCGCTCCCCGCATTCTCCGCCACGAGGCCCACCTTCTCCTCTTCCTCCGACGTGATGGGCGGGTGCTGCGGCGGCTCCTCGGCGTCCGTCCACTCCGACGTCCGTTGATGCCGAAGAACTTCGACGCCGGCGATTCCTCCGCAGTGCATAGGACACCCTGCTCTGCAGCTCGCATCCTTTTCTTTGAAGTCGCCTCCGTCCCACTAACAAGTGCAGTTCGCATCCCCTTCCTCGGAGCCATCGGCAACTCGCCCGCCCTCCGTCCGTCCGTGTGCTTTTCCGCGCCAAGCATCCAGGAGGCATCCTGGAACTAGGCGATCCCATATCCACACCCCTACTAACCACCGCAAGGTAAGATGATTGTTTCTCATCTCAGGTGTCGCATCTCTAAATTCACGTCTTGGGTAGTTCATATCGTCTAAATTGGTTAGGTCATGTTCATTCATGTGTAATCCGCACCCAATTTTGAAAGATTCTGTATGGAGCTAATCACCAATTACTCTTTGTTGCTGTTATACAAATGTAATTGGCCTATCTTTGGCTATTTTCCCCTACTATGGTGGGGGATCTTTTTCTGTTATACAAATGAGAGTGTCCTATGTTTGGTAATTTTTCCTCTTTATTGTTAAGGTCATTTGTTTTTGTGATTACTCTGCCACAATGAGGAGACTCGACAGGCCGCCTGAGCGCACAACTGAGGTTATTTTGCGGAATAGTCATGAGATCTCCGTCTTTAGTTCAAGTTTGACCAACTTTATAGAAAAGACTAATAATATTTTAAAAGTCAAATGAGAATAAGAATAAGTAGATATATTATGAAATATATTTTCATTTACTTATTTAATGTGTTATCTGATGTGTTAGATGTTAATATTTTTCTCTATAAATTTGATCAAAGTTAGACTACTTTGACTTAGAACAAAGCAAAATGTCTTACATTTCAAGATGGGGGGAGTATTTTCCCATGCCATGTAATGCTTTAGGTCGGTACAGTGATTATGTGCCGGCTGCTGAGACCCATGTCCGTGACCCTCATTCTCCAATGGTACAAGGTTACACTATCGATGCTAACGAGGTACGACCTGCAGTGACCACCGACAGCCACCAGTATTTTGCAGCTCAACATGCCTTTGGCTCTGGAGCCGGTGATCATGCTGATGATGTTTCACTGCAGCCATTGTCATCCTCTGAGATTTCTTCAACTTCATCTAGATTTTCTCGGTTGCCGTTGCACACATTTCATAGGACTTTGGCTGGAAAGAAGAGGAAAGGCTATGGATCGAATCCGGCGAACTCTGTATCTGCACGCCAGTCAAGGCCTCAGTCGTCGAAAAGTAAACCGGCGGCGGAGTCATCATGCCACCGATCTCCAGGTCTTCCATCTCTTGATCCAATTGATGAGGAGTCAGATTTTGTAGATGACATGGTGCATGAGCAGGTACTCTGACAATTGAGCAAAACTAATTTAGTTTATTTTCATCGTCCAGACTTGTCATATGTGTTGAACCGGAAAATATAGCTTCCTTTTATCAGCAGAAACTTCTCCAAGTTTATGTTCACATGTCTTTTTCTTGAACTTTAATATATATATATATATATCCCTTAATTATCGAATCACTTCATCTGTTGATGTATAGCTAATTTATTTTACATAGAACTTAATTCTGCACGATGCTCATGATTCCTAATTGCAAGATAACACTAGCAAGAATTGATCTACTCAAGATAGCATACTAGCATATGATTATCCTAGTTATACAAACAAGCAAACATGCAAGGATAGCAATAAGAAGAGCAATGTAAATGCTTGATTATAAAAGCGAGATACGAGACAACCCAATTTTTTTCCGTGGTATCAAGGAGTTGACGTTCCCCCTAATCCACGTTGGAGCACCCACTAAGGGTATGGCTCCCTTGCATCACCAGGAACGTAAGTGCTTCACTAAGAATGCTCCTTCTCCATCTCCAGAACGGCGAGCTTCACACCGTGTACAACTTTTCCTTCTTCTTGGGGCTCCTACAAACTCCAAGAGCACACCAGGAGCCACCGATCACTAAGACCGTCTAGGTGCCGTCAAACACCAAGAGTAACAAGCTCTCAAGACTTCACTTGACCTAACACTAAGTTGGCCCTAAGCTCAAGCACACTTGCTACTTCAAGGATGAAAGCTTTTTGTGTTTGGATCAAATTTCAAACTCAAACTCTTCTTCTCATGGCTTCAAGTGTTTCTCATCAGCTCTAGGGTGGCCTCAGGTCTTCAGGATTTCAAAAGCAGTCCAAATGATCCGGGGGAGGGGTATATATAGGCTAGAGAAGAGCTCATAGCCGTTACTTGTACTTCAGGAAAAGTACATAGCGTCGGTTTAACCGACCCCTCTAAGCCCTAATAGTAGTCGTTATTGTTCTAACACTGTACTATTGGCTTACGTCATTAGACCGACTGATGCGCCGACGCTAATGTTGACGCAGTCGGTTTAACCGACAGTGTAGTGAAATCCTGTACCGAGATGCATAGCTCTCTGATGATTTAACCGACCGTGAAGAACTTCTCTGAGTGAACTCAACATGCTCTCTGATGATATGGTTGATGCACCGACGTACTTAGTGTCGGTTTAACCAAGTGTTAAGAACCTTTTTGAGTGAATTCTTCCATCTCTCTGATGCTACAGATAATGCACCGACGCCATTGATTCAGGGCCGTCGGTTCAACCGACCGTGAGGGACAATTCTTCACTATAACACCATGCTAAGTCCAATTGCACCGACCCGCCTGTTGATATCTTTTCTGACTTAATCAAAATACTTGGAGTTGATCGTTGCTTCAAGTTTCATTCGCTTCCATGTGTTTCTATGACTTCTTTGAGCTGTCTCTAACATAGCTTAAGCAAGTGTGCATATTTTCTAGGCTAACTCTCACTAGGTCAAGCTACTAACTCGAGAACCCCCTTAATAGTACGGTCAACTACTAAAATCTATAAAACCTAAACTAAATCAAATGTCCTTCATCTCCTTGTGACACTCGACACTAGAAAGGTGCTTGATCTTCATGTTTGAGTGCTTGACACGCATTTCATCGAGAATTGAGGGGTCTCCTTTCATATTTCATATGTGACATAACCATTAATCGATAATTCCTTCAAAACACACGTTAGTCACATACCGTTGTCATTAATCACCGAAACTTACCATTAGCATCTATCGGCCTAGATGCGCTTCAATCTCCCCCTTTTTGGTGATTGATGACAACACAAAGTAGAGATAACAATAATATGAAATTGAAAGCGCTAGACAACAACATATGTAAGAGAATAAACAGAGAACTGAATAGGCATGCATTACTGAAACAAAATCCACATGTAGGGACATGTCAACACACTATCATACACAAAAGCCAAATGACATGTCCATACAACAAAAGCCATGAAATCTCCAAATCACGCCACAAACCACCCTGCTCCCCCTATCTCTACTCCTCCTATCTATCTTCCCCTTTGGCAATAAAGCACCAAAAAGGAAGTCGAAGCTAAGGTACTAAGGAGCTGGAGAAGAAGGAGAAGCGCCCGTCCTGGGTGCAGTGATGAAGCGATCGGCGTCGTCGTCGTCGGAAGAGTCGTCATCGTCGGAAGCAGGCTTGTCCTGAGTAGTCGCCGGAGCAGTAGAAGGAGAAGGAGCTGAAGACGCAGCTAGCTCCGAAACGACACTCACCGTAGCTAGAGAAGCTTAAAATGAGGTGACGATAATGGACTCGGTCGAAGAGGGACGAACCACCATAGGACGAATGGGCTGAGCTGACGGAGAAGTGGTGTCGAACGTGAGGGACATGACTGGCAAAGACTGAGCAAGAGAAGCAGCCAGACGTGACTGAACTGTGCCCTGCTGGAGCTGCTCGAGGAACTACTGCTGTTCAAGAAACTGTGCACGCTGTTGCTCGGTCATCGGACCCTGCTGTGGCACTGGAGATGCAAACACCCTTGTCTGAAGCAGTGGAGACATCGGGAACGACGCCAGGGGTGTCTGAACGTATCCGCCGACTGGAGGAGGAGGACTCGTCGGGTCATACCAGAGCTGATCAGTAGTCGGTATCTGTGGCTCAGGCAGCCCAAGTGTCGGTACACTGTCCCAAAGCAGCCTGAAAAGAACGTGAACATCTGCTGCTGTAGCTGCTGCTGCTGGACGAACTGCTGCCTCGTAGGCTCCTGCTGCATCCGAATCTCCTGAATGATCAAATCATGTCACTCTGCCTGGCATGCCATTTGTGCCTGCATCTAACCCTGCTGTTGTGTCAATGTCTGAAGGATCTGAGCACGCAGCTATGATGACATGCGGAACGGGAGAAGAGTCACGTGTGTGTGAAGCCTCTGACGGTCCGGCCTCGTCGTCGTGAGCGGCTCGAGGAGCAGGAAAAGTGGGAATATAGTCGTCGTCGTCCTCCGAGTCCTTAGAGTCTGTGGCAAGGTAAGCCGGCAAACGTGCCTCTGCTACTGCTAGTGCCTCGGCCTCCTGAGCAAGAGGGTCTGCTGCTGCCTCTGCTCGCTGCTCCAGTATCTCCAGAGCACGGCGCTCGCCTCTCGGACCGCGGTGCTTGTCGTCAGGAGCTGTGGGACGGTAGGCCTTGAACTGAGAACGTGAAAGCTCTAACTCAGGCATACGCTCATTCTGACGCAAGGTAGCAAGCAGGTAGCTGATCTAGTGCGCGAACGGCTGTTGTCGGTGCACCATCATCCCATCCATAATCATATCCTCAATCTCACAGATAAATAGATCAACAATATCAAAATCTCTGCCCGTAAGTATGTAAATCAGAAGCCACTGCTGAAGAGCTCTGACCCTCGTTGTACCCCCGCCTGAACAGCAAACTCCGCCTCAAAGCAAAGTGTATCGTGCTGGCAATTGGGGTGAGCTTGTCAGGAGAGCGAGGAGTACCCGGCAAGAATGGCTGCACGAACAGTACACTAACCTCCTCGTTTGGTGGAAAGACGGAGTTGTGAGCACGACGAGGAGCCTCAGCGTCACTGTAAGCCAAGCAGTGAAGCGAAACGGGGTCCAGTAAGAGACAAAGACCCAAGTGTCTGGCCAAGCTAACTCTGCCAATCCTGAACTGTCCTCCCTCGAACATGAACCGGATGTAGTTCCTGTCACCCTCAACGTAGATTGTGGCGTAGAAGACTCGAGTCCACTCGCGGACGTACCGAGCTCTCTCGCTGAGCAGTGGAACCAAGCCCGGGTACCTCTGAAAGTACAGGAGTACCAGAACTCCACTAGCTGCCACTCGAAGAGAAGTCCAGTTGAGAAGACGGTGCTCACTGAACTTCACTCCAACGCGGACGTAGGACTGGTAGAAACTCTCCTAGAGTGCAGTCTAAAACCTGGGGTCAACTCTGTCCTCCCTCTGACTCGGAAACCACAAGTCTTCTAGGACAGAGCGAAGCCTTCAGACCTTGGGCGAAGGAAGTCCACGAAGGTCCCTCAACAAAACTGAAGCAACCGCTGCCTGTGTGCCTCGGAGCCTGTGTCCCTCTGTGTCTCTGCTGTCGGAGCTCTCTGACTGCTGGTGCTGCGGAGCACCTCCAGGCCTCTGGCTGCCCCTGCCTCGAGTCCAAGCTCTAGAACAAGGATGAGGTGGTGGAGCTGACCCAGTTGTAGCCTGTGTACGCCCTGAGCGGCGTAGCGGAGTGGTGCCCTGAGCGGCAACTTTCACTGAACCTGTGGCTGGCCCTGCTGCTGCTGACTCCCCCTGTCTCTCTACCGGTGACTCACGAATACGAAGACTGCACTGTGGCTGACCATGTGTATCTGGCACTGCACGGACTCGGTCCAGCTCGCGTTCCTCACGAGTCCTCTTCCGCTTTGGCGGAACTACTGCCTTGCCCTTGCCCTTTCTGTCCCTTGCCATCTGTTGAGAGAATTGGTGGAAGATAATAGATAGGTTAGGATTATATAAACAGTATAAGAATCATACACTAGAGATGAGAAGGCCCTAAGCAAAGCAAGGATTCGATTTGAGCCTAAATGTGCAAATCTAGTGGAAATCAGCTCTTTTTTAGCATCACAAGATTGAATGTGCAAAGGTGTGTATGTGTGTGTGATGACGTGCACTAAACAACTAGCAAGTGACATGAAACAAAATGTGCAAGATTAGGTGCATAAGAGTGTGTGTCTGTGTGCTAGATGTGAAAAACAAGGTGTATGAGCAAACCCTAGATGCTATCACGAAATATCAGTGAGAACATAGCATTAGGCATTCAAAACAAAGATTTTGGGGGATTACCACGCTGTAACAAAGGATTTTGCCACTCGGGCAAAAGATCGAGCACCAGGCATGCGGTCAAAACAGAGATGGTGGAGGAGAGGCTCGGGCTGACGAGGCTGCTACGGCGGTGCTTGGGAGGTGGTGCGCGGGCGCGGTGGCTGGGAAGCAGTGGCGCAGGCGAGCGCGCGGGGCACGGCGGTGCTGCAGTGTCGGCGGCGGCGACGCTAGGGTAGCTGCGGCGGCGTGGGTGCGAGCGTCGGCGTGCTAGGCAGTGGCGCGCGGTGGTGAGGCGGTGGAGCGGCTGCGGAGGTGCGGCGGCGCGTGGAGGGGTGCGCAGGTGTGGCGGCGCGGCTACAGCGTCGGGGGCGCACGGGAGCGAGGAGGCGGTGCTGCGGCTTAGTGAGGAAGGAGATAAACTGATGAGCGGGGCCCATGAGAAAGATAAGAGAGAGCTACCAGCGCGGGCCCGCAGATCAGATGACCGTCGGTTCAACCGACCGAGAGAAACCCTAAGCGTCGGTGCAACCGTCGGAGAAAGTTTGACCAGATCTGAATTTTTGAAATGAGTCAATGGGGAGGTGACCGGTTGAACCGACTGGAGAGTTTTTGATCGGGTCGGTGTAAAGGGAATTGCTACGGCTGAGCTGAGATATGATTGGACCGGTTGAACCGACAGGAGCTCGTTGCAATGCGTCGGTTTAGCCGACCCAATAGAGTTTTTCAAGCTGAACTACTTGCTCTACTTATGATCCAAATTCGAAGAACCAAGGGCAAAAAGGCACAATTTGGACCATTTTCGAGAGACAGCCTCACCCCTTAAACACTCATAAGATATAGATGCTGAAGAGCTTTTACTTAACATAGGCAATTAAGATCCAAGCGAGGGGAAACACAAGATCCAAGAAATGTATGAACCATATGGCCTATGAACTTAGAGATTGACCTTTAAGTTCGCTAGGACATGCTTCAATAGGCATGAAAGCGCAACATTGATCTTATCACTCTTGTTGAGTTGATATATCATATTTAGCATGAATATCCTTCTCAAAGTGTGATTTTATCCCTTGTGATGCTACTAACGCAATGCTATGCAAAGCAAGAATTAAACATGAATGTAAACTATATGACAAGCAAAGATGCATAGCATAAATTAAATCTATCTTGTCAAGTTTGAGCCCTTGTCGAGCTTATTCATGATGAACCCAACAACATGCCATGAGCGAACCAAAGTACCACCGGCTCATGCAAGACCCATGTTCATCGCTATCTTGACAAGGTTAGACAAGCTCCTAGCACATGTACATATGAAATGTAGCTACATGACAAGGCAATTACATGACGTTAGAAGCATCTAAAACGTTAAGCTCACTTCGCAACCTACAAAAGGTGCTCTCATCTAGAGGTTTTGTGAAGATATCTGCCAATTGATCTTTGGAACGAACACCACAAAGTGATATATCGTTCTTTGCCACATGATCTTTTAGAAAGTGATGGTAAATATCTATATGCTTTGTGCGAGAGTGTTGAAACGGGTTATTAGAAATTTTTACGACACTCTCGTTATCACAAAGGAGCGGGATCCTATCTAGTTTCACACCATAGTCCAAGAGGCTTTGCTTCATATAGAGGATTTGAGCATAACAAGCCCCGGCGACAATGTATTTCCGCCTCCGCGGTTGACAAGGCCGCGGAATTTTGTTTCTTTGAGGACCAAGAGACTAAGGAACGCCCTAGCAAGTGGCACCCACACGATGTACTCTTTCGATCAACACGACATCCGGCAAAGTCCGAATCCGAGTATCCCAAGAGTGTAAAACTAGCGCCTTTGGGGTACCACAAGCCTATGCTAGGTGTATATTTGAGATATCTAAGGATCCTTTTCACGGCACTAAGGTGAGACTCGTTAGGATTAGCTTCAAAGCGAGCACACATACATACACTAAACATGATATCGGGCCTAGATGCGGTAAGGTAAAGAAGTGACCCAATCATAGAACGATAAAGCTTTTGATCTACCGGTTTACCTCCCTCATCAAGGTCGAGATGCCCATTGGTTGGCATTGGAGTCTTGATCGGCTTGCAATCATCCATCTTGAATTTCTTGAGAATTTCTTTAGTGTACTTTTCTTGATAGATGAATGTCCCTTCCTTCAATTGCTTGACTTGAAAATGAAGGAAGAAGTTGAGCTCACCGATCATGGACATCTCGAATTCCTTAGCCATCATTTCTCCAAATTCCTTGCACAAAGTGGGGTTAGTTGAACCAAAAATGATATCATCAACATAAATTTGACAAATGAAAAGCTCGCCGTTGATGATCCTTGTGAATAGAGTTGTATCCACCCTCCCGATCTTGAAGCCCTTCTCAAGTAGGAAGTCACGAAGGCGTTCATACCAAGCCCGAGGAGCTTGCTTGAGCCCATAGAGCGCCTTGTTCAACCTATAAACATGATTAGGATATCTAGGGTCCTCAAACCCGGCAGGTTGTTCAACAAACACCAACTCATTAATACAGTCATTTAAGAACGCTCTCTTCACATCCATTTGATAAAGTTTCATGTTGTGATGTGAAGCATACGCTAAAAGGATATGGATGGCTTCAAGTCTTGCGACAGGTGCAAAGGTTTCACCAAAATCCAACCCTTCAACTTGTGTGAAGCCTTTAGCCACAAGTCTTGCCTTGTTGCGGACCACCACACCATGTTCATCTTGCTTGTTGCGGAAGACCCACTTGGTGCCAATTATGTTCTTGTCTTGAGGATGTTCTTCAAGAACCCAAACTTCATTGTGGGTGAAGTTGTTGAGTTCTTCTTGCATGGCCATCACCCAATCCGGGTCCTCAAGAGCTTCATCTACATGTGTAGGTTCCAAGAAAGAAACAAACGAGTAATGTTCACAAAAAGAGGCATATTGACGTCTACGAGTTCTAATACCACCGGAGGGGTCTCCCATGACCAAATCAATAGGATGATTCCGGAATGTTCTTGTTTGCCTTTCTTGTGATAGAGGTGATGTAGGTTGTGGTAGATCAACATCATCAGCTTGAGCTTGAGTTTCTTCAAATGTGATGTTGGTGTCATGAAATGGAAGTTTCTATTCAACTTGGTCGGCTTGAGGAGGATGTGAAGCACCATCTTCTTCATCGGATGATTCATATTGTACATGAGAAGTTGTTGGAGTAGGTTCTTCAACTTTAGAGTCATTCTTGGAAGGAGCTTCAACTTGTGTGGATGAAACTTGAATTTCTTCATCCTCGTCTTTTGGCTTGACTTGTCCAATGGCAATGTTCTTCATGACATTTCGAAGTGGTTCATCACCTACATCATCACAAGTGAAACTCTCCTCTTGGGAGCCATTAGTTTCATCAAACTCTACATCACATGTTTCTTCAACTTCGCGTGTAGCGTTGTTGAATACTCTATATGCTTTGGACTTTGATGAGTAACCAATAAAAATACAAACATCACATCTACTTTCAAACTTCCCTAGGTGCTTCCTTTTCTTGAAAATGTAGCACTTGCAACCGAAGATCCGGAAGTAGGAGATGTTGGGCTTTCTCCCAATGAGGAGCTCATATGGCGTCTTCTTCAAGAAACGGTGGAGATACACCCGGTTAGATGCATGGCAAGCGGTGTTGATTGCTTCCGCCCAAAACCTTTGAGATATGCCATAGTCATCCAACATGGCTCTTGCAAGAGTGATCAAGGTCTTGTTCTTCCTCTCCACCACTCCATTTTGTTGAGGAGTGTATGTTGATGAAAACTCATGCTTGATGCCGAATTCATCACAAAACTCTTCAATTTGTGTGTTCTTGAATTCGATGCCATTGTCACTCCGGACCTTCACAACACTTGACTCATATTGATTTTGATCTTGCTTGGCGAAGGTCTTGAATGTCCCCATCGTCTCACCTTTGTCCTTCAAAAAGAATGTACAAGCATATCTAGAATAATCATCAACAATGACAAGACAATAGAGATTACCACCAAGACTATTGTAAGTGTTTGGCCTGAAGAGATACATGTGGAAAAGTTTCAATGGTCTTGATGTTGACAAGTAGTTTTTCATGGGATGTGAAGTTGCAAATTGCTTCCCGGCTTGGCAAGCACTACAAAGTTTGTCCTTCTCAAACTGCACATCCTTCACACCAACCACCATTCCTCGTTTGAATGCCTTATTGAGTTGGCTCATTCCAATATGAGCAATGCGGAGATGCCGAAGCCAACCCAAGGACGTCTTGGTGAAGAGGCACATTGACAAGCTTGCATCTTGAGATGAGAAGTCAACAAGGTAGATATTACCATGTCGAAACCCATTGAAAATGAGGCTCCTATCTTCGTTGCTTGTCACAACAACATCGCAATCGCTAAAGGTGCATATTAGTCCCAAATCACAAAGTTGTGCAATAGAAAGCAAATTAAAACTCACGGACTCTACAAGCAATACATTAGAAATAGAGAGATCCTTGGTTATTGCTACCTTACCCAAACCTACCACTTTTCCTTTTGAGTTAACACCAAAGGTGACATGTTCATGATCGCCCACATCCTCATCTAGTGAGGAACATCTTTACATAGCCGGTCATATGTTGTGTACATCCGCTATCAAGCACCCAATGCTTTCCACCGGCTTTGTAGTTCACCTACACACAAATGAATCATGATTGAGGTCTGGGAACCCAAGCAAGTTTAGGTCCTTTGACATGTGTTACTAAAGCTTTAGGAACCCATAGTTGGCGTGAAAGATTTCCCTTCTCTTGAGAGCCAATGAACCTCGCCTTCACCTTGCCATTTTAAGTTTGCTCAATAAAAAATGATGTTCATTGAATTGAGATTTATAGTTAGGTGTTAAGATAGGAAGAGGGCGAGTAGGAATAGGACACTCCCTTGTGTGATGCCTGGTGATTTGGCAATGTTAGCTAAAGGAGCCCACTTCCTTGTTGAAGCATACTTTGAGCTCCGGTCACTTGGGACAATTTTTCAGAGGCTTGGGGAAGGTGCCAAGTCCTTTTATCCCAAAGTGCCTTGCATTGTGAAAGAGAATCTTCTTGTGCAAGTGTTCTCCTCTTGTCACCGTGAACACAGATTTTCTCATGCTCTCAAGCTCATCTTCTAGTTGCTTCTCCCTATCAAGGTTAGTCTTGGAAAAAGAAGGGAAAACTTGATGACAAGTAGTTTAGTGAGATGATTCCACAAGATCTTCACAAGAAGTAGATGCATTGACTTTGATAGTGTTTGTCTTGCTATTTCTAGCTCATCATCAATAGCATCATAAGCAAATTCAAGTTCTTATACTTTGAGTTTAAGTTTGCATAGTCAAGCTTAAGTTCTTATACTTGTTGAATACAACTACTTCATCATGTTTAACAAGCAAATCATTGTACTTAACAAGTAACTTGCCATGCTTCTCTCTATGTTGCTTGCTAGACACAACACATGACTCATGAGTTTCAACTACCTCATTGTGTCTAACGAGTAACTCGTCATGTGAGGCCTTAAGCTTGGTATGATCACACTCAAGAGACTTGAACTTAGACTTATACTTCTTGATCACACCTTGATAATCCTCTAGAATCGATCTCAACTCATTAGGAGATAAATCATTCTCATCATCACTAGAGGAAGAGCTTTCATCACCACTCACCTTGGAGTTACCTTTTGCCATGAAGCACATGGGCGGTGGAGGTAGAGGAGGTTCATCATCCTTGATGGCGATTCCCACAATCTTCTTCTTGGTGTCTTCATCACTTGATTCATCACTTGAGGTTTCGCCATCGGTGACCCACTCACCAAGAAAAGCTTCGATTTGCTCTTTTCTCTTGAAGGACTTCTTCTTCTTGTAATCTTCCTTTTCATGGTCCTTCTTCTTGTGCTTGTGTTGATTGCCCTCATCTTCACATTTATTGTTTAGGTTTGATGGCTCGGGGAAATCATAGGAGAGGTGACCATATTTGCCACAATTGTAGCACTTCTTCTTGACTTCTTCCTTGTTTCTACGGCTACAGAACTTGTTTTTCTTTGGATCATAGTTGTACCCTTTCTTGTTTAATCTTGACATCATTTTGGAGGTCTTCCTCATGAGAATATCCAACTCCATGTCTTCATCTCCCTCATCATCACTTGAGCCATTGCTAGCTTCATCTTCACTTGTGCTTGGTGAAGTAGCCTTGCACTTGTTCTTCTTCTTTAACTTGTGGTCACTTTTGGCTTTGAGTGCAAGATCTTTCTTGGCTTGTGAGGGCTCAAGTTCACCCATGAGAAACATTTCATGTCACCGGATCTTCCCAATCACATCGACCACCTTGAGCGTAGTAAGATCTTTCTCATAGAGAAGAGATACGATAATGTTGTACTTGGGCTTAATGATTGAGTGAAGAATCTTCCGAATGATGCCACTGTCGGTCATAGAAGAAATTTTGAGTGCATTAATGTCCTCAATAATCACATTCAATCTAGAGAACATTTGCTCAACAAGCTCATTAGGAAGCATTTTGAAATCATTTAGCTTGTCCTTAAGCAATTGATATTTCTCTTCACGGAGTTTTTTGGAACCAACATACATGATTTCAAGATCAGTCCACACCTCATTGGCCGTGTCCTTGCTACACACACGAGCAAAGACCTCTTCACTAACGGCCTCAAATATGGCATTCTTAGCTCTAGAATTCCACTTAACTTGTTCTTCACGTTGGCATAGGTTTCTCAGTGACCCCCCAAGCATGATAAGATTGAGCATCAAGATAACTCGCCATGCGAGCTTTCCAATAGCCATAGTTTCTTCCATCAAACTTGGGTGGTCCACTCCCCGACGGGGCCATTTCTCTAGGATTCTAAGCCTACAAAAGAGATTCTAAGCTATGATACCAATTGAAAGGATCGAGGCCCAAGAAGGAGGGGTTTGAATTGGGACATTTTCGAATTCTATCGAGTCCTTAACCTATAACAATGTTGTCCAATCTACAAGTTTTGAACCTAGCAACTAGAGCACACTAAATTGAGCGGCCTTAGGTAGGATAACACACTAACATGCTCATGATTCCTAGTTGCAAGATCACACTAGCAAGAATTGATCTAGTCAAGATAGCATACTAGCATATAATCATCCTAGTTGTACAAACAAGCAAACATGCAAGGATAGCAATAAGAAGAGCAATGTAAATGCTTGAATGTAAAAGCGAGACACGAGACAACCCAATTTTTTCCTATGGTATCGAGAAGTTGACGCTCCCCCCTAGTCCACGTTGGAGCACCCACTAAGGGTATGGCTCCCTTGCATCACCAAGAACGCAAGTGCTTCACTAAAAATGCTCCTTCTCCATCTCCGGAACGGCGAGCTTCACACCGTGTACAACTTCTTCTTCTTCTTGGGGCTCGCACAAACTCCAAGAGCTCACCAAGAGCCACCGATCACCAAGACCGTCTAGGTGCCGTCAAACACCAAGAGTAACAAGCTCTCAAGACTTAACTTGACCTAACACTAAGTTGGCCCTAAGCTCAAGCACACTTGCTACTCAAAGGATGAAAGCTTTTTGTGTTTGGATCAAATTTCAAGCTCAAACTCTTCTTCTCATGGCTTCAAGTGTTTCTCATCATCTCTAGGGTGGCCTCAGGTCTTCAGGGTTTCAAAAGCAGTCCAAATGACCCGGGGGAGGGGTATATATAGGCTAGAGAAGAGCTCATAGCCGTTACTTGTACTTTTCCTGAAAAAGTACATAGCGTCGGTTTAACTGACACCATGCGTTGGTTTAACCGACCCCTCTAAGCCCCAATAGTAGTCATTACTGTTCTGACACTGTACTATTGGCTTATGTCATTGGACCGACTGATGCGCCGATGCTAATGTTGACGCAGTCGGTTTAACCGACCGTGTAGTGAAATTCTGTACTGAGATGCATAGCTCTCTGATGATACAGTTAATACACCGACACCCTTAGTGTCGGTTTAACCGACCGTGAAGAACTTCTCTAAGTGAACTCAACATGCTCTCTGATGATATGTTTGATGCACCGACGTACTTAGTGTCGGTTTAACCAAGTGTTAAGAACCTTTTTGAGTGAATTCTTCCATCTCTCTGATGCTACAGATAATGCACCGACGCCATTGATTCAGGGCCGTCGGTTCAACCGACCGTGAGGGATAATTCTTCATTGTAACACCATGCTAAGTTCAATTGCACCGACCTGCTGATTTTGGTCCTGTCGGTTTAACCAGCCTGTTGATATCTTTTCTGACTTAATCAAAATACTTGGAACACATAGATACAAACAAGCAAACATGCTAATGTCATTAATCAGCGAAACTTACCATTAGCATCTATCGGCCTAGATGCGCTTCAAACACATAGATCCAACCCTGATGATGTTGTTAACACAATCAAGATGCTATCAACTGATCAGAGGGAAGAGATTAAGAAACTTGGCTGGGGAAAGTTCCTGGAGTTTAATCTTCAAGCCCTTGAGAGCAGGGATCTTTACTGTTGGCTTATGCAGAAGGTTCATTTGAGCTCTATGGCATTGCGGCTGCCAAATGGCAAGGTCCTTCCGATCACTGAGAATGTGGTCAATCTTGTTCTCGGCGTGCCAAAGGGTGGAGGCAGCCTCCCTCACCACACATCTGCAGAAGTCACAGCCGCTGCCTCCGAGTTCAGGATGGCTCTAGAACAAACTAACCAGAAAATAACTATTTACAGGCTTCAGCAGGAGATTAGGAAGCATAGAGTCGATGACGTGTCTATGAAGTGTTTCTTTATGATTGTGTTTAGCAAGCTGCTTTTCCCATCCACAAGCAATCATACATCAGTTAAGGATATTAGGCTAACAATGGACATCGAAAAGTTCGGTGAAATCAACTGGTGCAGGGCTATTGTTCAGGATATTCATGAGGCAGCCCTACATTGGCAGACAAGGAATAGGACATCCAACAGCCCCTCAATAAATGGCTGTGCAGCATTCGTCATTGTGAGTAAATAAATCCACTTCTATTTAAATTGTGAGAATCAGTTATATCTCTTATAACAACCAGATTATCACAATGGACAGGTATATTATCTTGACAACCTCAACCACCCTCTGAACAAGGTGGATAGGCTGATGACTCCCCGTTGCAACTTTTTCGACAAAAAAAAGATAAGAGACAATCACCATTGCTGATAAGGTTCGCGGATCCGGCAACCAGGACCATTATGGGGGCCTCGAGGGATGATATTTTGGACCAGTCCAATAACACCACGTATGGATGGTGGATCGGTTATCCTCCGCCTCATTTGTTCCAATATTTTTTAAAAAGAATATTGATCATTCTCTGGTTTCCAAAATATATTTTTACTGTCACGCCTACGAGGCAACGGATAGCGTCAAATCACAACACCGTAAAATATGCACTCGGATCGGAAAATTATGCATGTTGACCTGGTTATGTTTTGCCCATCTCATCTACCCATAAAACGCTCCCCTCCACATTTTCTTATATAATGGTTACATCTTGCTTCCACTCTGACACATCCACATCTCTCCATCACTTCTGCCAATCACACATGGGCGATCCCATCGGAACATCAGTCTTGGGTTCCCAAGAAGAGGGCAATGAGATGGTTCTTGGTGTCAAAGAGAAAGAGATCCGGCAGAGGATCCTATTTACCAAGGCAATGAAGCTTGTAAAGTCGGCGAGCAGGTCCAAACACACCTACGAGAAAACAATGGAGGCATTGAAGATCATCGACGATAGCATTGACAAATAATCATATCGGTTCCACCTTATTTTATTTTCTTGTAGCAAAAAAATCTCCATTCTTCTGCCCATGTTTTCAATTTAAATAACGTTTCCTGGTTGCCATTACCAACAGCCATTTTTCATGTTGAAACTATAACTTATCTAGCCTCAGTGTGATCTCACATCCCACGTGCTTGATATATTGATAATTTTCTGGTTAGAAAATTTGATTTTCCGATCGCAGCAGATACTCATTGTAATAATGATTTTCCGGACATGATTTGCGAAACTAGAATATTCCGGACACATGAGTCTCATTTCCTAAAGAATTTTCCGGTTAAAACCAAGATTTTCCTGTTCCAATACGATTTTTCCCCGGTTGTGATTATGTCTAGGGTAGGGTCTAAAAATAATTTTCCGGTTACAACATCTCGTTTCCGGTTTGGGAATCATTTTTTTCTGTTTCGGCTCGTTTTCTGGTTATAACAACACGTTCCGGTTTCGGAATCTTTTTTCCTGTTTCGGTTTGTTTTCCGGTTATAACTAGTTTCCGGTTTCGAAAATGTTTTTCCGGTTTCGGCCTGCTTCCTGATTCCGGCGGAATTGGGGGTGTGTGTGTGTGGGGGGGGGGGAGGGGGGGTGTTGGCTGGCGCGTTGGATAATATCGAGCACCCACGCAAGGGCAAGGATTCATATGCCAGTTCACTGGCGTTGAGTGCTGGCATCCATACGAGAACCGCGTCCTAGGCTTGCACCAGTGGCGGATCCAGAAACTTTTTGGAATCTGAGCGAACATAGTAGCCGCTAGCAAAAAATAGCACCACAGTATTATATTACACTATTAAGAACGAGAAAGAACACAAATAGGGGGGCCTCTGCCCCCTCCCTCCTCGCGGTGGTTCATGTCTTAACCCGTGCTGTGAAGCCCAACCCACAACCAACCCTATACGTGAGGGCCCGTCCAGCATAGACCTATTCACCCATGGCGACTAGAATATAACCAACAAAGGTCATACAAATTAAACATATCAAAGGCTTTGTTTTGATGTTATTTTTTTTACTACTAACACAAACAATGTTGACAACCTTGAGTGTTTTAGAACTAAAATGCACATTCAAATGTTTTTACATTTTTCTAATATGTTTAAATTAGAAAATGAGATACCAAAGAAATTGGATTATTATTATGACACTATTGCTGAGAGAAGGATGTTGATGTTGAAAGTTGGAACTATTCGGACTTTAACTCATGAAAAAGACCTAATACAAGTGTGTTTGGTGTTGCTAAAACTGACCACTTTTGCTGATGTATATAAGTTCAAGGCCACTGTGATCTGATTAATGTGCGCATGCTGGCCTTAACAGAACACAACATATCCCATGCTCAGCCATACCATGTGAGGTGATCTGGACTCCATTCATACTCCTGTACTTAGCCTTGAGCCTAACTGACTGGAAACAAACTAACTATGAAAGAAATAACTAGCTAGCCTAGTGACTAGCAAGGCTTATTGAAGCCAATGGCAAGAGAGCCCGGGCAAGTGCCCAAACTCTCCGGGCCTTAGGTCCGCCCATGGCTTGCACCTCATCGACAAGGGGCTTCGAGGTTCATTCCCTCGAGGCCTTCAAACTGCAGTAGCACATGTCCAGCAACAGCCTCTCAGGGCCCCTCCTGGAAGACATCTCCAGCCTGTTGCCATTCATCATTTATCCTCAACCTCTCGTACAACGGCTTATCAGGTGAGGCGATACGCAAACCACTATTAGCTTTGAATCATTTCTCTTCTTGATGCAAACGGTAGGTAGATGTCATTTTCTCTGACAATAAGCTTCTCAGGCGAACTCCCAAGCGGCATCAGAAACCTGTCGTACCTGAGCAGCCTGAGCCTTGAGCACAACCAGTTCACGGGACAGATCCCGGAGCAGATCAGCGACCTAGCTCGGTTAAATCAACTGAAGCTTGCAGATAACCGTTTGTCAGGTCGCATCCCGGACTCTGTGCAGAGGTTCGCGGCCGAGGCCTTCGCCGGCAACGACGGGCTGCGCGGGGCGCCGCTGGACCGCAAGTGCAAGGAGCGGGTCCGCGTGCGGATAAACGCCGCGTCCTGCATCGGCGCTGCGGTGAGGTTCATCGTCGCGTTCGTGGCGGTCTTCTACTTCCCGCACTGGTTCCTCTTCTGTGGGAGCCTCCGGACCTACATCTTCCGTACGCGCCCCTGATGAGAAACCTCGAGCTTGGCAAAGAGTAGGAATGTAAGTTTGATTCGAAGTTTGACCATTCGTCTTATTCAAAAAATCTATCTAAATATATATATATATAAGTTATATTTAAAATACTTTTATTAATAAAATAAATCATATTAAAATAAATGATAAAACAAATCATATTAAAATATAAATTTTGAGAAAAACATGAAGACACAAATATATAGGAGCAATTTGACTCTTGATACTAGCAGTGTAAATTACAGAAGTCTCCTTCTAGTTTGATAGATCCAAGTGCCTGCTGTTAGGAGTTTAGGACTTGGAAAAAATCATCTTTACTTTTCAGAGTTTACTAGGTGTGTGCCCGTGCGTTGCTACGGACAAAACAAACACAGAATTCCCACTACATTGCTGAGTAAAATATATAGCAAGATAATTAATTGGATGAAGCCAATGTGAAATATGACCACATAGATGTCTATCGAACTATTTTTGTACCGTGCCAATCTTGTCAAAGGAAATTGATATTATGTACACCTTTATATTTCTTCATTCAGCACCAAGTTCGCAACATGAAAAATAAACACGGTTCAAATGAAAGCACTTTCATTCTTCTATTGACTTGCAACGTGGCAGTCTTGTATGGAACAGAGTACAAACATGAACTTGACTGTGTATTTTGAATCACTGAAGTTGCTAGTACTTAGCACTTGCTAATAGTTTCTCAAAGTTGCCACTAACTAATCAAATCAATCATTATCCATAGAATGAAGGTGTGGTATCAGTCATAGACCTATGGCCTTCGGAGGTTTTCGTTCCGATGTAGAAGGGAACAATCTTGATTCTTGAAATAATAATGACATCAATATGTGGAGTATTTTCAGTCATACCAGATTATGGTTAATAGCACCTGGCAAAGTAGCAAGCACCTCAAACATGCTTTCAATTGCCTCTCCTTAATCTCCACTATCTATACTGGGGATAGAAGTTTTCTGCGCCAACTTTCATGTCGGGACCTGATGCGGCCTTGATTAGTTCGTTGTTGAGAACATGACGATAGTCTGAGAATTTGCACTTCCACCAATGTAGGACAGCTGCACTATCCCTTCGGCATCACAATGCCAAAGAATCCGGTCATACCTGTAAAGTTTTTTTGTTTGATCTAGCACTAAGCATTAGGAACATACACTGTACTGAACAAACTGCATTGGCATAACATTTGGCATACAGTATATGTATAACTTACACTTCTGGTGCTCTTCGCTTACTTTGACACGGCATCCTCGCCATCATATCTATCAGAATTCCATGTGTGCTTGTATGTTGGAGCAAAGAAGAACTTGTCTTTATTCCACCCTTTGAAAACTCCACTCTCTCTTTCAGTGCTAAGCTGTTCTTTCAGAACAACAATAAAACTTATTCAAAAAAGAACAACGGAAAAACATTGCTATATCTGACAGAGTACATGCAGTACACAATTATGAATTGGTTGGTTACCTGATCCTTCTCGAAGAGAGTACCCCAGTCGTTGGCCTCAACAAGTTTATCTAGTAATTCAGATTGCCCATCCAGTTGACAACCTGCAAAAAGTAAATAAAAATTCTGCCCATTAGAAGTACAAAATGTGTGGGCCAAGCTGACCTGAGAGATTGAATGTTTTAAATAGAGATGAAGTAAGGCAGGAGCATGGTGATGAGCTAAACCAAGGATCACTACACCAAAAATTCTCTAGCTGAGAATCCTAAATACCTGAAAAATCTGAACTGTATCATAGAATTTTGCAAAACAAGAACACCAATATAGCTCTAAGCACCATCCCTGGAACTGTATCCCTAACATGTACATCACCCTAGGTTCACGCAGATGTATGTGTAAAACATAACTATAGCAGAAACAACATTGAATAGTTCTAATTTTAGTTTTCCAACAATACCATTTGGAGATTCAATTCTATGTTAAGAAAATTGTTGCTTGCCAACATAAAAGCGCAGGTGTGGCACGCTACAGCAGAAACAAATCGAACAAAAGAACAGAACTTACTAAAGCTAGTGCGTATTTCACCAAGTAGTTGTTATTTACAGCTCCTTTAGGTTACAGAGGAAGAAAACCAGTGTCATGCTATTTGACAAGGCAGAATATATAGCCAAAATGAAACAAATCGGGAGGAGCTTCTAGACCTAATAACCGAAAGATAGAAGAGATAATCACCAGGCATCCAACAAGTCAATATAATAACTGCTACAATGCTGGCAGTTACTCTAGCACTTCCTTTGAATCCAGTTCTCTAGTTCATTCTACT
This sequence comes from Panicum miliaceum, assembly GCA_032594955.1. NCBI lineage: Eukaryota > Viridiplantae > Streptophyta > Magnoliopsida > Poales > Poaceae > Panicum > Panicum miliaceum. The sequence goes on from CM064060.1 coordinate 32,039,255, forward strand.
GTGTCCCTGATGGAAAAAAGAATCAGATGAAGAATTAATTAGTGAACTCAAACTGCACATTTGCAATTCTCGAAGTTAATCATTTGCAGGCTTTGCAGTACCAAGCTGAGATGCTATGTGCCGAACCTTTTTCTGGACCCTGACATCTTCGGACAAACACTCAGCTCTGACAGGCCGCATCAGAACTATGAAACATTCCAAAAGCTCTTGTCGAAATGTAGGATCTCCTTCATGACGAGGTGTAGGATCACTACAAGTGCTTTTAGTGCAACCTAAATGTCTCAAAACAGATGTAAAGATGCACACAACAGTGAAATAAAAGCAGTCCATTGATTTAGTCTAAAAACAGGAGTGCTCCAATTCAGAATATCTGCACCAGATGATACGGACTTCAAACAACTAAATAAAGCCTGAATTTTCTACTATAGCAAAAATCAAGGAACTAAATAAATTCTTCAGAAACCATACCTAGATAAAATAGGGTGTCATTGAAGACATATGTCTTGCTGTCACAGTACGAAAATACGAGAGACAAACCTACGTAGGATGAGTTTAGATCGAACTCCATGAGAGAAGCCACCGTGAAGTTCATTAATCAGCAGGAAACGGAGCGCTCGGTGCGGCGAGCGGAGGCGCTTGTGTGCCGGGACTCCAGCGTGCCTGCCGCGGAGGCCGCCACTGATCATTTGTGCAATGGGATGATCCGGAGAGCCATATCGCCGGCGGGCAAGAATGATTTAGTTTCTTTCCCAGCGTGGGGAAGGCTAGCAGTGGGATGGCCGATTTCATGCAGAGATGAAAGGGGAACTTGCCAAGGAATACATCGACACCACAGGATGGGCATGGACGCGAGATCCGCCATTGCGCTTGCGGAAGGCGGCGGCGGCATGGGAGCCAGGAGATGCGAGAGGGACGGCGTGGTTGGGCACGGTCAGCGGCGTAGCGGCGTTGCGGTCGTGTCGCGATGGTTGTGGCGCGGCTAGGCGGGGACGGCGATGCAGCAGCCTGACGATGCGATCGCGGCGGTGCAGGGGATGTCATGACGGCGGCGGCGCGGCGGATCGGGATGGCTGGAGCGCGGGGGGCGGCGGCGGGATGGGGATGGCTGGGCGACGGCAGCGCAACAGGGCGGGGATGGCCGGACGGCGCGGCGGCGTCGTGCGGGGTGGTTCGCGGGTTGCGGCCGCGCGGGGAGGGCATCGTGAGGGGAGAGCGATGGGGAGAGCTTCGGGGCGGAGCGAGGGTCACGGCGGAAGAGATAGGACTGTTAGGGAAGTTCGTTACTACGCATCACCCTTGTACAGATTCACATAGGTTCGTTCGATGACGCGAAAGAGAGAGGGAGAAAAGATAACAGTTGTTCCGTGAAGCAACCACTTGGTAGACTAAAACTAAGGAATATAAGACCGTTTACTTACCATTGTACGAGTTTACCATTGTACGAGTTGTTGTTATCATACTACTCATAGATTTTCTTTTAATTCCACAAATAAAGGGATATGGTACTATTACGAGACAATAAAGACGACAACATAGTGTAGAGATTGTCTGTTTAGTCGTCTAAAGCATGAGACCGCCTATTAGACGGCTTCAATGTATTTGCACTTAGGAGGCACGGGGGTGGGAGGCGGATTGTGGGGCGACGGTGGGAGGCTTAGATCGCACGGGGGACATCCAACGGCCGAGATTTGTAGTTGGCAGAGCGACCACAGGGAGGGAGGGTGAAAACCGTACCAAAGTTTTTCCTCCCTTTTATTTTTTTAGTTGTATAATAAAAGCTGCCCCTCACATATAGCTTAATTAGTCATAGTCCTCATCATAAATCAATGATATGATGGCTTAGTGCAGAAAGTTTTACCACCTATCTTTCTCGGTAATCAGTCTTAGTAGACTCTTAAACCCTATTTTTCAAAAGGCCTAGAAAATTTTTCCAGCACGTGGAAAAAATATGAAAATGACAAAAAAGTTCATGAGATTTTCTGAGCAATATACTTCACATCATTTGATAAGTTGTTTATATGGAACAATTGCTTCTTATACTGAAACACTACAAAGAATTTTGCTAACAATAAACACATCTCTGCTGATACATTCATAAAAATTCGTGAGGACAAATATTTTTATTGATAGTAGAGGATTGGCATTGACCTGCAAAATGCGATCATTTTTACCAGTTGATTGTTGTGTCTTGTAGCAGAAAAATGTGTGATAAAATGACAAATTTCATTAAATTCTCTGTTCTGCAACTGAAATATTCAAGTTCTCTGTAAGGAACAATCTTTTCTTATGAAACACGACAAAGAGTTCTGTTAACAAATACATAGATTATTCATGAAAAAGAAATTTGTGTTGTCGTGGGGATTCCATGGACAAGGCCTTCAGCAGCTTTGAAGTCAAACTCGCAAAGTTTCTTGTGGAGAATGCAGTTGTGTTGGAAGAGATGGAAGTTCATGATGGTGACCAAAGGGTTTATGGCCACATCCATCACAAGCTTGCAGTATGGAGGCTCAATTCCTTGAAAAGCAAAATTAGGATTGTTGGAGAGCATAACGATTGTTCCGGTCTGTAATGTGAAGTACTAGCACCTCGCGATTTCTCAGCTAGTTTGTTTATTTGTTGTACTATTTATTTTATGAAAGAGAATATCTGCCATAATGTTATTACCATAACTGATAGGACTGAAGCGCCAATCTTTTGATGAGATGGACTTGGATAACCATCGATTTATTGGAGATGACCCTCGTGATCCGAGTCTCGACTACAAATCAACAAGCTATGTGCACCTTAGTAATCGTTGAATCCACCCCAAATGGTTATGACATTGATGGAGAGTAAGGTCAACATGACCACAAAGGTCTTTGTTCTTGCAAGCGACCAAAGAACAAGATAAAAAGCAATCTGGTATCACATGAGGTGGGGTTTCTCCATAACTGTTTTGACCATGGCTGTTTTGGCAGGTGGTTGTTGGACACAATTGAAAAACAGAGAGAAGTTGCATAATGACTAAACTACACAAAACAAAACCCACCTCACATGAGATGCTTAACTGTACTAAATAGGTGGAGGGAGAGACAAATTCGTGCAGCCCCTAAAGACAAGTCCTCTAGACCTTCCAAAACAATCTAGATAATGTACTACCTCCATTCTTTTTTATATGTCGCGATTGAATTTTTATATGAACTTTGATCATTTGTCTTATTCAAAAAAATTATAAAGTCATTATTTATTTTTAGGTGACTTATTTAATCAATGAATATACTTTAAGCATAGCTCATATTTGTGCATATTTGCATAAATTTTTTAAATAAGATGAATGGTCAAAGTTCGTATAAAAAGTCAATGGCGACATATAAAAAGAATGGAGGAAATATTTATTACATGGGCCCAACCCCAGAGATAGGTGGCATAGCACCTTTGAGGTGTTTCTATCTTCGTGTCCTTCATTCCTTAGATGATGTTGGTGTGGTTGTTCAAATGGCAGGGATGTCCTTGTCAATAGGCATGGGCCATGATCTTGACATTTTAGGCTGTGAAATATGTTTGGTTGAAAATACATGTCACTTTGCCCTATAGATTGATTCTTCCTCTACAACATCAACCTTTTCTGTTACTATATAATGCAATGTACTAATCCTAACACAGTATTTATCAACTGAAGTGACGAGCTTGTTGGGGAAATGCCATTCAATACTTCCGCAAAAAAATGCCATTCGATACGAGATGCAGTCCAGTTAGTGATGAGAAATTTTAGATTCAGGGGGATTTTACCCTTTCACTAAGTTTTATATTAAAAAAAAGTACATGGATTTCATCGAGAGTGAGATCCTATCATCCATTCATCCTAACGTACCCTAGTACAAAAGTAAAGCAACTCCCAAAATTCTTATTGTCGATGGATGTATATATCAGTTGATGCATGCAAGGGTGCAATTCTTTTTTTTAGAAACACACTACAGACGCAGACGCTCACAACACGCACGTACACTCACCCCTATAAATACACTGATATTAACATATTTGTGCGATGCAGCATCAACATTGTATCTGGAAGTTCACCTGATAAATCTATAACTGAGTTTGATTTGTGCCAAATCTCCATCCATCAATGCTTTTATGCCAATTGATTCTATGCCAAATTTACACTTATTAACGCTGGTGTCAATTGTTTTTGCACCAAAGCCCCGTCCTTATTTCCGTTGCTGATCGTAAGGCGATGGAGAGACAAAGAAACAAAAGGGAAGGGAAAGAAGGGAGAACGTGGAGTATCGGAAAACGTCCTTAGCACAGAAAACGTTTTAGTTAAAGGAAAAAGCAATGTTGGCGAATTCCATCAGAACAGTGAACCGGTATGTCATCAGCTACGTGTGGCAGGATTAGGTACTTAGTTACTTAGGAACATATCTGGTGCAAATCAACCTCTCTGTGTTTCTAATTTGGACCACAAGATGTTGATCAAGGGGGTGCGCAGGAGGAGTGGGAGGGGGCATTTGCAAAAGTATGATTAGGGATGGACGGTTAAGTGTAATTATCCAATCTTCCGTGTCTTTTGGATCAACATCCTGTGGACGTGCGATTCCACGGAGTGCCAAGACCGGAGACTCTTGAGTCTTGACGCAGGGTCGTTGGTCGGTTTCCCTGCCGTGCGCCAGCATCCAGATCGACCTCTCCTTGCTTCCAGCGTGTGGCGTGTCCAAGAAAAGAAAGCGTGACCGCGTGCCGCAACGTTCATGTCCAAGTCCAACTACTCACCCTCCTGCGAAAACTGCGCTGAACCGGCCGCTGAAGCAAGAGAAACGGCAACCTGCGTGTGCGCCGGAGCGGGTACGCGCACGCGGCCCGCGGGACACGGTCACACGGCTCAGGCTGCGCAGGTTCAACGGCGCACCCGGCAGCCGACTAGGCTCGTCGTGCGCTTCTACCTGCCGCTCCGGCACGATCTGGTGCGTGTGCTGGGTACGCCTTGCTTCCACACGCGCGATGCTGCGATGGTGTATGACCGACCGAGGAGGGCGGACCACAGGCGCATCAGCTGGAGCGGCCATGGGTGGAAGCTGCCGTGGCCACAGTACAGTAGCTGGGTACTCCCCGTCGGGCCTGTCACTCTGTCAGGCAGAGGATAACACGAGTAGCTGGACCTGATCCTCCTGTAGTGTTGAGAACATAAGCAATCGCAGTATTAAATTTCAAATAGATTTAAATATGACGAGAACAAACCTTAGCATGCAATTCTCTAGTATACAAAGCAGTACGAACAACATAACCATGATCTCTGAAAACATGATTAACAACTGAAGTAAATCACAACATACGTACTAAGCAGGAGCAGGAGCCGTCGGGAAGCAGAACGGCGTAGTCGGAACGAAGACGGTTCTGCGGACGGAGTGTAGCAGACGACGTAGTAGACGACGGCACGCCGCAGGTCCTGACTTGGACGATGGATGAGCCGTCGTGAAGATCCTGAGCAGTCGCGCGTAGCGCTTTCCAAAAACCTTATTCGCCCTCTCCCGGTGCAGGATCCCAAAGGCAAAGGATTTCGGAGACCTGCTCTCCCGTTCGCCGGTGCACGCCAGCGCTCACGTTGGAGAAGGTTACGGTGGCGGCGCAGCAGCGAGAAGAGGCGAAAACCCTAGGCTTTGATATGATTCTGGTGGAGGCCGATGGTCATATATATAGGGAAGCCAAACCGACCTCGCATCGCATTAGCGATCTAGACCGATTAGGTTTAGGGTTTAGGTTTTCATATTTCGCAGACTTAGAGGCCAAGTCACCAAAAATAAAAATTGTAAAAGGAAGCCGCGCCCCCGCAAGGCGAGGGGTCGTATTTCGGCGGACCATTCACGCGTACGTTGTGCGCCCGCGCCCTTCGCCCCGCCCCACCGGCCCGACCCGGCGAGGCGAGGCGTGGCGTGCGCGGCGTGTGGTGTTTCTCTTCTCTCCCCCATCACATAGCTTGGAGGGGTGGAGACAACCTCCATATTTACGTTGGCCATCCCACTTCTCCAGCAGCAAGGTGGGACTAAAATTGCACCACTTACTCTTGCACACATGGGACTTTGAGATTTATTGGAATTTCTGAATTTTCAAATAGGCCAAGCCCACTGAAATTCCAGCAATCCCCCACCAGATCTCAAATGCCCTTTTAGAGTTTTGCATGTTTCTTACTACTGTTTGATATACTAGCATTTCAGTAGAGAGTGTTAAGTTGAACTTCTGCCTAGAGCTTCAAGCTACGCTCAATCACAACTTGACTATGGACTATGCCTTGAATTGCTAGTTTTTTGTGAGTAAGTTTCACTCAAAGTCATAACCAGTACATGGCTGCCAGTAGCCTATCGCGAGTGGAGCATATACGTTGTACTCCTTGGTCTCGTCATGAGCTTGCTAGAGATCACCCAAGTATCGTAGACTGTGATGTTTAACAGTCGGGCTCATATAGGTGTGTTCTTTCAAGAATACTCTATAGGACTGCATCTTTGCTTATTAAAGCCAATAGAAACACATTAATGCGTTTAGCCAACCTGCTTTACAGTATTTGAGAGTATTGCATCTTCACTTAGAGAGGGTTAAAAATTCACTCTCCTCAGTCAACCAATAGCTTGTTCTTCCTAGGTTCTAATTCACGGGATCTCCGATCACATAGGTTGGGTTACTACCGTGGCAACTTATATGGGTCTCATACCAATCTTCCTCAATGCATTTCAATCACATTCCGTGAAAGCCCTTTTGTAAAGGGATCTGCCAGGTTTTTCTCAGTTGAATTATAAGTCACACTTATCACTCCGGAGTTTCTCAACTTCCTGACAAACTTCAGTCGTCTCTTGACATGTCTTGATGACTTTGCATTATCCTTAGCACTATTGACTTTGACTATCACAGTTTGATTGTCACAGTTCATAAGGATAGACGGCACTGGTTTTTCGACCATCGACAAGTCCATCAAGAGCTCACGCAGCCACTCTGCCTCAACAGTGGTTGTAACAAGAGCAGTAAGTTCTGCTTCCATGGTTGACCTCATCAAAATTGTCTATTTGCAAGACCTCCATGATATCGCACCACCTCTAAGGGTAAACATGTACCCACTCATGGCATATAGCTCATCTGCATCAGAAACCCAGTTCGAATCACTATATCCCTCTAGCATAGCGGGGTGCCCAAAGTAGTGAATCTCATAGCTCATAGTACCTATCAGGTAGCGCATAACCCGATCAAGTGCATGCTAATGATCTGAACCCGGGTTCGACATGAACCTGCTCAATTTGCTCACAGCAAAAGATATGTCGGGCCTCGTTGCACTAGCTAAGTACATGAGTGAACCAATAATCTGCGAGTACCTCAATTGATCCTTAGTGATCTTCTTGTTCTTGCGTAGTATCACACTGGGATCATAAGGTGTTGGAGATGGCTTGCTTTCCAAGTAGCCGAATCTGCTCAAGATCTTCTCCACATAATGAGATTGTGAAAGAGTAATCCCATTCTCACCCTTAATAAGCTTGATGTGGAGGATCACATCAACTTCTCCCAGATCTTTCATATCAAAGCTCTTTGACAAGAAAGACTTGACATCATTGATCACATCAATATTTATCCCAAAAATCAGTATATCATCCACATACAGATATAACATAACTCCCTGACCCCCACCATAGCGATAGTACACACATCTATTAGCCTCGTTAATGACAAAGCCCGCAGAAGTCAAGGTTCTGTTGAACTTCTCATGCCATTGCTTAGGTGCTTGTTTCAGACCATACAAGGATTTTAACAACTTGCACACCTTGCTTTCTTGACCTTTTGCTACAAATCCATCTAGCTGATCCATGTAAATCTCCTCATCCAACTCTCCATTCAGGAAAGCTGTCTTTACGTCCATCTGATGAACGATAAGACCATATGAGGCAACCAAGGAAAGTAGTGCGCGAATAGTGGTCAGTCTAGCAACAGGTGATTAAGTGTCAAAGAAGTCTTCTCCTTCTTTTTATGTGTAACCTTTGGCCACAGGTCGAGCCTTGTACTTCTCAATAGTACCATCAGGCCTAAGCTTCTTCTTGAACACCCATTTACAACCAACTAGTTTGCAACCATAGGGTCGTTCAGTTAATTCCCAAGTCCCATTGGATAGAATCGAGTCCATCTCGTTATGAACAATTTCTTTCCAATCACTTGCATTAGGAGATGCATATGCCTCTGCAATGGACGTGGGAGTATCATCCACAAGGTACACAGCGAAATCGTCACCAAAGGATTTCGCAACCCTCTCTCTTACTCCTCCTAGGAGCTTCACTGTCATCCATCTCAAGGATTTCCTCATTCTCAACAGATTGTTCAGAAGACTCAACAGGTGCAATAGATTCAGGAGTTACCTCAGTAGAAAATCTAGAAATGCTATGCATATCTTTCATAGGAAATATATTCTCAAAAAATGTTGCATCACGAGATTCCATAATAGCATCAACATGCATATCAGGTACCTCAGTTTTCACTAAAAAAATCTATAAGCAATGCTCCGCTGAGCATACCCCAGAAAGACACAATCCACTATTTTAGGTTCCAACTCACGTTTCTTTGGAATGGGCACATTGACTTTTGCCAAGCATCCCCAAGTGCGCAGATAAGAAAGCAATGGTTTTCATCCAATCCACATCTCATATGGTGTCTGATCTTTATTCTTGTTTGGAACTCTATTCAGGACATGACACGAAGTCACAGGGCCTCCCCCACCATACCTTAGATAAACCAGCAGTGTCCAACATGGCATTAACCAAGTCAATCAGCGTACGATATTTTCTCTCAGCAACCCCATTTGATTCGGGTGAATAGGGAGGCGTCCTCTCATGAGTAACACCATGTTCCTCATAGAATTGATCAAAAACTTTGGAAAAATACTCGCCACCATGATCAGACCTTAGACGTTTGATCTTTCTCTCTAGTTGAGTTTCAACTTCACCTTTATAGATTTTAAAGTAATCTAATGCTTCATCCTTAGTTTGCAACAAATAAACATAGCAGAATCTAGTCGCATCATCAATCAACGTCATGAAATATTTCTTTCCACCTTTTGTCAACACACCATTCATCTCGCAGATATCAGAATGTATGAGTTCTAAAGGTGCCAAATTCCTCTCCTCAGCCGACTTGTGAGGTTTTCGAGGTTGCTTCAATTGCACACAACTATGGCACTTAGAACCTTTGGCAATGGTGAAATTTAGAATTAAACACATGCTGAAAAGCCGAGACATTAAACCAAAATTAACGTGACATAAACGAGAATGCCAAACACTCGCCTTCTGGTATGCCAGTTCTCACTTCCCATGCATGCATTACAGTTAGCCAGAGACGGACCTTGACTTGCTATCTCTTAAAGTGCACACCAGCAAACTTTTCTGGCCTTAGTGCATCAGCAAATTGAGCCATAGTAAAATCAATAGATTGCCTATAATAAGATTTTTGGATTCTTGAGAATATAAGACATCGCAATATTAGATTCCGAACAGATTTAAACATGACGAGAACAAACCCTAGCATGCAATTCTCTAGCATACAAAGCAGTACGAACAGAATAACCATGATCTCTGAAAACATGATTAAGAACTGGAGTAAATCACAACGTACGTACGGAGCAGGAGCAGGAGCCGTCGAGAAGCGGAATGGCGCAGTCGGGACGAAGACGGTTCTGCGGACGGAGTGCAGCAGACGACGTAGTAGATGACAGCATGCTGCAGCTCAAGACTTGGACGATGGACGAGTTGTGGTGAAGATCCTGAGCAGTCGTGTGCAGCGCTTCCCAAAAACCTTATTCACCCCCTCCCGGTGTAGGATTCTGTTGGCGCTAAAATCGGCCGGATAGGAATCGGCCGATGGTCTTCAGCGTCGGACACACGACCCGGGAGAATCTGCTTAGCTCCTGTTCGGGTTATCGCCCTGGTGCGGTTCGCGCGGCGTGCCAGTCAATCTGACCTGTTGATTGACAAGGAAATAAAGTATTAAATTCTAGGCGCGTCGATCGGCTGGAGTTCCGATCCGTCCTGAGGAGCGCGTTGGCGGTGAATCGGCCGATTTGCTGTAGGGATGATCGGCTATGGGTCAGCCGATAATCGTGTGGTAATCGTAAAGAAAACTGCTGGAGCGATCTAAACGATTACTACAGGAGCAACACTTGAAATAGATCTAATCGGCTGTATGATGATAAATCGAAGAAAAACAATGACGAAGCCGATTACTCTGATCTCAAGCTGAATAACTGGTGATAATACTAGAACAACAGGTAAAACTTGCAATTTTAGTAAATATCGATAACTGGTGAATAAATCCAAACGAAACCACAGCGATGCGCCTGTAGTTAAAGCTCGGATATTACTCGGTAAGCGGAACCTACCAATTGGCTGGAGATCAAGTTGATGCAGCCCTGCCAATCCGTACGAACTCATGGAAGAAGAAAATATTGGCGAAGTCGCCGACTTGAAAGTAAATTGCTGGAAAAGTAGAAGTATTATTGTTGATTGATGTGTTGATATCCTTCTCAAGACCCTGACGACTCCTATTTATACCCTAAAGCTAGGACTCCTGGTCGATCACGACTTGTTACAACCTTATTTAAATTACTATATCTATACGAACTTTAAAAAGGAAACAGACTCCCGCAGAATCTTCCGCCGCCGCTCCCTAATCGAATCAGGATTTCCTTCAATTGTTCCCCGACCGACTTAGCGTGCCCCCTTTGACCAACTTTTGACCAGGACCCTCTGAAATAGTCCCATCCTGCTGGCGTAGGCTGTATCACCAATCGGCCGATTTCCAACTGTTACCTCAATCGGCTGATTCCTTTCTGTAGCCTTCAGATATGTCGCATCGGCCAATCTTCTCCTCCTGACGCCGATTCAACACGTGTCAAAATCTGGCGTCAACACATGCCCCCCAGTTTCGGAGTAAAATATAACTTTTCCTTCGAAACTCTTTCTTTAATCCCTTCCTCCGAAACGGGCGCAGTAAAATCTCCTTCCGTTCCGCGGCACAATGATTGCAATTTCCTTGAACCGAGCGCGCGAAACGACCGCTCCTCTGGAACTCGTGTAGACGGCCATCTTTGCCCTCGCTTCCCTGATTTTTCTTAAGTACTGGCTTTCTCCGCCTATCCTTCCCCACGAATCTAGCATTCCTTTCCATCGCACCACTGTTCGTCTTCCTCCAAGCTCTCTCGATCTCCAAGCGCTCCCCCCTTTCCGGCGATTTCATCCGCGGCCTGCTCCAACCCCTAATGGCGTCTCCATCGGCGACCAGTCCATCTACAGAGGCTCCATCGGCTACTCCTTTGATGGCGGCGGCCCAATCGGCGGCCTCCCCAGCGGTGTCATCGGCGACGATGGCCTCCATCCTAGAGGTAAATGCTCGAAATTTTTTTCTTTTTCGCCTTTTTACTGCTTCAGTACTTTCCGGACCCTTTCTCAGTTTCTTCCCTTTTCCCTTTTTTTAGGCACTTAGGCACCGAATCACTATTTCTCTCTCAGAATCCCCTGACCTCATCTGTTTGGGCCCTATGGGGAACCCCGATCCAACGGACCTGATTAGTTTAGAAACCAATAGGATCCCTTTTAAGCAGTCCTCTATGGATTTAGATCACTGGGTAGGCACTTTCAGATCCTGGCCAAATGAAACACCCGGATGGAGAGAATGGTACCAGAGGGTAGCCGGATCTTGGAAAGTTCAGTGGGAAGAACTGAAAATCGGCCAGTGCATAGACTTATCCTTGTCTCAGATGGAAAGGAACGAACCTCTGGTCATGGCAGCCTCTTATTTTTGGTCCGATGCATTTAACGCGTTCCTTTTCAGACACGGACCCATGACCCCGACCTTGGCCGATGTTCTGCTGCTGACCGGCCTCGATGTTTCCTCTGCCGATACCCCTTTCAATTACCTGTTCAAGCCATCTCATCGGCTGGAGACCAAAGGAATCGGCGGGTGGAAAGGATACATTAGTAAAAACATGAAGACCAGGACAGTCTCGCAGAGGGAGCACACTGCCTTCTTGATGATGTGGCTGGAGAAGCATTTCTTCTGTGGCAGAGCAGTCGGCCCCTCTTCAAACACTCAAGCTTTGGCAGAGGCTCTTTCAAAAGGATCGGCCATCCCCCTTGGAAAACATTTGCTGGGATCGGCGTACCATCTGATGCACCAAATCGGCATCAAGCTGTCGAAGGGGGAGCCGATAGGGAATCCAGGTGGCCCTTGGTGGTTTATCACCCTCTAGCTCAATTTACACATGAGCAAGGATTCTCAGCAGCGGATAGAGACAAAGACCTTTCCCAATATCGAGTCAGAGGAGAATCCATCGGTCCGTCGCCGCTGCAGATCTTTTGGAGAAGCGGTATCGGCCTTTCCCGGCTGCCAATTCACTGCCACCCGTACAGCTGAATACTTCAGGTGCTTCTACAATGGCCTTAGTGAAGAGATGATCAGCTGGCACCCATATCAGGCAGTAGAGCCGATTTTCGAATTGCCCATATGCTACGATTTCTCCACTCACACCTTCGAGAGAGAGTTAATGGACGTCTTTGTGACAACCCTGGTAAATTACATTTCTAAAATCAATGTCATTAGCCTAACCCTATGCTTAACCAACTAATAAAAGGGTGAAAAGCATTAGAACAAGTTAAGTTGAAATTCAAATTGAATTTGGGTACATTTGAATACCTTTGAATTTTTAAATTAACTTTCAAACCATAAGCCAAATGAGAGGTTGCCTGAAACCAAACTTGTAGAACTTTTTATTCTGAACAACTTTCATGTTCAAAAGTTTTTGAAATTCAAATTAGAAAGAGGAGAAAACACCCTGTTTGCACCCAGCCCCCTGAAACTTTTCAAATTTTCGCGTTTAGGCCCCTCGCTCCTCTCTCTCTCTCCCCTCCCCGCCCGACAGCGCACGCCACGTCGCCGGCGATGTTTGACCGGCGCGAGCCGCCAGGCCAGTGGCCGCCGCGCCTCGCCCCCACGCACGGCTTTGCCCCCCCCACCGCCGCGCTGCCCAGTCCGCGCCCGCGCGTGCGCACGCCGTGCCGTGCCCCGGCTCGCCGCCCGCCGCGCCCAACCGCCGCGTCGCGCCGTGCCGTCCCGACCCCCGCGCCCCGCCCATCGCTGTGCCTGCCTCCCGCCTGAGCCGCTGCTGCAGCTGCTTCCCCAATCCACGCGTCGCGCTATCTTCTCGCTCCCACGCCAAATCCCCGGCCGCCAGTCGCTCGCCTCCGCCCGCCGCACGCCGCGCTGGCGTCCTGCTGCCGCCCGCCGTGGCCAGTGGCACGCCTTTGCCGTGCCTCCACCCCGCGCGTCGCCCAGGCACCCCCACCCCCTCCTGCCCCTATAAAAGCCGCGCCCCCGGCCGCCCGCGCGAGCCACAGCAGCCAGAGCACCTCGCCGCCGCCATTACCGCCGCCGAGCTCCGCCCGCTCGTGGACAGCCTCCCATAGCCGCCCCCTGCCCAAATTAAAGCGTCAGCCACCACTACATCATCCCCCTGAAGCTCGCCGACCCGCCCAACACCGCCCAGGACCGCCGGAGCGCCGCCGCCCGCGCTGTCACCCGCCCCTGCTCACCGCGGACAGCTCGACTCCGACCTCCTCCGCCCGAGCTAAGCCCCTGAGCAGCTTCCCCACGCGCCACTGAAGCTCGCCGACCAGACCAGACCGCCCCAAGCCCGACGGAGCACCACCGTCGACGCGTGCCACCACCGCTGCCGCCTCTGCTCCAACGCCGGCGAGCTATTCCCGGCCGTCCCCCACCCGAACAAGACCCCCACGAGGTAGCCCTCGCACCCCTGAACCTTCCCCGACCCTCACCCCTCGCCGCCGGCGAGCCCCTCGCCGGAATTTCGGCCGGCCGCCGTACCCGAGCCGCCTGAGGACCCAATTGCGATAATTGAAATCTTTAGAAGGGTCTGCACGTAAGATTCAAGGACCCAGTTGTAAAAGAAAGTTTCAAATCTAGATTCAAATTCAGTGAACTTGTAAAATTCGTATAAAATCGTAGAAAATTCATAAAAATGCAAACTCAACTTTTCTGGAATCCTTAGAAGAAACTCTACAACCTTTGTTATGAAAAGTTTCTCAGATTCTCAACATATTTTGCTCTACATTAAATGGAAGTTTTAATGGACTTCTTTTGTACCCACTATTGTAAATCAATACTGACCCTAAATTTTGGGCAGTTAGCTAGTTGCTTGATGTTTAGGACTGTGTAAAAAGTTCAGGCCCAAATTCCATCTCTATCTGCACTGTTTATTAAACTTAGTTTCATACCATAAGTGGCTAAATATTTTTATCCCTGCAGTTAGGTTATGAATCACCTAATGAAACTTTTCCTATACTGGTCTAATGGTACCTAGATGCCAGAGAAAAATTTGGAGACTTTATATCTCAAAGGAACCTATTTATTTGATTTATGTGCTAATAACATATATTAAATCAAGAAAATAGTATATTAGCTTGGAAAATTCTCAAATGTTTACTGAGAGATACACAGTGGTAGAGGTTGCTGTGTAAAAAGTTTCATGGACAAAAACCCTGTGTAGGGTCCTGTAAAAATAAATCCTTGACTAACCTAGGTGTAAAATCTTATATTTACTATGCTCTGAAAACTGCATAATAAATCCTCTAAAAATTACAGTAGCTCCTGCATGCTTAAAAAAAAGCCCTGTAAAAATCTTAGACTCAGTTTTTGCACCATTTGTTCTGTACAAAAAGAACAAGGATCTAACAGCAACTATGTAATATATTTTTCATAATTAATCTGCTACATGAAATGGTCTGAAAATTTTACAGTAAGCACATCTTTCCCTGATGTGCCTAAATCCAAAGTTTTATGACCAGAAACTATCCACTGTAGTAATTACACTTAAATCGTGTCGTTTACCATCACCACTACTTAAACTTGTGCATTCATGTAGAATCGACGACTCTCGCCAACGGAACTTACGAGCTGGTGCCCGCGTCGAAGAGTGAGCTGCGTGAAGCTCAAGTAAATCTAACTGAAGCTCTTGAGGACCCGAGCCCAAATTCGGAAGAGCCCCAAGCTAACTTTTCGCAAGAAGGCAAGCCCCGGAGCATAACCTATTTCTTTCCTAATTATGCAACTCATTACTCTTTGCTTGTGCATTAAGTTTATAGGAGTTGAATGAAAACTTAGTTGCATGATGTTAGGAACCCCTGCTTGAAAACTAGATGTAAGGTTCGATAGAGTGTTGTGCTAATAGGACTCCGGTAAAAGCCGAGTGATTTCCTGTCACTCGCGAGAAAATAGGAGTTGAATGTCTACTACACGCTGCAATCATAAGGACACGGACGGGCTATGGAACGATGGTTACGATTGAGGCCCGTCTGTCTAGTGAAAAATGCTAAGGCCGCAGGGTGTGGTAGTGATGGTTAAGTCTTTGAACGTACTAAACACATGCCGAGATTATGGGAATCGGTAAGCTTAAGTACCTGATTGGCCCGGCAAGTGGACGGCATCCTACCCTTTGAACTTCGGTCCCATGGGCATATGGCGAGTGCAGAGAGTGGTCACGACCCGGCGGCGAACCGTGGCGTGGGACTCTTGTACTCTCGGAGGGTAGCCCCTGTGGCAGAACCACCTGAATTAATCCGGCTCAAGTGTATTAACCATCACCATTAAGGCATCCTCGGTTAACCTTACACTTCAAACGGAGTAATCCACTGGTCTGTCGGGTATAACCTCCCGATACAACCACGGTGAACGGATCGAGCGCCGTACATACAAATGCTCATGCGACGATGAGCCCAGAGAATACCACATTCCAGCAAATATTACATCATTAGCATAAGTAAATATTACAGACCTAGTTCTGAGTTTAGAAAACAAGTACTTCAATTAACATAAATAAGTTCTTCAGAGTTAAATTGCAGCGGAAATAAACAACGGAAACTACTCGACGATACAGGATGTCTCGATGAAGCCCGTACGAGACATCACTCGGCCTTATCTCCGTTGGACGGGGGCGCATCCCATTCCACCGACCAACCAGGGGGAAGAGTGCAGGGCCAAGTCAAGCTAGCAATCATGTCTTCAAAGGGCTCACCTGAAAACGAGTCACAAGCAAGACTGAGTATACTAATACTCAGCAAGTCTTACCCGTGTAGTGGGAACTACTCCACCGACTCTAGACATGCAAGGCTTTTTGGCTCAGAGGTTTGTTTTGCCGAAAAGCATCTACAAGTGGGTCCTTACTTTCAACTTTTAGCTCAAGATTCTAGTTTCGTTAGCCAGTCTAGGTAAGCAGCTATCCAAGCATACATGGTGAAGCATTAAATTTTCCATCCAGCCAGTTCATTCATCATCATTGTTCCTCTTCTTACTCTGTGGGTAAAAATGGTTAAGCAGTCTCAATAGCCGTGAGAAACGGACGATTCGAATCGAATTTCTTAACCTTGCAAGGGAAACCCAAACACACGTCACGTGGTTACTCCCTAGAGTCACACGTGCAACTTTTCCCCTTTCTTTCCGGGTCGTGGATCGGGGCTACCCTCCGAGAGTACAAGAGCTCCACGCCACGGTTCGGCGCCGGGTCGTGACCACTCTCTACACTCGCCATATGCACATGGGACCGAAGTTCAAAGGGTAGGATGCCGTCCCCTTGCCGGGCCAATCAGGTACTTAAGCTTACCGATTCCCATAATCTCGGCATGTGTTTAGTACGTTCAAAGACTTAACCATCACTACCACACCCTGCGGCCTTAGCATTTTTCACTAGACAGACGGGCCTCAATCGTAACCATCGTTACATAACCCGTCCGTGTCCTTATGATTGCAGCGTGTAGTAGTCATTCAACTCCTAATTTCTCGCGAGTGACAGGAAATCACTCGACTTTTACCGGAGTCCTATTAGCACAGCATTCTATCGAACCTTACATCTAGTTTTCAAGCAAGGGTTTCTGACGTCATGCAACTAAGTTTTCATCCAACTCCTACAAACTTAATGCACAAGCAAGGAGTAATGAGTTGCATAATTTCGGAAAGAATGGGTTATGCTCCGGGGCTTGCCTTCGCAGTTCGCTTGGGGATCTTCCGAACTTGGGCTCGGGTCTTCAAAAGCTTCAGTTAGATTTGCTTGATCTTCATGCTGCTCACTCTCGGACGCGGGCACCAGCTCGTAAGTTCCGTCGGCGAGAGTCGTCGATTCTACATGAGTGCACAAGTTTAAGTCGTGGAAATGGCACTTGATTACGATTTGAGAGTAATTACTACAAGGGATAGTTTCTGGTCATGAAATTTTGGATTTAGGCACATCAAGGAAAGATGTGCTTAATGTAAAATTTTCAGCCAATTTTATGTAACAGATTAATTCTGAAAAATATATTTCATTGTTGCTGTTAGATATTTGTTCTTTTTGTACAGAACAATTCGTGCAACAAATGAGTCTAAGATTTTTACAGAGCTTTCACTTAAACATGCAGAAGCTACTGTAATTTTTGTAGGATTTATTATGCAGTATCCAGAGCATAGAAAATATGACATTCTACACCTAGGCTTTTCAAAGATTCATTTTTACAGGACCCTACACAGGGTGTTTGTCCATGGAACATTTTACACATCAACCTCTACCATAGTTTATCTCCCAGTAAATATTTGAGAATTTTCCAAGCTAAGATACTATTTTCTTGATTTAATGTATGTTATTAGCACATAAATCAAATAAGTAGGTTACTGTGAGATAAAAATTCTCCAAATTTTTCTCTGGCTTCTAGGTACCAATACATTAGCATAGGAAAAATTTCAATGGGTGACTCACCACCTAACTGCAGGGATAAAACATTCTACTTACACATGAATTAAAACTAAGTTTAACAAACAGTAGAGCTAGAGAAGGAATTTGGGCCTGATCTTTTTACACAGTCCTAATCATCCAGCAACTAATTCACTGCCCAAAATTCAGGGTCAGCATTGTTCTAGAACAGTGGGTATAAAATATGTCCATTAAAGCTTCTATTTAATGTAGAGCAAAATATTTTGAGATCCTGAGAAAATTTTTGTAACAAAAGTGGTAGAGTTTGTTCTGAGGATTCCAGATCAGTTGAGTTTGCATTATTCTGAATTTTCTACGATTTTATACGAATTTTACAAATTCACTGATTTTGAATCTAGGTTTGAAACTTTCTTTTACAACCAGGTCCTTGAATCTTGCGCTCAGACCCTTCTAAAGATTTAAATCCTTGCAATTGGGTCCTCGGCGGCTCGGGTACGGCGGCCGGCCGAAATTCCGGCGAGGGGGCTCGCCGGCGGCGAGGGGCGGGGGTCGGGGAAGGTTCAGGGGTGCGAGGGCTACCTTGTGGGGGTGTTGTTCAGGTGGGGGACGGCCGGGAAGGGCTCGCCGGTGTTGGAGCAGAGGCGGCGGCGGCGCGGCTCGCGTCGACGGCGGTGCTCCGGCGGGCTTGGGGCGGCGTGGTCCGGTCGGTGAGCTTCAGTGGCGCGTGGGGAAGCTACTCAGGGGCTCGGCTTGGACGGAGGGGGTCGGAGTCGTGCTGTCCACGGCGAGCAGGGGCGGCGGCGGCGACGGCAGCGCGGGCGGCGGCGCTCCGGTGGCTCTGGGTGGCGTTGGGTGGGTCGGCGAGCTGCGGTGAGGTGATGTAGTGGTGGCTGGGGGCTCAGTTTGGGCAGTGGGCGGCGGCAGTGGGCTGTCCACGGACGGGTGGTGCTCGGCGGCGGCGATGGCGACGGCGAGGCGTTCTGGTGGCCGGGGCTCGCGCGCGTGGCCGGGGGTGGCGCTTTTATAGGGACAGGAGGGGGTGTGGAGGTGCCTGGGCGACGCGCGGGGCGGGGCACGGCAGCGGCGTGCACTGGCTGCGGCGGGCGGCGGCAGAACGCCGGCGCGGCGTGCGGCGAGCGGGCGCGGGCGACTGGGCGGCCGCGATTGTGGCGTGGGCGCGAGGAGATAGCGCGGCGTGCGGATTGGGGAGCAGCTGCTGCAGCGGCTCGGGCGGAGGGCAGGCGCGGCAGCTGGCGGGGCGCGGGGGCCGGGGCGGCACGGCGGAGCGCGGCCACTGGGCGGGCGGGCGGCGGCCTGGGCGCGGCAGCACGCGCGGGCGGGGACTGGCCGCGCGGCGTCGGGGCGGGGCAAAGCCGGCCGTGGCGGGGTGGTGCGGCGGCCACTGGCCTGGCGCTTCGCGCCGGTCAGGCGACGCCGGCCACCTGGCGTGCGGCGGGCGGGCGAGCGCGCGCGGCGCGGCAGGGGAGGGAGGGAGAAGCGAGGGACCGAAATGCAATATTCGAAAAACTTCAGGGGGCTGGGTGCAAACAGGGCGTTTTCTCCTCTTTCTGATTTGAATTTCAAAAACTTTTGAACACGAAAGTTGCTCAAAATAAAAAGTTCTACAACTTTGGTTTCAGGCAAAATCTCATTTGGCTTATGGTTTTAAAGTTATTTTAAAAGTTTCAAATGCGTCCAAATATGCCCAAATTAAATTTGAATTCCAACTGAACCCGTTTTAATTCTTTCCACCCTCTCATTAGTTGGTTTAAAACATGGAGTTAGGCTAATGTCATTGATTTTGGATTTGCAATTACCAGGGTTGTCACAGCCTTCCCCCCTTAACAAGAATCTCGCCCCGGGTTTCGATAATTCTTAGTGTGGGCGTGGGTGCACATACCCGTGGTTGAGACAAGAAACCCAGGGAAATGTTGGTTCAGGTAGCTCTCCGTTTCCCAGGTGGCTTCTTCTTCCGTGTGGTGATTCCATTGTATTTTATACATTCTAATCACTTTCCTCCTGGTCTCTCTTTCTTTTTGATCCAGAATCTTCACTGGGTATTCGACATACGAGAGGTCGGGTTCCAACGATATTTCTTGCTGTTCCACAATCTCGGTAGGGACTCGGATACACTTCTTAAGTTGAGATACGTGGAAGACATCATGGGTGGCCGTGAGTTGAGGGGGCAGTCGTAATTTGTAGGCTACGGGTCCGCGGCTCTCCATGATTTCGTAAGGACCAATATAACGGGGAGCTAGTTTGCCTTTGATTCCAAATCTTCGCACTCCCTTGGTCGGTGAAACTCGAAGATAGACATGATCGCCAACTTCAAACTTTAGGGGCTTTCTCCTTTTGTCCGAATAGCTCTTTTGTCGGGCTTGTGCGGCTTTAAGATTTGCTTGTATTACTTTTACTCTCTCTTCTGCCTCGATCACCAGGTCGGGTCCAATTATTTTACGTTCTCCGGTTTGTGACCAGCTCAAAGGAGTTCGACACCTTCGTCCGTACAGGGCCTCAAATGGTGCCATTTTCAAACTCGTTTGGTAGCTGTTGTTGTACGAGAACTCTGCCAGGGGTAGGCATTTATCCCAATTCTTGTCATAGTGAATGACACAGGCTCTCAGCATGTCTTCCAGAATTTGGTTTACTCTTTCCGTTTGTCCATCGGTCTGAGGGTGGTATGCTGAGCTGCGAATCAGCTTTGTGTCAAGAGACGTTTGCAGTTGTTCCCAAAAGCGTGCTACAAACTGGGGACCACGATCGGAAATGATTGTCTTAGGTATTCCATGCAGGCAAACAATACGATCGAGGTAAATCTCGGCATATTTCTTGGTAGAATAGGTGGTGTGCACCGGAAGAAAATGTGCCGTCTTCGTGAGTCTATCAACGATAACCCATATGGAATCATGTTTCTGGGAAGTGTTTGGTAGTCCCACGATGAAGTCCATACTTATGTCTTCCCATTTCCATGATGGTATAGGTAACGGTTGAAGTGTACCGGCTACCTTTAAGTGGCTAGCTTTTACTCTCTGGCACGTGTCACATTCCGAGACATACGTAGCAATTTCCCTTTTCATTCTAGTCCACCAGAAGTTCTGCCTTAGGTCCTGATACATTTTGCTACTGTCGGGGTGGATAGAGAATTTGGAGAGGTGTGCCTCATCAAGAATTTGCTTGCGGAGTTCACGATTCTTCGGAACGACTATACGACTTTCGAACCATAGAACTCCCTTATGGTCCTGGCGGAAACACTTATACTTCTCCTCACCTAGAGAGAGTTTTTGTTTGATGATCTTGATTCCTTCATCATGTAGTTGTGCCATGACGATTTGGTCGTGAAGAGTGGGCTCAACTGAGATGTGATTTAGAGTGCCTTGGGAAACCATTTCCAAGTGAAGCTTCCTCATGTCTGCACATAAGGTCTCATGGTAGGACTCCATGGATAAGCAATGGCAATGGGACTTGCGGCTTAGTGCATCCGTGACTACATTAGCCTTACCGGGGTGATAGTGCACTTCAAGGTCATAATCTCTGATTAATTCTAGCCATCTTCGTTGCCTTATATTCAGATCGGCTTGTGTGAAGATGTACTTGAGACTCTTATGATCCGTGTAGATATTGCACTGTGTACCCATGAGATAGTGCCTCCATATTTTCAGAGCGTGAATGACGGCTGCGAGCTCAAGGTCATGCGTGGGATAATTCTGTTCGTGGGGCCGAAGGGCTCGTGAGGCATATGCAATCACTTGATTCTGTTGCATAAGCACACATCCTAGACCAGTACCTGATGCGTCACAGTACACATCGAATGACTTGGTATTATCGGGTTGAGCTAACACAGGTGCAGTAGTCAGATGCTCTCTGAGAGTGTGGAAGGCTTCCTCACACTTCTCATTCCATACAAACTTTACTTCCTTCTTCAATAGTTCCGTCATGGGCTTAGCGATTCGAGAGAAATCCGGGATGAAGCGACGGTAGTAACCGGCTAAGCCGAGAAAACTGCGAATCTGATGAACAGAGGTAGGGGGTTTCCAATCCATCACCTCTTGTACCTTGCTGGGGTCAACAGCTATGCCTTCGTTGGAGATCGTGTGACCTAAGAACTTTACAGTATCCAACCAGAATTCACACTTGGAAAACTTAGCATAGAGCTGATGGTCTCTAAGTCGCTGAAGAACAATGCGAAGGTGCTTGGCATGCTCTTCCTCATCCTTCGAATAGATAAGAATGTCGTCGATGAACACTACGATGAATTTGTCAAGTTCGGGCATGAATACCGAATTCATGAGATACATGAAGTAGGCAGGGGCATTGATGAGTCCAAAGGACATGACCAAGAATTCATATAGTCCATATCGTGTGGAGAAGGCAGTCTTAGGAATATCGCACGGGCGAATCTTGATCTGATGATATCCCGAACGAAGATCAATCTTTGAGAAGACTCTGGCTCCAGCTAATTGATCGAAGAGTACATCGATGCGAGGAAGTGGGTATTTATTTTTAAAATTTACCGCATTGAGAGGTCGGTAGTCCACACATAATCTCAAACTGTCATCCTTCTTCTTTACGAATAGGGCTGGACATCCCCAAGGTGACGCGCTAGGGCGAATGAAACCTTTGTCCAATAGTTCTTGGAGTTGAAGTTTCAGCTCGGCCAATTCTTTAGGGGGCATCCTATATGGTCTTTTGGATATAGGTGCAGTGCCTGGTTGTAGTTCAATAACGAACTCAATGTCCCTATCCGGTGGCATTCCGGGTAAGTCATCCGGGAAAACATCGGCATACTCGTTTACCACAAGAATATCATCTAACTTAAGTCCTTCCATCTTGTAAGCACAGGAATTCGTGCAATCTATGAATGGTAGGTAAAGGGTAGTGGCTCCGTGACTAGGTGAATTTATCTCAACGGCTCGGGAAGAAAGGTCCAGTGTGACTCCATGCATCGCCATCCAGTTCATTCCCAAAATAATGTCCATGCCGTCAAGGGGTAAAAGGACAAGGTCCGTGTCGATGGTTTTACTTCCCAATTTGACTGGTACTTGTCTTATCATTTGGTTTGAAGCAATTTTACCACCCGGTGTTGATATCATATACGACCCTTTGGTGTGACAAACATCCAAGCCTACTTTTGCACCGAATTTTGCACTTATGAAACTATGCGATGCACCAGAATCAAATAATATAACGGCAGGCTTGTTATGGATAGAGAATGTACCCGACATCACTGGGGCGCCTTCTGGAAGCTCTGCAAGCGTGGTGAAGTTAGTCCGTCCTTGCTTGACTTGCAGGGTCTGTCTCTTGCCCCTGTTCTTGGCGTTCGGGTTGGATCCTTGACCTTGGTTGGGCTGTCCAGGCTGAGGGCATTCGCGTGCGAAGTGGCTGGAACTCCCGCATTTGAAACAGCGATTTGCGGGGCTAGGTCGAAGAGACTGCTGAAGAATGGGCCTCGGACCATTCTGTGGAGGCATCGGGGGTCGTACCATGCCTGGCTGCTGTGGGGGTCTGGCAATCCATCTTCCTGGCTGCGGGGCCTTTGGTGGAGCTGTAGGTGTGGTATTTTGCACGATGCGATACCTTGGTGGTTGGGCACTTGATGGTCCTGCGGGTGCCTTTCTCTTCTTCTCTGCCCGGTGTGCCATGATACAGTCTTCCTGGGTAATGGCCATATTGACCAACTCGTTGTAGGTGTCAGCCCTGGCTAGGTTTAGACGTTCCTTGAGCTTGGTATTCAGACCTCGGCGGAAACGATCACGCTTCTTGGCATCCGTATCCGCGTGATAGCCCGCATACTGACATAAGTTGTTGAACGCTTGGGCGTACTGCAGCACGGTGCGGGTGCCCTGGGTAAGTGCCAGGAACTCGTTCAACTTCCTCTCCATGAGACCCTCGGGGATATGATGTGCCCGGAACGCGGTCTTGAACTCATCCCAGTCGACCACATGATCAGCCGGGAGCATCGTAAAATAGTGGTCCCACCACAGGCGAGCGGTACCGCGAAGCTGTTGCGCGGCAAAACAAGCCTTGTTGGCCTCTGAGCATGGGGCCACAAGTAGTGTGAACTTGGAGTCTATGGTGCGAATCCATGCATCTGCGTCCAGGGGTTCCTCTGTCTTATGGAACAATGGAGGCTGGGTCCCTAGGAAATCCGTGTATCCTGCAGCTTGTGGTTGGTGAGCATTGTGCCCACCCCTCTGCTGGTGTTGCCCTTGCACAATCTGACGCAGCAGCTCGGTTTGAGCGGCCATCACTTCCACCAAACTGGGCGGGGGTGGTGGCGATTGTCGCGAGCGGCTGCCACCGGCACCAAAACCCTCGGGGTTGCCACGTGTTGATCCAACCATCTGAAACGTGAAAGGTTACCATTAGCAACGCGATCCATATTACTTTCTTGACTCATAAACAATTGGGTAGTCAGAGACTTCCGAAGTCTGAGCTAGAAGTGTGGACAGAATCTCTGTTTGCTACGAGAAAAATCACAGCCTGCTGTGGGTCCATCCAAAACATCTCAAACATTTGCAGTAGTCAGAGAATTTAGGACTGCACCACTTCGGTATTTAACTTTGGTGCTAGAACTATGGCTAAGGTGGTTGAAAAGCTCGTCTTTTGCCTTGCTGCCTTAGCTGTTTTTCAGCAAATTGGTCGGTACGGTTTTGCCTATATCTTAAACTAGCGAGGTCCAATGATGCTGAATTTTTGTGAGAACCTAGATCACAAAATTTAGCACAAGTCTGGTATTCAACACTCAGCCAAGAAATGCAAGGAGACATGGGTAAAAATTCCGACAAGTCTCAGCGATTGTGGATTTCATCGTTTACCAAATTACAACGAAATCACCCAAGTTTATCGCCGTTCCTTACATGTTGTGGGTATCCACATGGTTCAGGTGTACCCAACACAAAAGAGTTACTCAACTCCTAGTTAGCCTATTACAATACTTGCCAAAAGTTAGGCTACCCTATCGAGGAGTATGTGCAAAAGTCCTCCTAGGTCGTTCTCTAGAAATCATCCAAGTCGTTGACGGACGACTCGCTGTGAGCAGGAGAGTGGGCTCCCATCTGAGGTGCCTGTGGTACCTCACCCTCGAAATCCATGCCTGAGATACCATCAATCTCCTGTGGCTCCTCCTCATCCTCCTCCATGTCGTCCTCATGGGGATGGTCATTCTGATCATGGTGCCACTGAATGTGCTCATTAGCATCCTCCAACTCAAGGTTCAGATCATGGAGCTGCTCCTCCAACTGTGCTATCGTGGTATCTCTCTCACCCATGAGAGTGTCCTGCTCCTGGATTTGGCCCTCAAGTTGGCCAATCTGAGCATCTCTGTCCTCAAGATCCTGACTGAGTTCCTTTATCTGCTCATCCCTGGTATCTGCCATCATATGGTAGGCCTGAGCAAGATCAGTGAGCTGCTCGAGTGCCTGACTCTGGAGAGTCTGAAGCCGGTAGAGTGCACTCATGCACCGTACGGAGGTATGGATAGTCTCCTGGGCATGGAAGTCTACCAAATACTGTGCGTGCTGCACCCTGTTGAGCCAAAAGGGGTCGTTGTCCTGGGCAGCAGGAAACAATCCAATGGGAGTGAGTGTGACAACCTCGGGACGCTGCGCACAAAACGTGATGAGCGCCCTCATGGCTGCAAGCTCCCAAGTATCGGCCAAACGGCGACCAACAGCCTCAAGCTCCAAGGCGGGCCACTCCGGGTGTAGCGGGTGCGGAAAGATAGTCACGTTGACACGGCACTGGGTAACTCCATTTTCCGCAAACTCCAGTCCGGCGTAACGTGGGGGAATTAGATAGCCCGCGGTACGCAGAACATCCCACAAAATAGAGGGAAAGCCCTCCCAGTGGAGACACTGCGAGTGTACGCGCCCATCCTCATCCACCATCATATCAACAGGCTCGGCCATCTGAACAAAAGATCAAATGGAGTGAGATAGCGAAAAACTGTGAACAGCACAAGGACAGATTCTGTATAGTGTGCAAAATTAATCATAACTCCCACAGTTCTCATCCAAAAATTCTCAAATTTCACCAGATCACTCCTGAGGTATTTGTGAACAACTTTTCTAGTCAACTCCAGAGCTAATTGGGTCTCTAAGATGGTCTTTCTTTTCAGGTTTTACCTTACTGTCTACCCAGAATTTTCAGTGAACAGAGGGCTAGAGTTTCGTACACCAAGGAAAATCTACCCAGCCAAAATTTACCAAATTTTAACAGCAGCTTCCTGGGTAAATTTGGAACAAGTTTCGTGTTGTGCTCTTTTGCAGAAAACCGCAGGAAGGGGGCCTAAAAATTTAAGGGGCAGAAGTGCTTATTCCGGACAGAATTCTGACATTCCAAGGTTTCTGTTATTTCTCACTCTCCATACGTTCAGAAGTTTTCGTTTTTGAACAGAAGATAGAACACAAGATTTGGAACAATTTCTTCAACATGAACTTTATCAGAAATGGTCATTTTCTTTGGCCAATAAATCGCTCTTTTTGGTGACGGCAGATTTCGGACGGTTTCGCTAGATAGTCCTTATGCAAACCATGGTTTAGATACGCAAGAACCTTATCACTCTCATACATCGCATTTTTGATTTCAGATACATATGTTCATGATGTATGCACGTCCTATTCGTCCTCACAAAATAAAATAATCGCCAAATCGCTTTGGTCTTACGAAGATAGTTTCGGTGGCTTACACAATACGGCTCTCGCTATAATAGCTAGTCGAGTCTTTCTAATCGTTCCTTAACTTATCGAAATCGCGGTTAGTGTACCTGCAGAAGACTGACAAAGCATATATATTTCATGAACCTTTCATGCCAGCACTCATGAAAGCGTCCGTAATCATTACCGTTTACTTATAGAAACGATATCTGTACAATTCCCGCCGTACAGACGACGTTAACATACGCTATCGAGATAGCGTATTCACGGGGGTACCGTCATGAGACGGGGGTATGAACAGCGATCGCCATACCCTGCGCCGAACCTTCTACTCCCAATATGTTCAACTAACAGTTGGCATATTGGCAGCACCTTAAGTAAGCCACTGCTTGAGGGCAGCGTTCGGTTCGCATCACCGACAGGAAGGCCAAGCTCCCTCAGTTGGCTGAGGATCCTTACCTTCTTACCTTAGCGACGAGTGCGTCGTTACAGAATTTAAGGTCGGTTGTGCATGAAAGTAAGTTTTGACAGAAAGTAATGTGCTGGAAGTCAGTTGATACTATATATAGAAGTTAGATAGCCACCTAGTAACTTTCCCATAATCCCTTAGGGCTTTACGAACTAGGCACCATCCTTATCGTACCAACGCTTTTCGCAACACAACCTTCTAGTCAAGTTTTAGTAAAATGAGTTTTTAAGGCTTGTAGCATTCTCTGGCGTATGTATTTCGGCTCTGGTGTCCGCTGTTGACAGCTGTGGCACCAGCTACGGCTCTGATACCAGCTGTGGCAGAACCACCTGAATTAATCCGGCTCAAGTGTATTAACCATCACCATTAAGGCATCCTCGGTTAACCTTACACTTCAAACGGATTAATCCACTGGTCTGTCGGGTATAACCTCCCGATACAACCACGGTGAACGGATCGAGCGCCGTACATACAAATGCTCATGCGACGATGAGCCCAGAGAATACCACATTCCAGCAAATATTACATCATTAGCATAAGTAAATATTACAGACCTAGTTCTGAGTTTAGAAAACAAGTACTTCAATTAACATAAATAAGTTCTTCAGAGTTAAATTGCAGCGGAAATAAACAACGGAAACTACTCGACGATACAGGATGTCACGATGAAGCCCGTACGAGACATCACTCGGCCTTATCTCCGTTGGACGGGGGCGCATCCCATTCCACCGACCAACCAGGGGGAAGAGTGCAGGGCCAAGTCAAGCTAGCAATCATGTCTTCAAAGGGCTCACCTGAAAACGAGTCACAAGCAAGACTGAGTATACTAATACTCAGCAAGTCTTACCCGTGTAGTGGGAACTACTCCACCGACTCTAGACATGCAAGGCTTTTTGGCTCAGAGGTTTGTTTTGCCGAAAAGCATCTACAAGTGGGTCCTTACTTTCAACTTTTAGCTCAAGATTCTAGTTTCGTTAGCCAGTCTAGGTAAGCAGCTATCCAAGCATACATGGTGAAGCATTAAATTTTCCATCCAGCCAGTTCATTCATCATCATTGTTCCTCTTCTTACTCTGTGGGTAAAAATGGTTAAGCAGTCTCAATAGCCGTGAGAAACGGACGATTCGAATCGAATTTCTTAACCTTGCAAGGGAAACCCAAACACACGTCACGTGGTTACTCCCTAGAGTCACACGTGCAACTTTTCCCCTTTCTTTCCGGGTCGTGGATCGGGGCTACCCTCCGAGAGTACAAGAGCTCCACGCCACGGTTCGGCGCCGGGTCGTGACCACTCTCTGCACTCGCCATATGCACATGGGACCGAAGTTCAAAGGGTAGGATGCCGTCCCCTTGCCGGGCCAATCAGGTACTTAAGCTTACCGATTCCCATAATCTCGGCATGTGTTTAGTACGTTCAAAGACTTAACCATCACTACCACACCCTGCGGCCTTAGCATTTTTCACTAGACAGACGGGCCTCAATCGTAACCATCGTTACATAACCCGTCCGTGTCCTTATGATTGCAGCGTGTAGTAGTCATTCAACTCCTAATTTCTCGCGAGTGACAGGAAATCACTCGACTTTTACCGGAGTCCTATTAGCACAGCATTCTATCAAACCTTACATCTAGTTTTCAAGCAAGGGTTTCTGACGTCATGCAACTAAGTTTTCATCCAACTCCTACAAACTTAATGCACAAGCAAGGAGTAATGAGTTGCATAATTTCGGAAAGAATGGGTTATGCTCCGGGGCTTGCCTTCGCAGTTCGCTTGGGGATCTTCCGAACTTGGGCTCGGGTCTTCAAAAGCTTCAGTTAGATTTGCTTGAGCTTCACGCTGCTCACTCTCGGACGCGGGCACCAGCTCGTAAGTTCCGTCGGCGAGAGTCGTCGATTCTACATGAGTGCACAAGTTTAAGTCGTGGAAATGGCACTTGATTACGATTTGAGAGTAATTACTACAAGGGATAGTTTCTGGTCATGAAATTTTGGATTTAGGCACATCAAGGAAAGATGTGCTTACTGTAAAATTTTCAGCCAATTTTATGTAACAGATTAATTCTGAAAAATATATTTCATTGTTGCTGTTAGATACTTGTTCTTTTTGTACAGAACAATTGGTGCAACAAATGAGTCTAAGATGTTTACAGATCTTTCACTTAAACATGCAGAAGCTACTGTAATTTTTGTAGGATTTATTATGCAGTATCCAGAGCATAGAAAATATGACATTCTACACCTAGGCTTTTCAAAGATTCATTTTTACAGGACCCTACACAGGGTTTTTGTCCATGGAACGTTTTACACAGCAACCTCTACCATAGTTTATCTCCCAGTAAAAATTTGAGAATTTTCCAAGCTAAGATACTATTTTCTTGATTTAATGTATGTTATTAGCACATAAATCAAATAAGTAGGTTACTGTGAGATAAAAATTCTCCAAATTTTTCTCTGTCTTCTAGGTACCAATACATTAGCATAGGAAAAATTTCAATGGGTGACTCACCACCTAACTGCAGGGATAAAACATTCTACTTACACATGAATTAAAACTAAGTTTAACAAACAGTAGAGCTAGAGATGGAATTTGGGCCTGATCTTTTTACACAGTCCTAATCATCCAGCAACTAATTCACTGCCCAAAATTCAGGGTCAGCATTGTTCTAGAACAGTGGGTATAAAATATGTCCATTAAAGCTTCTATTTAATGTAGAGCAAAATATTTTGAGATTCTGAGAAAATTTTTGTAACAAAAGTGGTATAGTTTGTTCTGAGGATTCCAGATCAGTTGAGTTTGCAATTTTCTGAATTTTCTACGATTTTATACGAATTTTACAAATTCACTAATTTTGAATCTAGGTTTGAAACTTTCTTTTACAACCAGGTCCTTGAATCTTACGCTCAGACCCTTCTAAAGATTTAAATCCTTGCAATTGGGTCCTCGGCGGCTCGGGTACGGCGGCCGGCCGAAATTCCGGCGAGGGGGCTCGCCGGCGGCCAGGGGCGGGGGTCGGGGAAGGTTCAGGGGTGCGAGGGCTACCTTGTGGGGGTGTTGTTCAGGTGGGGGACGGCCGGGAAGGGCTCGCCGGCGTTGGAGCAGAGGCGGCGGCGGCGCGGCTCGCGTCGACGGCGGTGCTCCGGCGGGCTTGGGGCGGCGTGGTCCGGTCGGTGAGCTTCAGTGGCGCGTGGGGAAGCTACTCAGGGGCTCGGCTTGGACGGAGGGGGTCGGAGTCGTGCTGTCCACGGCGAGCAGGGGCGGCGGCGGCGACGGCAGCGCGGGCGGCGGCGCTCCGGTGGCTCTGGGTGGCGTTGGGTGGGTCGGCGAGCTGCGGTGAGGTGATGTAGTGGTGGCTGGGGGCTCAGTTTGGGCAGTGGGCGGCGGCAGTGGGCTGTCCACGGACGGGTGGTGCTCGGCGGCGGCGATGGCGACGGCGAGGCGTTCTGGTGGCCAGGGCTCGCGCGCGTGGCCGGGGTGGCGCTTTTATAGGGACATGAGGGGGGTGTGGAGGTGCCTGGGCGACGCGCGGGGCGGGGCACGGCAGCGGCGTGCACTGGCTGCGGCGGGCGGCGGCAGAACGCCGGCGCGGCATGCGGCGAGCGGGCGCGGGCGACTGGGCGGCCGCGATTGTGGCGTGGGCGCGAGGAGATAGCGCGCCGTGCGGATTGGGGAGCAGCTGCTGCAGCGGCTCGGGCGGAGGGCAGGCGCGGCAGCTGGCGAGGCGCGGGGGCCGGGGCGGCACGGCGGAACGCGGCCACTGGGCGGGCGGGCGGCGGCCTGGGCGCGGCAGCACGCGCGGGCGGGGACTGGCCGCGCGGCGTCGGGGCGGGGCAAAGCCGGCCGTGGCGGGGTGGTGCGGCGGCCACTGGCCTGGCGCTTCGCGCCGGTCAGGCGACGCCGGCCACCTGGCGCGCGGCGGGCGGGCGAGCGCGCGCGGCGCGGCAGGGGAGGGAGGGAGAAGCGAGGGACCGAAATGCAAAATTCGAAAAACTTCAGGGGGCTGGGTGCAAACAGGGCGTTTTCTCCTCTTTCTGATTTGAATTTCAAAAACTTTTGAACACGAAAGTTGCTCAAAATAAAAAGTTCTACAACTTTGGTTTCAGGCAAAATCTCATTTGGCTTATGGTTTTAAAGTTATTTTAAAAGTTTCAAATGCATCCAAATGTGCCCAAATTAAATTTGAATTCCAACTGAACCCGTTTTAATTCTTTCCACCCTCTCATTAGTTGGTTTAAAACATGGAGTTAGGCTAATGTCATTGATTTTGGATTTGCAATTACCAGGGTTGTCACAGCCCCGATCCACGACCCGGAAAGAATGGGGAAAAGTTGCACATGTGACTGTGTGAGTAACCACGTGACGTGTGTTTAGGTTTCCCTTGCAAGGTTAAGAAATTCGATTCGAATCGTCCGTTTCTCACGGCTATTGAGACTGCTTAACCCCCTTTACCCACAGAGTAAGAAGAGGAACAATGATGATGAATAAACTTGTTGGATGAAATCTAATGCTTCACCATGTATGCTATTGGATGGCTGCTTATCTAGAATGGTTAATGAAACTAGAATCTTGAGCTAAAAGTTGAAAGTAAGGACCCACTTGTAGATGCTTTTCGGCAAAACAAACCCCTGAGCCAAAAAGCCTTGCATGTCTAGAGTCGGTGGAGTAGATTCCACTACACGGGTAAGTCTTGCTGAGTATTAGTATACTCAGCCTTGCTTGTGGCTCGTTTTCAGGTGAGACCTTCGAAGATATGATTGCTAGCTTGACTTGGCCCTGCACTCTCCCCCCTGGCTGGTCGGTGGAATGGGACACGCCGCCGGCCAATGGAGATAATACCGAGTGATGTCTCGTACGGGCTTCACCGAGACATCCTGTATCGTCGAGTAGCTTTCGTTGTTTTATTTCCGCTGCAACTTAAACTCTGAAGAACTTCCTAGTTAAGATCACTGAAGTACTTGGTTTCTCAACTTAAACTTGGTTTGTAATATTCACTTATGATAATGTTGTAATATTTGCTGGAATGTGGTATTCTCTGGGCTCATCGTCGCATGAGCTTTTGTATGTATGGCCTTCGATCCGCTCTACCGTGGTTGCATCGGGAGGTTATACCCGACAGACCAGTGGATTACTCCGTTTGAAGTGTAAGGTTAACCGAGATTGCCCTAATGGGGATGGTTAATACACTTGAGCCGGATTAATTCAGGCGGTTCTGCCACAGCTGGTATCAGAGCCGTAGCTGGTGCCACAGCTGGTAACAGCTGGCACCAGAGCCGAAATGCATACGCCAGAGAATGCGACAAGCCTTAAAAACTTATTTTCATAAAACTTGACTAGAAGGATGTGTTGCGAATTACGTTGGTACGTTAAGGATGGTGCCTAGTTCGTAAAGCTCTAAGGGATTATGGGAAAGTTACTAGGTGGCTATCTAACTTCTATATATATTATCAACTGACTTCCAGCACATTACTTTCTGTCAAAACTTACTTTCATGCACAACCGACCTTAAATTCTGTAATGACGCACTCATCGCTAAGGTAAGAAGGTAAGAATCCTCAGCCAACTGAGAGAGCTTGGCCTTCCTGTCGGTGATGCGAACCGAACGCTGCCCTCAAGCAGTGGCTTACTTGAGGTGCTGCCAATATGCCAACTGTTAGTTGAACATATTGGGAGTAGAAGGTTCGGCGCAGGGTATGGCGATCGCTGTTCATACCCCCGTCTCATGACGGTACCCCCCGTGAATACGCTATCTCGATAGCGTATCTTAACGTCGTCTGTACGGCGGAAATTGTACAGATATCGTTTCTATAAGTAAACGGTAATGAATACGGACGCTTTCATGAGTGCTGGCATGAAAGGTTCATGAAATATATATGCTATATCAATCTTCTGCAGGTACACTAACCGCGATTACGATAAGTTAAAGAACGGTTAGAAAATCTCGACTAGCTATTATAGTGAGAGCCGTATTGTGTATGCCACCGAAACTATCTTCGTAAGACCAAAAGTTATTTGGCAATTCTTTTATTTTGTGAGGACGAATAGGACGTGCATGCATCATGACCATATATATCTGAAATTGAAAATGTGTCGAATGAGAGTGGTAAGGTTCTTACGTATCTAAGCGTGATTTTGCATAAGGACTATCTAGCGAATCTGTCACAAATCTGCCATGACCGAAAAAAGAGATTTATTGATTAACGAAAATGACCTTTTCTGGTAAAGTTCATGTTGAAAGAATTGTCCCAAATTTCGTGTTCTATCCCCTATTCAAAAATAAAAAATTCTGAACTTATGGATAATAAGAAATAACAGAAACCATGGAATATCAGATTTCTGGTCAGAATAAGCACTTCTGCCCCTTAAATTTTTAGGCCCCCCTTCCTACAGTTTTCTGCAAAAGAGTACAACACAAAACTTGTTCCAAATTTACCCAGGTAGCTGCTGTTAAAATTTGGTAAATTTTGGCTGGGTATATTTTCCCAGATGCACGAAACATTGGCCCACTATTCACTGAAAATTCTGGGTAGACAGAGAGGTAAAACCTGAAAAGAAAGACCATCTTAGAGACCTATCTAGCTCTGGAGTTGACTAGCAAAGTTGTTCACAAATACCTTATGAGTAATCTGGTAAAAATTGAGAATTTTTGGATGAGAACTGTGGAAGTTATGGTTATTTTTGCACACTATACAGAATCTGTCCCTGTGCTGTTCACAGTTTTTCACTACCTCACTCCATTTGATCTTTTGTTCAGATGGCCGAGCCTGTTGCTATGATGGTGGATGAGGATGGACGCGTTCACTCGCAGTGTCTCCACTGGGAGGGCTTTCCCTCTATTTTGTGGAATGTTCTGCGCACCGCGGGCTATCCAATTCCCCCACGTTACGCCGGACTTGAGTTTGCAGAAAATGGAGTTACCCAGTGCCGTGTCAACGTGACTATCTTTCCGCACCCGCTACACCCGGAGTGGCCCGCCTTGGAGATTGAGGCTGTTGGTCGCCGTTTGGCCGATACTTGGGAGCTTGCAGCCATGAGGGCGCTCACCACTTTCTGTGCGCAGCGTCTCGAGGTTGTCACACTCACTCCCATTGGGTTGTTTCCTGCTGCCCAGGATAACGACCCCTTTTGGCTCAACAGGGTGCAGCACGCACAGTACTTGGTAGACTTTCACGCCCAGGAAACTATCCATACCTCCATGTGGTGCATGAGTGCACTCTACCGACTTTAGACTCTCCAGAGTCAGGCGCTTGAGCAGCTCACTGATCTTGCTCAGGCCTACCACATGATGGCAGATACCAGGGATGAGCAGATTAAGGAGCTCAGTAAGGATCTTGAGGACAAAGATGCTCAGATTGGCCAAGTTGAGGGCCAAATTCAGGAGCAAGACACTCTCATGGGTGAGAGAGATGGCACGATAGCACAGTTAGAGGAGCAGCTCCATGATCTGAGACTTGAGTTGGAGGATGCTAATGAGCACATCCAGTGGCACCATGATCAGAATGACCATCCCCATGAGGAGGACATGGAGGAAGATGAGGAGGAGCCACAGGAGATTGATGGTATTTCAGGGAGATGGATCGCCAGACCCCCACAACAGCCAGGCATGGTACGACCCCCGATGCCTCCACAGAATGGTCCGAGGCCCACTCTTCAACCGTCTCTTCAACCTAGCCCCGCGAATCATTGTTTCAAATGCGGGAGTTCCAACCACTTTGCATGAGCATGCCCTCAGTCTGGGCAGCCCAACCAAGGTCAGGGATCCAACAAGAACAGGGGCAAGAGACAGACCCTGCAAGTCAAGCAAGGACGGATTAACTTCACCACGCTTGCAGAGCTTCCGGAAGGAGCCCCAGTGATGTCGGGTACATTCTCTATCCATAACAAGCCTGCAGTTATATTATTTGATTCTGGTGCATCGCATAGTTTCATAAGTGCAAAATTCGGTGCAAAAGTCGGCTTGAATGTTTGTCACACCAAAGGGTCATATATGATATCAACACCGGGTGGTAAAATTGCTTCAAACCAAATGATCAGACAAGTACCAGTCAAGTTGGGTAGTAAAACCATCGACACAGACCTTGTTCTTTTACCCCTTGACGGCATGGATATTATTTTGGGAATGAACTGGATGACTATGCATGAAGTCACACTGGACCTTTCTTCCCGAGCCGTTGAGATAAATTCACCTAGTCACGGAGCCACTACCCTTTACCTACCATTCCTAGATTGCACGAATTCCTGTGCTTACAAGATGGAAGGACTTAAGCTAGAGGATATTCCTGTGGTCAACGAGTATGCCGACGTTTTTCCGGATGACTTACCAGGAATGCCACCAGATAGGGACATTGAGTTCGTTATTGAACTACAACCAGGCACTGCACCTATATCCAAAAGACCATATAGGATGCCCCCTAAAGAGTTGGCAGAGCTGAAATTTCAACTCCAAGAACTGCTGGACAAAGGTTTCATTCGCCCTAGCGCGTCACCTTGGGGATGTCCAGTCCTATTCGTAAAGAAGAAGGATGACAGTTTGAGGTTATGCGTTGACTACCGACCTCTCAATGCGGTAACTGTTAAAAATAAATACCCACTCCCTCGTATCGATGTACTCTTCGATCAATTAACTGGAGCCAGAGTCTTCTCAAAGATTGATCTTCGTTCGGGCTATCATCAGATCAAGATTCGTCCGTGCGATATTCCTAAGACTGCCTTCTCCACACGATATGGACTATATGAATTCTTGGTCATGTCCTTTGGACTCACCAATGCCCTTGCCTACTTCATGTATCTCATGAATTCGGTATTCATGCCCGAGCTTGACAAATTCGTCGTAGTGTTCATCGACGACATCCTTATCTATTCCAAGGATGAGGAAGAGCATGCCAAGCACCTTCGCATTGTTCTTCAGCGACTCAGAGACCATCAGCTCTATGCTAAGTTTTCTAAGTGTGAATTCTGGTTGGATACTGTAAAGTTCTTGGGTCACACGATGTCCAGTGAAGGCATAGCTGTTGACCCCAGCAAGGTACAAGAGGTGATGGATTGGAAACCCCCTACCTCTGTTCATCAGATTCGCAGTTTTCTCGGCTTAGCCGGTTACTACCGTCGCTTCATCCCGGATTTCTCTCGAATTGCTAAGCCCATGACTGAACTGTTAAAGAAGGAAGTAAAGTTTGTATGGAATGAGAAATGTGAAGAAGCTTTCCACACTCTCAGAGAGCATCTGACTACTGCACCTGTGTTAGCTCAACCCGATAATACCAAGTCGTTCGATGTGTATTGTGACGCATCGGGTACTGGTCTAGGATGTGTGCTTATGCAAGAGAATCGAGTGATTGCATATGCCTCACGAGCCCTTCGGCCCCACGAGCAGAATTATCCCACTCATGATCTTGAGCTTGCAGCTGTCATACACGCTCTGAAAATATGGAGGCACTATCTCATGGGTACACAGTGCAATATCTACACGGATCATAAGAGTCTCAAGTATATCTTCACACAAGCCGATCTGAATATGAGACAACGGAGATGGCTAGAATTAATCAAGGATTATGACCTTGAAGTGCACTATCACCCCGGCAAGGCTAATGTAGTCGCGGATGCACTAAGCCGCAAGTCCCATTGCCATTGCTTATCCATGGAATCCTACCATGAGACATTGTGCGCAGAAATGAGGAAGCTTAACATAGAAATGGTTTCCCAAGGCACTCTAGATCACATCTCAGTTGAGCCCACTCTTCACGACCAAATCGTCATGGCACAACTACATGATGAAGGAATTAAGATCATCAAACAAAAAAACTCTCTCTAGGTGAGGAGAAGTATAAATGTTTCCGCCAGGACCATAAGGGAGTTCTATGGTTCCAAAGTCGTATAGTCGTTCCGAAGAATCATGAACTCCGCAAGCAAATTCTTGATGAGGCACACCTTTCCAAATTCTCTATCCACCCCGGCAGTAGCAAAATGTATCAAGACCTAAGGCAAAACTTTTGGTGGACTAGAATGAAAAGAGAAATTGCTACGTATGTCTCAGAATGTGACACGTGCCAGAGAGTAAAAGCTAGCCACTTGAAAGTAGCCGGTACACTTCAACCGTTACCTATACCATCCTGGAAATGGGAAGACATAAGTATGGACTTCATCGTTGGACTACCAAACACTTCCCAGAAACATGATTCCATATGGGTTATCGTTGATAGACTCACCAAGGCGGCACATTTCCTTCCGGTACACACCACCTATTCTACCAAGAAATATGCCGAGATTTACCTCGATCGTATTGTTTGCTTACATGGAATACCTAAGACAATTATTTCCGATCGTGGTACTCAGTTTGTAGCATGCTTTTGGGAACAACTGCAAACGTCTCTTGGTACTAAAGTGATTCGCAGCTCAGCATACCATCCTCAGACTGACGGACAAACGGAAAGAGTAAACCAAATTCTTGAAGACATGCTGAGAGCTTGCGTCATTCACTATGACAAGAATTGGGACAAATGCCTACCCCTAGCAGAGTTCTCGTACAACAATAGCTATCAAACGAGTTTGAAAATGGCACCATTTGAGGCCCTGTACGGACGAAGGTGTCGAACTCCTTTGAGCTGGTCACAAACCGGAGAACGTAAAATAATTGGACCCGACCTGGTAATCGAGGCAGAGGAGAAAGTAAAAGTAATACAAGCAAATCTTAAGCCGCACAAGCCCGACAAAAGAGCTATTCTGACAAAAGGAGAAAGCCCCAAAAATTCGAAGTTGGCGATCATGTCTATCTTCGAGTTTCACCCACCAAGGGAGTGCAAAGATTCGGAATCAAAGGCAAACTAGCTCCCCGTTATGTTGGTCCTTACGAAATCGTTGAGAGCTGCGGACCCGTAGCCTACAAATTACGACTGCCCCCTCAGCTCACGGCCACCCATGATGTCTTCCACGTATCTCAACTCAAGAAGTGTATTCGAGTCCCTACCGAGATTGTGGAACAACAAGAAATATTGATAGAACCCGACCTCTCGTATGTCGAACACCCAGTTAAAATTTTGGATCAAAAAGAAAGAGAGACCAGGAGGAAGGTGATTAAAATGTATAAAGTTTAATGGAATCATCACACTGAAGAAGAAGCCACCTGGGAAACCTAAACCAAAATTTCCCTGGTTTTCTTATCTCAACCACTGGTACGTGCACCCATGTCCACACTAAGATTTACCGAATCTCAGGGCGAGATTCTTGTTAAGGGGGGAAGGCTGTGACAACCCTGGTAAATTATATTTCTAAAATCAATGTCATTAGCCTAACCCTATGCTTAACCAACTAATAAAAGGGTGAAAAGCATTAGAACAAGTTAAGTTGAAATTCAAATTGAATTTGGGTACATTTGAATACCTTTGAATTTTTAAATTAACTTTCAAACCATAAGCCAAATGAGAGGTTGCCTGAAACCAAACTTGTAGAATTTTTATTCTGAACAACTTTCATGTTCAAAAGTTTTTGAAATTCAAATTAGAAAGAGGAGAAAACACCGTGTTTGCACCCAGCCCCCTGAAACTTTTCAAGTTTTCGCGTTTAGGCCCCTCGCTCCTCTCTCTCTCTCCCCTCCCCGCCCGACAGCGCACGCCACGTCGCCGGCGATGTCTGACCGGCGCGAGCCGCCAGGCCAGTGGCCGCCGCGCCTCGCCCCCACGCACGGCTTTGCCCCCCCCCCCCACCGCCGCGCTGCGCAGTCCGCGCCCGCGCGTGCGCACGCCGTGCCGTGCCCCGGCTCGCCGCCCGCCGCGCCCAACCGCCGCGTCGCGCCGTGCCGTCCCGACCCCCGCGCCCCGCCCATCGCTGTGCCTGCCTCCCGCCTGAGCCACTGCTGCAGCTGCTTCCCCAATCCATGGGCCGCGCTATCTCCTCGCTCCCACGCCAAATCCCCGACCGCCAGTCGCTCGCCTCCGCCCGCCGCACGCCGCGCCGGCGTCCTGCTGCCGCCCGCCGTGGCCAGTGGCACGCCTTTGCCGTGCCTCCGCCCCGCGCGTCGCCCAGGCCCCCCACCCCATCCTGCCCCTATAAAAGCCGCGCCCCCGGCCGCCCGCGCGAGCCACAGCAGCCAGAGCACCTCGCCGCCGCCATTACCGCCGCCGAGCTCCGCCCGCTCGTGGACAGCCTCCCACAGCCGCCCCCTGCCCAAATTGAAGCGTCAGCCACCACTACATCATCCCCCTGAAGCTCGCCGACGCGCCCAACACCGCCCAGGACCACCGGAGTGCCGCCGCCCGCGCTGTCACCGCCGCCGCCGCCCCTGCTCACCGTGGACAGCTCGACTCCGACCTCCTCCGCCGAGCCAAGCCCCTGAGCAGCTTCCCCATGCGCCACTGAAGCTCGCCGACCAGACTAGACCGCCCCAAGCCCGCCGGAGCACCGCCGTCGACGCGTGCCACCGCCGCCGCCGCCTCTGCTCCAACGCCGGCGAGCTATTCTCGGCCGTCCCCCACCCGAACAAGACCCCCACGAGGTAGCCCTCGCACCCCTGAACCTTCCCCGACCCTCACCCCTCGCCGGAATTTCGGCCGGCCGCCGTACCCGAGCCGCCCGAGGACCCAATTGCGATAATTGAAATCTTTAGAAGGGTCTGCACGTAAGATTCAAGGACCCAGTTGTAAAAGAAAGTTTCAAATCTAGATTCAAATTCAGTGAACTTGTAAAATTCGTATAAAATCGTAGAAAATTCAGAAAAATGCAAAATCAACTGTTCTGGAATCCTTAGAAGAAACTCTACAACCTTTGTTACGAAAAGTTTCTCATATTCTCAACATATTTTGCTCTACATTAAATGGAAGCTTTAATGGACTTCTTTTGTACCCACTATTGTAAATCAATACTGACCCTAAATTTTGGGCAGTAAGCTAGTTGCTTGATGTTTAGGACTGTGTAAAAAGTTCAGGCCCAAATTCCATCTCTATCTGCACTGTTTATTAAACTTAGTTTCATACCATAAGTGGCTAAATATTTTTATCCCTACAGTTAGGTTATGAATCACCTAATGAAACTTTTTCTATACTGGTGTAATGGTACCTAGATGCCAGAGAAAAATTTGGAGACTTTATATCTCAAAGGAACCTATTTATTTGATTTATGTGCTAATAACATACATTAAATCAAGAAAATAGTATATTAGCTTGGAAAATTCTCAAATGTTTACTGAGAGATACACAGTGGTAGGGGTTGCTGTGTAAAAAGTTTCATGGACAAAAACCCTGTGTAGGGTCCTGTAAAAATAAATCCTTGACTAACCTAGGTGTATAATGTTATATTTAATATGCTCTGAAAACTGCATAATAAATCCTATAACAATTACAGTAGCTCCTGCATGCTTAAGCAAAAGCCCTGTAAAAATCTTAGACTCAGTTTTTGCACCATTTGTCCTGTACAAAAAGAACAAGGATCTAACAGCAACTATGTAATATATTTTTCATAATTAATCTGCTACATGAAATTCTCTGAAAATTTTACAGTAACCACATCTTTTCCTGATGTGCCTAAATCCAAAGTTTTATGACCAGAAACTATCCACTGTAGTAATTACACTTAAATCGTGTCGTTTACCATCACCACTACTTAAACTTGTGCATTCATGTAGAATCGACGACTCTCGCCGACGGAACTTACGAGCTGTGCTAATAAGACTCCGGTAAAAGCCGAGTGATTTCCTGTCACTCGCGAGAAAATAGGAGTTGAATGTTTACTACACGCTGCAATCATAAGGACAACGGACGGGCTATGGTACGATGTTTACGATTGAGGCCCGTCTGTCTAGTGAAAAATGCTAAGGCCGCAGTGTGTGGTAGTGATGATTAAGTCTTTGAACGTACTAAACACATGCCGAGATTATGGGAATCGGTAAGCTTAAGTACCTGATTGGCCCGGCAAGTGGACGGCATCCTACTCTTTGAACTTCGGTCCCATGGGCATATGGCGAGTGCAGAGAGTGGTCACGACCCGGCGGCGAACCGTGGCGTGGGACTCTTGTACTCTCGGAGGGTAGCCCCGATCCACGACCCGGAAAGAAAGGGGAAAAGTTGCACGTGTGACTCTGTGAGTAACCACGTGACGTGTGTTTAGGTTTCCCTTGCAAGGTTAAGAAATTCGATTCGAATCGTCCGTTTCTCACGGCTATTGAGACTGCTTAACCCCCTTTACCCACAGAGTAAGAAGAGGAACAATGATGATGAATAAACTTGTTGGATGAAATCTAATGCTTCACCATGTATGCTATTGGATGGGTGCTTATCTAGAATGGTTAATGAAACTAGAATCTTGAGCTAAAAGTTGAAAGTAAGGACCCACTTGTAGATGCTTTTCGGCAAAACAAACCCCTGAGCCAAAAAGCCTTGCATGTCTAGAGTCGGTGGAGTAGATTCCACTACACGGGTAAGTCTTGCTGAGTATTAGTATACTCAGCCTTGCTTGTGGCTCGTTTTCAGGTGAGACCTTCGAAGATATGATTGCTAGCTTGACTTGGCCCTGCACTCTCCCCCCTGGCTGGTCGGTGGAATGGGACACGCCGCCGGCCAATGGAGATAATACCGAGTGATGTCTCGTACGGGCTTCACCGAGACATCCTGTATCGTCGAGTAGCTTTCGTTGTTTTATTTCCGCTGCAACTTAAACTCTGAAGAACTTCCTAGTTAAGATCACTGAAGTACTTGGTTTCTCAACTTAAACTTGGTTTGTAATATTCACTTATGATAATGTTGTAATATTTGCTGGAATGTGGTATTCTCTGGGCTCATCGTCGCATGAGCATTTGTATGTATGGCCTTTGATCCGCTCTACCGTGGTTGCATCGGGAGGTTATACCCGACAGACCAGTGGATTACTCCGTTTGAAGTGTAAGGTTAACCGAGATTGCCCTAATGGGGATGGTTAATACACTTGAGCCGGATTAATTCAGGCGGTTCTGCCACAGTCTTGATCAAGCCGGGGATTCTGCCGGCTAATTTCTTCTCAGGAAAGGATTCACCCACCTACTAATTCTATAATCCATCGGCTGCGGCAAGGCAACTGGGTTTTGGCCAACTGCCGATTCGGGTTTACTTCGCCGGTCAGGCAAAATTCAGAGATGGACTGACCTCAAGCCTTGATTATAGCCGGCTGTGCGATCTGATACCCGATTCCAGTACCATTGACCTGAACAGTTGGTCAATTGCCTCTTTCGCCACCCAGCAGTTCAAATTATGGTGGGCAGAATGGAAGCAGCACCTTTTCTGTAAATCCCCATCGTCTTACTGCAACATTCTTGACCCAGAGAACATTGATCCAAATGCAACGGTATGTTCTTTTTCCTCAGCCGATTCCAATGTTATTTCTTTCCACATTATCATCCTGTTGTTAACTCATGTTCATCTCTTCAGTCTGAAAGCCATGTTCCCCCGATGCAGAGCCGAAGCGGCCGGCCGATTGATAGCCATCACCAATACACGCCGTATCCACTTATCGGATTCCATGCTCCAACTATCAGAGATATCTCCACCGGCCGATCAAGGCGAGCACCAAAAAGGCCAACAATAAAGATAACGAGCCGCCGGGTGCGAGCTCGTATTGGATCGGCCGATCGGCCGGGAATAGCATCGGCTGAAGTCCCCCGCATTGGATCGGCCAGCCAGACGGCAGTGGTATCGGCCGAGACTTCCCGCATCGGATCGGCCGACCAAGCGGTAGTGACACTAGCCGAGACTCCAGGTCCTTCACCTCTGCCGGTTGTCGAGATGGCCGATCCCCAAGTCACTGCTGAAGTCGGGGCTGCTGCAGCGTCACTATTAGTAGAAGCTGTTCAGGTAATCTTACTTACCTCATATATTCTCCAAGTCTTCTACTGACATCAACTCTATTCTTCTGTCAGGCTGCACAAGTTATCCCACCGCAGTCTCCGCAACAATCGGCCACGTCTCAAGTGGGAACCGAGACTCTAGCAGCTCCTGCCGTCGAGGTAAACGATCTCTTACCTTGGATCTTTAATACTCAGAAAACTTAGCCAATTTTGATGCAGGCCGATTTGGATATGCCGATTGTAACTCCACAATAGGCATCGGCCGGGAGACCCACAGAGGCATGGCAAATTTCCGTTACTTATCTTATTTCAATTTCCCATAGCATTTTCACGGGAATCTTCCTTTATATCTTTTTCAGGAAGCTGGTTCAAACGGAGCGCTAATAACCATCGAATCCTCTTTTTCCAACGAACCAAATGCACCAGTCCCTAAGACAAGGGAAACACTTCCACCGGCGTAGGCAAGAGAGATTCGCTTCAAAGAGGTAACAGTCTTACCATTAGAATCGGCCGACATGTTAGAATCGGCCGATTTGCTTTCACCGCTTGCTTACCCTTTACTTCATTTCCTTACAGGAGCAAGATACCCCCAACAATAGCATCTTTTGTTTTGCTGTCTCCTTGGCCGATGATGAAGAAATCGCCTCACACCCAATTCCATCGAGCTCCACCCCCGACGATGTCCGCTCCAAGCTCGAAAGCATTCGTACTCTCCTCCAAGATGACATCGGCCGATTGGTGGAAGATGCATCGCCGATTCGATGACTTTTCAACGAGGTCAAAGATCGAATCCCGGACGAAGTATCAGAAAATTTAGGGTATGCTGCCTATATAGAGGGCATGCAGATTCCGGTTTCCAGGGCGCTGCGATGTATGGCCGATCGTGCTCAGATGGCCAAAACTCAGGAGGAGGTCGATTCGTACAAGCACCGGACTCAGGAAGTACACCACAGGATCAACTTCCTCGAGAATTGCCGTCCGGACATCGTCGGCGCAATAGATCCGCTGAAACGGAGGAGAGCAGAACTGGCCAAGGAGATGGAACAGATAACCAAAGAGATAGCCGCTGAAGAGAAGAAGCTCCAAGAACTCCCATCCATCATCAGCGAGCTGAAGCAAGAAAGACAACATCTGGCCGCGTGTCAGAAGTACCAGGATCGGCCGATGATGATCGGAGAGTAGTAGACTCGGCCGATCAAATTAGACGACGAGCGATTGTAGCCATAGATGCTTTCCTTGGGTTGTAAAAAAATATGTTAAACATTACTGCTCCTTTAATGTCACTGCGCCGATTCGGTTTTGAACTGCTCCTTCAGTCTGCTTTGCATTTATGTATGTATTTACTCCGATAGGACGTGTCTCACCATCCATCTACCTCCTCTTCATTTATAAGCAGACCGTTCACCATCTCTAGAGGCACACGCATTACTTATCTCCTCTCCTTCTTTTACTGTCCCAAATTGAACGGCAAGATGTCTTCTTCATCCTCCTCATCTTCTTCCTCTGTCAACCAGGTATGAACTCCCCCTCTGCCTTTCTCTTAAGCATCTCAATCGCTCCGATACTGGGTAACTCCTTTTATCTCTGTTTAGCCGAAACGTCTCAGCCCCGGTCTAGAACGAGCGATAGAAATCATGCATTCAGAAGAGCCACAATCACAGGCAGACAGAAATCTGATAAAAACTCATGCTGAGGAACTTAGAGATCATGTCCCTGCCGCTGTCCAGGAATACTCGGACCTCATAGATGCTCATTTTTTAGTCCGCAAGCGACCATCTTCCGAAAAAAATTCTTCACTTCCTCGTAAAGCCAAAACTGAAGTCGCCATGGAAGATCTGGAAGAGGAGAAGACCCGCCTGCTGAAAGAACTCTGCGACCAAGCTGAAACTGGAGCCACTGCAGAGGACCCGAAAGAGAAAAGGCTCACCCTTATGATAAAACTGGGTCGCATCGAGAGAGAAATCCAGCGTAGGCGTAATCAGTAGACACACCAGTATTTTTATTCTAAGGGCGAGTTGTACCATGTCGGCCATGTAATCTATAATTTCCATTCAATAATGAATTCCAATGTTTCCTTCACCAGATGTGTAGACAGAAACCGATGAGAAATCGGCCATGTTATCTTGACATATTTTGCTGCAAGTTATGTATCTACCCAAATGCTTGGATAGTACCTCTTCAGATATCGCCCGT
Source organism: Panicum miliaceum (assembly GCA_032594955.1). Taxonomy (NCBI): domain Eukaryota; kingdom Viridiplantae; phylum Streptophyta; class Magnoliopsida; order Poales; family Poaceae; genus Panicum; species Panicum miliaceum. The sequence goes on from CM064060.1 coordinate 32,084,109, forward strand.
TTAAAGCTCTTGGGAATTCCTCCCCTTCGACTGTCTCCAGAATATATGCATTCCCAGGGGCACATCGGCCGATTCTATACGGCCCTTCCCAAGTGGGTGACCATTTACCGAATTTGGGATCTTTAGATCCTATCGGCAGCACCAACTTCCATACCAAATCTCCTTGAGAGAACTGTTTAACTTTGACCTTTTTGTCATACCATCTGGCCACCCTTTTCTTGTTTTCTTCTATACTAATCAGGGCTCTCAACCGTAAACCCGCCGAATCGTCAAGTTCATCTTTCATGAGAAAGGAATAGTCATCGGCCGTTAACTCATCTTGTAACGATATACGTCTTGACCCTGTCCTTATCTCCCATGGCAAGACCGCCTCATGACCATAAACCAACTGATAAGGGATATTTTAGTGGCTCCATGACAAGCCATTCTGTATGCCCATAAAGATTCAGCCAAAGACATATGCCACTTCTTGGGTTGTTCTTCTATCTTCCTCTTGATTAGCTTGATTATCCCTTTGTTAGACGATTCTGCTTGGCCATTGGCTTGAGCATAGTATGGATAAGAGTTCAATAATTTAATCCCCATATCGGCGGCGAACTCTCCGAATTCTCCAGAAGTGAACATTGTCCCTTGATCAGTTGTGATGGTTTGAGGAATACCAAATCGATATATAATATGGCTTTTAACAAATTCAATCATATCGGCTGATGTCACGTTCCTCAGAGGAACTGCCTCCACCCACTTAGTAAAATAATCTGTAGCCACCAATATGAACTTATGCCCTTTGCTTGATGGAGGATGAATCTGTCTGATGAGATCTATTCCCCAACCTCTAAACGGCCACGGCTTAATTATTGGATTCATAGCCGATGCTGGCGCGCGCTGCACATTGCCAAACTTCTGACAGTCTTGGCATCCTTTGTAGTACTTGAAACAATCCTCAAGGATGGTCGGCCAGTAATATCCATTGTTCCGGATCATCCATTTCATTTTGTGAGCCGATTGATGAGCTCCACACACGCCTTCATGGATTTCTCCCATCAGCACTTTTGCTTCTTCCGTTCCCAAGCATTTGAGAAGAACTCCATCAATCGTCCGATAAAATAAATCATCCTCAAGCAACACATATTTTGTAGCCTGAAAACGTGTTCGCCGATCCACCTTTTGGGATGGATTTTTCAAGTAATCGGCGATCTCCTTTCGCCAGTCATCGGCCGCGAGCTCTAGCGCCATCGCTCCCTGAATCGGCCGATATCCAGAAGCATGTTGGGCCAGTCTGTTGGCTTCTTCATTATAATTCCTGGGGATATGCTCAATTATTGCAGACTTGAACTCTTTTAAAAGTTGGAGACAATCCTCATAATAAATCCTCAAGATATCATCCTTGCACTCAGATCGCCCCGTCGACTGCATCAGCTCTGACTTCCCTTAATAATTGGATGCCTTTCAGAACGGCCGATAACAAATAGTGCCTGAGCTTGGTACATGAAAAGTATAAGCACAAGCATAGTCGCTCCACCGAGGAATATCTTGTTTCGGCGTCTAAAAGTCTTCTGCTGACGTAGTATACCACTCGTTCTTTCCCCTCAAACTCCTGTACCAACGCCGTCCAATAGCCTGTTCATCAGCCGATAAATATAACTTGAACGGCTTACCAGGCTATGGTGGAACTAATACCGGAGGTGAAACCAGATACTGCTTGATATTCTCCAGTGCCTTGCGCTGTCCTTCTCCCCATATGAATTCCTGGTCGGGCTTTAATTTCAACAGAGGGGTAAAAGCCTGAATACGCCCTGACAGATTGGATATGAATCTTCTGATAAAATTGACCTTGCCATTGAGGGACTGTAGTTCAGTTTTATTTTGTGGGGCCACCACTCTGTTGATGGCGTCTATGGTCTTGCGGTTGACTTCTATCCCGCGCTCATGGACCATAAATCCTAAGAATTGCCCGGACGATACACCAAATGCACACTTGTTTGGGTTCATCTTCAACCCATGTTTCCTTGTGCACTCCAGTACTTCCTGTAAATCAGCCAGATGATCTTGGTGACCTTTTGACTTGACCACGACGTCATCTATATAAATTTCCACCGATGAACCAATGAGTTTGTGGAAGATGTAGTTCATGGCCCTCTGATATGTAGCGCCGGCGTTCTTCAACCCGAAAGTCATAACCACCCATTCAAATAAACCAAGATGACCTGGGCACCTGAAAGCCGTTTTCGAAATATCTTCCTCAGCCATTAATATCTGATTGTACCCGGCGTTCCCATCCATGAAACTTATGACTTTATGGCCTGCGGCAGCATCCACCAAGATATCGGCCGTCGGCATCGGATATCCATCCATCGGCGTAGCCTGATTTAAGTTCCTGAAATCGATGCACACACGTAATTTTCCATTCTTTTTGTATACAGGCACAATGTTAGAAATCCATTCGGCGTAGCGGCAGTGCCGAATAAATCCTGCTTCAATCAACTTTGTAATCTCGGCCTTTATATCAGGTAGAATCTTGGGGTTACACCGTCGTGCAGGTTGCTGATATGGCCGATATCCTGATTTTATAGGTAACCGGTGTTCAACAATAGACCGGTCTAGTCCTGGCATCTCATGATATTCCCAAGCAAAGCAATCCTTGAACTCTTTTAATAAACTTATCAATTTACATTTGTACTCAGGATCCAAATTGGCACTAATGTACGTCGGCCTTGATTTGCTGCTATCTCCCAAATCTACCATCTCTAATAAATCGGCCGACGTAAACCCATGCCCAAGCTTCCCATCTTCTCGGACGAGCTGATCCATTTATTCTGAATCTTCAGAGCCGACTGCTTGGATCGGCTGTAGACCGAAATCGGACACTTTCAGGAAGTCAGTGTCCCAAGTCCTGCCAGATATACACTTGACGTGCTCATAGCTCCACTGTTGCGTGTCGGCCGCTGCAATGCTGTAGAAGGAATTGGCAGCGACTATCTCTGTGCTGTCGCCGACCCATTGCACAAGGCATTGATGCATTGTAGATGGGACACAACAGTTTGCGTGTATCCAGTCGCGACAAAGCAGCATATTGTAGGACCCCTTGCCATTAATAATGAAAAAGGTGGTAGGGAGGGTCTTACTGCCGATGGTGAGGTCGACGCAGAGCGCTCCGCGGGCGGGCGACACGTTGCCTTCAAAATCTTTCAGCATCATGTCCGTCTTGGTGAGGTCTTCATCGCCCTTGCCCAGCTTGCGGAACATGGCATACGGCATGATGTTAACTGCAGCGCCTCCATCTACCAGTAATCTGGTGACGGGTCTTCCGTTGACATAGCCTTTGAGAAACAGCGCTTTAAGATGCTGTCGTTTTTCCTCTTCTGGTTTCTCAAACGTAGCCGTCATCGGCTCCAACACTAGTTGTGCCATTTGTTCCTCTTCTGTTCTTGTTATTTTATCCCGATCGTTGGGCTCCATGAACTCCATCGGCAGTATGAACACCATATCAACTTCGGCCGCCGATTCTTGGTTGTTTGCTTCTTGATCATGTTTCTTTGGGCGCCACACTCGAGACTTGACATTTCTTTTTTCTTGCACCTGTCTCTGTTCTTCTTCTTGATGGTCCCACTAGCGTAGGCGTTGGATCCTCCGCTTCTGGGATCTGGATAAGCCATCGGGACACCACCTGGGATTTGCTGGTTTGGCCGATGATCTGGCGTGTTCCCAATCTGGTTCCTTTCCTAGGGGATCCTCGTCCGATACCCTGTCATCGGCCATCTCTTCCAGCCGATCGTGCGCGCTGATCCTGCCCCCCAGTCCATCCCGCTGGCCGATCTTGCTTTTTGACCGGTGGTGCTGGTCAACTCTGCCCCCCAGCCGATCATGCACCGAAACGCGTTGTTCTTCTCGTCCGCGCCGATTTCTGCTGATCGACTCTGATCCTCTGTCCCAAGAGTGTGGCCTCGGGCGATCGTTGCAGCTTAATCCGTTACACTCCGGACAGTTATCGGCAGACGGCAATCTGATGTCGTTATCCCAGCAGTGGATGAAGAACGGACATTGCCAGTGATCTTCATGCCGGTGCATCATCTCTTCCTGGTATCTTGCTCGTTCTTGCTGCTGCCGATACTTACTGAGTAAGAATTGGGAAGTGACGGGCTTGCGTGGTCGTTCTGGCCCCCGCCTGTTCCTTCTGATTTCTTCCGTCGTGATCTGCCTCCTGGGGTCGACGGCGCCGCCTCTTCTCGCCGATTCTGATGTCAGCACCTTAGTTTGACTTGAGTCCCCTCCAGCGTTAACCATGTTGGCCGGGAAGGGATGCTGATCTATCTTCATCGGTTTTGCCGATTTAGCTGGAGTTTCGAATTTAAGCCGTCCCTGCTCGATGGCCGATTGGATCTGCTGACGGAAGACTTTACATTCATTTGTTTTATGAGAAGTAGTGTTGTGCCACTTGCAGTATTTCATCTTCTTAAGTTGATCGGCCGTAGGGATGGTGTGATGCTGAGATAGTTTAATCTGCCCTTCCTGAAGCAATAGATCAAAAATTTTATCGGCCTTTGACGTGTCAAAGCCGAATGTCTCTGCCTCCTTCTTGCCAAAGGGGCATGATATCGGTTTTTTCCCTTTGACCCATTCTGCCAGGCCGATTTCCTCTTCCGCATCTGATTCAGATCCTTCCAAGTATGCCACCTTCTTTTGGAAGTTCCTCCGCTGTTCAAATGGTCGGACCTCTTGTCCTGACAATCGGTGAACGATCTGGCTTAGGCTTTCAAACTCTTGGGCAGCATATCGTTCTTTGATTTGTGGCAGGAGGCCTTGGAAGGCGATATCGGCCAGCTGTGCGTCGGTCAGAGCCAGACTGTAGCATTAGTTCCTGATTTCTCTGAACCTCTGTATATATCCCATCACTGGTTCATCGCTCCTCTGCCTGAGGCTGGTCAAATCTGAGAGCTTCATCTCGTGTACTCCTGCGTAGAAGTACCTGTGGAATTGTTTCTCCAGATCGGCCCATGTAACGACGGAATTTGGCGGCAAGGTGGTGAACCACTGGAAGGCCGATCCGGACAGGGACGATGAAAATAAACGCACCCTCAGAGCATCTTGCGTGGCAGCTTCTCCGCACTGGATGATGAATCGGTTGATATGCTCCACAGTGGATGTATCGTCCGTCCCCGAGAACTTGGTGAAATCAGGAACTTTGTAGCGGTGTGGGAACAGCAGCAAGTCATAGGCCGATGGATACGGCGTCTTGTAAGTGTAAGTTTGAACTTTTGGCTTCAATCCAAACTGATCCTGGATTACTTCTGCTATTCTTGCCGTCCAGTCCACCTGCTGCTGATGAGCAGCTGTTCGCGGCGCGGGCATGTGCTGAAGGGCTGGTACGGTCGGGTGATGAATCGGCGAATTTTGCTGAACGGCCGATAGTTGATGGCGAAACGAGTCTGCACCCCCATCGTACGTCACCGCTGGCGCCGTGCCTCTGAACGCTTCTACAGTGCTTGCCCCCCTGCCGATTTCTGATAAGATCGGCTGATACTGGGGAACCGTCGGTCGGGCGGCCGATTGGTATGGCACCTGGGTTGAATAACTTCCATACCCGTTCGCTGGCTCAGGAAAATACGCTGTCGCTGATGTTCCCCAAGGCGCTGAGCTCGTAGGCAGTGACTGCACAGAAGCAATCTGAACGGGTTGAAGCGGTGTCTGTGATGGGAGACATGGTGCACCGCTGTATCTCGGAGACGCCGGGAGCAGTGGAGAGTTGTACCCCTCGCGTTGCGTCAATATCGGCTGAGGAGCCGATTGGGACGTGTATGGTAAGCTTCTGGCTGGCAGAGTGGTCGGTGGGGCATATGCCGGTCCCTGATAGCCTTGGACTGCTCCGTTGGCCAGAGAGCTGACGACGGCGTTATACACCGTGTTGGTCATCACTGAGGATTTGTCAATGAACGCCTGATACACGGACTGTTGAATCATCTCTGACATCTTGCCCGAGTCCTCAGCAATGGTGATGTGGCGAGGCGCTAGAATAGGAGCCTTCTTGACTGCCTCCCCGCTTCTGGTACGACTGAACGACTGGAGGTACATCTTCTTGTAATCTTCTAGATGTTTGGCCAATTCTTCCCTCTGGTCGTCCTTGAGATCTGCTTTTGTGACCTCAATGATGTTGCTGTCCGAGATTTCTGCGTTTTTCGACATTTCAGATCTTGGATGGTCCCACCGGGCGTGCCAAAAGTATGTTGGCGCTAAAATCGGCCGGATAGGAATCGGTCGATGGTCTTCAGCGTCGGACACACGACCCGGGAGAATCTGCTTAGCTCCTGTTCGGGTTATCGCCCTGGTGCGGTTCGCGCGGCGTGCCAGTCAATCTGACCTGTTGATTGACAAGGAATTAAAGTATTAAATTCCAGGCGCGTCGATCGGCTGGAGTTCCGATCCGTCCTGAGGAGCGCGTCGGCGGTGAATCGGCCGATTTGCTGTAGGGATGATAGGCTATGGGTCAGCCGATAATCGTGTGGTAATCGTAAAGAAAACTGCTGGAGCGATCTAAACGATTACTACAGGAGCAACACTTGAAATAGATCTAATCGGCTGTATGATGATAAATCAAAGAAGGACAATGACGAAGCCGATTACTCTGATCTCAAGCTGGATAACTGGTGATAATACTAGAACAACAGGTAAAACTTGCAATTCTAGTAAATATCGATAACTGGTGAATAAATCCAAACGAAACCACAGCGATGCGCCCGTAGTTAAAGCTCGGTATTACTCGGTAAGCGGAACCTACCAATTGGCCGGAGATCAAGTTGATGCAGCCCTGCCAATCCGTACGAACTCGTGGAAGAAGAAAATATTGGCGAAGTCGTCGACTTGAAAGTAAATTGCTGGAAAAGTAGAAGTATTATTGTTGATTGATGTGTTGATATCCTTCTCAAGACCCTGACGACTCCTATTTATACCCTAAAGCTAGGACTCCTGGTCGATCATGACTTGTTACAACCTTATTTAAATTACTATATCTATACGAACTTTAAAAAGGAAACGGACTCCCGCAGAATCTTCCGCCGCCGCTCCCTAATCCAATCAGGATTTCCTTCAATTGTTCCCCGACCGACTTAGCGTGCCCCCTTTGACCAACTTTTGACCAGGACCCTCTGAAATAGTCCCATCCTGCTGGCGTAGGCTGTATCACCAATCGACCGATTTCCAACTGTTACCTCAATCGGCCGATTCCTTTCTGTAGCCTTCAGATCTGTCGCATCGGCCAATCTTCTCCTCCTGACGCCGATTCAACACGTGTTAAAATCTGGCGTCAACAGATCCCCAAGGCAAAGGGTTCCGGAGACCTGCTCTTCCGTTCGCCGGTACATGCCGGCGCTCAGGATGGAGAAGGCTACGGTGGCGGCGTAGCAGCGAGAAGAGGTGAAAACCCTAGGTTTTGATATGATTCTGGTGGAGGCCGATGGTCATATATATAGGGAAGCCAAACCGACCTCGCGTCACGTTAGCGATCTTACGGTGGCGGCGCAGCAGCGAGAAGAGGCAAAAACCCTAGGTTTTGATATGATTAAAGTGGAGGCCGATGGTCATATATATAAGGAAGCCAAACCGACCTCGCGTCGCATTAACGATCGAAGCCGATTAGGTTTAGGGTTTAGGTTTCCATATCTCGCAGACTTAGAGCCCAATTCACCAAATATAAAAACTGCAAAAGGAAGCCGCACCCCCGGGTGCACAGAAGCAATCTGAACGGGTTGAAGCGGTGTCTGTGATGGGAGACATGGTGCACCGCTGTATCTCGGAGACGCCGGGAGCAGTGGAGAGTTGTACCCCTCGCGTTGCGTCAATATCGGCTGAGGAGCCGATTGGGACGTGTATGGTAAGCTTCTAGCTGGCAGAGTGGTCGGCGTGGCATATGCCGATCCCTGATAGCCTTGGACTGCTTCGTTGGCCAGAGAGCTGACGACGGCGTTATACACCGTGTTGGTCATCACTGAGGATTGGTCGATGAACGCCTGATACACGGACTGTTGAATCATCTCTGACATCTTACCCGAGTCCTCAGCAATGGTGATGTGGCGAGGTGCTAGAATAGGAGCCTTCTTGACTGCCTCCCCGCTTCTGGTACGACTGAACGACTGGAGGTACATCTTCTTGTAATCTTCTAGATGTTTGGCCAATTCTTCCCTCTAGTCGTCCTTGAGATCTGCTTTTGTGACCTCAATGATGTTGCTGTCCGAGATTTCTGCGTTTTTCGACATTTCAGATCTTGGATGGTCCCACCGGGCGTGCCAAAAGTGTGTTGGTGCTAAAATCGGCCGGATAGGAATTGGCCGATGGTCTTCAGCGTCTGACACACGACCCGGGAGAATCTGCTTAGCTCCTGTTCGGGTTATCGCCCTGGTGCGGTTCGCGCGGCGTGCCAGTCAATCTGACCCGTTGATTGACAAGGAATTAAAGTATTAAATTCCAGGCGCGTCGATCGGCTGGAGTTCCGATCCGTCCCGAGGAGCGCGTCGGCGGTGAATCGGCCGATTTGCTGTAGGGACGATCGGCTATGGGTCAGCCGATAATCATGTGGTAATCGTAAAGAAAACTGCTGGAGCGATCTAAACGATTACTACAGGAGCAACACTTGAAATAGATCTAATCGGCTGTATGATGATAAATCGAAGAAGAACAATGACGAAGCCGATTACTCTGATCTCAAGCTGGATAACTGGTGATAATACTAGAACAATAGGTAAAACTTGCAATTCTAGTAAATATCGATAACTGGTGAATAAATCCAAACGAAACCACAGCGATGCGCCCGTAGTTAAAGCTCGGTATTACTCGGTAAGCGGAACCTACCAATTGGCCGGAGATCAAGTTGATGCAGCCCTGCCAATCCGTACGAACTCGTGGAAGAAGAAAATATTGGCGAAGTCGTCGACTTGAAAGTAAATTGCTGTAAAAGTAGAAGTATTATTGTTGATTGATGTGTTGATATCCTTCTCAAGACCCTGACGACTCCTATTTATACCCTAAAGCTAGGACTCCTGGTCGATCACGACTTGTTACAACCTTATTTAAATTACTATATCTATACCAACTTTAAAAAGGAAACGGACTCCCGCAGAATCTTCCGCCACCGCTCCCTAATCCAATCAGGATTTCCTTCAATTGTTCCCCGACCGACTTAGCGTGCTCCCTTTGACCAACTTTTGACCAGGACCCTCTGAAATAGTCCCATCCTGCTGGCGTAGGCTGTATCACCAATCGGCCGATTTCCAACTGTTACCTCAATCGGCCGATTCCTTTCTGTAGCCTTCAGATCTGTCGCATCGGCCAATCTTCTCCTCCTGACGCCGATTCAACACGTGTCAAAATCTGGCGTCAACAGATCCCCAAGGCAAAGGGTTCCGGAGACCTGCTCTTCCGTTCGCCGGTGCCTGCCGGCGCTCGGGATGGAGAAGGCTACGGTGGCAGCGCAGCAGCGAGAAGAGGTGAAAACCCTAGGTTTTGATATGATTCTAGTGGAGGCCGATGGTCATATATATAGGGAAGCCAAACCGACCTCGCGTCACGTTAGCGATCTTATGGTGGCAGCGTAGCAGCGAGAAGAGGCGAAAACCCTAGGTTTTGATATGATTAAAGTGGAGGCCGATGGTCATATATATAAGGAAGCCAAACCGACCTCGCGTCGCATTAACGATCGAAGCCGATTAGGTTTAGGGTTTAGGTTTCCATATCTCGCAGACTTAGAGCCCAATTCACCAAATATAAAAACTGCAAAAGGAAGCCGCACCCCCGCAAGGCGAGGGGCCAGATTTCTACGGACCATTCACGCGTCCATCATGCGCCCACGCCCTTCGCCCCGCCCCACCCTGCCCGGCGAGGCGTGGCGCGCGCGCGCATGTGGTGTTTCTCTTCTCTCCCCCATCACATAGCTTGGAGGGATGGAGACAACCTCCATATTAATGTTGGCCATCCCACTCCTCCACTAGCAAGGTGGGACTAAACTTGCACCACTTCCTCTTGGACACATGGGCATTTGAGATTTTTGGAATTTCTGAATTTGCAAATAGGCCAAGCCCACTAAAATTCCAGCATGTAGTTCTGTACTGTAACCGACTCTGGTAAAAACCACCCGTTCAGGAAACGAAGGTTGCTGGCTGGTGTGGTCTGTGGAACCTGAAGAATACTGTACTGTATGTCCTTGTCCTTTTTCTATTCCCCCTGTATTATTTTCACTTGCTGCCAATAGGAAACCGGCAGATTCCAATTATTATAAGCCTTCATTTAAGCACAACAATGTAGTATAAAATCTGTACGGAGGCAGCTGCCTGCTACATGTGGGTTGCACCACTATGGAAACTGATTGTTCGCCATTGTTTGCCGTGTGCCCAAAACTTTACCGTGCGCAAAATATCGGGCACACGACAAAGAGCCTCTGTGCCGTGTGCTAAACGAAAAACACACGGCAAAAATAAAGCACGCGGTAAACTTACTCTTTGCCATGTGCCCTATGACACCCACACGGCAAAGAAGTTGTTTGCCGTGTGCCTACTAACCAACACACGGCAAACAAAAAGTTTGCCGTGTGCCATGCCCCCGACACACGGTAATAATTAAACACGTGCCCGGCCCGGTCGACGGACATTAGGAGGGGGCCCGGCCGTTAGTATTTGCCGTGTGCCTAACGAAGGCACACGGCAAAGTAGTGTGTTTGCCGTGTGCCTCGTAGCAGCGCACCACATATTAGAGTGTTTGCCGTGTGCCTGCTACTAGCACACGACAAAAGGGTGGCTTTGCCGTGTGCTAGTGGTAGGCACACGGCAAAGAAATAATAAAAAATATACTTCTGCCCTCCAAACTTTTTCTCCACTCCATATACATTGCTTGGTACTCCATGTTCCAATTTGGTGCATTTCTCGAATTGTTTGCTATATTTAGCAAATTTATTGCATTCATTGGATTTTTTATAAGTCAAATTTGAACTGCAAGTGCATGAAATAATAGAATAAAGTGGGTGAAAAAATTATATTCATGATAGTGAGTCCAGTGTAAGGCCTTATCCAGTAGTTGAAACGAAATTTCGAAAATCATGTTCACGAAACATTACCACGAATGTGGAGCCGAATAGTTTTTAAATTCTATAAAATTCAAATGAAGTCTGAAAATCATGAGACTTGTCAATATCTCATGCTATCATGTGTGAAGTCTGTGATAATAATTTGAGAAGGTTTCACACATTTTATCACGTAAGATGCTCGTAAACTGAAGCTTACCCGAAGAAGATCCATATAGAAGAGAAAGATGTGGTCAGATTTCATGGCGCAATAACATTCAAATTTGAGTTTGACTTCTAAACTTTTTCTATAGGCAATAGACAACATAGATTGCTTCATGTTAAATTTTGGTATGTTTTTGGATCCGTTTGATAATTTTAATCTATCAACTGCAATTATACTATTTAATGATATAAATTGAATTTGATCTATAAGTACATAAAATAATAGAATATAGTGAGTGCAAAAATTATATTCATGTTATTGATTCCAGTGTAAGGCCTTATCTTAATTTTCAAAAGAAAATTTGAATACCGTGTTCAAAAAATAATGCGAAAAGGAAGTTTTGTTTGCATGAAATAATGGTGGGGGACGTTCGGACGTCCGAACGTCCCTTTGCCGTGTGCCGGGTCCCAGGCACACGCCAAAGTCACATCTTTGCCGTGCGCCTTGGATCTAGGCACATGGCAAAATTCATTTTTTGACTTACCACGCACACCCCTCCCTCTCCCTCACTTATCTCACTTCCGCATCCTTTATGCTAAGGAGTTATCTCGGAATGTGGTTGCTGAAATGGAAAAATTGGCTCCTATGTTGCTTTATAAGTTGGAGAAGATTTTTCCACCCGGCTTTCTCAATCTGATGCAGCATATGATTGTGCACCTCCCGTATGAGAAACGAATGGGGGGTGGGGGGGCTTGTGCATGGTCGTTGGTGCTATTCAATTGAGAGACAACAAAAGGTTCTTCGAACCAAATGTAAGAACAAGTGCAAAATTGAAGCTTCCATGGCAGAGGCACACTGTACTGAGGAGGTCTCAAACTTCACAATAAAATACTATGCTGACACCCTTCCTAACCTGCATAATCCACCCCCTCATTACAATGCCAACGAAAATGAATCGAACCTCAGCCTCTTCGGAGGGCAACTCAGTAGTGCAAGCGTTGCGACTCCTAAGAACTTGCAACATGCAGAGTTCTGCACTATTATGATGTATGTGTTGACCAACCTTTCTGAAGTAGAGCCGTACATTCAGTAAGTTCTCAACAAACTAGTTCTCGATTATTTCTAGCGTATGATCACTATTCTGCATGTAACCCCCCTCGATTTTCTTTTCGTTCGTATAGAGAATTTACTCAACAATTCTAGCGGGAAATAGGGCACCGATCCCGCAGCAAGTCAATACACTTCTTAACAAGGGTGCAGGATGTGGATCGCCCGACTTCATTTCTTGGTTCAAACAAAAGGTACGATCATTCTGGAGCTCGTACTTTTTGTTTGACACTTCAAGTTCCTCGTACATGCGAATAATTTAACGAACTATCATGCTTCTACTTGTAGGGCCTAAATGATGTGTCCTTGAGTCTCGATTTGAGACAGGTTGCCAATGGATGTGCCTATAGGGTCATGTCATACTCCGGCTATGATGTGAATGGATATCGCTTTCACACCAAAAGCCACGATCAGAGTTGGCCCAATCGGAGAACCACAAATTTTGGAGTTTGTACGACAGCCCAAGATGGGGCCGAGTATTATGGAATAATTGAAGAAATATAGAAACTCACGTTTCATGGTTGCAAACCTCTTAAGCCCATCGTATTCAAATGCCATTGGTTTGATCCTAACAAAGTACGACTGACCCTTAATCTTGGACTAGTCAAAATTCGTCAGTCATCTGTCTATTCAGGAGACGATGTCTATATTTTGGCTCAACAAGCCACACAAGTTTATTATCTCTCATACTCGTGCAAAACCACCAATCGTATTAAGGGTTGGGACGTTGTGTACAAGGTATCGCCACATGGTAAACTACCTCTCCCAAACAATGAAGATTACAATATAGACCCAGTCACATATGACAGAGTTCTTTCAAGAAGATGGGCTACAAGGGTGTTTTGAGATAGACTTAACCGGAGCCATCGAAATGGAAGTAGACGATGATGAAACGGTTGACGACGAGGATGTTGGAGATGAGGTTCATAATGCGAAGGACGTACTATTCCTTGAAAAATTACAATTAGGGCTCGATGAAGATGAGAGTCCTCCGTCGGAGCACATGCCTAATTTTGATCTCCACATGCGTGATAGTGATGATGAGACTTATGATCCAGCTTATCCCGATCAAGAGGATTATTTCTAATACATGTATGATCCGTTTATTTTGCTTCTGTTTCTAATTACGTTTTGTTTATACGTGCTGATTGGTTTACTGTTTTTAATTGCAGGTGATTGAAGAAAGATGGTGGGCAGCGGATTAGCGCGAAAATGAGCGTCTACTTTCAGAAGAATGATGCCAAGTTCCGATGAAGCTGGGGGGTCCGTCGCTAGGGGTACCCGAGGCAACGGTCGAGGGAAGGGTGGCCCCAAGCGTGGAGGGAAGGGTCGCAAGGGTCGACCGACTCGGTCTGTACAGCCGCCTTTGCCTCAGGAGTCGGAGGAGGAGGAGGAGGAGCAGGAGGAGGAGGAGGAGGAGGAGGGGGAGGAGGAGGAGGAGGAGCAGCAGCAGCAGGAGGAGGAGGAGGAGGAGGAGAGGAGGAGGAGGAGAAGGAGGGGGAGGAGGACACGACAGGGGGTACGCCGGCCGCTATCTGGTTGTGAGGTCCCTCGCGACTCCCGGACAGGCCGATACCTCTTGCCGGACGCCTGGTGATTCGACCCTGTGCGCCAATGTAAGTAATTTTATATGTTATCACTACTTTTTCATTTCATAACTTGAAGATCACAATAGAAACTAATATTTTATCTTAATCACTTTTAGCAGGAGATGGAAAGTAGTCACCCCAGGTGTTCACAAACGCAAGGTGAACGACATCCTGGATCTTTTGTGTAGGGAGCACTTTACAGGCCAGGTCCACATTGGTGGAAGGTACGAGCCGGTCTGGATGTGGGAGCACTACCGCACCGCCCCCGATCAACTCGATCGAGGAGACAGGTGCTTCACCAACAAGGCGGAGCGGCTGGTGGCAGAGCTGTGGGTAAGTCTTCCTCGAATTTATTGAACATATTTCTAATAATGACTATATACTTCATGTTTATATGTAGGATTTCTACAGGTGTGAGCCCGAGCACGAGGAGGCGGCAAATGTTGTGGCTCACAATCGATGTGTTAAGCTTGTGAAGGACATGCATTACGAGGTGCAAGTCCAGTGTGTTGTAAACTATGGCGCTATGTTCCTTCGCTAGAAGATAAAAATGAAAGAGGCAAAAGATTTGAAGCTGATCCGGGAGCAATACTTGAAAGTAAATTAGATTTATTCTCAGATTAAATACATCGCTTAATTTGATCTTCTTACATCTCAGTCACTTGATCATGTGTAGGTGCCTGCGTGGTGGTGTCGTAATGATTTCCAGTGCTAGGAACGCATAGTGGACACGTGGTTCACACCCGAGTGGGAGGAGAAGCACAACGCTAGCCGAGAGCGGCATTTGCTGATGCCAGGTCCAGCACACCATCAAGGCAACCTTAGCAACGAGGAGTACAAGGCTAGATGGGTATGCAGATCATTTCTTTATTCTAACACTTATTTCTGCATAATTTGTAATTAACTTGCTATTTTTGGTAGTCTCACACACATGGAGGCGCTGAATGTCCCGAGTTTGTGGGATGGGATTTGGACCACAAGGGCAAGGCGTTTGAGGTCACCTACAACCCGGACGACCCGCCCTCGGCGTACAACAACCCCTCTGTCTACACCCGCATCAATGCGTACATAGAGGCGGGAAGGCAGGTCCATGAGCCAGAGTGGGATCCGAGCGCCCACCCTCTTGATGGCGAGATCATCATGAGGGTTGGAGGAGGCAAGAAGCATGGCCGGTACTATATAGGCGACGGCACTCTAGACACGGCCAGTACTCCCACTCTCACCCAGGTTTGAGCAAGGAGCACGAGCAGTAGCCCGGCCATACGCCCATGGCTATCCGCGGCACAACAACAAGTGCAGGAACTTCAGGTTATTTCTGATTTATTTATCAGTCATTCAATTTGTACATATATTTGATTTCCACTGTAATATTAAGATGAGAAATTGTAGGCCCAGCTGGCGGTGCAAGCGGCAGAATACGAGGCGAGCTGGCCGAAGAGAGAAGGCGAAGAGAGGAGTGGGAGGCGAGGCAGTTTGCCGAGATGAGCAACCTGTTTAGTTACGTTCGAGGCCTTTCTGTTCAAATGGGTCAACCTTCACTGCCACCGATGATGTTACCTCTGCCTCCGGCTCCTAGAACTCCTCATGTAAGCCACTTGACAACCTTGTAGATTCATTTCAAGTATTAGAGATTAAGAGAACATAGAAACTTACAGTCACTTAAAGACTTCGATGAAATTTTGAAGGTTCTAGATTATAACTTAAAGAACTTGATTCTTATCTTACTTGCAATATATTTTTCTTTCTGCAGAATCAATCGACCGTGGCATCGAATACACCAGAGGCGTCCCCGGGCTTCTCACCAACCTTCCCGGCACAACAGTTGTTCCCACCTCCGCCCGGCCCACCGCCGTTCAACCCACCTCAGTGACGTGTTTCTTGTTTTGAACTTATTGTGAACTTGTGGTACTTGTTATGACTTGTGGATGATGGAATGCTTGTTGTGACTTATGAAACTAGTGATTTTATGTATATCTAGTGCGTGCGATGCTTGTTGTGACATATTAATAATATCTGTTATGTTTGTTTGAGTGGGGATCATTATACGGAAAAAAATAGAAAATGTCCGGCCACTTTGCCGTGTGCAATGACCATAGCACACAGCAAAGTGGCCATTTCTGCCATTCTGGACAATGTGTTTGCTGTGTGCTATACTGGGCACACGGCAAAGTAACCACTCTTTGCCGTGTGTATGGGGTAAGGCACACGGAAACACACGGCAAAATTTGTATCTTTGTCGTGTGCTAGATCCACGACACACAGCAAAGCCCTCCGTTAGCATGCTGGCGTCGTCTGGCGCTGTCTGTTACTTTTTTTTGCCGTGCGCCGCATAAAACATACGGCAAAGGTGTTTGCCGTGTGCCCAATAAAAGGCTCACGGCAAAGTCGGCTTTGCCGTCGGGGCAGGCTGCCGTCGTGCCTTTGCCGTCGGCTGCGCACAGCAAAGCCTTTGCCGTGTGCAAGGAGGGCTTTGCCGTGTGCCCCTGGCACACAGCAAACTACTGGAATCCAATAGTGCACGGATACTTTGCAGTCGATCTGTTTCTCTCCTGGCGATCTGCCAAAGTACCAGTTCCCAACAGCCTCTGCAATGGTCTGTTCCACACCGAAAGGACAAAAAGAACAATCAGAAGGGGGAGAAAAAGAGGCCGTGCTCTGCTATTGCAGACTTGCAGTGTAGGTCTGTAGGATTCAGTGGTTGGGTAGACCTTTACCTGGTTACCAAGCCTGGGTGAAATCTGTGAATTCCATGAGACGTTGAGCTGCGTTTGACAGTGGGTGAAGCATGAATCGACGTACAGACCCCGCACGCTTCTATCTTCTGCAACCTTCACCTCACTGACGAACGTATCCCTGAATCCTGCAAGACACGGGCAAGGATGGAAACAACTCGTGTCACATAAAACACGATGGTCGGCAGATGGAGGTACAGAAATTAGAGAGATTGACAAGCTAGCCAGGCTGACCATGCAGCACGTCAATTTGTTCGGAGCTGCAGTTCTGAATGTTATATTTGCACTTCGATCATGAGTCTCCAGGATAGGATCCGTCCGGCGCGAGAACGCTTCTGATCTGGAAAGCATAAGCAGTTTTACATCAGT
This sequence comes from Panicum miliaceum, assembly GCA_032594955.1. Lineage (NCBI taxonomy): Eukaryota > Viridiplantae > Streptophyta > Magnoliopsida > Poales > Poaceae > Panicum > Panicum miliaceum. The sequence goes on from CM064060.1 coordinate 32,101,107, forward strand.
TACGACGTTACCAATCTGACAAGTACAGGCAAAAACAATAATACTGCAATCACCTGCCAAGAATCATACGCTGAGTTCAGAATAAACGTGGGGGTGCTGATGCTCTTGATAAGCTCAGCCCGAAAGAAACACCGGAGCAAAGGCCACACATGTTAGTAAATGAACTTTGGAGCAAGCAAATCGATCAAGGAGAACTGAATCCGTAGACGATGGGCAGCTATCTCTGTCGGATCTTTCGTCTTTGTCAGGCAGTCCTGGTGCAAAATTCTGCTAACATTCTGCAACAAAAATTCTGAAAATTAACCCAATTACGTAGTACCATTTGTTCACTACCTTGCATGCTGCACATATGGAAACAGTTTCATCTCATGCATCCCAAAAGAAACAAGCCAGAAGGTGAAAACAACTCCAGTCCATAGCTAACCTGAAGGTGAACAGTCCCATTGAAGATCGACCGCATAAGCCTTTGTCCCGATAAATCCTTTCTGCTGAGGAAAACTCATTCTTAATTTAGTAAAAGTACAAATGCTGCTGTGCAAGTGAGTTATACACTGACTGTACACTAACGTTCAGAGCCTTACATATCAAGAAAGAATCCAGCATCTGGAAGGCATTTAACTGAAAAGTTCTGTGGGAACTTTGCGCGGAAATTATCGCAGTGCAGTAGCGTAGCTAGACCACCAGCAGAACAGCCGGCTAGCAAGGCCTGAAAAGAGTAGAACAGGATGAAGTTGTACTTGGCTCTGCAGCTCACGACTAGCGCTTAGATTGCCAGAAGGCTTAATAGACTACTTCTTTGGCCGTGTCCATTCCTTTTTGTTTGAGTTCATCGACAACTGCTTCACAGATGCGCAATCCTCTGAAGAACAGCTTGGTTCCATTCTACATCAATCGCCATTACAAACCAACATCAGTCTGAGGAATTGAGATAGGCAGCTCATATCTTCAGAGCGGTCACCTGATGATATTCACTCTCTGCGTCTCCGGAAAATGACGCCCCATCGCAATATCTCATAAAAACTTTGTTCCAGTTGTGGAAATCTGATCACGGATCACACGACAGTTGAAATGTGGGGAAAGACAAGTTCAGACGGCAGAAGAATCAAAACTCCAATCCAAAAGCATTGCAGCGTCTACTTTAGCCCATAACGTATAGGGACATGGAATGTGACGTATAGCCGGCCAATAATAGATGCTCTCAGAAAGAAGCACACGCTGTGCATTGCTGGAGACTGATAAGGGCATGAAAGAAGCACCTTCTCGACGTACCGGGATTCTGTGGGCGTTTGCTGCTCAGTATCCCATCGAAATCCATTGGTCTCATATACTTGGACGAACCATATTCGATCACAATACGCGCGGAACAGCTTTCTGTGGTGCTGCACCAAGCTCCTCCCTGGGATCATTCATCAGCGGAAAATAAGTAAGTAGAGTCGCTTCCCTTAAACTGACTAGACAACTTGATGATCATCCGTGGCGGAGTCTTTGAGGTGCATCTTACTTATGATCAGAAAACGCAGCAGTTTCCAACCGTCAGACTAGGTTCGGTTACCTGAAGATAGACGATCCAGCTGCTCGATCCGGAACCGAAGCCTCGCTGCAGGTGGTAGGCCGGCGGAGTCCCGTCCAAGCACACTGCAACACATGCATAGGCCATGAAGAACAAGCTCCAGATATATACAGAAATACCTAGGAAGGAAATGATGGTAGGTTGAATATGTTAGGTGTACATGAATGGTTGCACTAAGAACACCTAGATCTATAGGGAGCATGAACTGAATCGGGTAGATGCTTCACCGGGCACATAGTTGGTGGCTCTCGATGAAGATATGACGGCGGCCCTGTAGTGGACGCCGTGTAGTGGATGCCGAGTAGTGGACGCCAAGGCTCGGCGATGGCAGCGGTGAAGAGGATGCTGACGCCTTTGGTGGCTCGGCCTTCACGTCGCTCCCACGCACTGGAGATCGGTTCTCTTGAGAATGTAGGGTTTGGGGCTAAACTCCACAGAAAAACGCTGGTTCCGTGGAGGCGCGTCCCTCCCCTTTATTGTGTGCGCGGTGGAATGGGGGACTGAACCAACGTGTGGATAAGACCTCCGATCAGGGCGCGATTAGGGTCCACTAACCCCTTAAGACTTGGGCTAAACTGGTAGCCTCGAGATTATCCAACATTCTCCCCTTAATCTTGAGGCTAAAACGTCATAAGCCCTTTCAAGAATGAAACTCAGTACTAGAGCAATGTGTCACAATAATTAGTCAATAGAATTACTGGACCTCATTACTCATAGCACTTCATCCCAAATTGATCGGATAATCACATAATACTTTATGGGAGTTGGTTCTATAGATGGTCCTCTTTGTCCAGAATCAGAGGCTTTCCAGTAAATCCGTGCCGGCTACATGATTACAAAAATTACTGGGTGGTAAGCCTTTAGTAAGTGGATCTGTAAGCATAAATTCGGTATCGATGTGTTCAATCTTAATTGTTTGATCCTGGACTCCATCTTTCACAACATGATACTTAATGTCGATGTGTTTGGGAGAGACACTTGACTTGTTGTTACTTGAATAGAACACTGCGGGTTGATTGTCGCAGTACAAAAGCAGTGGTTGATTGCCGTCAACCACTCTTAATTCCGGAATAAAATTCTTTAGCCATACAGCCTGTCCGGTAGCTTCAAAACATGCCACGTACTCAGCCTGCATTGTCGATGATGCACTGACTCACTGTTTGGAGCTTTTCCACGATATAGCTCCTTCTACGAGGGTGAATATATAACCTGACGTGGATTTCTTATCATCAACACACCCCGCAAAATCAGCATCAGAATAACCGACAACCACAAGTTTATCGGACTTTCTATAAGTAAGCATGTGATTTTTAGTACCTTGCAAATAGCGTACTACTTTCTTAACAGCTTTCCAGTGGTCCCATCCTAGATTCTTTTGATATCTGCCTAATACTCCGGTAACATAAGCCAAATCAGGACGAGTACATACTTGAGCATACATTATGTTTCTGACAGCTGAAGCGTAAGGCACAGCCTTCATTTGATCGATCTCATATTGAGTCTTTGGACTTTGAAACTTCCCAAACTTATTGCCCTTCACAACAGGAGCAGGCATGGCAGAGCATTTATGCATATTGAATCTCTTTAGTACTCTGTCAATGTATGCCTTCTGAGATAATCCTAATACACTTTTGGACCGACCTCGGTGAATTTCAATACCAAGAACATAAGATGCTTCACCAAGATCCTTCATGTCAAAATTTGACGATAGAAACCTTTTGATCTCAAGCAGCATATTAATGTCACTGCTGGCCAATAATATATTGTCAACATAAAGAATAAGGATAGTAAATTTACTCCCCTTGAATTTAACATAAATACAGTTATCAACTGAATTTTCTTTAAACCCGATTCTCCTTATGACTTCATCAAACTTTAAATACCATTGTTTGGATGCCTATTTCAGGCCATATATTGATTTCTTTAATTTGCACCCTAAATGTTCTTTGCCTTCCACAACAAAACCTTTTGGTTGAGTCATGTACACATTTTCTTCTAAATCTCCATTCAGAAATGCGGTTTTCACATCCATCTGATGTAACTCTAAATCATAATGTGTTGTAAGTGCCATAATTATTCTAAAAGAATCTTTAGTTGAGACAGGCGAAAAGGTTTCATTATAATCAATTCCTTCTCTCTGTGTAAATCCTTTCGCCACAAGTCTTGCTTTATATCTTTCAACGTTTCCTTTGGAGTCACGTTTGGTCTTCAAGACCCATTTACAGTCTATTGTGTTGGCTCCATTAGGAATTTCTACTAAATCCCAAACTTTATTTATATCCATGGACTTAATTTCATCTTTCATTGCTTCAAACCACTTGGATGAGTTTTCATCCTTCATGGCCTCCTTATATGAACTTGGATCGTCTGCCTTCCCAATGTCATTTGCATCTTCATTCATATAAACCTTGTAATCTTGTGGGATTGCAGATCTTCTTTCTCTTTGTGATCTCCGGACTTGTTCAACAGCCGGCTCATTAGGGACTTGTTGAGGCTCATCATTATTTGTAGGAACAATATTTTCTTGGGAGACCCCAACATTCAGTGCAGCCACAGGGTCCGCTGGAGGAGCAACAGGTGTCACACTCGCTGGGACAACCGGGGCCGCAACCACCTGGGGCACGGGAAAATTAACCTGTGGGATCAGCGGTGAAGCAACATACACACGCTTCTCTTCGAGGTCAATTTTCCTGGGCTCCAAGTTCCCATTTATTCCATCATTTTCCACAACACAGCGTGTCTTGTTTCAACAAAATTAGTGGTACGATCTGGACAGTAAAATCTGTACCCTTTAGATCTTGCTGGATATCCTATAAAATAACAGCTTACAGTCTTTGGATCCAATTTCCCAAGATGTGGATTAAACAATTTTGCTTCAGCTTGACAACCCCATACGTGAAAATAATTCATGCTCGGTTTTATCCCAGTCCATAATTCATAAGGTGTTTTCGGCACTGACTTACTGGGAACCCGATTCAGGATATGCACAGCTGTCTTTAGTGCTTCCATCCACAACTTCACAGGCAAAGTGGAGCGACTCATCATGCTTCACACCATGTCCATAAGTGTGCGATTTCTTCTTTCTGCTACTCCATTTTGTGGGGGATCACCAGGCATTGAATACTGGGCAGCTATTCCATTTTCTTGGAGGAACCTGGCAAAAGGACCAGGAACCTGCCCATAAGTAGTGTGTCTACCGTAGTATTCTCCGCCACGGTCTGAGCGTACTATTTTAATCTTTAAATAATGCTGATTTTCTACTTCAGCCTTAAATATCTTGAATTTTTCTAACGCTTCAGACCGCTCTTTAATAGGATAAATATACCCATAGCGAGAATAATCATCAGTAATTGTAATGAATGAATCAAAACAATCAATAGACGTTATGGGAAAAGGACCGCATATGTCGGTGTGAATTATTTGTAAAGGACCCGTGCTTCGGTTCGCACCCTTCTTTATATGCTTAACATATTTTCCTTTAATACAATCTAGACATTGTTCATCTGTATCACTAAAGTCTAGTGGTTCAAGTATTTGTTCTTTAATTAGACGTTCAATTCTCACCCTCGAAATATGGCCCAAACGACAGTGCCATAATTTCGAGGACGTCTCATTAATACTCTTGCGCTTCTTACTTACATCACAAACATTAAATGAATATGATTCAACATGATCTAAAACATAAAGCTTGTCATGTCGGAAGGCATGGCTCACAACATTATTATTAAAAGAAATTAAACATTTTCCATCACCAAAATTACATGAATATCCATCATCATCTAATAAGGTAACAAAAATCAAGTTTCATCTGACAGAAGGAACATAAAGAACATTCTTAAGTTCTATTACAAAACCAATATTCAAAACTAAAGGAACTAATTGTTGGCGCTTGCTACGGACCAATTCTGAGCGTCAATTTGACCCAAAACTTGGGTTGACTGGCATACTTAACCTGCATATTTAATCCGAATAATATCATTTCCACATTTCCCTTGGAGATTTTGCAATGTAGGGATTTGGGCAAGAAATGCAGGTAAAACAAGCTCCAGAATCCATGCCATAAAATGCCGACAGACCGGAGCGTGCCGACCAACAAAGAGTAGGTGATTAATTACCAAATTCCATATATGTTGGTGGATATGTGTATGCAGCTCAAACAAATCAAGAAACACACCTCAAGAGCAAATCAACATACCCTCAATCCAAGGCAACACCACCCCGACCAATCAGAACGCACCATTCAGAGACACGGATCAAAGGGCCTACCGGAGCATGCAACCGACATAGGGCCACGCCAACTCATCAACCAGGGACCATAGGGCCCACTTACCAGTCACCCAGGCGAAGCTGGACCCGATCTGGGCCAGGCCCAGGTCGGCCGACCCCTGGGTCAGCCGACCCGGCAGGCCACCGCCTTATCTCCTTCAACGTGGCGCTTCCCCATTGGCTCCTTATGTCGGTTTGAGGAGGCTTCGGTCATTTGGACACCGAGGAGCTGCTGCACACCCCCCACACTCACCTCTATAAATATGAGGGGGGTGGTACTAAATGAGACACACCATTCCATTCTCTCCACTCTCACTTTTGGAGTTGGAGCTCTCCTTAGAGGCTTAGTGCTGCCTAGGCAGTGCTTAGGAGTTAGGGAGAGAGTGAGGGGGAGTCGGGGAGGAGCCGGTGGGCCCACTGGCGCTCTTCTCCATCTTGTACCTCGACAGATGCTTTTTCAATCATAGTTAGTGTTCGTGACTTCCTCTGTGCTTTAGTTTCTTAGTTAAGTTAGAGCTAGTTCCCCCTAGTTGTTTGTCGGATCAATAGTTCACTAGTTTAGTGGGTAGCTCTAGTTTGTAGCTAACGATAGTGTAGACGTGGTGTCTAGACTACACTTACCTATTGGTTGTGGTATATCCCAAGGTTAGATGAGGTAAGTAGCAGGTGGTGACAACCCTGTCTATCCAGCGGAACCCTCCCCGTTCGGGTATATCCCAGTGCCGTATTACTGGAATTCACTAGTCTTATTTTGTGAGATGTCAGTAGCTCGACGCGAACGACTAGGACAGTTCTATCTTACCTTTGACTCTTAGCCTTAGGAATCCTCTCTGGCCCTTGCCTCTAACTGGTGCGGTGTCCTTGGACGAACCTGAAAGTTAAAAAATATACACACGTTCCTTAGTGGACACGGTAATCTTGGAATACTCCTGGGTGAAAGCTACAACGGTATCCGTGCGCTTGCGGATTTATTTCGTGACGCTAGGAAACGTCAACAAGCTTTCTGGCGCCGTTGCCGGGGAACGGTTGCTATATTCTCTTCGGACCAAGTTCGCCCTCGTACCTTTTTCATTTATTTTATTCTACCTTTAACCCTACTACCCATGGAGCAGCTATCCTTTCAACAGCTCTCTACCCCAAGGGGGGAATTCTTAGAGCCACCACCCTCTACACGTATAATACTCACATCCAGCTGTGAATTCCTTCCTAACCTTATCACTCTGGTTCGGGACTTCTCCTTCTCTGAGTTAGAAAGTGAAAACCCAAACGACCATCTGTGGAACTTCGAGCACCTGTGTTCACTGATTGACACTCCAATCATGACACATGATACCCTCAAGTGGAAGTTGTTCCCTTACTCCCTCAAAGGAAAGGCTGAACAATGGTACATGTGTGTCGTAGGCAATGTGAATGATAGCTGGGATGAGCTTAGAGACAAGTTTTGTCTGGAGTTCTTCCCGATGTCCTATGTCATTGCTCTACGTAGGGATATCTGTAGTTTTCGGTAGAATGAGTGGGAATCCGTAGGCTATGCTTGGTTTAGATTTTCATGTTTAGTGGAATCTAGACCTAAACTATCTATACTAGAATCTTCGTTGCTTCGCAACATTTATGAGGGTTTTGACAAGTCCTCTGCCTACTATCTTGACGTCGCCAATGGGGGGTCATTTCTCCATAAGTCTCCGCCTGAAGGTAGGGAATTCTTGGATTATCATGGAATGAGTTACATTCAGGCCCAAACCTCTCAGAGACGAGCACAAGCGGAACCAAGAGGATTCTCTAGCTGCTGAATCCAATCCTTCACCTCTCACATCCTTAGATTCAGCCATAGAACCCTCACCCGAACTAGGAACATCGGAGGGAGAAGAAATTCAACCTTCAGAGTTCTCTTCTCAATTCGAGGATGATTCATCTAGAAATTCCAAAAACACCTCGAATCCCTTAGGGGAGGAACTTTCTTTTGTCCATGCAGATCAATCTCAACATCCCATGACAGAACCTTCCCTCGGGCCTATGGTACCTCCTTCTCCTCCCAATCCTCTTAACAACGCAAATCTCAAGGTGGTCACGAAAGAGGAGTTGTCGGGTGATGTGGGACACTTTTCCAAAGAAATTTGGAATAGTTCACCCTCGACGATCATCCCTGCTCTATAAGGTGAATTACCGTAGAAGCCCATATTAACCCCATCATTGAGGTTAACATCATGCCATGGCACTTAGTGTACGAACTTTTGGGCGATGTTATGCTAAGACCATCCGACAAGCTCATCAAGAGTTGTCCCTTTGGACACATCCTTGAATGTCGGGGGGTCGCAAGTGCCGTGATGCTCTCAATAGACAAGATCGAGGTCAACCTAGACTTTCATATCTTTGATATCCTTGATCTTAATCTGCTCCTAGGCTACCCTCTGGAAAAACATCTTGAAGCATCTCAAGGGAGCCTAGATGAAAAGCTTAGGGAAACCACTTCTGCCATCACTACCCCCTGTTTAGAAAATCCTAAGGCGAAGCCATTTCCCAAGCGAAACGCGCTCGAGGAGATGATGCATACATCTCCGTTCGTAACATCCGAACCTGTTCTCTTTGAGGTTGCAAAATCCGCGACTACCAAAGAGTACGTTTCGGAAGAAATTCTTCACTTTTGTGAAGATGAACGATCATCATCACTCTTGATCGAGTTTGAGCCTCTTTCCGCTAGCCCGGAGTACGTTGTTCTCAACCACATTCGAGATTCAACTACAATCTTTCATGATGAATCTCTTGAGATGGAGAATCTATGGGTCATGGAATTTTGCGAGGCACCGACTGTGGAGTCCGAAAAGAAGGATTCCATAGATGAGCATGCGAACTTTATTCTTGAAATACCACAAGAACCATGCTCATTCAATGCCTCTCCAGAGTCAAGCATGCTTTGTGCCCCGAGCACACACGAGGACTACAACCACCTTAAGGTCCTCTTTTGCAAAATCTTAAGAGGGTTGGTTGTAGATGCATATGTTTATCATAAACATTGCAAATTTCGTGGATGCTCTATGGCGCTAACCTTGCAGCAAAAGCTTCATGACATCAACAATCGGTGGTGAGAGGGGAACGACATCACCAATGGTAGCTGCAAGAGGAAGTTCCCATGGTCAAGCTTCTGACTATAAACAAAGCACTACTGGGAGATAGCCCGGAATATCATTTAATTTTCCCCTTTCAAATAAAAGCAAGAGCATTTTCTAGAATAAACTTTTCCTTTGGGTATTTTTGGTCGCTAACTATTTCAGGTAGAGATTAAAAAGAACAAAGGACATATGATGCCTAAGAACATGAGAACTACACCGACTACAACACCATGGTAATTCTTGGTGAGGGGACGACTATGAAGGGAAACTTGAACTCCACACACTTGAGTGTGTTGCCCAGCAATGCAAACTTCAAGTGTGGGGGAGGTGTGAGAGTACCCCGAGTAAGTTCTTTTCATGCTAACTCTAACCTTGGTTTGGAGATGGTGTTGGTTCTCGCATCTTGCCCCATAAAAGAAAAAAAAAGAGAGGAGTTGTCACACCCTGAAATTGTTGAATTTCAGGATGTGATTAGAAAAAAAATAAAGCAATGATTTTCTCATAATTATAAAAAAAAATTCAACATTTATTTTCTTTACAGAGAATTTAGTATAGGAAAAATAAATGATTGTATTTCCGAATTAAATAAAATGGTTCTATGTATGTTGCATTCATGTCATTGCATTGGTTTTTGTTTATTTGCGTGTTTGAGTTTGCAAAATAAAAATACCCAAAAACTACCCTAAAATCTTTTCTCTCTCTTCCCTATCTCTTTTGGCCCATCCCATCTTTCTCTCTCTCATTCCCCTCTCCCAGCCCGGCCTAAATCCCCTCCCTCTCCTTTCTTTTCTCTCCTCGCGCAGCCCACCAGGCCCAACTCGCTCAGCCGGCCCAACCCACTGCACTCCCCCTCTCCCCTGTTCCCCCTCACCTCTCTCTCACTTACACGCCGGGCCCGCGTGTCGGCGCCGTCCCCTACCTCCTGCACCTCCTCTTTCCTTTCTCTCTCGTCGCGGATCCCGCCTGTGCCGTGGCTTGCGTCCTCCTCCCTTTCCTTTCCTGCGCCGCCAGCTCGCCCTCATGGCCGCGGCCCACGCCCGGGCGACCAAGCCCCCATTTCGTTCGCGGCAATCATGGCCGCCGTCACTGGTCGCCGCGTGAGCTGCCGCCTCCCTTCTCCGGCCGCTCCGCCCTGCTCCCGCGCCTAATAAAGCTCGAGCCCGAGCTCCTGCGCCCCTCTCTTCCCCCAGTCCACCCCACGCCCGAACACTGCAGCACTACCCCTCCATCTCCCGAGCTTGAGCTCGCCGACACCGCCACGCCATCGACCCGCCTTCATGCCGCCTCTTCGTCGATGCTGACCTTTGCCGGAGCTCCGCCTTGGACTCCGTACCATCACCGGCCTCGCCTTCCACTCCGCCCCGAACCGCCCCTCGTCGATGACTCGCCGTCCCGCTGCTTCTCCGCCGCCTTCAACCCTCACAAACGCTCCGCGAGGTGGTGAGAACACTCCCAGCCCCTTTTCCCCTCTTTCGCACTCTCTCTCGTCGACGAATGCTCAGCGGAGCTCTTGCTCTGCCTGCCGCTGTGGCGCACATGCTTCTGGCCGCCACACAACCATCCTGAGCCCTTAGGAGAGCTCCCCGTCACCCGCTCTCGCTCCTCGGATTTTTCCCGTACCAATCCGTGCCTCGGAGCACCGATTCCGATGTACACCGGCGAGGCGCCGCCGCGCCTGCTCACCGTCGGCGTCTGCTGCCGCCCGCCAAGCCGCTGGCTCGTCCAGCCGAGCCGCACCCGAGCCACTGAGCCGTCCACCAGCGCAGCCAAGCCAAGCCGACAAAGCCGCCACCGTTGGATCGCGATCCGATGGATCAGATCCGCCCGAACCGAGCCAAACCATAGCCACTGCCGGAACTCTTGCAGAATGATCACTGTTGAAGCTTGAAGATCAAGGTTTCCATGTAAGCAAGAGCTAAAGAGCAGTAAGAGTAGCTTTTCGTTGGAAAAAGGCAAGTGACCCAACCATCCTTCTATCTATGCTTATTTACAAGAATACCATGTATTAATTGGAACGTGGAGAACCACCCAAGAAAATAGTACAACCACGAGGACCATATGACTCTGGTCTTGGCTAAATAATTAGAGACTCTAGTTTGAAGCAGTCTTATCGAAAGGGCAAGGAGGGGGTCGGTGATTAGGGTATAGCCCGGTCCTCTTGGGGTAGCAGCCTTCGCTAAGGTGCTGACCATTAGCGAGGGTTATGGTTCACACCGCTACCGAAACTCTAGCGTACTACTTCTTATTAGGGAATCTTTGTAAAGGCGTCGTAGCGTCCCTATGCAATCACACCACGGAAGTGTGGTATTGTGCCTAGCTAGCACAACATGGTTGGGTCCAAAGTTCTTTTGAACTTTTACGCGACTTGTGGTGAAAGTGTACAACCTCTGCAGAGTGTCTAAAACTGATATATCAGCCGTGCTCACGGTCAAGAGCGGCCTGGACCCTCACATGATTAATAAACTTAAAGATGGATTTAAATCGTTACTCTGGTTATTTCTTGTGGCCTTGCTGAGTACCAACCATAAGTGTGCTCACCCTTGCTAACTGCTGCTCAGAAGAAAAAGGTGTGAAGTCTACTGAAGATGATGAAGAGTTCTAGGCGTACGCAACCCCCAGTCATTTGCCTGTGAAGTTTGGAGCCTTCTTTTCCATGATAAGCGCATATCTCTAATAGTCTTGTAAGTCCTTATTTATGTTTCTTTACGTGATACTGTTGCTGTTATTCACTGATGATGTCACTATATGTATGGAACTTGATCTTGGCATACATATAGTTATGCAATCGGTTTTGTCCTTAAACCGGGTGTGACAGAAGTGGTATCAGAGCTGTATCGACTGTAGGACATAAGACTAGATAGCAATGGTCGCTCTTTAAGATCTATTTTATTATACAACTTATTCCTGTCTTACCCTTGACCCTTCTGATAAATATTCTCGCTCCTCGACCATTTTCTTTTCTCAATCCGCCTTGATAACTCACCTTTCTCACCTGACCTTCTTTTCATTTGCATTTCCTTGTTTTGCAAATGTAAAACTCTCATCCTTATCTATTGACTTACTCTTTCTTTGATAACTTATTTTGATACTCGACCCTTGGTCAATTATCCTTTCAAGTTTTTACTAAAATCGCAATCGCATCTCACCTCCTTTTGATTTGTTGGTGATATTGTTTACCTCCACTCCTTAATATTTTCTTATTAATTCCTATATATCTTTTTAAACATATCACCTCCTTGATTTTATCTATCCTCCACATTGTACCTCCTATCCCCTTGCATCTTAAGCACGACCATTTTGGATTCTTTCTGTTGCCTTTTTCATTCCTAGATGACCTTCTACTCTCCTTTTATTCAAAATGTTTAGATCATTCGTGCCACCTGACCCAAAGCCTGCTCAAGACAACTAAAGGATGGAGTCATCACTTTTCCTTCGGAAAAGTTAAAATCAACAGCGGAATACTATGCCACACTCACCCGAAGAGCAAGATTCTACACTGCGCAAGCTAAAGGATGCATGTATCAAGAAAGTTGAACATGAAGAGACAACCCGTGCTTAGGTGTACCCCTTGCAGCCCTATTAACAATGTTTAGCATCGTTCCTTGACTGTGTGTTGACTAGTGTAGTTCTGTGTTTGCGTGATGTTGCTTTTCTTTATGACCTTGCGTGATTCGCTTCTTTGTAATGATTGTTGGTGTATTGTGGGTCTTCTACCTACAATGACATCAGTTGCTTAGTTGGGTTCTTCTCTTGTATCTCCCACATCCTTGTTCTTTTCCTTTCTTTCTCCCTATTCCAAAAGAGGATGTCGAGAAGAAAACTAAAGGCAACACCAATGTCAACAAGCAGAAGTTATTGACACCACCACCGCCTAGCTAGAAGCAAGTCAAAGAAAGGAAGACCCTACTCTAGTTCCTTTACCACCTTGCAGCTTGCTATTCTTCAGTCTACTTTACCTCGATGATGACCTCAATAACCCAGTAGGAAGTTGAAGGCAACACCAGCATCATCAGTAGAAACCTACAAACATCTGCAGTGGTCGATAAATTAAAGAAGCTAAAGCCAAGAATGCTCTATTTCCTTTTGTCACCTCTGTGCTATTCTCCTCTCTACCTTAATTTATTTGCTTACCATCTCAAAAATCAAGCAAAAGAAGATGATATCATGGACTCTACCTTATTCCTCAATCATTCTTTATCATTATATATTTTATATTTATTCTCATTCTCCTCTAATTTCACCCTTACCACCCAATCAGATGGTGAGTCCCAACGAAAATCATGAAGAAAGAGCTAATGAAGGTGACCTCAACATTCCACCTGTAGCCTCATCATTTGAGCATAGGATGCTAGAGTATATGGCAGCACAAACTCAAAGTCTACAAGCAAAGGCTCAAACCATGATCAATATCCATCAGCATATTACAGAGCAAGTCTCAGCTCCTATGAACCACAACTCCCTTAGTAGTGATAACCATTAGATTTCACCAATTCTGACACCGTTTGATAAAAGGAAGCTATTAGCCATGCAGGCTCAAGTCTTACGAGGAAGGATGCAGCCCAATACATCATCCCCTCATAACATGAAGTTGACCAAACCAGACATTCCTACCGGACCAGTGAAGAGGCAAGTCGCTGAAGCATGGAACCGTCAAAGGAATAAGAAAAGTCATGGAACGCTAGAGCTAGAATTGGAGAGACAATATAAAGATATCAAGACCCCAGGAATATGTCAATGTTGTGAGCATTATGGTCAGCCATGTCTTCAAGAAGATGCTAGCCTAATGACAGCTGAAGCCAGACAATGTTACTATTTAGATATTAATAAGGATTTATCTACCCAAGAGACTTTCCAAGAGGGAGTTACCCAATATCAAGATGGTACTCAGACTATGAACCTTGAGGATTGGAGTATTTCTTTCAAGGAATTTCGGCCTAGTAGAATCAAGCAACGCAAGAAACAAGCAAATGAAGAAAGCCAAGAGAAGATGGAGTTACCAGAAGCATTGGTACATAGCAGTACTCAACCCTGTTCCAACCAACTACAACCTAAATTTGTTCAACCTCCACATGAAAACTCTATCAAGAAGAATCCTGATGCCCAGATTGCTTCACGTAGAGCTATGGTGGAGCAGAAAGGAAGCCCGAATGGATATGTTAAAGGAGTGTGCTTCAAATGTGGTGAAAAAGGTCACTATGTTAATAAATGTCCAACAAAGTGTAAGGTGACTAGATCATGTGATGCTGGATTATATTGCCTCAAGTGTCGAGAAGACGGACATCTTGCCAGTTGGTGTGCAAAAGAGGATGATAATCAACCCCTGGACCAAAGTCCTAATGGCCCCGCACTCAGTCTGATGTCATCAATTTGCCTCCTTAGCAGGATAGATGATCAGGAAACCTCAGCTAGACAAGAATGCCATCAATGCCCAATGCCCATTTCTCATATCACCTTGAGTCGCCAAGATACCAAAGCAAGTAAAAGTTAGGCTGAGAAGAATTGAGGATATCTTGGAAGGAGACAGTCAAGCCAAGGAAAAGCGATCATGGAATCAATCCAGCTCGATTCAAATCACTTTATCAATATATGAAGAAGGTTCTTCAAAAGATGGGCCAACGAAGCTGAGGAAGGAATGGATAGTTAAAGGTGGAATTAGACTAAGTATCCCAGAAGTGTTTTATGTGGTAGTGGAGCATTAACAAGTGTGATGGAGTTTGAAAATGGCACCATTTGAGGCCCTGTACGGACGAAGGTGTCGAACCCCTTTGAGCTGGTCACAAACCGGAGAACGTAAAATAATTGGACCCGACCTGGTAATCGAGGCAGAGGAGAAAGTAAAAGTAATACAAGCAAATCTTAAAGCCGCACAAGCCCGACAAAAGAGCTATTCTGACAAAAGGAGAAAGCCCCTAAAATTCGAAGTTGGCGATCATGTCTATCTTCGAGTTTCACCCACCAAGGGAGTGCAAAGATTCGGAATCAAAGGCAAACTAGCTCCCCGTTATATCGGTCCTTACGAAATCATTGAGAGCTGCGGACCCGTAGCCTACAAATTACGACTGCCCCCTCAGCTCACGGCCACCCATGATGTCTTCCACGTATCTCAACTCAAGAAGTGTATTCGAGTCCCTACCGAGATTGTGGAACAGGAAGAAATATTGTTAGAACCCGACCTCTCGTATGTCGAACACCCGGTTAAAATTTTGGATCGAAAAGAAAGAGAGACCAGGAGGAAAGTGATTAAAATGTATAAAGTTCAATGGAATCATCACACTGAAGAAGAAGCCACCTGAGAAACCGAGAGTTACCTAAACCAAAATTTCCCTGGGTTTCTTATCTCAACCACGGGTATGTACACACACTGCCCACACTAAGCTGATTGTCCGAATCTCGGGGCGAGATCCTTTTTAAGGGGGGAAGGCTGTAACACCTCAGGTGTTTTAATTGTTAAACAAGTCTTCCGGGCATAATAAAATGCATCACTAACTAAGAAAATAAAGCGAATGGATTAAGTTTGATTTTGCTTTTACCTTTAAAAGTTTGTATGTGCATAAATGCATGTACTTTAATGAAACAAATTGGATAACTTTCACATCAAAGCAAATATGGCTAGGAAATTAAATGAGCACACCAGTATTAGCATGACCCATAAAAGTTTAGTTGAAGCCTAGAGAAGAAAATGAAATTTTGAAATAAAATGACGCGCCCTCCGAATAGAGTTTTCGTTAAGTTTTTAAAATAACTTTGGAACTAAAGCTCAAATGAACTTTGGCCTGAAACGAAACTTGTAGAACTTTTTATTCTGAACAACTTTCGTGTTCAAAAGATTTTGAAATTCAAATTAGAAAGTGGAGAAAACATCCTGTTTGCAACCAGCCCCCTGGAAATTTTCGAATTCTCGCACATAGGTCCCTCCCTCACCTCCCCCTCCTCTGCTGCACCGCACCCTCGCCCGACCGCCGCCGGCCACCTGGCCCTCGACGCCTGCGCGGCCCCAGGCGCCGAGCCAACCCCCGGCGCCCTGCCTGCTGCCCGCCCCCGCTCGGCCAACCGCGGCCGCGCTTTCTTCTCCCTCCCGCACGGCATGCCCCTGCCCAACCGCTGCCCCCCTGCACCACCGCACTGCCGCCCAGTCACTGGTCGCCGCCCCCTCCACCCAGTGCCCCCGTCGTGCCGCCCGAGCTCCCCAACCGCCCGCCCGCGTCGCCTACACGTGACGTCGCGCCCCAGGCGCGCCCAGCGCACGCACGCCACGCGCACGACGCGCCTCTGGCCGCTGGTCACCGCCGGCCGCACCAATGGCGCCCAGCCTCGCCGCCCCCCTCCACCCCGCGTTCTGGCCGTGCCACGCCCGCCCCCACGAGCTCCACCAGCTATAAAGCCGGCACAGCGCCCCTCCCTCCCCTCCTTTCTTCTTCCCCGCAGAACAGAGCACAACAGAGCCGAGCGCCGCCCCCCACCTCGCCGTGGAACCCCCTGCTCCGGCCCACCTCCGCCCGAGACAAGCGCTGAAACGGGTCCCCCTCAGTGCGCTGAAGCTCCCCAGCCCGAGCCCCGCCGCCCTCATCGCCGGAGCGCCGCCGTCCGCGCCGTCCCACCGCCGCCGCCCCTGCTCGCCGCGGGCAGCCCTGCTCAGACCACCTCCGCCCCAACCGTGACCACCCAAAGGTAGCCCCCAACCTCCTCTTGCTCCTCCCCCACCTTGCCCTCGCCGCCGGCGACCGAGCTCGCCGGAATTTGGCCGGACAGGATGACCCCGCCGTGAAATTGCGACCAGGGACCACATTGCAAACGCCCAAATCTTTCTAAGGGGTTTTCTGCTAGTTTTCAGGGACCCCTCTGTAAAGAAAGTTTTAACCAAATCAGTGAACTTGTAAAATTTGTATAAAATCGTAGAAAATTCAGAAAAATGCAAACTCAACTGTTCTGGAATCATTAGAAGAAACTCTACAACTTTTGTTACATAAAGTTTCTCAGATTCGCAATATATTTTGCTCTAGATTAAATGGAAGGTTTAATGGACTTCTTTTGTACCCACTGTTGTAGATCATTGCTGACCCTAATTTTTGGGCAGTGAGTTACTTGCTTAATATTTAGGGCTGTGTAAAAAGATCAGGACCAAAAGCCATCTCTAGATACACCTTTTGTCCAACCTTGTTATATGCCATAAAGTGTTAGAACTAACTTTTTCCTGCTGTTCTGTGATGTTTAATGTCATGAAACTTTTTCTGTGTTGTTGTAGTAATACCTAGAGGCCAGAGAAAAATTTAGGGACATTTTTACTATATGTAACCTGTTCATATGAATTTGTGGTAGGAAAACTTCACTAATTCAAAATAATTAGTAAAGCGCTTATAAAATGTTCATCTTTTTACTATGAAACACAATAGAGTAGATCAAGCTGTACAAAAAGTTTCATACATAGAAACCCTGTATAACATCCTGTAGAAAATAATCTTTAATAACATGAGTGTAGCTTGTCCCATTTATTATGCTCTAAATCATGTACAAAAGAATCTGAAAAATTTACAGTAGCACAAATATGGTTATAGCAACACCCTGTAAAATTTTTAGCGTCAATACTTGCACGGTTTGTCCTGTATAAAAATAACTAGATTCTAGCAGTGGCTGGGTATTACATTTTTCATATTTAACATGCTACACAAAAATGTCTGAAATTTTTACAGTGACCTTATCTCTGCATAATGTACTTTGAATAAAAATTTTATTACCAGAAGCTAACTAGATTAGTATTTGTGTTCAACTCATTTTGGTGTTTAAATATAACACAACCCCTTCTTCTTTAATAAAGTTAAATAGATTAAGATAAGCTCTATTAACGATTGCCCAGGAAATGTTAAAGTAAATAACTTCACAGCAAAACTTATGTCTTATGAACCGCAACTTTATCGTGAAGGAAATCATGTCGTTTACCATCACCACTGCTCAAACTTGTGCATTCATGTAGAAACGACTACTCTCGCCGACGGGACGTACGAGTTGGTGCCCGAGTCCGAGAGTGAGCAGCAAGAAGCCCAGGAAAATCTAACTGAAGCAGTTGAGACCCGGGTCAACGTTCAGACGATCCCCGGACTAACTATTCACAAGAAGGCAAGCCCCGGAGCATAACCTATTTCTTTCCTAATTATGCAACTCATTACTCTTTGCTTGTGCATTAAGTTTATAGGAGCTGAATGAAAACTTAGTTGCATGATGTTAGGAACCCTTGCTTGAAAACTAGACGTAAGGTTCGATAGAATGCTGTGCTAATAGGACTCCGGTAAAAGTCGAGTGATTTCCTGTCACTCGCGAGAAAATAGGAGTTGAATGTCTACTACACGCTGCAATCATAAGGACACGGACGGGCTATGGAACGATGGTTACGATTGAGGCCCGTCTGTCTAGTGAAAAATGCTAAGGCCGCAGGGTGTGGTAGTGATGGTTAAGTCTTTGAACGTACTAAACACATGCCGAGATTATGGGAATCGGTAAGCTTAAGTACCTGATTGGCCCGGCAAGGGGACGGCATCCTACCCTTTGAACTTCGGTCCCACTATATGGCGAGTGCACGAGTGGTCACGACCCGGCGCCGAACCGTGGCGTGGGGCTCGTGTACTCTCGGAGGGTAGCCCCGATCCACGACCCGGAAAGAAAGGGGAAAAGTTGCACGTGTGACTCTGTGAGTAACCACGTGACGTGTGTTTAGGTTTCCCTTGCAAGGTTAAGAAATTCGATTCGAATCGTCCGTTTCTCACGGCTATTGAGACTGCTTAACCATTTTTACCCACAGAGTAAGAAGAGGAACAATGATGATGAATGAACTGGTTGGATGAAAATTAAATGTTTCACCATGTATGCTTCTAGCTAGCTGCTTATCTAGAATGGTTAATGCAACTAGAATCTTGAGCTAAAAAGTTGAAAGTAAGGACCCACTTGTAGACGCTTTTCGGCAAAACAAACCCCTGAGCCAAAAAGCCTTGCATGTCTAGAGTCGGTGGAGTAGATTCCACTACTCGGGTAAGTCTTGCTGAGTATTAGTATACTCAGCCTTGCTTGTGGCTCATTTCAGGTGAGACCTTCGAAGATATGATTGCTAGCTTGACTTTGCCCTGCACTCTTCCCCCTGGTTGGTCGGTGGAATGGGATGCGCCCCCGTCCAACGGAAATAAGGCCGAGTGGTGTCTCGTACGGGCTTCATCGAGACATTCTGTATCGTCGAGTAGTTTCCATCGTTTATTTTCCGCTGCAACTTAAACTCTGAATAACTTATTTATGATAATTGAAGTATTTGCTTTCTAAACTCAAAACTTGGTCTGTAATATTCACTTATGCTAATGTTGTAATATTTGCTGGAATGTGGTATTCTCTGGGCTCATCGTCGCATGAGCGTTTGTATGTAGGGCGCTCGATCCGCTCACCGTGGTTGTATCGGGAGGTTATACCCGACAGACCAGTGGATTACTCCGTTTGAAGTGTAAGGTTAACCGAGAATGCCTTAATGGTGATGGTTAATACACTTGAGCCGGATTAATTCAGGTGGTTCTGCCACATCCGCCTTCGCCCGACCCTCGTCCTGCCGCCCGATCTAGATCTCACGGCCGGAACAGATCTGAGCCGCGCACGAGCCGCCGCCCTCGCCCGACCCTTACCCTACTGTCGAATCGTGATCCAACGGATCAGATCCACCCGACTAAGCCAAACCTAGCCGACCTAGGAACTTTTGCAGAAAAGACCCTAGGTTTTCCAGAAATCAACCCGCAGTCCAGATCAGTAGAAAAATAATTAGAGTTGAGCCCTTTCTTTTTCTATCTCGACCTCTGACCTTTCCAGAATTAGTACCCGCTGTCCAGGACCTATAGTTTTGCACCCCGACCCCCTGTTTAAGGTTTAATTATGTTTTAGCCCCTGATTTCTTCAGATTTAGCCCTGGAAGTTCAGTTTCTTCGCAGATAAGTCCCTGGAGCCTTGTTTTAGCCCTACCTTCGTTGTTTTAGATCCGTTTCAACTCGTTCTTGTTGCGTTAGTCTTCTAAAACCCTAAGTTATTGTTTAGTCATGTCGTTGGGCCTTAGTTCCTATCTTTTAATTAAAAATAGATTTAATTTGATTAAAGTTCTCTCACCTAGTTTTTCTAATTAAAATCCACCTAGGTCTTTACCTCCGGTTTTCATAACTAATGTCAATTCAATTAATACCAACTCAAATGTGTTCTAAATATAATTTGTTTAGTTGAACACCAAATATAAAGTTATGCATTTAGATGTTCTCAAAAGTTTCTTTCTAATTAATTGTTAATTAGTGTAATTTGTACATAGACAATCATAAATAAAATATGACTAAGTTCTACTCCGCTTTTATAAATAAAAATATAATATAAGTCAATTATAATAAAGGATATTTTGTTTTGAATATCTTTTACATTTGTTTTCCAAATAAAATAAATAAAGCTCATCGTTCTTTTATTTCTTTTATAATACCAATTTTCCGATAGTTGTGTCTTTTCAACCCTAGCTCCGTTTTCCGTGTTTCTTGTGCTCTTGTAACCGTAGCAGCGAGCCTTATCCTTTAGCACGGTCTTTTAAAAGCTTTTGTTTTGTGATTGGTGTATTGTTCTTAGCTGTACTTGTTTGTTGTTTTGTATGTTTGTTCTCGATGTTTGCTTCGAGTAGAATGATCGCTGTTGAAGCTTGAAGATCAAGGTTTCCAAGTAAGCAAGAGCTGAAGAGTAGTAAGAGTAGCTTTTCGTTGGAGAAAGGCAAGTGACCCTAACCATCCTTCTATCTATGCTTATTTACAAGAATACCATGTATTAATTGGAACGTGGAGAACCACCCAGGAAAATAGTACAACCACGAGGACTATATGGCTCTGGTCTTGGCTAAATAATTAGAGACTCTAGTTTGAAGCAGTCTTACCGAAAGGGCAAGGAGGGGGTCGGTGATAGGGGTCATAGCCCGGTCCTCTTGGGGTAGCTGTCTTTGCTAAGGAGCTGACCATTAGGGAGGTTTAAGGTTCACGCCGCTACCGAAACTCTAGCGGACTAGTTCTTATTAGGGAATCTTTGTAAAGGCCTCGTAGCGTCCCTATGTAATCACACCTCGGAAGTGTGGTATTGTGCCTAGCTAGCACAGCATGGTTGGGTCCAAAGTTCTTTTGAACTTTTACGTGACTTGTGGTGAAAGTGTACAACCTCTGCAGAGTGTCTAAAACTGATATATCAGCCGTGCTCACGGTCAAGAGCGGCCTGGACCCTCACATGATTAATAAACTTAAAGATGGATTTAAATTGTTACTCTTGTTATTTCTTGTGGCCTTGCTGAGTACCAACCATAAGTGTACTCACCCTTGCTAACTACTGCTCAGAAGAAAAAGGTGTGAAGTCTACTGAAGATGATGAAGAGTTCTAGGCGTACGCAACCCCCAGTCGTTTGCCTGTGAAGTTTGGAGCCTTCGTTTCCATGATAAGCGCATATCTCTGATAGTCTTGTAAATCCTTATTTATGTTTCTTTACGTTATACTGTTGCTGTTATTCATTGATGATGTCACTATATGTATGGAACTTGATCCTGGCATACATATAGTTATGCATTCGGTTTTGTCCTTAAACCGGGTGTGACAATGGATCATTGTTGAAGCTTGGAGACCAAGGGTTCCAAGTGAGCAAGAGATGAATAGCAGTAAGAGTAGCTTTTCGTTGGAAAAAGGCAAGTGACCCTAACCATCCTTCTATCTATGCTTATTTATAAGAATACCATGTATTAATTGGAACGTGGAGAACCACCCAGGAAAACAGTACAACCACGAGGACCATATGGCTCTGGTCTTGGCTAAATAATTAGAGACTCTAATTTGAAGCAGTCTTACCGAAAGGGCAAGGAGGGGGTCGGTGATTGGGGTATAGCCCGGTCCTCTTGGGGTAGCAGCCTTTGCTAAGGTGCTGACCATTAGGGAGGGTTATGGTTCACGCCGCTACCGAAACTCTAGCGGATTACTTCTTACTAGGGAATCTTTGTAAAGGCCTCGTAGCGTCCCTATGCAACCACACCTCGGAAGTGTGGTATTGTGCCTAGCTAGCACAGCATGGTTGGGTCCAAAGTTCTTGCGGGGGTCGGTGATTGGGGTATAGCCCGGTCCAAAGTTTTGACGCACATACATTCGAGATCTCCCATGGACAGATGCGCAAGACCAAAAGAACCAGCATGCAAAAGGTTTAGAACCCATCGCGATGGTTTATGCATTCTACCCCTCAAATCTCCCTGATCCATGAGTTTAAATAAAATTCATTGCTAACCAATAAAATTAAACTCAATGGTGCTCGCTGGTCGCGTACTTCAAGTTTGATTGGCTTGCATATTTTTTATTCCTTGCTAAACTTGAGCTTGTGAATCATATCTTAGGGAACCCATAATTGTTAAGTTGTTGAAGAGTGAGACATGGTGTGATGAAAGAATCCCAGCTTTCTCTGCTTTTATGTCTGGAAATTTTATTTTAAAAGACAACCCCTTCATAGCCTTACACACTCCCTGTGTTTGTCCAGCCAAAGCCATATGTCAATCTTCATGAATGAAACCTTACATATGTGCCTTGTTGTTGCATTGAGCTCATCAAATTTTTTGACCCTAGTGAGATGTTTTTCATACTTGCTTGATCAAGATCACATACACTCCACATGCTAAACTTCTACACTGGAAGTTAGCCATTCCACCCCATCCATCCACAAAATAAAACTCCATACGTGATGTGATCTCTCCTTAGCAATGTTACAAAAAGAGGCATGGGCTCTATGAAAAAAAAAAAGAGATCTGGACACATGATGGTCCAAGAGTTGAAAGAAAAAGAAATTGGACACATGAAAGTCCAAGAAAGGAGAGAGAGCCTCATAAAAAGGAGTCTTTCATTTACATCATCCACCTCCCATACACTTGCACAATCTTGATCAGCTTGTATGATGTGTCATCTCCGTGGATCCAATTTTTAATTTTGCAATATATGTGAAACAAGTGCATGCTTCCAACTTCCTACCATGAGCTCCACATAAGCTATCTTTAGAAGTAGGTTGAAAAAGAGGCAATGCCTTGGTGAGGATATAAACACACTGCGCGAAATGAGAGATCCCATGGAGGAGTAAAGCTATGGTTGGTCTTTTCGAAAATCTTTCAAAACACCCAGTCATACAACAGAGAAGTGGAGGAGACCCAAGTCAATACAGTTCCGCTCTTCAACTTCCCAAACTATTATGGTACACACATCAAGATTCACATGTAAGGGTGAAGTTTGAAATCATCTATATGCAGGTATCATATCAAAAGGAAGTGGTGTCCCACCTTAGTCCTAAGCTTTGCTCGAGGACGAGCAAAGAGGAAGTGTGGGGGATCTTGTTGACGCTCGCTACGGACCAATTTTGAGCGTCAATTTGCCCCGAAATTTGGGAGGACTGGCATACTTAACTGGCATATTTAACCCAAATAGTATCATTTCCACATTTCCCTTGGAGATTTTGCAATGTAGGGATTTGGGCAAGAAATGCAGGTAAAACAAGCTTCAGAAACCATACCATAAAATGTTGTTAGCATAATGCCCCAGTTCTCCACATTTGAAACAGCCGTTGGGTTGGACCGGTGTGACTGGATTGTTCGTCCGCACTGGTTCTGGATGGTGGCAGTGAGGTTCTGCAACACCTGCATCTGTGCCGCCAAGAATTGCTCCATTGTTGGGTTGGGTGGTGGTGGCAACTGACTCTGTCGGTTGACTACGTGAGCACGCCTAGTGCTAGGGATATTCTGTCCTCCACCTGTCCTGGTGTTTACCATCTGACCGTTAGGGAATAAACCCAGGATAAGACAGGTGTACTTGATATAGGTAGATAGAAGATAAGATCTTAACAAAATATGGATTTATAAGGATAACAACTTATATTACTGGATAGATTATATCAAGCAATTCTCAAAGTTTCCAACCAAGCACACAAAAACAAACATTTGTCCTCAAGCAAACATTATCACATCGTCGTCCTCTTAATCAAAAATGGTTCTAACGAGAGAACTTTAAGAGATACTAGCCTAAGAGCCTAGATGCCTAGTCCTCGGGGCGAGTTATGGAGCCGGGTTCGCCGCGGCGAAGCTTCTTGCGGGGCGGTGACAGGGCGGGGAAGCGGGGTTCATTCAGCTGTGGAGGTGGCGGCGCCCTTCCCTCAAGTCGGGCCTCCAGTATGCGGATCCTGTCATGGGCCTCTAGTAGCTTGTCCTGAGTATCGTCCAGCTCAGTGACGACACTCTCCAGCTCAGTGTTGAGAGCGGCGGTGACTCGAGCAAGAGTGTTGAGGCGGTCTTCATCATCTCCACCCAGAGTAACCACCGTTTCCTCAGTTCCAGTGAGGCGGCGAGGAAGATGGCGGTACTCCGTTCTGAAGCTCCTGGCGGTGGGTGTGGCAGATGGACCACAGAGCTCTCCTGGCGGCGCTGCTGACGGAGGCGGCGTAAGTAGCGTGGGGCGTAGCGGAGTCGTGCGCAGTGAGAGTCCTCCGGCCTCTGGCACTCTCCGTATCCACCCTGATGTGGACACGAGTGAGGTAGTAGTCGCCGAGCGCAGGGTTGATGTAGTGGTGCGTGTGGTAGTGGGGTCTCACGTGGTTGTCCAACTCCTGCAGAACACCCTGCAGCACCAGAGACAAGAGACCGGGCTCTCTGTCCGAAGTACGAACACAGCAGAGTTGCCTCTTCCCTGGAGGATCATCACCCTGATCGTCGTTGTTTTCATTGTTGTCGTTGTCCTCGTCATCATCTCTTCCATCATCAATACCCCCGGAGTTACCCGGGCTTCCTCCAGCAGCGACCGGTGCTGGAGCGGGAGCTGGAGCAGGGACAACTGGGGGTGGTGGTGGTGCCTCAACAACTGGTGATGCCGGCGGTGTGAACTGATTCCCTTCTTCATCAATCGCCATGATGCGGCCATCATCACCATCCACAAGTAGTAGGCCTCCGCGGGTTCCTCCTCCATAGCTTCCTCCTCCTCAACAGGGGCTGGAACTAGGGCGGGAGGAGCTGGCTCAGCAGGGGCAATGCGAACCTGGCGACCTCCGGTGCGCCTGCGAGCAGTCTGGTAAGACCTGGCCATCTGACAGAGCGAGAATAAAACTCAAAATAATTTTTTTTAAAGAAATAAAATAATAGAAAGTTCATGTAAACATAGGTTTTTATACGGAAATATAAAATAAACACAAAGAAATTTTTGATGCTGACATGGCTTGCTAGAAGATAAATCCTTAATTTCGACCATTTCTAACTAGGCTAGCGTCCTACAGTCACATAGCTCTGATACCACTTCTGTCACACCCGATTTTAGAAAGAACCAGATGCATCTCATGTGTGCGTCAGGATCATGTTCACACACACATGATAGACGGACAAGTGTAATATATCAAAGACAATGCTCAAAAAGTAACTAAATAAAGTATTTAACCATATTACACTCCGAATAAAAGAGACACAAAGGTCTTTAAACGTTACACCGATATACCCTAAACGAAGTCTGCAACAATTCCGTCTTCCACAGGCGATGACTGGTGAACGCAAAGCCTAGAACTCCTCGAAGTCGTCGAAGTTCTCCTCTTCAAAGTTCTCTTCTGAACAGCAGTTGGGCAAGGGTGGGTACTCTTATGGTTGGTACTCAGCAAGTGGGGTGAATATGCAAGGCCATCAAGGATAGGCTAAGGTTTACAGCAGCGAGCACTTTTAGTTGGTCAAGTATTTATTAGCAAGCACCTATTAACTAGGTTTAAGTCTATACCATCCCACTTTAGCAAAATCATAAAGGTACCAGCAACATAAATATAAACCACGAACCACAATTTAATTAATCTTCAAGTTTCATTATCATGTGAGGGTCCAAGCCACTCTTAACCGTGAGTACGGCTGTTATAACAGTTTTACACTGCAGAAGTTGTACACTTTACCCTCAAATCGTGTTCCCCTGAGTCGCCCGGGTTTGTAAGGCCCTTAAACACTTCCGAGGTGAGTGGCGAGGGTACACTACGAAGCCTTTACAAAGACATGTCGAGAGCTAGGCAGCCCGCTAGAGTTTCAGTAGCAGCATGGTCCATAAACCTCCCTAATGGTCAGCTCCTTAGCAAAGGCAGCTACCCCAAGAGGACCGGGCTATGACCCCTATCACCGACCCCCTCCTTGCCCTTTCGGTAAGGCCACCAGCTAACTACACATCTAATTAATTGGCTAAGGTCAGAGCCATATGACTTTGTGGTTGCACTGTTCACTTGGGTGGTTCTCCATGTTCCCATTAAACAAAACTGATCTTGAATTAACGCGGTATAACAACAATATGAAACATGATCAACATTGTCATAAGAGTAAACCAACACCTTTCCCAAAGTTTGCAACTAAGCGTGACTACCCAACATGAATAGTAAACCCAGGTGTTTCAAGGCTTTGGGTAAAAGACTATATAAGTCCTTAGTATAGGTAACCCATCAAGTTTATGCAAAGCAATATTGAGATAAAGTGAATTGTCATGCTGTTCTTGGGATAAAATAGAATATGCAGGGGAGGGAAGTCCACTTGCCTTCCTCAAACAGCTGTTGATTCTCTTCCTCGTAAGCTTGCTCTTGGTCTTGCTCGAACGTCACGTTGTCTACGCAATCACACAAACAAGCATACACAAACAAATAAGAAACAGTACAATAAACAGTACAAACAAAGAGTTAAAAGATGATAATATTGTAGTTCATGATGCAAGGATCGCGTGAGCGCAAGAATCGCTGAAATCGGAGTTGAAACGATGAAGATATGGCTAAAACAGTGATCTAAGAACCTAACTGCGAGAGTTTTGGACTTCCAAGGGCTAGATCTGAAGAAATTAGGGGCTAAAACATAATTTAAACCTTAAACAGAGGGTCGGGGTGCAAAACTATAGGTTCTGGATAGCGGGTACTAATTCTGGAAAAGTCAGGGGTTGGGACAGAAAAAGAAAGGGCTCAACTCTAATTATTTTTCTACTGATCTGGACTGCGGGTTGATTCCTGGAAAGCCTAGGCGCTTTTCTGCAAACGTTCCGGGGACGGCTAGGGTCGGGCGAATCTGGTCCGTTGGATCAGAATCGGGCGGCGGGGTAAGGGTTGGGCGAATCGGTTAGGCGGCGCTGGGCACCGGCGGCGAGCGAGAGCGGCGGCGGACGGCCGGAGTTCACCGAATCCGGTGTTCTGGGGCTCGGTTCAGGCTGGGGTTATGCCGGGGAGATAGAGTGTGGCAGAACCACCCAAATTAATCCGGCTCAAGTGTATTAACCATCACCATTAGGGCAATCTCGGTTAACCTTACACTTCAAACGGAGTAATCCATTGGTCTGTCGGGTAACCTCCCGATACAACCACGGTAAAGCGGATCGAAGCCATACATACAAATGCCCATACGAAGATGAGCCCAGAGAATACCACATTCCAACAGATATTACAAAATTATCATAAGTGAATATTACAAACCAAGTTTGAGTTTAGTATCCGAGTACTTCAGTGATCATA
The DNA here is from genome assembly GCA_032594955.1 of Panicum miliaceum. Taxonomy (NCBI): domain Eukaryota; kingdom Viridiplantae; phylum Streptophyta; class Magnoliopsida; order Poales; family Poaceae; genus Panicum; species Panicum miliaceum. The sequence goes on from CM064060.1 coordinate 32,128,579, forward strand.
ACCAATAAGTTCTTCAGAGTTTAAGTTGCAGCGGAAATAAAATAACGAAAGCTACTCGACGATAAGGGATGTCTCGATGAAGCCCGTACGAGGCATCACTCGGCATTATCTCCATTGGCCGGGGGCGTATCCCATTCCACCGACCAACCAGGAGGGAGGGTACAAGGCCAAGTCAAACTAACAATCATGTCTTCGAAGGTCTCACCTGAAAACAAGCCACAAGCAAGGCTGAGTATACTAATACTCAGCAAGGCTTACCCGACTAGTGGGGTATACTTAGCCGACTCCTAGACATGCGAGGCTTTTGGCTCAGGGGTTTGTTTTGCCGAAAAAGCATATACGAGTGGGTCCTTACTTTCAATTTTTAGCTCAAGATTCTAGTTTCATTAACCATTCTAGATAAGCAGCTATCCAATATCATTCATGGTGAAGCATTAAATTTCATCCAACAAGTTTATTCATCATCATTGTTCCTCTTCTTACTCTGTGGGTAAAAGGGGTTAAGCAGTCTCAATAGCCGTGAGAAACGGACGATTCGAATCGAATTTCTTAACATTGCAAGGGAAACCTAAACACACGTCACGTGGTTACTCACAGAGTCACACGTGCAACTTTTCCCTTCAATTCCCGCTTCACGGAACAGGCCCACCGCCCTCGACTACACCTCCCCACAGACCACGGTACGTCGGGCTGTGGCGGCCGATGCACCCGCCATTAGCTAGATGTGAACGAATTCAAGACAGTGGGGAGTATATTCCGGCCTCGGTTCAATCCAGTACTTAAGCTTACCGATTACCATATTCTCGGCATGTGGTTAGTACGTTCAAAGACTTAACCACCACTACCACACACTGCGGCCTTAGCATTTTTCACTAAACAGATGGGGCCTCAATCATCAACATAAACATCGTACCATAGCCCCGTCCGTCGACCTTATGATTGCAGCATGTAGTAAACAATCAACTCCTGATTTCTCGCGAGTGACAGGAAATCACTCGACTTTTACCGAGTCCTATTAGCTTAGCATTCTATCGAACCTGGCATCTAGTGCTCAGAGCATGGGCACCTAGGATCATGCAACTAAGTTTTCATCCAACTCCTATAAACTTAATGCATAAGTAAAGTAGAGTAATAAGTTGCATAGGTTTAGAAAATAGGGTTCATGCTCCAGGGCTTGCCTTCTTGCGAACAGTTAGCTTGGGGCTCTTCCGAACTTGGGCTCGGGTCTTCAAGAGCTTCAGTTAGATGTACTTGAGCTTCGCGCTGCTCACTCTCGGACGCGGGCACCAGCTCGTAAGTTCCGTCGGCGAGGGTCGTCGATTCTATATGAATGCACAAGTTTAAGTAGTGGTGAAGGTAAACGACATGATTTCCTTCACGATAAAGTTGCAGTTTGTAAAACATGAGTTTGTTGTGAAGTGAGTTACTTTATCATTCGTGGGCAATCATTAATAGAGTAGAAAGGTACAATAAGTAACTTCGTTAAGCAAGGTGGGGTGGGTGTTCATGGGAACTTATGTTCCTCATGGAAACATGATTTAAGTGTAACTACTACCGCGAGTAGTTTCTGGTCATGAAACCTTGGATCTAGGCGCATCAGGGAAAGATAAGCTTACTGTAAAGTTTTCAGATATTTTCATGTAGCAGATTAATTATGAAAAATATAACATATGGTGGCTGCTAGATCGTTGTTCTTTTTGTACAGAACAGATGGTGCAAAACCTGAGTCTAAGATTTTTACAGGGCTTTCATTTAATCATGCAGGAGCTACTGTAATTTTTATAGGATTTATTATGCAGTTTTCAGAGCATAGTAAATATGACATTACACACCTAGGTTATTCAAGAATTTATTTTTACAGGAGCCTGCACAGGGTTTTTGTCCATGAAACTTTTTACACAGCACCTTCTAACACTGAGTATTTCCTAGTAAAAATATGAGAATTTTCCAAGCTAAGATACTATTTTCTTGATTTAATGTATGTTATTAGCACATAAATCAAATAAATAGGTTCCTGTGAGATAAAAAGTCTTTAAATTTTTCTATGGCATATAGGTACCATTACACCAGTGTAGAAAAAGTTTGATTAGGTGAATCATAACCTAACTGCAGTGACAATTAATTCTATCCCAACATGGTATGAAACTAAGTTTAATAAACAGTGTAGATAGAGATGGAATTTGGGCCTGATCTTTTTACAATGGCTTATATAACAAGTAAATCTCCTACTGTAAAATTTTCAGGACCAGCACCTATCTACAACAATGGTTGTGAATAAAGGTCATTAAACAGCCTATTTAATTTAGAGCATAAATTAGCTAGAATCTGAGGAGATGCATGTAACAAAAGTTGTGGAGTTTATCCTAAAGGTTCCAGAACAGTTGAGTTTGCATTTTAACGAATTTTCTACGATTTTATACGAATTTTACAAGTTCACTGATTTTGAATCTAGGTTTGAATCTTTCTTTTACAACTGGGTCCTTGAATCTTACGTGCAGACCCTTCTAAAGATTTCATTTACTGCAATTGGGTCCTCGGGCGGCTCGGGTACGGTGGCCGGCCAAAATTCCGGCGTGGGGCTCGCCGGCGGCGAGGGGTGAGGGCCGGGGAAGGATCAGGGGTGCGAGGGCTACCTCGTGGGGGTCTTGTTCGGGTGGAGGACGGCCGGGAGTAGCTCGCCGGCGTTGGAGCTGGGGCGGCGGCGGTGGCGGTACGCGTCGACGGCGGTGCTCCGGCGGGCTTGGGGCGGTCTGGTCTGGACGGGGAGCTTCAGTGGCGCGTGGGGAAGCTGCTCCGGTACTTGGCTGGGGCGGAGGGGGTCGGGGTCGAGCTGTCCGCGGTGACCAGGGGCGGCGGCGGCGGCGACAGCGCGGGCGGCGGCGCTCCGGCGGTCCTGGGCGGCGTTGAGCGGGTCGGTGAGCTCCAGTGGGATGATGTGGTGGTGGCTGGCACTTCAATTTGGGCAGGAGGCGGCTGCGGAGGGCTGTCCACGAGCGGGCGGAGCTCAGCGGCGACAATGGCGACGGCGGTGTGCTCTGGTTACTGGCAGCTCGCACGGGCGGCCTGGGGCGACTTTTATAGGGGCAGGAGGGAGGTAGGGGTGCCAGGCGATGTGCAGGGGTGGAGGCACGGCGATGGCGTGCCACTGGCCACGGTGGGCGGCATCAGGACACCGGCGCGGCGTGCGGCGGGCGGGAGCGCGCGACTGGGCGCCGAAGATTTGCGTGGGGGAGTGGAGATATCGCGGCACGGGGGTTGGAGGGCAGCTGCAGCAGCGGCTCGGGCGGAAGGCAAGCGCAGCGACGGGCGGGTCGCGGCGGGCAGGGCGGCACGGCGCGGCGCGGCCGTTGGGCACGACGGGCGGCGAGCAGAGGCTGGGCAGCGCGGCGCGCGCGGCGAGCGCGGACTGGGCAGCGCGGCGGTGGGGGGGGGCAAAGCCGGGCTTGGGGGCGAGGGCCGGCGGCCACTGGCCTGGCGGCTTGCGCCGGTCAGGCGTCGCCGGCCACCTGGCCGTGCTGTCGGGCGGGGAGGGGAGAGAGAGAAGGGGCGAAGGGCCTATTTGCGAGAATTTGAAAATTTCCAGGGGGGCTGGTTGCAAACAGGATGTTTTCTCCACTTTCTAATTTGAATTTCAAAAACTTTTGAACATGAAAGTTGTCCAGAATAAAAAGTTCTACAAGTTTGGTTTCAGGCAACACCTCATTTGGCTTGTGGTTTGAAAGTTAATTTAAAAATTCAAAGGTATTCATATGTGCCCACTTTAAATTTGAATTTCAACTTAACTTGTTCTAATTCTTTTCACCCTTTTATTAATTGGTTAAGCATTGGGTTGGGCTAATGACATTGCTTTAGGAGTTTAATTTATCAGGGTTGTTACATAGAGGGCGACACGGCGAAAGTGGTGGGGGTCACGGGACGGCCGTGCGGCGACCGTAGACCGGCGGCCACGGCGGTGGGCGGAAACAGAGCTCCGGCGAGCAATTGGGGCTGCGACAAAGCGAGAGAGAGGGGGGAAACGGGGGCAGCTTGGTGCTCACCACCTCGCGGAACACCAGCGAGGGTTGTAGTCGCTGGAGAAATAGAGGGACGGCGAGTCGACGGAGGGGCGGTGACACGGGGCGGCGGCGTTCCTCCGGTGAGCGGTTTCCAGCGGCGTACGACGGTGCGGAGTAGAAGAAGAGGTTGACGACGGCTCTGGGTGCAAAGCGGGGCTCCGGCGTGGGTTTTATAGGGGAGGAGAGGAGGCGGAGCGACCGGGGAAAGGAAGGCGGCGGCTCACGCGGCGGCCTGCGAATTAAAGGGGCGGAGCGCGTACCGCGGCCAGTATGGCAAGCCAGCGTCGCGGGGAAGGAAGGAGGGGACGCGGGCGACGGGGTGCGGGGGCGAACTGGATTCGGGGTGAGGAAGAAAAGGAAAGGGGGAGGGAAGCGCGGACGACGGCGCGGCGGCGCAGCGCGTCTGGTGTCGCGGCGGAAAGGAAAGAGAGGGAGAAGCGGAAGGAAGAAGAAAGGAAGGTGGGAGAGGAGACCGACGTGTGGGGCCCAGCTGGCTGTGAGAGAGAGATGAGGGAGAGTGAGGCGGGTTGGGCTGGCTGGTTTGGGCCGCGGGGAGAGGAAAAAGAAAAAGGAGAAGAGAAAGATTTGGGCCGACTGGGTTGGGCCGCGAGAAGAAGAAAAATAGAAGGAGAAGAGAGAGAGGTTTGGGCCAGGCTCAAAGAAAAGAGTGGGAGAAGAAAAAGAGAGAAAGAGAAAGATGCATGCATAATTTCATTTTGTAGCTTTTATAAATATGTTTTTAAACTTTATTTTTTATATTTTTGGGTGTTACACCATCCCTCCCCTTTATTGTGTGCGCGGTGGAACGGAAGACCGAACCAACGTTTGGATAAGGCCTTCGATCAGGGTGCGATTAGGGTCCACTAACCCCTTAAGACTCGGGCTAAACTGGTAGCCTCGAGATTATCCAGCAGAATACACTACTTGCTCCCTTCTTCTGAGCATCGGCGAAGAGCGTCAGCCCAACGAGCTCCAGAGAAGAGTCCACCGCCACTGCCACCAGCGCGCGGGGGAGAAGGCGAGCAGGCCCAGGAGCACGAACAGTGACGCCGCCGCAGCGACGAAGCGCTGCTGGACGAGCAGCGACGACCGGCCATTGGTCGCCATGGCGCTCTTGCAGCCAAAACAGTTGAAATGTACTTTGGCGTGGTTGAGTCTTGCTCTAGTCAACATCAAGTCGCGGGATGATGGAAGGGAAGTGTGTGGTGGAATCCATGGAAAATGAGTCGGAACATAATTTGGAGTACAACACAGCGGAGCAACTACCGGCCGCCTTTTAAAATCCAAATGACAAGGTGACAGTCGACGACAAATCAGAGACCGGTCGATCAGCGAATCTTGGCTCAAGCTTGGTCTCTCGACCATGCGCGGCCGATCGAACCCGTGTGTGTCCGTGCCGAAACGTTCATGCTCACTCCCCCACTGCCACTTGGCTGTTGACTCCCTGTTAACGACCAAAATTAGCACGGCTGTGCAGACCGGTCTGACCGGTATGCACAAACCGGTTAGACTAGTTTGGTCAAGTTGTGCAAAAAGCAAATTGAACTTCACCATTGCATAGCTCTCGTCGAGACGATCAAAATGCATATGTGGAACGTCCGATTGGGACTTCGGATGAGAGTGAGATATGGCTTCGGGAAGTTCTGCACCCCAGTCAGACCGGTTGTAGGGCGGTAAGACCAGTTTTGGTCTGTAGAATCCGTGTAGAAGTTGTATTTTGGCACGGGATTTGCTAGGGTTTGGACCCTATTCAAGGCAAGACCTCCCCACCCTATAAATATAAAGGGCCACCGCCGGTCAGACCGATGTTTTAATGTAAATATTGCTGAAAAGGATTTAGCAGATTTGGCTTTTAGTGGCTTGTGCTCTCATATCAAAGAAAGATTAGAGGGCTATGACTTTTCTACTGTTACTCAGGTGCATCAAAGAGCTTTGGATGTACAAAGCCGAAGCAAAGAGTCTTAAGAAAGTCATAAGCATCATCGTCCTAATATGCATACTGTTGAGTGTAATTTAGATTGTTCGGACGATGAGTCTAAAGAAGTTTATGCTGCTGAGTTTGTGTGGCCATCACAAGCCAAATCCATACGCTTGTTCTACTCTTAAGCCGATTCATAAAAATCAGCAAGAAGAGAAGTTTACTTTTGATGTATCCAAGTGTGACAGAATATTTGATGAATTATATAAGAATGGGTACATCAAGATGTCACATACTTTACCGCCGCTTGAGGAATTAGAGTGGCGAGCTTATTGCAAGTGGCATAATTCTTTCTCACATGCAGCCAATGATTGCAATATTTTTCGTAGGCAAGTTCAATCGGCCGTAAATGAAGGACGATGGGCTCTCCATACGATGCAGGTTGATCAAACTCCTTTTCCTTTACATGCTCTTGAATTGAGGAATCCCAAAGTGTTAATTTGGCCAAATTAAGCCAAAACAACAGATGGAAAAAATGTAATCATTGGCGAAGAAAGGAGAAGGTGCTGCTACAGAAGAATACCCCTCAAGTTGCAGCAAAGGTTTCAACACTCAGGGGGCAAGGCAAGAAAAAGAAGATTGGCAGCAAGCCGACCGGTCTGACAGGTGTGATGACCGGTCTAACCGGTGTCTTAAAAAATCTGCAAATTCTTCTAAGGTCAAGAAGAAGGTGAGGCCGAGTTTTCAAGAGCTCCTGGCCAAGTATTAGAAGGAAGGAGCTGCTCAAAAGCAGAAGGGGCGGTCAAGTAAAGCTAAGGATATGAAGCCATCATCAAAACATCTAAAGCGACCAGATCCTCATCCACATCAGGGTAATCGTGCTGCTATACCACATTCATTTGATGGGCCGGTTACCCTATTGTTTTGGTCGTATCCTTGCGATTATACACCTTTGGATTATAGTAGAATGCATATGCAGCCATATTTCATTCAGTATCCTTCTACATATCCAAATTGTGGTACAAGTGCGATGTTGATAACAGTAAGGAGGGTGAGAAGAGCACGAAACGAGATTCAAAATATTTACAGCCGACGTGGTGTCCCTCAGGCTTGTCTCGCACTCAAAAGAAGAAGCTACAATGGATGCGTAAGCGGGAATCAGTGGAACAACATGCAGAGGTAGTACCAGCAAGATCAGCAACAACCAAGAAAGTTTGGAAGCCAAAGCAAGTTGTTTTGTCATTACCTTGAAGTAGTGCAAGTTCTGCACCCTGAGCAGACCGGTCAGACCGGTTGTAGGGCGGTCAGACCGGTTGTAGGGCGGTCAGACCGGCTTTGGTCTGTAGAATCCGTGTAGAAGTTGTATTTTGGCACGGGATTTGCTAGGGTTTCGACCCTATTCAGGGCAAGACGTCCCCACCCTATAAATATAAAGGGCCACAGCCGATTGAAAGTATCCAATTGATCAAACACAAATTAATCTACTATTTTTCATTACCTTTTGTCCTCTCCAAACACTAGCTCTTCCAACCCCGTATCTGTTGTTCTTCCTTCATCTCGACGACATTTGAAGGCGTTCTAGGTGGCCTGCCGATCCTAAAACAACCCAAGGTGTGTCTGCTCTGACGGGGTCGCTCCCGGGCGAGCGTTCGTTGGTCTACCACTGGAATCACTAGCAACCGGTCTGACCGGTCCCTGACACGGCCTGCACAGAGGCGCTGCAGCAAGCCCCTCTGCGCCCCGCACGCTCGAGTGCAATCGTGTGTTGGCCCTGAATTTGCGCCAACACTCCCCCTCCTGCACTCCTTCTGCGGAAACCTCTGAGGATTGCAGGAAGCCGTTCCTGCATGTATTCTGGCCCCGAGCGGCCAGGCTACGTGATCGACGATGACGACATGCTCAACATCCCATCCGGCGTCTCGACGTGCCGGTAGGGTAGGGGCGGCTCGTCACGGGATACGTCGTGGCGTTTGTTAGCAGCTTGGGTGGAAGGATAGATCGGAGAATTGGCTGAGATTGGAGATCAGAATTGGAGCAGAGGAGGAGGAAGAACAGAGATATCGGAATTGTCGTCTATTTCATTGTTGCCTTTCTCATCCGCTGCGGGTTGCCTTATACTGGCGAGTTTGTTACACGGCCTTCACCCATTCAGGGCCGGACACACGCACGCTAGCCACCTTGGGCCGAGAACTACATCTTTGGCCTTCACGATGTATTTCTTCATACGAAGGTAGCTCATCAGGTGTAGCGGTGCTAATAGCGTTCTACTCCCAGGCCGCACGTCCACACTGCTTTCGGCACACTGGGGTGGGGGGCTACATGTTCTGTGGGAATTTCATGAAATCCTACCGATCTCCCGGCACAGCAGAAACTGGGAACAAATGCATGATGTGCTGCTAAGACTCTCCTTCCTTTAACGGTTACCGCACACACAAATGAACATGATAGATATAGATACGCTTTCTTCTGTGAAAGATTCAAGTCTCTCACAACGATATAACGCCACAAATACCACGAATGCAAGTATACAACGGTGGCATGCAGACAAAAACAGAGACATGCAAATTGCAAACGAAAGCTCTTCACAAATGCAGGAGATACTACAGATATGCCAAGGTTTCTGTCTGGATGGTCTCCACACAATGCCAAACTTTGTTGCCAAACTTTGACTAAGGTGTGGCCAACAAATTGATGGCCACACTTTAGGTTGTTGGCCACACTTTAGGCAAACATGGGCAAAGAAGTAAATGTATGACAAGTGAGTCACAGAGCTGAAAAAGGTGTGGCAAGTTCAAAGTATGACATTGAACCAAACACTGGCATAAAAATATGTGGTATGGCGTAACTTATGGCTAGACAAACTGTGGCAACTATTCAAACAGGCTAAGGCCTTGTATCCTGAGAATTCTCAATCTCTCGCTGTAGATAGATCACACAGCCAGCTGACTGCTACACGTCGGGTTACATGGATACTCACAGTCTATCTCTTTCACTCCTTGAGTTCTACCAAAATACCAATCCCCAACAGCCTCGGCGATTGTCTGCTCCAGGAGGAGAGAGGGGAAAAAAGAAAGAAGTGATATCATATCTATGTAGATCCAACGCAAAACAAAAAAACGGTTGTGCTATTGCAGTGTACATTTCAAATGATTTAAACATCACTATATCGCCGAGTCTTGGTGAGATCCGCGAATGCCATGAGATATTAGATGGTGTTTGGCAGTGAGTGAAGCATGAATCAATGAACAGCCCCCAGTCCCTCTTATGTTCAGCAACCTTCAGGTCATGAACTAACTTCTTCCTGAATCCTGCAAACATAGAGAAGGAATAATAATATGTTGTGCCACTAGCAACAGGATGATGACCAAATGAATAGAAAACCAAGAGTTCGACAAGTCCTGCTGACCATGAAGCACATCGATCTGCTCGGAACTGCAGTTCCGGATATTTGCTTTGCAACTTGACCATGAGTCTCCAGGATAGGATCCATTTGGCGCCAGGACATTTCCTATCTAGAAAGAAAAAAAATGGCTAAGTCAGTAAGGATTGTGAACATTTGAGGATGAACAGAAGAAGAAAAAATCGTAATTAGTAGTCACCTGCCAAGAATCATAATCAGAGTTCAGGATAAATGTTGGGGTGCTTATGCTCTTAATAAGTTCAGCAGCAAAGAAACACTGGGAACAAATTTAGAACATTTCAGCAAATAAATAAATCTGGCAGCATATCAAGTTAAACGGAATTAGACATTGAGCAAATACCTCTGTCGGATCCTTCTTTGCGAGACAGTCCTTGGGAAAAACTTTTCTAACGTTCTGGAAGAAACTTAAAAGTATGAATTTATTCTGAATATGCAAGTGGAATGGGAGGAATGAAGGTTAACAACTCGTGGTTAATAGCTAACCTGGAGATGAACAACTCCATTGCAGAATGACCGCATAAACCTTTCTCCAGATACATCCTTTCTGCGGCACAAAAAGCTTAATTTTGTACACAAGTACGTGCAATTGGGGCATACTAATCTTCAGGAACTTACATGTCAAGAAAGAATCCAGCATCCTTCAGGCATTTGACTAGAACCTCCTGAGGAAATCTGGCTCGAAAGTTATCGCAGTGAAGTAGCGTAGCTAGACCACCTGCAGAACAACCTGCGAGCAAGGCCTGAAAACGTGTCGAAGAAATTAATTTCGATTTGTCCTTTTTTTTTCAGATTGCCAGAATGCTAACTCTGCACCCCTGATTCTTGAAATCTTGTCCAAATCATATGAAACCAAACACTGAAACCGGTTTAGCTTCGGGCAAGCCTATTCCCATTAGTTCATCAAGAACTACTTCCCAGATGCGAAGTCCTCTGAAGAAAAGCTTGGTTCCATCCTGCATCAACGTAAGAGCATCATCGGCTTGAGTTGAGTAATTAAGATAAGCAACCCCAAACCATGATTCAGAAAATCACCTGATCTCCACCCTTGGCATCACCCGAAAATGATGCCCCATCGCAATACCTTATAAGAACTTTATTCCAATCATAGAAATCTGTTTACGCAATGATTGAAATTAGTCAACTCGAACGTTACGTCCGAAGAGGAATAATAGCTGGCAACGCGGACAATGATAGATACAGCTAACAGATATTAAACAAGCGCTCCCAACAGAAGCACCTTTGCGTACCAGGATTATGATCCTGCTGATTGCTGAATATCACCCATCAAAAGCAAGTGGTTCCATAAATTTAGACGAACCAAGCGCGGTCATTTTGCGCTCGGAACAACTTTCCGTGGAGTTGCACCAGGCTCCTCCCTGAGTTATACCGACGGAAAAATCAGTTTCAGAGTCTGTACTACACATCCTGTCGCGCAGGATTTATAACCGTGACCAGTGCTTCTATCTTAATTGAAAGGCAGAGCTCCAGCCATTTCCGTTAAAAAAAACAGTGACCAGTGCTAGTTAGCTTACAGATTTCAGTTAGAAAATTTGTGCAGAGCACCTGAAGGTTATGTGAGTATATAGTGCTTGAGATGTATTTTGCGTTCATGAGAATTGCATCTTCACACTGAAAAGAAAAGATCGATCATTCACCTGAAAGACGAGCCAGCTGCGGGATCCGGACCCGAAGCCTCTCTGCAGATGGTAAGCCGGTCGGTCCATCCAAGCACACTGCAACACGACCATATTCCATCAAGAACGAGCTCCAGATGGAGATACATACGAGCGGGACGAAAGAACGAGGCAATGATTAGTTGAATACCTGCACCCTTCTCCTGAGCGCCGGGCAGGAGCGTCAGCTCGACGAGCTCCGGAGAGCCCGTCGCCACGGCCACCGGTGGTGAGCCGGAGGAGGAGGCCAGGACCAGGAGCAAGAGCAAGGGCGCCGCCGCGACGACAGCGACGCCTGGTGGACGCCGCGGGACGAGCGGCGGCCGGAGCTTGGTCGACATGGCCTCGGCGCGCGGCTGTCGCCGACGATCCAGCTTAGCTGCCAGCCTCGTGGAATATAGTTTGTCAAGCTCACGCCCCGAGATGGATCATGGAACCCGCCACATGAACGGGTTTAAATAAGAGAACAAAACAGCAACTCCAGCGCACACTTGGCCCAGCCGTTCAAACCCCAGTTTTCAACTGAACAAACTATTTTTTTTGGCTGAATTCTAGTTTAAGACTCGAACTAAGATAAACTCTTGCATTCTACTTAATCGATTCCAAACTATAGATCATTTTAGCTTTTCTAGATGCATTGTATTTGCTATGTATCTAGACATAGTATATATCTAGTTGCATAGCAAAATAAATATATTTAGAAAAATTAAAATGATCTATAATTTGAAATGGAAGGAGTAATGCATATTGTTCGGTAAAAAGGCAAGTGGTTGGTTTTGTCTTAAAGAAGAATACCTGTATCAATTGCGTTTTATGCGTGCAATAAAGAGAAGTTTCTTAAAAAAACTGCCTAGCCATAAAAAGTTCAGTCAAGCCAATCCGCATACTAATCCGCGTACTCTGCCGCTCAGGCCCACGGCTTCACTGGTCAATGTGGGCCTAGGGGGCCCATATTCCAGTTAGGGTTCGGGCTTCTTCGGGAAAGGGCTGGCCTGTTGGCGCGATGAACCACTGAGCCTAGAGGCCCACAGTTTCGGCAGCGTCAGCAGGGGAGCACCGGTGCCGCGGCGAAGAGGTGGAGCAGAGCACCAATCAATGGCGAGAAGAAGAGGCGAGGTGCACAGCCCGTTCGGATGGCTGGAAGTGGCTGGGCTGCAGCGGCGGCTGAAACAGCCAGCCAGCCGCCAGCCACCATCAGCTAGGATTCAGCCAATTCAAAAACTGGACATTCAAATTTAAAAAATGGCGCCAACCAACAGCAATGAACCGGGATTGTTTCCAAGATGGTAGCAAATTATGAAAGTTCACATTACAATACCATAATAATTGAGTACAATCACAATCGTTACATCTAAATAATACCAATCACAAGTTCACTACAAATTAGACTACATAACACAACACTAATTGACGTGCCCTACCACAACCATACTAAACCATTAGCCTTCAATTGATACAAACACCAGGAGAGACCAAAACACACCCTACTGCATCAAGGTGCATTCCACACAGAATAAGAGAGCATCTCCTGCAAAGCTGACGTACTAGTATGTGTATTCACTAACACCCAATCAGATGGTTCGTACGTCGAACCCTCGCCAAACTTACGCAGCCACAAAAAATTGTCCAATGCAAAGCAAGATATGATAACCCATGATTGCTTTTCCCTCCTGAAGAATGGAACCCATTTTAGGATGTGCCACCGGCTTTTGACCACCCCAAACCTCCTTTCAATGATATTTCGCAGCTTTGAGTGAACGTAGTTGAATTTCTCCTGGCGATCTAAGGACCTAACGTCCACGTCATTAAAATGACTCTTATGGTACCTTGTTTCGCGGGAAGGAATCATGTACCCTTGCTGGTCCATGTATCCCGAGTCGGCCAAGTAGTACCGTCCTACAACATTTGAAGCATGTGCACTGTTAGTACGACAATCAATTAAGCATGAAAGAAGGCAACCACCTGGCTGCATCGTTCGCTTGCAAATAATTCACAAACCTTGGGGTGGATGGAGGAACTTAGGATCCTCCTGACAATCACGTAGAACGGCCATGTCATAGCATGCACCAGCCTTCCCGGCTCCCACATAGGTGAAGCGTCCATACATGTCCACTATGGCGCAAACATTAATGGACACATCTCCATCCCTATTAATGAAGTCAACTTTGGCTTCGTGATTCACCTCAACCGGTACGTGCGTGCCATCTATAGCACCAATGCAGCCATCAAACCATGGGACATACTCCGATAGTTCGCTACAAACTTGTGTGTAGTGGTAATCTGCTGGAACTATTACATGTTGTGCCCACCTAAACATAATCTTGGCCACCTGAGATATTTTCCTACTTATTGTATACAAAGACCTTTCAAATCTATCTCTGCATTCTCTAACAGCAGACCCGTGCCCACAAAACCAGATGTACAGACCTAAAGCTTCCATGGACTCGCACTCCTTTGTACTGTGCAACCCATATGACATTAAGATGTGATGCAAGTGCAAGAAGTCATCAGGAGACATACGTAAATTATCTAGGCACTTAGTTGGGTTGTCAGCTTGGCAATGGGACATGGAGGATTTACCACAGGTGGCTGCATCGCCAAAATAGATTTTATCCTTCGCAGAATTGCAGAAGCCTTGGCCAATTTTTCCATCTCCTAGCTGTCACTTGAAGTGTCGCTAGGCGTAGACTCCTCGGTGCTGGCCATCTGCACGTCACATAGGCAAACATATAAGTAACACTCTAGTATAGCATATGAACTACCACAGTCAAGTATAGCATATAAACTACCACAGCTAAAGAACTGCATACAAACACATGGTACATACAGAATTAAGCATCATGCAGAATTAATTGCCAACAAATTTCAGAAACCTTAACTACAAATTTCAGAGACAGTAACACATGAAATTAAGCATCATGCATGAAGTAAGTGCCTACAACTTTCATGGACCAGCAAGGGCACATTAGATGATAAGCAGGAATTAACACATTTCAGAGACATTAACTACAAATTTTCAGAGACATTAACTACCTCAAATTTCATAGACCTTACCTACAAATTTCAGAGACATTAACTACCTCAAATTTCATAGACCTTACCTACAAATTGCAGAGGCATTCAGAGAAACTCACCTGACCCACAGGTGACTGTCACTTCAATGACGTTCTGAAATCCTTTGCAGATACCTGAATGGGTTGACATCCAAGAAAATAGAATAGTTAGACAACATTTACATGCACAGACAGTATCAGGATATAAGAGGATGACATTGCATGAATTACAATATAGATCTTCAAAGGACATTAGATGATAAGCAGGAATTAACAATATCAACATTCAAAGTACACCATAAATTGTGACCCAGTCCCAATTACATCAGCACACATCATTTATTCGAATCACAAACAATGAACATGACTGAAAAGTTCGTACCACATAGTTCATAACATACAAATACAATGACCAGCAACTAACAGGACTGACTAATGAACGAAAACAGCAACAAAGTAAAGACATGCAGGAGGACAATTTCTTCGGATCACTTAGACTTAAGAGTCATGTAGTTCCAGGTGAAATTGACGTAGTTCCACCTCCCTTCCTTGGATTCCAAATCCAGGAAAGCCCTACACTGGATCCTGGTTGAGCAAACATTCAAAGCTTTGACGAAAAATTCCTCTATCTCGCTGTACCCATCCTCTTTCAAAATATGATTTACTCGTGCTATCTCCTCAGCATCAGCGATACGTTGTGACTTGCGTTCCCTCTTGTCCCTAACGATGTCGTCTAGGTCCTCAAGGAAGTCATCAAGAGAGGGAGTCTGGCTACTCTTCTTTCTGGGGCTGCAAACCGAATGTTCCCTGAACGGCCTTTTGGATGTCTGACCAGCACTAGGGGGTTCTATGGGCTCCTCCGACATTTCATTAGGACTTTTAGGGCTGTCATCAGTGGCGATTGGCTCAGTCCGCTCTCGACCAGCAGAAACCAACTGGCCCCTGTCATGGGGGGTGTGGCCTAAGAGGTTGTACAATTGTTCGCAGCATGGCGGACGTTTGAATTTGCCACCAGCATTTTCTCTACTATCCTGCACGTGAGGAATGGTTGCACATGTTAGTAATTAGTTAGTGGAAAGGTACCTATAATAGAGAGGTCAGAGATAAGGTTGAAGTTAGTACCCCATGGACAGCGGCATACCAAATGGGGTCAACTGACACCTCACCGGTAGCCGGTTCACGTCCTAGCCCACTCTGGATCATGCCATCGCGCCAATCATAGAACTGTCTTTTGAGTTCATTGTACTTGTTCTGCAGCTTTTTCTTTGGGTAGCCTAGTTGAGTCTCCTCGTTGAAGGCGCAATGGACGTTAGTCCAACCGATGGTGGTAGGACTTTTTTCGGACCAGTGACAAAGGTCTTTCTGTTTGGACACCAATTCAATCAACAGGGATATGGATCCGTCATCCCAGTGAGCACGATCACGGACATCTGTGTCAACGATATTGACGAGGACATCCCAGTCATGGCTACACCAAGTTCGAGCACTGCTATACGTGAACAAGTAATGGAAGGACCGATCACGCGAAGTCGTGCGAAGAAACTACAATAGTAGGTGAACTTACTCCTTACTACATTTGATGCATCTATAGATGAGAACTTTATACTGCCTAAATGTGCTACATTTGTTGTGCTTAGGTTCACACATGAAGAAGAGAACACTACTCTGCATAAAGCTGACCATTTGAAGATCAACAACGGACTCCTTGATTCTATTTCGAACTGTTCAGCAAAGGCGAACTTCAAAGGTCAGAAATGGACTCCCTGATTCCGTTTCTGGCTGTCCAAGACTGCTATAAGAATCAATCATAAATCTTAAATTCCGGAAAGATCTGGAGACCCACGAGTACTCATTGGAAAGATACTCAAGTCTACTTGCCAACTCAACAAACTTCATGTCCATTGGACTTCCCAATATGGAGTTATGATCGATTTAGTGGAGCTTGCACAGAAGGTCAACGGTCTTCCCGGGACAGAATGTTGATACAACTTCTTATAAAAGTCTATATTAATCTGACACGTTCTAAGGCACAAGTTATAGATGGATGGAAAGATTATCAAGTCTACTTTCCAACCCAACAAATGGCACGTCTTTTGGGCTTCAGATCAGAGAGTAATGATCATTTTACTGAAGACTGCGCAGAAGCCCAAGAGACGCGTGTCAACTGAAGACCACTTCGGGAATGCCTCAACCAGTTGGCCTTCCACCTTCCCAACATGGAGAATTCATTTCATACTTATCTTAGAGACTTGTTACTAGTATAAATACCCCTATATACTGATGCAAAAGATAATCTTTGATCATTTGAATAAACACATAACCTGTATGGTTTTGCAGCCGAGCTGCTGAGCGCCTTGCACACCCCCTTGTTCTTCCTGGACTTGTGAAGATATCCCTCTAGGATCCACTACTTCGTACTCTACGGTTTCCAGTACGGCTGTACCTTTTTGTGTGGATTAGTTCCGGCTTGTGGTTTTGCGGTCGTTTGGAGATCGAGTCGAAGTCCTCGTGGTTTTCGGTGCCTCTCTCCCCGACGCTTGGTCGCATCCAACTTTGGTCAGGTATAAAGCTAGTTATCCCTGTTGTTCGCAGCAATTTTTCTTGTGATTGTGAACCTACTGTCGTGAAGATCGGGCCACCCCGAGGAGGTTTCCATCGGTATATTACTTTTGGTGATCTCCTCCTTATTAGATATGAATGCTTACATATTATGAACATGGTTCAAAAGCGTACGAACCTACTCCACAAGCAAGTACTACCACAGGCATTGATTTGGGGCATGAAATGGGGACTTGCCTTTGCACAACGCCACCGGCGTTTCGACCAGAGGTTGTACTGCCTGGCTGTCGGTGGAAAGCACGACGATGCTGATGACTCTGCCAGGGTGGGCACCCTGGAGGAGCAGCTGACCGCAGGCGGCAGAGGTAGGAGGAGCGGGTGGGTCGATTCGGCCGGCGGCGCCCAGGAAGAGGCGGCCGGCGCGTAGATCTAAGCGGTGGCCGACACGTAGATCTGGGCGGTGGACGCCCCGTCGACGACGAACAACGGCCGGCCGCTGGGGTAGGGGCGGCGGCTCCAGGCGGCGACGGGTCGACCGGTGGATCCGGCCGTCTAGGGCAAGCTCGGCGGCGACTAGCAGTGACGGCAGGGGCGGAGGCTCGGGCCGGCGACTCTTGTGGTGTGGGGGAGGGGGCGGCTAGTGGAGGGGCGGCGGCGAGAGGCGCGCACAGGGCGGGCAAGCGAAGTGTCGTGCCCCGAACCCTAGATGGGTGAGGCGCCGGCGAGGTGGGAGAATGATAGGGGGAGGAGTGCTGAGGACGACTGGCCGCGGCTTATCTACAAGCCGTTCGGCTGAACATGGACCGCCGAACGGCTGGGCTTTTCAGCCCAGTAGTTTCCAGCCCAGCTGCTGGTTTCCAGCCATCCGAACAGGCTGGCAGCCTTTTGCTTGCTCTAGGCTCCATAAGATAGCTCGTCTGATATATCAAAATTTCAGGCAAGACGTTGCGATATCTAGCCCGTTTCTCTTTTTTCAGGAACAGTCGCCCTGTAAAGAACTTGACTGTGATGCGTGTCAGAAGTCCATAACATCCGGTGGTTGCACTTCTCAGGAACAAGATGTTGTTATTTGCCTCTGGATTCTGGTAGAAGCTGCCTCGGAAGAAGTCACAAAGTTACTGAACGTTTGCCGTCACTTGTGAGTTCTGAGTACAGTTGATGTGAAGCATGATTACCTCATGTTCAGTTTGACACAGATCTTATCAACAAAACGAAGTTCCCTTTTGAAAAATATCATTAAAAAATTGAATTGAGGTAACAGAAAACAGTGAAAATGTGGAAAGACAGGTAATCTCAGCGCAGCACTGCCTGGATTAAGCAGTAGGCAGAAGACTGCTGCATGTGGGGTTACATGGATACTAGCAGTCAATATACTTCACTTCTTCCCTTCTATCAAAATACCAATCCCCAACAGCCCCTGCAATAGTCTGTTATCAACAAAAAGAATAACCAAAATTCAGGTGGTTCCGATCGAAGTAATCGGCACAGAAAAACAGCAGTAGCCGCGTCTTTGGCAGTGTCCAGTTGAGTGAGCTAAACCTCACCTTATTACCAAGTCTTGGGGAGATCTTTGAGATCCATGAGATTTGGTATGCTGTTTGACAGTGGGTGAAGCATGAATCAATAAAAAGCCCCCAGTCCATCTTATTTTCAGCAACCTTCAATTCACTTACTAATTTCTTCCTGAATCCTGCAGCACAGAAAATGAGAATCTACTGCGTCAAGGAAAATAGGATGATCACCAAGTAAGTGTTGAAAGCAAAGAGATTGGCAAGCTGGGCTGACCATGCAATACATCAATTTGTGTGGAACTGCAGTTTAGGATTATCTGCTTTGCAGCTGGACCATTCCTGTCCAGGATAGGATCCATTTGGCGCAAGTATGTTTCGTATCTAGAGAGAGAGAACAGTCAGGATTTCAAACATTTGACAAGTTGAAAGGAACACAAAGATAGTAATCACCTGCCAAGAATCATAGTCGGAGTTCAGAATAAACGTCGGGCTGCTGATGCTCTTAATCAGATGAGCAGGAAAGAAACACTGTCAGCACCAAACATGTCAGCAAATGAACTTGGCAATATCTTAAGGAACCTCGAATCAGGCAAAGGCAACCGAAAGATACCTCTGTTGGATCTTTCCTAGCAAGGCAGTCCTTGGGCAAGACTTCTCTAACATTCTGGAAGAAAATTCAGAAAATAGATAATCAGCATTTACCACCAAAGATGCATATATGGAGTAGCTCTATGTAATGCGTCCCAGAACAGGATCCATGAGGCTGATGATTCTGTTCCATGGCTAACCTGAAGGTGAACTACTCCATCGATGAACGACTGTATAGATTCTTCTCCAGATAAGTCCTTTCTGTTGCAGGAGAAATGCTTACTTCATCTAGTACAAGTACAGCGCTAGTGGCATACACTAATTTGAGAGCCTTACTCGTTAATAAAAAAATCCAGCATCAGAAAGGCATTTAACTGAAATCTCCTGAGGGAATCGTGCACGGAAATTATCGCAATGCAGCAGCGCAGCTAGAGCACCAGCAGAACAACCTGTAAGTAAGGCCTACAAAGTGTGGGAAAATAGTATTGGTTAGTCAAAATTGTGCTTAGATACCACTAAACCAGTGCTCAAGCTTTGCACAATTGTTTACAAGACCACATGATTTTCTTTTTAAAAAAAACTGTTTAGCACTGTCCGTTCCTTTTCCCATGAGTTCATCAACAACCGCTTCCCAGATGCGCAATCCTCTGAAGAAAAGTTTAGTTCCATCCTACACAAATGCCAGTACATCATCAGTTGAAGGGATTAAGATCGACAGCTCAAATTCAGAATTCAGAAAACTCACCAAATCTTTGCCTTCTGCATCCCCAGCAAATGATGCCCCATCGCAGTACCTTATAACAATTATGTTCCAGTTGTAGAAATCTGATCACAAATTAGTGCCAAGATACATTTAGCTGGTAGGAAATGTGTTGTTGGTCTTTTGGTGTTATTTTAGTGTCATTTAATATTTTTTCTCCTCCCTGAGGTCGGACTGTTGCACCTGTCAACTCCGGCATTCCCAAGGCATCGCATATCCGGAAGGGAGCAAATACGATCAACTGTTATAGATTGACTTCTCCTGTTACTTGATTTGGTGAGTCAAGTGTGTTTCCGACTCCTGCCAAGCTTAAAAAGAGGAAGGGCAGTCTTCCAAGCAAACCCATAAATTAGCAAAAACTTCCACTCTCGAATCGGGCAATCAAAGGTCAAGCCGGTCAAGGTCAAAGCGGTCAAAGACAAGCTGATCAAAGGGCCAAAGCCGTGTAACTCTGGTGGTGAGCTTCCGCCAGTTCTGGACGTGAACGCTGGTTGGATGGACCTGAAACTCCCTGGCTTTGGATGTTGGGAGTGATGCTGTAAACTTTGAACTTTGTCCTGACGAATGAAGACGGACAGGGGAGACCTTTAACTCTAAAAACATTTAGCTGGTAGGAGCATCGCAGCTCAATTCCTAAATAGAAAAGGGCCAACGCAAAATAGCGGTGTTTGTCCAAAACAAATAAATTAGGGCTGGGAAATGACAGCGGACTGGGTGCTCCCTAATGGAGTACTCATATTGATCATGGTGTTAATATTCTTCCTGGAGAAACTGTAATACTAGTCTCCTCTCTAGTCAATGTTCAGTTTACCCGGAAGTGTGCGGCAAACTGAAGATGGCTAATATGCTATGGCTCTTGCATCGTCGATGGCCATGACCCTTTGCTGATTACTGATAATGGCTAATTGGCATCGGCTGGTGACAGAATCCAGAGAGCTCTCCTTCTCCTTTCAGCATTTCGCCTTCCATTGGCAGTCTAATAGTCGATGTCTCTCCCAATTCTCAGCACCTGGAACTGGGAACACCGCCGTGCCTAGCGTCGATGATTCACGGACACAGGAAAATGGTATGTCCTATGCCCATCGGATAGCGGCGCGCAAATCGGAGGAGACGGAGTGGCATACGGTGACCGACCGTGAGGCCCTGCCACCCGTGAACAAGGAAGTGATTCGAATGGTGCAAGCTAAAGAGGCCACCAATAAGATGTGCGTAGAGTGAAGGAGATGGCATCTCATCAGATTGTCATCGGTGAACAGTGCTTGCAGTTGCAGTAGCAGTAATGTCTGATGACTGATGAATGAATAATAATGTAGAAACCGGAAGCACCTTGGCGAACGAGTAATAATGTAAAAACATGAAGTGTATTTTTGTACCAGGATTTTCATGGTGTCGATTGCTGAGTATCCCAGTGAACTCTACCGCCGCCATATGTTTAGATGAACCAAATTCGGTCATCTTGCGCTGGGAACAACTTTCTGTGGAGTTGCACCAACCTCCTCCCTGGGATTTATCAGGAGTACAGAACAGCCAGTTAAATTAATCCTCAGAAGCACAATTTCGGGTCCTGCCGTGGCATTTGCCTCTCTGGAATTCAGCTTGGGGCCTTGGAATCGAGAAGTCGCAACTTCCTGATCATTTCTGTGTATCACTTCTGAATTCTGTTGATTACAGGTTTGAGAAATTATGTTTATTACATGAAGGTCCTGCTCTGGTTGCTGTTGATTAGCACAGGCAGTGTCTTGGTTCTGAATCAGATCCTGTGCTTCATGACTTTGCAGCAGTCACTAATTGATCCAAATGGCATACTCGGATCCACGTAGAATTTTTGCAATAATCTCAACAGTTACGTATGCAGATTTACGGGTGTGGAGTGTTGGCACACTGATGAG
The DNA here is from genome assembly GCA_032594955.1 of Panicum miliaceum. Classification (NCBI taxonomy): domain Eukaryota; kingdom Viridiplantae; phylum Streptophyta; class Magnoliopsida; order Poales; family Poaceae; genus Panicum; species Panicum miliaceum. The sequence continues at coordinate 32,150,006 of CM064060.1, forward strand.
AACAGAGTAATGGGTCTGCATCTCGGCAACTTTGGTCTCCGAGGCCAGTTTCCTAAAGGTCTTCAGAATTGTAGCAGTCTGACTTGGTTGGATTTGTCAAATAACATTTTTTTCGGGTCCTATCCCTTCCGACACCACTCAACTGGTGCCATATGTGACATTTCTGGATCTCTCATACAATACCTTTTCAGGTGAAATTCCAGTCGATATCTCAAATATGGGTTACCTGAACATCCTCAAACCTTCAGCACAACCAACTCAGTGGTCAAATTCCTGAGCAACTGAGCCTGCTTACTCGGTTTACTTCATTGGATGTTTCTGACGACTCTTTATCAGGGCTATTCCTTGGTCTCTGCAGAAGTTCCTGGCTTCAAACTTTGTGGGTAATCAAGGTCTTTTTGGCTCACCGTTGGATGGCTGTCCCAGCACAAGGCAATGTAAACCGATAAGAGTTGGTCTGCACAGAGTCTACGATGAGTCCAATATTGGAGCAGCTGTTGTGTTGCTGTGGGCCTTGTTGTGACCTTCTACTTCACTTGTCCAAGTTGCTTCGCTGCATCAGCTCCATCACGAAGTCTTCCATGCGTGACATATTTGCTGAGATATGTTTTCTCTCATTGACCTACCAAGAGATCAATTGTATCCTTTAGCAGCAGCAGTGTTTTGTTTATTCTTCTTCTTTTTTAGCAGAGGACGATGCTTTGGCCGGAAAGTGAACTCCTTACCCTTCAGCCCTAGCAGTAATCTACAATTCCCTGCAAAAATAAATATGGCTCTCACAACTACAGTAACTTCCCTGTATCATTGCACAGCACTATCAACCCATGGACCCATGTGCAAGCAAACTAACGTCAGATTTTGAATTTTGAACTCAGGTTTTCTCGGAGTGGCGATCAGGAGGCGACACTGCTCACCGTCCGGCACGGCGTCCGGCAGGGGCCTCCCGGCCGGGTGAGGCCTGGCTGGGATGTCAAATGGAACCTCGCCGGAGCTGCCATCGGCGCCGGCTACTCCGCTGGCGGCGGTCAGGTCAGATTCGACGGCATTCGCGCCAGATTCGCTCGTGTCAGCAGCTCCGATGCTGTCGATCCCGGCGTCGACAAACACGGCAACGGCGCTGCCAACTCTCTCGGGCGCTGGTCCTTCGTCGACCTCTGCTGTACAGCGACCTGACCTGAGGCGGCGACGGCTCACATTGGCACCTGGTAAGGTCTTAACTCTTAAGCACTAACTTGGTTTCAGGTTCCGAAGTTTCTGTAGGTGGAATCGTTGGATCCGTAATGGCTGCGAATCGGCAAGCTGCACAGTCCCCCTGTGTTTCAGGTTCCGATCCGGAAGATTTGACGATGAACCACACAAATTCAGTACCTCTCTTTTGCTCATCTGAAGATGATGCCTACCATGACTGTCACATGGCTGGATACACTTCGGATAAAGCTCGGGCTTTCATCAACAACATAGTCCAACTCACTGAGGATTCCAAAGACCAATCGAATATGGTTGAGAATTTCTGGAATGAAGTTGGATTTCCAAAAGGTACGAGATGGTGGGAATTCGACAAAGTGTTAGAAGGAAGTGTGCCGGATCACGAGAAGTGCATCCTCAAGGCTTCTTCTATCTCTGACAGTCCAGTGTGCAAATCGACAGAAGTCGAACAAATTCGATCCACGATCAAAGCAGCCTCGAAAATTTGTTTTTCCATTCGCCCATGGAGAGGACCGTTGCCTAAACGGTGGCCATCGGAAATCACCCTGAAGGCTTTTTTTCCAAAGGAACGTGAGAAAAGTTCTTCAGAAGCAAATGCAATTCCGACTCGACCGAGTAGAGACATCCTAATCGAGAGGGCCAGGAATTTCGGACGGTCTTGGTGGGATTTGTTTCCGACTGGGACTAGGTTCGGCACAAACTCGTGCATGACCAAACCAAAAAAAGGAAACACGAAGACTCCCTCCTCGTCAAACCCTATTCTCCCGATCCCGGGTCCTGCGTCGTCACCAGCGCAGACGCCGCGGGGATCTTACGCTGACGCCGTGTGCCGCACCGCAGCACCGATGCACCCCTACCCTAGGGTTGATCGGGGCCGCCGCGCACCGTTTCAGCGAGGTCGAGGGGACGGTGGTCGCGATCCACCTGGTCGCAGCACAGGGCCTGGCCGCGGCAACGGGCCTGGTCGCGGGGAGATGCCTGGTCGTGGTGCTCATAGCGCTAGGTGTGACGACGCTCACGGCTGGAGGCGCGATGATGCACAGGAGCGTGGGCAAGGAGACGGCTCCGGCCGTGCTGATGGGTTTTTCACAGGAAGAAGCGAACCCCAGTGGCGCGGCAGGGGTGCTGGCCGAGGCTGGCATCCGCAGTGAAAATTTGTGCCTGTGCCCGAGAGCCGCGAGACTGCGGAATCCAGCTAACAAGGTGCAGACAAAAGCATGCAGCAAAACCAACACCCCCAGCAGCAAACCGAGCAAGGTAATCTAAAGAAAAAAAGGCTTTTTGCTTCAGATGCAAGTGTAGTGGGCATGTTAATGAAGCTTGCAAGGCAGACCTGGATTGTATAGTCTGCAACAAGAAGAATTCGCATCTGTCATCCAAGTGTTCGATATTAAAAATGCCAAAACCCAGTGCATCTTTTTATGGGTCTGGGAAAAAGGAATTGGTATTTGTACAGATTACTGAGGAGGACTACAAATTAGAAGCTCCTGACCCAGCACCCACAGGGTTGATCACGGTTACAGGGGCACATATCACTGCGGATGTTGTCCAAAATGAGCTTGCTAGGATTACAAGGACCGATTGGCAGTGGGAGGCTTTACCACATGGGGCAGATTCATTCTTGGTCGCGTTCCCAAGTGACGAAGCGTTGCAGAGTATGGTCAATATTGGTTATCATCTAAAAAATCATGGGGTCACTCTTACAGTGTCCGTGTGGCAGCAGAATCAGGATATTATCCCAACTTATGAATTAGAGGAAGTTTGGGTTCACATTACCAAGGTGCCTCATGCCTATAGGAATTATCTAGTTTTCTGGGCTCTTGGAACAGTAATTGAAACTACTCGGGAGGTGGACATGTACACATACAGGAAGATGGGAATAATAAGAGTAAATGTTGGGGTACTCGATAAGAATCAGCTACCTCTCACCACAGACTTGGTTTTTGGCACGGAAGGTTATCATATCACATATACACTGGAGGATGATTCATTTGAGCCAATTGTAGCTCCAACCGAAGATGTTGACCCCATGGATCAGGATGATTTCAGGGCAGGGAATGGTGGTACTGAGGAGTCAGGCAGGGAGACAGCTGCTAAGAAATTGAAAAGTGACAACAAAACAGATAACTCAGCACCTCAATCAGGGAGTGTCGGCCCCTCTCCTATGCAACATCATATTGCTATAACACCATTGGGAAACAGGCAGCCGTGTCCACCCCGAAGCCGTTAGTGTTAATGCATGGTGATACTAAGCTGCCTCCGATTGCGGTGACAACACCCAAGATGAGTTTTCGACCGGATCCTGGATGCATATCTTGTAAGTATCACCCTTTTTTTTCCAAGGTTGGAGATGTTCATTTGGATGTACAGTCACATATTTCCTATTCTAATGTAGATACTGGGTTGCCAGTGAGGGAGGCTGAAGGGTCAGTAACAGGCGCGCCTGACCACCAGCAGCCACAGGTGTCGGCTAGCAAAAATACACAGAACAGCGAAGTGGCGGCGCGGCCAGGGAATCAGTCGCATACTTCACCGTCTTCTATTCCCTTGTCAAGCCATGAAAGTGAGTTGCACTCGTTATCGCAAACGACAAATATTTGTTTTGATGTTTAGAATATGACAACACTTGAGATATTTGCAGCAGACTTGTATGTGAAGGAGAGCGTGGGGTCAGCACCGAGCAGGACTGATCATGTGCAGCAAACGGAGTCATGTGCGAGTGCAACACATGAGGCTGAGGTGGTGGATCGGCCTGAGCAGCAGACAGTGCCACACCTTGCCCTGTCAGCAATTAATGAAAGTGAGTCGAATTTGATTCTGCAATCCACAAATATTGCTTCTGATGAATTTAAAATGTCATCACCTGATTCATTTGTGGCAGATCCTCATTTGCATACTCCTGCAGGAACTGTAACTCCTGCTCAGAAGTGGGCGAATGAACTACAGCTCCAAACGGAGTCTGGACAGTTGGGGAAATCGACACCAACTGGTCTTAGAACACCGGCAAATTCCGTTGAAGGTATGTTAACAAATTCAGCCTCCCAAGAGGGGTCAGTGTTTGTTGATGGCAAACGCCGAAGTGCTCACGCTAACTACTCGTATACTGCTGATGATACACCTACGACTGATGAGATAGTTTTAGACAAGGCCAAGCGGTGCGCCGCAATACGGAATTTGGACAGCCCAGCTGCAACATCCAGTAAGGGTGCGGCTACAGCCTGCTCGCCAGGTAAACCCTTCTCAACCTCTCCTGTTAATATACAAAAGGACGCATGCATAGGAAAATTAAATTCTATTGGAATTTTCGTGGGGAATAATACCAACACGATCAATGTGTTGTCTTATAATGCACTGAAAAGAATGGAGGTTGATAAGGTCACTGTTCAGCCAAAACTAAAAGGAATTGGAAGGGCGGGCTTTGAGTTCAAGCCTTTTGACCCAAGTGATGAGGAAGATTGTGAAAACGATTGCAGCCTCCTTTCCCACTTGGTCAAGGAGATCACTAACGTGGATCTGGATGATTTAGACTTGGCCGCAACAATTTGTGATCTCAAGGAGTCCGGTCGTAAATCCAAATTTTCGGCTAAAAAGGATAAGACGCGTAGAAGGCAACAGAAACTAAATAAAAGTGTTTCCTCATGAAAGGTATATTTTGTAATAGCAGAGGTCTTTTAGACTTGGCTAAATACAGATACATTTCAGAAAATATCAGGGATCACAAGCTCGATTTTGTTGCTGTGATGGAAACGGGAAAACAAGACATGTCTAGATCAAATCTTAATTGTCTATCTGGGGGAGCAGATTTTATTTGGCACTGTCTCCCTCCTAGAGGGCGGTCGGGCGGGATATTGTTGGGAGTCAACATAACCGTACTTGATCTATCTTTAATAGTGGAAGGGGAATTTTTTATTAAATTTCATCTCCGCAATAAAGAAGATAATTTCAAATGGATTCTGATGGCAGTCTATGGTCCGGCCCAAGATGACTTTGAGTCAGCCTTTTTGTCGGAACTCGTAAGTACGTGCCAACAAAATCCGTGGCCAACTTTAATCGGGGGTGACTTTAACATTTTGCGAAATAGTAGAGAGAAGAACAAAAATAATTTCAATCCCCAATGGCCATTCCTGTTCAACGCTGTCATCGATAGTTTTGATCTTCGGGAGATTGATTTGATAGGGAGACAATATACCTGGGCAAACTCTTTTTCGGATCCGACCTACGAGAAACTCGATTGAGTTTTAATGACAACTAAGTGGGAATTCAAATTTCCAATGGTAATGGTACATGCAATGGACAGAGGCGTCTCAGATCATACACCACTTCCATCCTACACGGGGTTTGCAAAATTGTTCAAGATGGAACTTGGTTGGTTAACCCATGAGGACTTTAGGGAACAAGTTACATAAATCTAGAATAAACTGGTATCTGGGTAGAATTCAGTGCAACGATGGAATAGAAAATTGGGAGCATTAAGAAAACACTTGCGGGGATGGGCTCGCCATCACCATGGGGTGTTCAAAGCTCAAAAGGAGACGCTACAAACAGTGGTAACAAACCTAGATACTTTGGCGGAAACTAGACTACTCACTGATGGGGAAAGGGAACAGTTAGAAAAGGCACGTGATGACCTGATAAAGCTATTACGCGAAGAGGAACTCAAGTTTTATCAACGCGCAAAAGTGACAGATGTTCTCTTGGGGGATAATAATACAAGATATTTTCAGATGATTGCCAATGGTAAACATCCAAAGAAACGTATTTTTTCCCTAGAGCACGAAGGGACTAAAATTAAAGGACAACACAACCTAAAAGGATACATCACACAATTCTATAAAGAACTTTTTGGCCCTTCTGAGGATAACCATTTCACCTTAATTACTAGGATGGATGATATTCCACAAGTCAGCAATTGTGAAAATGAATTCCTTACGGCTCCATTTACAGAAAAGGAGATTCGGGATGCAATTTTTGATATGGAACATAACAAAGCTCTGGGTCCAGATGGTTTCCTGGCTGAGTTCTATCAGCATTTTTGGGGTGTCACTAAAGGGGACTTGATGCTCATGTTTCATGATCTACATAACGGCGACCTCCCTCTCTTCAACCTCAACTTCGGTGTCATAACTTTACTGCCAAAAACGCAAGAAGCTAATAAAATTCAGCAATTCAGACCAATCTATTTGCTTAATGTGAGTTTCAAAATTTTTACGAAGGTGGCCACAATTCGTATCAATTCGGTGGCAGACCATTTAATCAGTCCTACACAAACAGCCTTTATGCGAGGTTGAAATATTTTAGAAGGGGTTGTTATTCTTCGTGAAACAGTTCATGAATTACACCAGAAAAATCTTAGTGGGGTTATAATTAAAATAGATTTTGAGAAGGCCTACGACAAGGTGAGATGGAATTTTCTACTACAAACGCTTCGGATGAAAGGATTTTCTCTCAAATGGATTGAGTGGATTAAATCCTTCATCTCAGGTGCAAGCGTAGCGATCAATATCAACAATGAAGTCGGTCCTTACTTTCAAACAAAAAAAGATCTTAGACAAGGTGACCCACTTTCACCGATTTTATTCAATATTGTTGCAGATACGCTCACACTTATTAATCGAGCAAAAGAAGAGAATCAGTTAAGTGGTGTGGTGCCCCATCTGATAGATGGTGGACTCTCAATACTACAATACGCTGATGACACTATCCTCTTTTTGGAACATAACCTGGAACAAGCTCACAATATGAAGACAATTATTTGTGCATTTGAGCAGTTATCTGGTCTGAAGATTAATTTTCATAAGAGTGAAATCTTTTGCTTTGGTGATGCAAAAAACTACGAAAGTCAGTACATGGAGCTGTTTGGTTGCAACATAGGCACGTTCCCTATACGTTATTTAGGAATTCCTATTCATTATAGGAAATTATCAAATAATGACCGGTTAAGGGTGCAAGAAAGATTTGAAAAACGCCTCAGCAGTTGGAAGGGTAAAAATCTTTCAATTGGGGGACGCCTTACACTCATCAATTCTGTTCGTAGGAGTCTACCCATATATATGATGTCCTTCTTTGAAATTCCAAAAGAAGCTTTCGCTCTAGATTCTTTTGGCAGTCTGATGAGCAAAAGAGAAAATATCAGCTAGCAAAATGGAATATCCTGTGTTAACCTAAAGATCAAGGGGGCCTTAGGGATACATAATGTAGAATTAAAGAATATAGCGCTGCTCAGCAAATGGCTATTCCGTCTGTTAACGACAGAAGGCACTTGGCAACAGATTATATGCAACAAATACCTCGGGACTAAGCCTCTAGTGCAAGTTCAATGAAAGAGCGGAGATTCTCATTTCTGGGCAAGCCTAATGAAGGTAAAATGAGACTTCCTAAGATTTGGAAAATTCATCTTAAAAGATGGGTCTCTGGTAAGGTTCTCGGAGGATATTTGGCTTGGGAACAGACCACTTCGAGATCAATATCCCTAACTTTACAATATAGTCCAAAAAAAGCAGGATACAGTCGCTGAGGTACTGAGTACACCAAATCCGAATCTATCATGGCGCAGAGATCTAATTGATAGCAAGTTGATAATGTGGAATAATCTTGCCTCAAGACTTGAGTTGGTGGCGTTATCCCATGAACGGGATGATTTCAAATGGAGTCTAGACCAGAATGGTATTTTTTGGGTAATCACAATATGTAGGTCTGATTAATCAAAATACTACTAATATTAACAAGAGAATTTGGAAGATGAAAATCCCACTTAAGATAAAAAAAATTCTCTAGTTCCTTAGGCGAGGTGTCACCCTTACTAAAGATAATTTAGCGAAGAGGAATTGGCAAAAAAATCAACAGTGTTTGTTCTGCCATGAAAATAAAATAATACAGCATCTGTTTTTCGATTGCCGTTTTTAATGAATAGCTTGGGCCACTGTACATGCGGCCTAGGGTCTTTCAAAACCTCACAGTGTTCCTAACGTGTTTGGGAGTTGGCTAAATGGAATACCAAACCATCTTAAACAGTTGGTCCTTATAGGTGCGGCAGCCCTGTGTGAATGTTGTGGTATTTGATAAAAATTCTTCCATTTTGCAGGTTATCTTCTCAACTACACACTGGATCCGTACATGGTCTATCCTTCAGCAGCCTACTTCACAGGATATTCTTGTAGTGGCGTCTCATTTCTTGGCATGAGTGGTCAAGACTTTTTTTGCCCGGGCAGGTGGCGGTCTAGTCTCAGGATTGACAATCATTAGTGTGTCTGTTAATGTTAAAACTTTTGTGTTTCTGGCTGTGTGCTTTTGGGGCAAAGGCTGAGAAAATTTTAAAACGATGTATCACCTTGATGTATTTTACTTGAAATTAATAAAATTTTCCTTTTCCAAAAAAAAATATCTGTGCATGCTGAAGTTGCATTGGTCGAATAAAATCTTTGTTCATTAATACATTTGTTTGCTTAGCCTCACTATTGTTTCAGGATTTTGGATAATGTGTTTCCTAATTATACGAGCACTGAGATTTTGAAATCCTGGTGAATCATTTAGTCTGGAATCTGAATTTGTGTCTGCCGGCTAGTTGCAATGGAGAAGGGATGATTATAAGGGATGGAGGGCCTCCTCTTGTCGAAAGTGAAAAATTCAGTGCCATCGCTCTTAATAAATTTAATTTATCCGGCCTCTTGCAGAAGAAATCCGAACCCGAGTCGAACACGTCAATCCCAAGGACTAGATTCGGACTATCGCTCCGGGCCCGCAGCTGCGCGACCCCAAGGCCAAGCCTCGCCCTGCTCCCCGTCGGGGACGAGGCGGTGCTCGTGATGAGCCTGAACCTGAGGCGCACGCCGTGGCGCGGCGACACCTTTGCCTCGTTCGAAGCGCTCCGCCGCCTCCCCGGCGGCGAGGGATGGCGCGCCGTCCCGCTCCCGGACCCGCCGGTGCGCGAGCCCTCACACGTCACGGCCTACTTCGCGATCGGCGCGTGCGCGGCCAGGGCACCTTCTCCGTGGGCCTCCGCGAGGGCACGTGGCGGGTGGAGGGGAGCTGGCCAGCTGGGAGGTGCCACTCCGACGCCGTCGGCCTTCCCCGCCTGCTCGCCTACGACGTCGAGAGAATTGACGTCACGGGGCGCCCGCAGCCGGCGCTGGTGGCCTGGTGGGGCCGTGGATCGAGACGTACCCCTCCGCCGAGTGCAGGGAGGTCGGGCACGAGCTCTCCTTGCCGGCGTGGACCAGCCTCGCCTACTTGGGAGAGGGAAGGTTCTGCATCGCCAGGCACGTCCGCGTGGACCCCACCCCGTAACAAGGCCGCGCCGCGCGCTACGCCATCTCGGCCATGACCATGGAGCTGAGGCGGTCACACGGCGGCGGGGCGCTTGAGCTCGCCAAGTGTGGCAACTGGCAAGCTGCGCTTCCTCGGCGTGTGGCCGGACTTGGAAAAATACTCGGATCGGGCCAGGTGTAAGACTATCCGCAACGGTGTCCCCAAAAATTCATCCTCCATAAGAATATTCTTTTTTTTTGAAAAGCTAGCAGGAGCACTGCTCTATCATTTAAGGAAGGAGATCCAAAAGAATATTCTAAGGTCCTGTAAAAGATTTCATCTCATTTCAGCTCCTGTACAAAAGTTGTGCTGCAACGGTGTCCTGCATTTTGCTGCCTCCACCCGTTTCCCGCCGTTCAGGACGCCCAGCCGGTCGCCGCGCTCGCGCGGCTACGTCCCCGCCCAACCGCGCGCCGCTCTTTCACCGCCCGCCCACTGCCGCCAGGTGCGCCGCAACCGCCGCGCGCCCGTCCGCAGAGCAGAGCACGGCCTGCCGCAGCTGCCACCACCGCACGGCTCCTCCTGTATCGGATCACAGGCTTCAATTGCAGAGCAGAGCATAGCAGAGTAGGTTGCAATTGCAGAGCAGAGCAGAGCGGCAAGTTTGTTGAGGTCTTGCTTTACACATGTAAGCAGTTTCAAGCATGCACACTATTTGCATGATTATAACAGAAGACAGAGTAAAGAACATACTAAGCTAAAATTTTACAGGCACAACATTTCATGGGGTTAGAAGAATTTCTCTACTAGAACATAATAATATTACAATACATAGTTCATATAATCATATCTACTCCCCTCCATCTCACAATATAAGGGGCTCACGCAATCCAATATTCAAACATTTTAACCTTTTGACCAATATGTAGTCCAATAATTTATACATAACACCATAAAAATTTGATATCATTGGATTTGTATTTGGAAACACTTTCATATGATGTCAATTTTATGGTTATAAACATTATAATATACGAGATATTCATGGTCAAAGTGTGACGTTGGAGAACACATTAGTTCAAACCGCACATTACCTTTTGAAAATGGAGTACTTGATATCAGACATGCTTTTCAGTGACTGACGATAACTATCATTTCTTTACTTCATCAACCCAACTTATCCCTGTGTTCTTATACATTTCTTCTTTTGACAATTCATCCCTAATCTCCTCAGCATCCCACCACATCTCTTGTGAGGCATAAAGGTTTGAGAGCAGGACCCTGTAAGCAGCTTTGTTTGGATTGAATTCAAAAAGCTTTTCAGCAACAATCCTGCCAAGGCTGGAATCACGATGGACACAGCAACCCCAAAGCAATGCACCCCACACACCACAATCTGGTTGTATTTGCATTGTTTGTATAAGATCATATGCCTCCTTCAGTTGGCCAAACGTTGCAAGAAGCCTCACCATGTACACATAGTGTTCCATTTCAATCACTATCTCAAACTCATCCCTCATTCTCCTGAACAACTTCCATCCCTCCTCCAAGTTTCCCACATGACAACAAGCAGCAAGTAAAGAAGAGAAGGTAGCACTATCAGGCCTGATGTCATCATTGACCATCTCATCAAGGACTTCAATGGCCTTAGTTGCAAAACCATGAGATCCAAGGTTTGATATGACCGTGTTGTACATGACTGAATTCTTATTAGGTATTTGGCAGAACACACAATATCCGAGCTCAGCGAAACCACATTTTGCATAAGCATCCATTAGTGAAGATGAGACTCTAATGTCCCTATCGGCTCCAAGCCTGAGCACATAACAATGGACCTCCCTGGTACAACTGATAGCGGTTGTAGAAGCACATGCGGACAGAACACTAGCAATCAATATTCTGTCAGGCCTTCTCCCAGTAAAGCACATTTGTCGAAACAAATCAAATGACTCCATGTACTTGCCAGTTTGCAATAGCCCAGTAATCAGTGACGACCAGGTAACTAAATCCGCATCTGGCAAGTTATAAAACAAGCTTCGGCCAGATTCCATGCACCCACATCTCATGTACATGGAAACAAGTGCACTTCTCACATGGTGCCCGGAGTCAAAACCCCCTTTGACACACAATCCGTGAACCGCTTCACCAAATGCAAGTGCTTCCAGATCCCAGAAGCATGAGACTAAGGCAACCATTGAATACCCATCCGGCTGCTCCCCAGCTCTCCGCATTGCCGAAAACATCTGTAGACCATCATGCCACATCCCCTGGTAACCATACGCAGACATCATGGAGTTCCAGAGAACCAAGTCCGGGTCACGCAATCCATCGAACACGCGGCGAGCATCGTCCAAGAGGCCAAGCTTCGCGTACCCGCTGACGAGCGCGCTCCCCACGATCGGATGCGGGCACATGCCGCGGGATGACGCGACGCCATGGACGACCTTGACGGCCCCCGGGCGCGAGCAGTCGGCGCAGGCGCGGACGACGCAGGCGAAGGTGCGCGCGTCGGGCGGGGTGGCGGAGCGGCGCATGCGGGCGAAGATCGCGAGCGCCGCCGGGAGGTCGAGCCGGCGGGCGTGGGCGCGGATGAGCGCGTTGTAGAGGAGCGGCGAGGCCGGGCGGGGCGCCTCGTCCAGCAGGCGTCGGGCCGAGGCGAGGTCGCCGCGCGCGGCGTAGGAGCGGAGGAGGAGGAGGCGGAGGTCAGCGGGGGCGGGGGAGGGGGAGGCGAAGATGAGGCGTGCGTGGAGCTGCTTCGTGTGGGAGAGAGAGAGAGGGAGGGCGGCACCGTTGCTGCACGCGACGGCGGCGGCGGCGGCGGCGGACGGGACGTTCCCGCGCATACCATGGACGCGTGGCTGAGCAACCAAGGCAAGGCGAGACTGGAGTGTCTCACGAGTCAGGAGCACGGCATGCTGCAGGAGGGGCTGATCCAGCCGTGCCTCCCTCGGCCTGTCGTTCTTCGATCTGACCTCACCGCCGCCGGCGATAGTCCCCTGATTGGCTGTTCGTCACCCAACTAGAAATGCTTGCGGCGTTGCCGCGTATGGCCCGTGTGCATCATGCACAAGGATCTATCAGTTCCAACTCATATTCCACACAGATAAGTGTAATAAAGGCGCTAAACAAAGACGATTTCACAATTGTCAATTCTATCTTGGTTGAGATAGCACAAATTGGCAGAGAAGTGATTGATGCCATCACCAGAGTGATATTTGCCTTTTTAGTTGCAAATTTATGATGCATGCAGAAGTGATAACTATGAATGTTTCAACCAGTTCAACAATACTTTGTTGCCATATCATATACACAGTATATTAACAGATGTACGACCATAGGTTCTATGTGATTTTCTAGCAGTAGCATCAATAATGTAATTATGCAAACATGTGCTTTGAAGAAGCAGTTTTTCTATGACATAAAAACACAGAGGAAAAGTTTGAAAATTCAACAATAAGCAGGAAATTGAAAAAAAAATATTGCGTTCCAGAGAAAGGCTGGGTGCAGTAAGGACAGAGCTGTGGTCCATCTTTTAAAGCTGACCTATAAGAAAACTTAAGCTAGTCAGATTTCACCTTAAGTAGAAATGTGCGATAGAAGTTTATATAGTTCTGTTCATTTTCACTTCAATATCTGGACGTTTTTTTCCACAGTTTGGAGACTGCCAACAAAAGAAACAGAATATGAATGAGGGAACATTAACAGAATTGTGCACACAGACAGCAGAGTTTCTTCTTCCAGTTTGGGGTTGGAATGAAAGATGATAATTGGTATTCAACCTATCACCTTTCCCTAAGGAACTTTAAGCGATGTTTTAGAAATAGGGAGGATTATGAAGAAATCTTTTCCACAGGTACATAGAAGTTGATCTTTAGCAAGAAGGAATCACTGAATGCCAAATTTATGGGGAGACTTATATTGCCTCGGAGTATATCTTGTCCTGCAAAGAAAAATGCACCCAGAGCCAAAATAGGCAGCAGTATTGTGAGGAGCTGTTGTCACAAGAGATGTAAACATCCAAAAATATTGTCAATTTAACCAATTAGAATTATAAAATAAAAGAAAGATCTGAAGAATAAATGAACTTTTGTGGTATTTAAAAGCCATATTTTAATCATACAAACTTATCAATGTTATTTGAGAAGATCCAATCAGACTCCTTTGTACATCATAGCATTAACTAATTAGCTGTATCAGGCACTGCCTTGAGAGGACGAGGAACCAGCGCCTCCGGATTGGCCAGGGACTGCGTATCCAACTTTGATTCCGTAAGACTGCACATTTGACAAAAGACAGTATGAGATCATGCTCATTGGGTGGTAACAAGATACAGGATGTAAGCAATCGCAAGGGTTTCTGTGAACAGGACAAAATTTCACGGGGGTGGGGGCAACTGACAAAGAACAAGGAATACCTATTATATTGCAACTTCAGAGCTCAGCAAGCCGCAAGGTTTTAATCATGGAAAAAAATTATGCCACAGCAATTGGACATCCTAAATACCAGTTTGCGATCGGACTCGACCTGTCAAGTACATGATTAATCAGGCAAGCAGAAATGGTAGGATAGATCCTATGAGTAGTAAAACGATCTCTAGCACACACAAAGGGATGCGTACGAACGAAGGTAAGTAGCAGCACAGGGCGGAGAGAAAGAAAGGCAAACGCACCGTGTCCCAAATCTGGAGCTTGATGGGCTTGTTGTCGATGGTGATCATCCGCGCCCCGAACTCGACACCGATGGTGAGGACTGAGGTCGTGGACGGGCTGGAAGCGCTTGTCGGTGAACTGCAGCAGCAGGCACGACTTGCCGACGCCTGCTTATCGCGTCGCGTCGCCGGCAGCAGCAGCCAATCCGAGCGAAAACCCGTCAGCGATCGCTAGAGGCGGCGCTGTCGGCCGGCGGACCTAGCTCACACCCTGCGCCTGCTGGATCTGCTCGTTGCGGGCCGGGCATGCGCGCGGCCAGACGGAGCTGCCCGGCGCAGGCGGCCGTCGAAGCGGCGAGGCGGAGGGCGCCGTCTGCCGGAGGGGCTCGGCGCCGTCGGCCGGCGGAGGCAGCCCACACCCCTGTGTCTGCCGGAGCTGCTCGTTGCAGGCCGTGGTTGGCGAGCTCCGCGCCGTGCCGTACAGCCTCGGCTCCGTGGCTGGCGGCTCCGCGACAGGATCCAGGGTTGGACACGCGCGAGGAACGCGGCGAGCTCCGCGTCGTGCCGCGACGAGGCGTCGAGGATCGCCGGGTCGAGCACGTAGGGAAGCGCGTCGAGCGCCGCGTAGTAGGGGATGAAGACGGCGTCGACGCGGGTAGGGTCGTTGGCGAGGCAGTCCCACTCCAGGATGCGGCGGTGGAAGAAGGGCTCCAGGAGCCGTACCAGGAGCTGCTGCGCGGGCCGTGGTTGGCGAGCAACTCACAGGTGGCGGATGTGGATCCGGCGGCCCGCACAGGGGTCTGCCCCGGCGGCGGCGGCGATGTTGAGGAGAGAGGGGAAGAGAAAGAGGGGACTGCGGATTCATTTCGACGAACATCGAGGGCTTTTTTGCAAAATGACCTGGGCTCGCCCGATCTGGGCCGTCCGCGCGCCCGATCGGACGGCCGGGAAAGGCGGGTGACATGGCCGCGCTGGCCGGCCACCTTTGGTGCGCGAATGTATTAAGAGATTTTGCCGCGCGGAGGCGAGACGCCAGTCGCCAGGAGCCCAGGACGGCAGGACCCGAGCCGAGCCGAATGAAGGTTGCTGGGCTGGGAGGCCGCTGGGTGAAGCGTTGCTGGGCCGACGCCTTAACGGCAGGATGGTGGGCCATGAAGATTTAAGCAGGGTAATGTTTTTTTTTTGGCCCACGTCTTCCCCGGAAATCCTATCCATCTTAGGTGAAAAGTGTACGTATCTTCCACTCTAAGATCCGTGCTGTGAACATAACAAACGTTGTGATTTTCTCCCGTCTTTTTCGCCTTCATCTTGCGTGCTGAAAAGTAGCTGTTGACTTAGGCACGTGCAACCGTAGGAGCAGAGATTGGAAAAGCAACGTGATTGACGGATTCACATGCAAGGTTCAAGGTTGTTTGCCGGCATGAGGTTTCAAACTTCAAATATATTTTTCTCTGTAATGCTTCATCCAATTTCAATTCCGTTTAAACCACAGTACTTCTTTGAATTCTCTTAACAAAATGAGATCTAATATGCCTGTACTTTTATTTTCTAGTAAATTCAATATTTTAAATATTCTAGTTCAACAATTTAAATATATGGTTTCAACATTTTAGATAGGGATTATTGTATTTTTGCCCCTACTTTGAACCCTAATTGTGATTTTACCCTATTTTTTTCTACATTGCATTTTTACCCTTATTATTTAGAAATGAAGCCTCTATTTACCCCTGTTCCTAAAATTATTAGTTGCGTACCAAATAAAATAATTAGAAAAATAATAAAAATCCTGCGAAAAGACAAACATACCCCTTATCCCTTTAATCATCGTCGTGGCCTTCCTGACCCTCCCTCCCCCAAACCATCCCCGTGGGATTGAGCCCTAGCAGCCGGCGGCGATTCCTGCTGCGATTCCGGTGGATTCCGACGGCGAGCGGCCAGCGGCGGGGGTGCGGCCCGGCGGCGGCGCGGCTAGGGCGCGTGCCCGCCAGGTGCCGCTGGCAAGCGCAGGCACTGCCCTGCGAGCGGCCAGGCGCAGGCTCGTGCACTGGCCAGGCAGGCAGCGTGCCGGCCAGCCGCCGTGTGCTACGAGGCCCCACGGGAGGGCGCGGCCCCACGTTCGTCGGCTTCGGCGACATCCCCACGACGGAGAGGATCGTGCAGGTGATGTATCCTCTGAGAAACACTGTCTCAAATTCGCAATTACCGAAGAACATACCAAAAACCAAGGCATGGGTTCTGCACAGGAGAACATCTCTGGTGTTACCACCCATTAGAGTGTTACCGTATTACCAACTTTAATTAAATTTAAATTTATGCATCTACAATTTTAAGAAAAATATGAATAGGTAGAGAATGTAAGAATCTACCTTCATGCAAAATTTGAGATGCAACTGAAATTTGTGCAAAAAGAAACAAAAAAGACAAATTTGCACTTGAATAGTTGCGGGTTGAACTGTTCATCTCAGACCCGTAACCCGCTACTATTCACAGGCTGATTTCTCTTTTTTGTTTCTCATTGCACAAATTTCAGTTGCATCTCAAATTTTGTATGATGGTAGATGCTTATATTCTCTATCCATTTATATTTTTTTTAGAATTTTAGATGCATAAATTTAAGTTTAATTAAAGTTGGTAATACCGTAACAACTTCTGCACAGCACGTAGACTTGCAGCCTGACCTGCTCACGAGCCGCCGTGAACAATCGATTGTACTTAAGAAAGATAATTTCTTGCTTCGTCTGAAAACAAATTCTTGTTAGAAATTATCGTTTTACAATTTGTCAGGCGTAGTGGATGACGTTCCAGTGTTTATGTGCGCTTTGCTAGGCTCTGACAGGAGTGTATAGCGGATGCATTCTGCAACCTGTGACATTCGAACAAGCAGCCCGTGCGCAGCCGCCGGCACCACCGGCCATCGGCTGACCCCAGCCATCCCTCGCTGCAAGTGGAATGCGACGAGGAGCGAGGCCGAGTCCATCCCCAATCAAATCCTAGCACTTACCAGCTCTCCAGCGAGAAAATTGCTATTATACGATTTCAAACAATGGCCTTCGCTATCATAGGACTCCAAACATTGACTTCGCTAAAACGATCTTTGAAACGTTGACACTTTATTATGCATGACATTTAAAGTATTTTCTCTCTTTTCTCATCTAAATACATGTATTTAAGACCTAAAAATAATCTTTTACCCTTCTTTTATTTTGAAGGCTCGCTGCTTGGCCGCCTGGGCAAGCAGGCAGCTGGCCGTTCGCTGCTGCTTGGCCAGCTCAGCCAAGGAAGGGCATCGTCAGCTCCAAGCCAGGGAAGGGCCATGGGGGCGGCGACGGCGGCTCTTCTGGGGCGGCGGCGCGTCGGGAGTCTGGGCGGCGGCGGCGCGAGTCTGGGCGGCGGCGGTGGCGCGAGTCTGGAGAGACGGCGGCGCGAGTCACGAGTCTGGGCGTTGGCAGATGAAAGAGAACATCGGTTTTTTTTTTGACGGGATGAAACGTCATCTCCCACATGAATAACTCATGGGCAAATCGGTTCAAAGATGGCAAAATACATGTATTGGAGATGAGAATATTGATTAAAAGAACCGAATGTCATGTAAAACAAAGTGCTCATATTTCAAAGGTCGTTTTAGCGAAGTCGATGTTTGGAATCCTATAATAGCGAAGCCCATTATTTGCAGTCCTATAATAGCAATTTTCTCCTCTCCAGCAGTAGGAAGAGGATTGCTCCATTTGTAATCGCGGCGGCGCTACATCCGAGTTGAGAAAGAGTCACGCCGACGCGTTAAACTTTCTGAAAAGGTTTGTGCTCTGTCCGCGTGCCTTTCTTTCTTTTGAAATAAATCTGCGTTCCTTTCTGATCAATTCTGTCAAATTCTGAAGACTTTTGTGTGTCATGATGTTGTCAAATTCTTGTTCACATTCTTATTGATATGCTGTTGAAATATAATGGCAAATAAGGGTATATTCATAAAGTTCTAAAAAAAGTAGGGTTATATTCGCAAGGGCAAAATTGTTTTATTTGACCCCGTTATGTGTTGTTCACGGAGTAGGGGTAAAATGAGGCTTCGTTTCCAAACAGTAAGGGTAAAAATGCAAAGTGAAAGAAAGTGGAGGTAGAATCACAATTGGGGTTCAAAATAGGGTAAGAACGTAATAGCCCTTTTTTAGATATACTATTTTAACAATGTCATATAAAATGTTGAATTAGTTTATTGAAAATGTTGAATTTATTGTTAAGAGATGTTGAACCTACTATTTGAAAATGTTGAATATAATTCTTTTAAGAAAAGAATATTGAATATCACTATTGTTAGGAGAAATCAACACTTTTTAGAAGCAACGAGATAAAAAAAAGATAATAAAAAACTAATACCATACTACACATGATGATAGGCTCGTAATTTTATAAAACACCGCAGTTCACGTAGCTCTATGTTGTTTATCTGTTCATAATTAGTTCCAGATTCCTCGTATGATAATAAAAAACGGCATTGCTCTGGGTAGTTTTACGGTTTGTGGGCCGTTTTGAGCCTGGTAGATATATAGTTAGTGGATCGTTAGTGGATTATAGATATATGAGTTTACTACCTTCCGGAAGACAATTACTGAATTAGGGAAACCCCCCCCCCCCCCGGGTTCCGGGGGAATATATTAAAGCTAAAAGAAATTGTTCAAAGTTTCATAATAAAATTGTTCCAACTTCAAAGTAAAAACTTTCTATTTCAAAATCAAATTGTTCTACCTTCACGATCAAAATGTTCCGCATTCACAAACAAATTGATCCAGCTTCACAATGAAATGGTTGGGGAATAAAAAATATTTTAAATTCAACATTCAAATATTGTTAAATTTGATTTAATTTTGAAGATTTTGTTCTAAGAAATACAATGATATAATTGCATTTTTATTTGAATAATCAATTTAAGAAGTACAGCCTTTTTCTCTAGTTGGAATTTGTCTTGCACGATGCACTACGTTCGTTGGATCGAACCGCTGCTGCCTTTCTCCATTTCTTGTGTGCACTGCTCACTATTCGCCTAAATGGTCGTTGAACCCATTTACACACTGTTTAAATGTTATACTTTGGTACACCATTTCCATTTAATCAGTTGTTTTGACCGTTTAAATATCCGTTTAGCCCGAATAATGGGTCAAACGAAAGGTGATAGACTGTTTACCGTTTAGTGTTTAGGATAATACTAGCACTACGCATCCTAGAGAAAAATAAAAAACCTAGAACCCATGATATCGCACCATGTACAAGTATTTGTCATGGTGTGTGTCCCCTCCTTAGGTGTTCGGTATTGAGCAGTGTATTCAATTTTATTGACAACTAGCAACTTCATCTTTTTTACACACATAGTAGGGGTTGACGAACCCACTTGCATTCCTAATCTATACCAGGCACCCGGCCACAAACTAACCAACTCTAAATTTGCTTTGGAGAAGAAAACAGATGAGAAAATTGTTTTGAGTTCCACCACACTAGAGGAAAATCGAATTTCAACCATAATAGTCACAATGGTTCCGTCCTCCTCACGTGGTTTGGCGGCAGGGTGCACAGGGAGAAATCCCAGCCGCGTGTCGGCCGGCAATGGTGTTGCTTTCCTCTTTGGAGGCTTTGTCGATGTGCTATCCTACTTGCAGATTCGTGGATGTCTCGGGTGTTACGGGAAATTGTTTGAGAAAATATGTTGGTATCGACATTGATGTCATCTCTTGGTGCCATTCCCTCCATGGAGGCGATGTTGATATCTTCTCACACTCATGCGCTTGATGATCTAGACATCAAGTTTCTAAGTAGACGAAAGATGTGATGGATTGATGTTACATGAAGACATTGCAAGGTGAAGTGGAAACGAAGAAAAAGATTGAAGCTTAGTCTCCTAACCTTCTTTTTTGTTTTATAGCTTTATTTCTTGTATTTGTGAAATCCCTCATTTGAGGTTTAGAGTCTAAGAACTCTGTAATGTTGGTTGTATATATCCACAAGTGGATATAAAAGGCTGGGTTAATCCTTTATTAAAAAAAAGGAGCGGAGCAAAGGAGAAGGTGCCTTACTGGAACCATTCCGAATATATGAATGAAACAGATCGAGCGGTTTGAATTAGCAAATGGAATCGAATTTGAAAATTATTGTTAAACCACCTAGCAAGCTTCAAGTAACTGTCAAATAATTTAACATTAATTCCTTATTAACAGATGACTAGGCGTGTTACCCTTAATTCATCAGTAGGCAGGACCCCGTGTATTTCAGCCTGCGCGACAGAACAAGGCCCTCAATCTGTAATTAATAGCCTGCCCTGTAATAATAATTTCCAAATGTTGATATTATCACAAATCCTCAAGGTAGTTGTGGAAATAGTTCAATAAAGGCCTTCAATTTTATCCAGGGAAGAAAAATAGTATGCATTAGAGCACATCACGAGACGACACGGTGTTTTGGGCCCCTAGAAAAAGTGGATCTTGCCCCCCCCACCCCACCCTCGCCCCGGCGACACCCAACAACGCCCTTCGCGGTCCTGCCGCCGCCGGAGTTTGACGTCGTAAGCCCGGCCATAGGATGGCCGGCAGCAAGGATCTCTTCGCATCCAGGGGCAACAAAGTCGCCGCTGGCAGACTTCTTCCCTCTTCTCCTCATCGATATCCACCACGGCTCGTCGTAACACTGTTGCCGCTCAGCCACGGACGGCGACGACCGACTGGATCTGGAGGAGGCTTGTCCCGTGGTGGCGGCGAGGCGCCCCAGTGGTTGTACAGTCAAGCTATGGGATTAATTCACGGGTCTTTGCACGTGATTGGTTCGAGGTGGGCTAGGCTGTGCTGTCAGTATTTTTGGGCTAAGGCTTGATTATGTTTTGGGCCCAAGAAGCAAGAAAACAGAAGAGGGACACGGGCAGACGAGCTTCGTGCTCCTCAGTTTTCCAAACGGTACTACGAAGTTGAGACTAAAAATCTTAATCTTGGTCACCAGGTATATACTAAATCTGGGAAGAGGCCCGCGATTTATCCACACGAAATATAAGTGCGTGCGGTGGTCGAGATTCGAACTCGCAACCTCTTACTTCGCGTGTACCTCCTTTACCATCTGACCTACACAACAGTTATGATTAAAAGGGAGATACTTTCTATTTGTATTTAAAGTAACCTGTGGAGGATCTTTAGGTACTCGGTGGTAACACCATCCGGTACCTATATCTAGCCTTTTGTGCCGGGTGGTGTTACCATCCGGTATCTAAAGGTCCAGGACCTTTTCCATCCACCTCGAAAGTATCAGGAGGAAGATGACTCGGTACTAAAATGCTAGAATTAGTACTGGATCATCTTCCTCGCGATACTTTTGGGGTGGATCTTTGGCATGTTTCTGGGTGTGTGTGTGTGGTGGTGGGGGGTGTTGAGGAGGAGGAGGAGGACAAGTTCTGTTTTGTGGCTTCGAGTATGGGAAACGGAGGTCGTCTACGGCGGCCGCAGCAGCCATGGCTGCGGCTCCTGGAGGTCGTGGGGAGCTTGCTGATGCTAGGCAACGGGAATGACGGTGGGGCTGATAGAGGAAGGTATGGGGTACTTACCGTCGAGCCAATCGAGCTGTGATGGTTGGGTGGCCATCACGACCAGTTCATATTACGACCCGGCGGTGATGCCCGTCGCAATATTTTTACTCTTCCATTTATTTTCTCAGGTCCTTCTCTCTCCCTCTCATTCCTCTCCTTCTCCTTCTGCAGACAATCTCTTCCCCACCGCCCTCTTCCCTCCCTTCCCTTTTTCCCCGCCCACCCCCTCATCTCCCATCCCCTCCCTCCCTCCCCCGACGCCCCCTCCCTCCCGCCAGTCCTCTCTCCTCCCTTCCCCTCCCCCACCTCCCACTCCCCTTGTCCCGCCGGTCCTCTCTCCTCTCCTCTCCTCTCCTCTCCTCCCCTCCCCTCCCTTCTTCTTCCCCCGCCCCCCTCCCTCATCCCGCCACTCCCCTCCCCCTCTCATGAAGCATGGGATGGGGCCGACGGGCACACAGCGTGCATGGTTTTTCTTTTTCTTTTTATTGTAGCTGGCATCACCTCCAGTTATAGACCCGGCGGTGATGTGCCACCTTATCACTGCTGACCCTAATTCAATGGGTGGTCAAAGCGGCAGTGATGGGTGGTCTGTACTAATGTTAGTTTTACCTCAGTCCTTTCTGCAGATAGTATGCATGGTATGGTCACCTTGAGATGTTGGAGTGGAACCGGAAAAAGTAAGTTGCACATGTTACTCTGTCAATGTGCACAAGCAGTGAGGATCAAACCTTTTGTCAATTGATATATGGCTTCAATGTGCAGTGGGGACCTCCTATATACCTTCCGGTTCCGGAAGATGAATAAGCATTATAACTATAAGGCCCATATAGCCCAATTAACAGCGTATCCTTCCCCAGGCCCGTAGTTAGTAGCAGCATGCGACACGCACCCACAGAAGTGGAGAGAAGAAGTAACCCGCAACATTTTTTGTTTGCTGTCGCAAGTCAATGGTGGAAGTCTAACCGTGCGACATGGTATTTTTGGTTTTCTTTTCTTTTTTTACTATTATACTTTTTCCTTCTCTAACTCCACTAACACGCTTAACATTTTTTCAAACTGATTCAACATTTTAAAACAGCTACTTCAACATTTTGAGAAACCGATTCAACTTTTTAAAAAGAAATGCTGAAGTAGCAGACTGCAAATGTTGTAAAAACATTATAAAAATGTTGGTTTAAGTATATAAATTTTTTGAAATGTTAATAAATAATTAAATAATATATTGAATCTCGTTGCGTTGTATTAATTACATCGAATACCATGACCCAATCGGATTTTAAAAAAGATAAATAGTTGAAGAGAAAATTCCATTTGGAATTTGAGATCGGACCTTTACATCAACTAATCATTGGTTTACGCGTGTCATCCGAGCTCCGGCACGGTCAGCTGCCAGCTACTGCTCACTTGTCCTCCCTGACACACTATGTAAGAATACTTTATTAGAGACGCGTCTAAAATATGGCAGACGCGGAAATCACGCATCTATGAGTTCGCGTCTGTGATTACAGCACATCCACATCAGAGATGCGGAAACACGCGTCTGTGATGTTGAACACCAGAGACGTCAGGATTTAGCCGCCATCACCACTTGCATGCCGGGATTCAGCCTCCTTCACCGCCCTGCACGCCGCCGTGGCCCGCGCCCGGAACCAGCAACCTCCGCGCGTCGGAATCCATCGCCGCTGCGGCCCTCGCGCCTGATCTAGCCGCCGCCGCTGCCCGTGCGTCGCTTGCATGTGGATTAGATCCGGAGAGAGAGAGGCGAAGGGGACGAGTCGAGTCATCAGGGGCGTGTGGGGCTGGAGTTGGGGACTGAGTCACGAACGTGAGGTTATACGCCAGAGTCAATCTTTTTCTCGGGTCCGCCAATAATCATCAGAGGCGCAGGTGAATAAACTACGTCTCTAATATAGGTCATCATCATAAACGCTTTTATTCAAGATACATCTCTGATAACCTCCCAAGTTATCACAGACGTGTTTTCTTGACACACGTCTTAGTTTTTCAATATCAGAGACGTGTCACATGTACAGCCATAGGAGACCATCACATCAGAGACGCGTGTAGTAGACGCGCATCTTTAATAATGAATTACATACGCGTATTAATTCCATGTCTCTGATGAAGATGTCTTTTTTGTTACTTTCTTACATAGTGACATTCGCATGCGGTTAACACATCGTTTCTGGCTGTTCATTTCATTGCGCACGAATCTCCAACAGTGGAAGATGTGTAATCTCTTTTCTTCCGGAAGTTGGATATGAATTCCGAGTTATGCACAACGTACTCCATTGTTTTCCCTGTTTCACAAAGGGCATCCCAGTTGATGAAGCCCATAAATAAAACTCACGAAGGGGTAACTAACATAGCATTGAAGAGGACTAGTAGCTTGCCCGTGCTAACCCTCCGGGTGACAATTTGTCCATGCACATCAAAACGACTAAAAAGTAAAATATATTTCCATAGTTAAGAATAAAATAATCATATCCATGCAAATGAAAATTATTACAATGATCATATCTAACACTACGGGTGCATTTCAGACATACAAAAAACAACACATGATCCATAGTCCAAATGAGAAATATATTGACATGAAGAAGCTGTAACATGGAGATATTATGTTAATTACACAACCAAACCATAAAGCAAAATTAATTTTAAAATTTTAAAATTTTGAAACAACAACCTTTCTCCTCTCTTTTCTCCCACGCAGCCCAACCCCAGCCCAACTCTCCCTCTCTCTCCTTCCCTCCTCACTTCCTTCCCCGCTTGGCCCAACTCGCCACCCTGGCCCGATCCTCCCTTCTTTCTTTTCTCTCGCGCAGCCTAACCCCGGCCCAGCTCCCTCCCTCCCTCCCTCCCTTCCTTCCCCGCTCGGCCCAACTCGTCACCCCGGCTCGATCCGCCTCCTTCTCTCTCTCCCTCTCCTTCTCTCTCGCTGACACCCTGGGCCCGCCCGTACTCTTCCATCTTCCTCTATCTCCCTTATCCTATCCCGTGCTCCATCCGTGCTCTCTCCCTCTTGCGAGGGGCCATGGTGAGCGGGGCCGGCGGCCGGCTCGGGGAGTCGCGGCCGACACACGGGGCAACGGCAGCCGGTGAGGGGGAGCTGCAGCCGTGGCCGGCTAGGGGAGCTGCAGCGGCGGCTAGCGGCGCGGGGAGAGGCGGCCAACGCGCGGAGCAGTCGCGGCCGCGAGGGAAGCTGCAGCGGGCATCCACGACCGGCGAGGCAGCTGCAGCGCCGGCCGGCTTGGGGAGCCGCATCCGGTGCGCGGGGCAGCAGCGATCGACTGGGGAGCGGCGCG
This sequence comes from Panicum miliaceum, assembly GCA_032594955.1. NCBI lineage: Eukaryota > Viridiplantae > Streptophyta > Magnoliopsida > Poales > Poaceae > Panicum > Panicum miliaceum. Next base: position 32,174,958 of record CM064060.1, read on the forward strand.
GGGCAGCGGCGCTCGGCGCGCATGGCTGCCGGCGGGTGTTTGCGTCGGCGGCTGGCGCGCGGAGCTGTCGCAGCCGCGAGGAAAGCTGCAGCGGGCATCCATGGCCGGGGAGGCTGCTGCAGGGCCGGCCGGCTTAGGGAGCCGCGTCCGGTGCACGGGGCAGCCGCGGGCTGCGAGCGGCGGGCAGCGGCCGCGCGTGCGGCGGTCGGCGCGGGTGAGGCGGGATGATCCAAATAAGATGGATTGTTGGATCGCGTTCAAGTTCGATAGGAATGATGGATAGCCATTGATTTTCATGTAGAGGGATTTCTGGGTACAGCTTTTTGGGTACACGATGTTTCGGTTATCTCGGTGGGGTAAAATTTTTGAGATGGATGTAGTCTAATTCAATCCGTGCTTTAATGGGGGAAATGGTTCCACGGTCCAACCGTGCAAATGCGGCTCAGGAGGGTTGGGCCTGATTAATTACATTTGGATCTGGTTGTGCCTACTGTGTTTTGGGGCCCCGGGGTAGCCCGTCAGCAAATTTGCTAGGCCGAAACCTGAAAACCTGTCATGGTCCAAAACTGGACTCCCGCCAAAATATTCTGGCTGATTGTTATGCGTGTTATCTCTATGTAGCTAGGTTTCTGCACTGATTTTTTCCAATCTATGGGCCGGGTTTAGGAGACTTCACTACTAGAAAAGAGTCCATTAGCAGCGGTTGGTAAGGCATTTAGACATCAATTTTCCAACGGGTACTACGAAATCGAGACTAAAAGTCTCAATTTTCATTACCGGGTAAAACATCCTTTACCAAAGCTCCTCCTTAGTACCGGGTGATGCTTCCACCCGGTACCAAAGTGTTTTGCGTCAAAAGAATATATTAAATCCCAGAAGAGGACCGCACGTCGCAAGTCACAAGTCACACAATTTTTCAGGTGGAATACGCGCGTGTGCGGTGGCGGGATTCGAACCAGCGATCCTTTGCCTCACGCGTACCTCTCTTACCTTCTTACAGGGAGGTACTAATATGGCTCGATGCTTTAAGGTCACTGGATATTTTTCATCCACCTTAAAAGTATCGGAATTCTGGTACCGGGTCATCTTTCTTCCCGTACTTTTAAGGTGGACCGATAGCATTTTAAGATGAACTGATAGCATATGTTTTTTAGTAGCGCTTTAAGCTGATTTATTTTGATCTGCTGTCTAGCTCCTAGAGTCGGAAAGTCCACCAAACAGAAACAGTACCGTGACCATTAATCATTTTCCCACCACTAGAAACTTTCCGAGCCCCTCCCTCCCGCATCACCACAACGCGTCTTAATTTAATTTTTGTTTTCTAAGTCGGGCGCCGCAGCACTTGGTTGGCACAGTTGCAGTGTCATTCACTCCTCCAAGCTAAGGTTCAAGAGAGATGTGTACGGGTTTGATGCCATCGCCCTCTAATCCGTGCTTGACAAGGACAAGTGTATATGCTACATTTGAAGGATTTTGATGCAATAAGTGTGCTGTGGGTGATGATGCTGCCTGTGCATGATGGTGCTGGGGCTCATTACAGTCTAGTCGAGCCACAGCTAGATAAAGACCAATGCAAGTGGGTGAACTCTGTTACGCCATTTGTTCCACATGTTTCCGTTATATATATACACCATTGCATCTCCATCGCCTCTACCATCCCTCCCCTACACTAATTTCTAACACCAGCGTCTGTTCTCGAAGCAAGGCCCTCTTCCCCCTCGTGGCTAGCATCCACCTCAGACAACTGGCACACTTGTCCACCAGCACTGCTGCATCTAGACCAACAGATTGAACCAACCCCCTTATGACTGCTTATTAGTCAATGAACCATAGCACTCACATTATTGTCTCTACTGGTGCAAAATTGCACGCTAGTTAGCTCTCTGCCTCACACGCGCTAAGTATGTTGGGATGATGATGCATGACCAATGGTCACTGAATCGAGTCTCATGCGCAAAGCGAGTCATAACCGTGACTAAAGGTCTGCAGGGCAAAAAAAAAAAAAAATTGTTGCAAGCCAATCCAAACTCCACATTACGCGGGACTCATCCAAGACCTCTCATCTCGCATATAGCTTTCTTGCCACCCCATCTACGTAGCATGTGTGACTCTACTTCGAATGCTTTCCTTTTAAACTAACCTGTGGATCACCCTTTACTCCCAATTGGAGTCTCCGACCAGTACTAAAGGGTCAGCTTTTAGTTCCGGTTGGTGACTAAAACCTGATACCGGTTGGAGGCTCCAACCGGGACTAAAGATCCCTTCCACCCTCTAGCCGTTGGATCCGGGATTAATGCCTATATATATTAGTCCCGGATCCAACATTAGTCGGGACAAATATCAAAGAAGATATTTTCTGTAGTAGTGACATACCATCTCGCAGGGATAGTCTCTAAAGGTTAATTAGATTGCTGCATTTCCTATAACTCATAAAGTAGCCTACAGATTACCACTTGCAGTAGCTACTATACACTCAATGACCCAGCTTGATGTTCACCATCTCAGGTCCGTGAGACCGTGACCAATGAACCTTGGAGGCATTATTGCTGCTTGACAATCACGTCCCGGGAATCTTCTTGGAGATTTCAGCCGCTCCGTACGTGCTCGAGCTGCATCGATTAACAGCGATATCCATGTCGGCACCTATCTGGCATTATATTCTTGCTATCTCCACCAGTCACCTAAGCAATGAGATACGTGCGTAACCCTGTAGACTAGTCACATGCATGGGAACGTGACTACAACAATGACTTCCGTGAGGCTTCATTTGGATGTAGGTATTCAGATGAAGGAATTGCATTGGGCTACCAATACAAAATCTGGAGTGGAAATGGAAATGGGTTGGAATATACCAATGTTGCTGTTTGGATGTATATGTAATTCATAGTTGGATGTGCATACTCTTGAATTGTATATTCTAAAGAGTTTGAATATGATATACATATGTGAAGACATAATCTCCATAACTTGTGCATATATTGGAATTATTAATATATCACATTATACACATAGAAAAACATGAACATATTCTAAAAAAATCATGAAATTAGCTGGAATATCATAAAAAAGGTGGCAAAAATATTGACTGCAGCAATACCACATCATCCATTATATAACAAATAACATGATGTCAATAGCTTTCAAGTCTCTTACAAGTAGTGACAAAAGGTATATATGTTTTTGTCCATCATAACAGGAAGGACCTAATTAGGATAAAAAAAATTCTTAAGTATTACATGACAACAAGTGGACAGAACCCCCTCAATTGCCATTCTTATCATTCAACATCAAAAGCCATTCCTTCCTCATGTCCATCAAAATCCATCAAAGATGTTTCTGAAGTGATGATGTTGTTGACGGATAACTAACGCACATGCAGGAATTCGATGCCGCCGTGACACGGATGTCTCTCCAGGTGGCCTTTGCAAACTGTGGAACACCTATTCTTCAGATGTTCATTTGCGTAGCAATGCTGGTCTCCCCTCAATGTGCCGCCACCCCAACAAGCCAATGCTTTAGAAGTCATGGATTTCCTCAAAAGTAACTTGCACACCCTAATTTTTATGAGTTTAAGCATCCTACTTTGCTGGGGAATATGGATGGTCAGAAATGACTTTATATTTCAAGGGATAGATCCTACAATTCAAGCTTGCAGATTCTACTTCCAGAAAGAACTCGAGCTGCTGCAGCACCGAGTCAAACCCAAGCATAGACATCATCTAGAAGAATGGAGGAACAACTTTGTTTAATTTTTCTTTTTTCTCTGACTTTCTTCCTGTCTTTATTTGTCTCTTGAGCTTGTTTTGTAAAGAACTCACTTGTTTTATTATTATTATTATATATATATATATATATATATATATATATATCTTCAGTAGTAGCTAAAAAACTCCTCCTGTTTCCCCAAAAAATTTGCTACAGGGACGTAGGGGGGAGGATGAGGGAAGGGAAGCGATGAATGACTCTTATCAGCATGGTGTTCGCTAGCTAGTTGAAAAACTAAATGTATATTTTTTCGGAAATGGATATTTTTTTCGACCGCTGCATATAAGCACACAACCGGGTTATCGTTACAAAGTCTTTTAGCTAATCACATGGAAAAGGGGGACAGTCTGAATAATAAAATGATAACCAATATAATCAAAGAAAGCAGGGTCTATTATTATTATTATTATTATTATTATTCGTTTATCCATTCTTGACGAAGAAGTCTCTAATCTTAAGCTTCCGTAATGAAAATTTGTGTTTATGCAAGCGTGGCCTGCTAGCCGTCTGTAGTACAGAACCGGCCTTTCATCCAGCCTAAAGCCCGACCGGAGTTGGACTTAGGACTAATAAAACATTAGTTCCGGATCCAACAGTCAGAGGGTGGGAGGGGCTCTTTAGTCCTGGTTGTAGCCACCAACCGGGACTAAGGTTAGTACCGGTTAGAGCCACTAACTGGGATCTAGATCCGGTTGGTGGTAATAGATCCGGTTGGTGTTACCACCCGAACTAAAGGTCACTTTAGTACTGGTGTTATCAACCCGGAATGAAGGGTCCTCCAAGGTTTAGTTCAAAATGATAGCATCCTAAGTAGAGTCATATGTGCTATGTAGGTGGGGTGATAAGGAAGTTATATGTGAGACAAGAGATCTCAAGTTAAATTCCGCGGGACGCAAAATTTTTTAAGCATCACTGACCTTTTAATCCCGGATTGCTAGTCCAGTTCTGTACTAATGTCCAGTTCCAACCCCGGCGGGACTAAGATGGGGTGGACGTACTAAAGTCCAGTTCTGTACTAGTGCGTGTGCCTCTTATATATTCAACAAACTGAAATCCCGGTACATATATCTTAATGAGACACTATTCTAGCACATTAAGAGATAGGCTTATAGCTAGCCCCCTTTACATGTCACTTTTTGCCTACATGGAGACATGGAGAGAGAAACAAGATAGAGTAAGATAGGTTTTTGGACATTGTAGAGCAAGTACTTTAACCAACAGCTAATAACTACTGTATTATTAATATTATTATTATTAGCCTTGCTCGGAGACTCGCGCTACCGGAAACAAGACGTTTGTGGTGCGCCATTTCTCGGGCACACGATAAAGAGAGTATGTGCCGTGTGCCAACTATGAAATGCACGGCAAAATCCAGGCACACGATAAACATCGACTTTGCCGTGTGTGACGTCAAAAAATACACGGAAAAAGAAGGCACACGGCAAAGAGACCATGTTTGCCGTGTGCCTAACGCCAGGCACACGGCAAAAGTCTGACCCTTGACGGTCGTTGGTCAGCCGTCAGCTTCTGCCGTGTGCCCGGTTAGGCTCACGGCAAAGATGCTTTGTTTGCCGTGTGCCCCTCGATAGGCACACGACAAAATCGTGATTTTGCCGTGTGCCGGGCTGGCCACACGCAAAATTAGCCCTTTGCCGTGTGTAATTTTCTAGACACACGGCAAAGTTTAGCACAAAACTTTAAATCTACCTTCCAAACTTTTTCTTCTATACATACACTATTCTTGGTGTCCCGTGTTAATTTTTTGTATTTTACTCGGTCTTTTTACTATATTTAGTCATTTTATTTCATTAAACGGATTTTTTGCCGATAAGTCAAATTTGAACTGCAAGTGTTTCGAATAATGGAATAAAATGAATCGAAAAATGATATTCATGTTATTGAGTTCACTGTGAGTTCGTATCCAGGAAATGGTAGGCAATTTTGAACATCTTCGTCCGGAACCGTGAGCATGACCGTGTGTCCTAATCATTTTAAAATTCTATAAAACGTAAATGAAGTCTAAAAATTATAAATTTTGTCATGGTATCATGATTTCATACATGGATGTTGTGGTAAAAATTTGAGAAGGTTTCGCATAAGTTATCACTTACGCTGCTTACAAATCGAAGAATCTCCTGAGAAGATCCATGGAGTTGAGAAAAAGTTGTTTATATTTCGAGTTATATTGATGCGCGAATTTATGTTTAACCTCATTTTTTTATATGCACCAGACAATCTGAATTGTTTGGTCCCAAATTTTGGTTAATTTTTGGAATATTTTGATAAGTTTAATTTTTTTTGTTCAATAAAATCGTATCAAGTCATATACATTGAAATTGAGCTATACCTACATGAAATAATGAGTTTTCTTCCTAGAATCATCAATTATGAATTGTTGAAAGACTTTGAAAAGTTAAACTAAAGTAATTTCAATCAAATTTAGGTATAAAGGTTAGGGAAACGTTTTAGTTACTTAATGATACAAATTAAAATTGAGTTTCATACGCAAGAAATAATAACTTTTTTCGTGTAGTCATCAATCTTGAACTTATGGCCAGGCGCTTTCAAAGTACATTCAATCAAATTTACAGAAAAGAACTTATGTAACTAAATTATGAGTTGATAAAAGTTGAATTTGAACTTTAAGCGCATGAAATAACGAATTTTTCACTATAATCAAAACAAGTATTATTCAATGATGCAAGACAACGTATTTTCAGAGTTTACTTTGAATAAACTTACCACTTTTGACATTTAAATTTGTTTGAAAACAAGTCTGTGCGGGGACTTATCGACGGCTCACCACGCACACCACACACGCACACACACTTTCGCATGCACACCCGTCGCCGCCGTCGCCCCGCCGCCCGGCCGCCACCACCGCCCCTCTGCCGTGCCGCCATGCCTCGGACGCCACCGTGCCGCCTCGCCGCCGCCGCGCCTTAGACGCCGCCTCCCTGCCCCCCTGCCGCGGCGCCCCCGGCGCCCGGGACGCCCCCGCGCCGCCCCCTGCGCCCCGGGCCGCGGCCGGCCTATGCCACCCTCGATGCGCGCTCCGCGGGCGCCACTGCGCCATCCCCGGCTCGCGCCCCACGGCCGGGCGACGCCGCCCCCTGCGCGCGCTCCACGGGCGCCGCCGCGCAGGCCTCGGGCCGCGCCCCACGGCCGCCTTGCCGCCCGGCAGCCACCGGCTGGCGCCTCTTGGCCGCCCCTGCGCGCTTCCCGTGGCCATCGCTAGCCCGCGGCCGCCTCTGTCCGCGCCGGGGTGTTGCTGCCGGCCTGTGGCCGCCGCCACGCCGCGTCCCGCGGCCGCCTCACCGTCGTACGAACATCGCCATCCTGTGGCCACCGTCGCCACCACGAACTCGACGCCATATCGCCCCGCCGTTCAGAATCTAGGTGAGCATGTAGTTAGTTAGTAATTAATTTGTTAGTGCTAATAATTAGTGTAGTGGTAGTTAGTTGTATATGAGTAGTTTAGATACAAAACTCCATTAGTGTTGAATTTCTTGAACTAAAAATGTTTAATTTTACCATTGCCTGTGATGATATCATGTTTTACCCACTTTTCTTGATGGGTAACGTATGATGACCTTGAGCTTGAGCTTGTGTGATACTCGGAGTGTGTTATTTTTGTCCTATGGTTATGTTTCTCATGCTTATTTTGAAATCATGTGACACATCCGTGCCCAAGCAACTGCTCGGTTGTGATGATATCATGGTTGGGCTAGATGTGTAGCATGGTTGGGCGATCATGAATTTTTTCTAGTATATTTGATGTTCCTTATGCTCCAAGTTCAAGGTCAAATGAGAGGGAACATATCTAAGGCAAATCACTACTTCAATTATTTTGGCATGTGGTTGTCGGTCATCGTGCCGTTATTTTGTTGCAGGTTTTGAAAACCTCCTCGCGGAGGGGAGGTGCTGCCAAAATTTACAACTATTGATGTAACATCCCGGAAATTTCTCCCGGAATGTTAATTTACCAAAATGCAAAATTTCAAAAACTTTTTGTGTGAGAGTGTTTTTAGCTAGCATAACCCAAGGATAATGCTTGTTCTCTCTAAAATCCTAGGAAATTAAAATCACATTTAACTATAAGGACATTAAAGCTAGTGTGAGCCATTTGGATTTTATTTGGGTTTTACTTCTACCTTGTTTAGCCTAATTGGTTTCAAAACATTTTGATTGTGTGAAATTGTGTGGAATCCAAATTGAGTGGACCCTCAATTTGAATTCATCTACTAACCTAACTTTTTACCCTAAGTGGGCCCTACCTAAAAACCCTAAACCATCTAACCCTAACTACACATACCCTAACCCATAACCAAACCCTGATCCGACCCGGCCCAAAACTAAATCCTAGGATCTAACCTAAACCCTAACCCAGCCTAGCACCATCCTAGCCCACTACCCTGGCCTGCCAACTAACCCGATCCAATAGGAGGCCAACCCAACTCAGCTCGGCCTGGCCCACACCCGCGGACCAGCCCAACCAGGCCCATCAGGCGACCTAGCTCCGCCCTGCATCAGCTCGTCGTGTCGTCTCACTGCTGCGTGGGGCCCGCATGTCAGCCGCACCACCTCCCTCGCCCATATCCCTGTCCGCCGCCTGGGGAGACTAATGAGTGGCCCCCACTCGTCAGCTTTCCCCAACCTCCCGACTCATGCCGCTCGCGTCTCACCTCACCCTCCTCTGCTTTACCCCGCGCTCCGCGCCGGGCTCCCCACTCCGCCCGCGTCAGCCGCCAGCTCCTGTCCCCGCGCCGCGACAAGGGAGCGCAACCGCCTGCACTCCCCTATCGGCCACCACGCCAGGCCGCTCCGCGCCCAGATCGCCCCGCACCCCGCAAACCCTAGCCTCAATGGCGGGGATCCGCGCCACGCGTCCGAGGCACGGACGCCGAAGATCCCCGCCGTTCCCGACTGCCCGGCCTCGCCAAAGCCCTAGCACCCCCCTACTTAAGCCCCAAAACGCCACCGCGAAACCCTAGCTAACCCTAGGGCTCCGCCCACCTCGATCCGCTGTCGCCACCGCCAAGAGGAGAGACGGGGAAGGGAGGAGAGGGAGGAGAGGGAGCCAAGGAAGGAGGACGTCGCCACCGCGACGAAGAAGAGGGAGCCGAGGAGCCACCGCCATCGGGCCACCATCGCCGAGGAGCTCCACCGAACCTGCGCCCCGTACGCCGACATCGACGCTGCTGCTCGGCACGACACTGCACCGGCTCCACACAGCGTCAGCTCGCCACTGCGCCACGACCTCCACCCCGGGCCCGAACGGTGAGTCTGACCTGCGCCATCCCTCGTCGTCCTCCCCGTGCTGCCGGTGTGCCTCGCCGCCGATGAGCGCTCTCTAGGAAGCCCTAGGACCCCCGTCCCCATCGATCTTGTGCAGAAGTCCGTCGCGCCACTCACGAGCTGCACCTGCAGACCGCCGTCGCTGCCTCGCCGCCGTGCCATGCCGCAGGACCGGGATGCCGAAGCCCTATGTGCACGCATCGGCCCCGCCGCAGCCCTGGGTTGCCAGGACGCCGCGTGCGTACGATGACCATAACCGGCTCGCCCCGTTCACCTCCGCCTCCATGGACCCCAGCTCGTCGAGCCCTCGCCGTCGGACACTCCAGCTTGCCTCGCCACGAACCCGGGGCACCGGTTCTCGCGTGCACCTGTTCAGCCCTGCCGTGACTCCTCACCACTGCCTTGGTCAGCCAAGCGCCCGCAAGCTTCGAATCGCCAGCCTTGCCACCGCTTGCCAGCTAACGCGCTAGCCTTGCCGTGCCAACACCTCGCCGCTGTGCCACTAGACCCAGCTCGCCCACCTGCTCGCCGCACTGCCGGATGCCACGGCCACGATGCGGTCGTGGTGACCGTGCACTGGGGCGCGTTCACGCCGCGACGTCGCGGCAGGGTACCCGCGGGTGCCACTACGACAATTGGCCGAGCACCTCGCGGGCGCCCGGATGCACACACACGCGCACCTCTTGTTCTGGGCACACGCACGCACGCACGCTTGACCCCCCGCACCGGATTCGTGCCCCGCCGCACCACATCCAGGGTCCAAGTGACCCCCGGGCCCCACCCGTCAGTGGACGGGTGAAGGCCGCTGACCGCGGGACCCACTGATCAGTGTGGAGAGAGAGAGGGAAGAGGGGGACTGACTGGTCAGGCCAAGCTGTCAGCGAGAGGAGGCACTGACGCATGGGACTCGGCTGCATTGGAAGGAGAAGGCGCAGATAGGCGGGACCCGCCGGATAGAGAGAGAAAGAGAAAGAGAGGGAGAGAGAGAGAGGGAGAGAGGTGCGTGTGGACCCTGACCCACACCCGCGACCAGCCCAGCCCAAGTCGAGTAATAAGCTCGCAAGACCACAATGGGCCGTCCAGGCGTTTGGCCAGCCTGCCTTGCACCCAAGCCGACCCACTGACCCGAGCCGGCCTGCTAGCCGCAGGCCGAGCTAATCTGCCTAGCCACCCCAGACCCGAGCCGAGCCCCTTTAGCCACTAGCCGCTCCGAGCCGCCTTGCGAGCCACAGGCCGGATCCGACCCCCTACAACCAAGCCGAGCTATTGGACCACCGAGCCGACCCAATAGTTTTTAGCCCAGAAACCCTAGATGCCCCTTTAACCTTTTTCTTTTTATTTTTGTTTTAAACTAACCTGTGGGACCCAGCTGTCAGCCTCTAGCCAGCGGACCCCAATGATTGTTGACCTGTTGACCCGTTGACTGTTGACTTGTCAACGTTGACCGGTCAACGCTGACGTCAGCAGGGCCGACTGCATGACGTCAGTATGCCACATGTCACCTATGTGTTTTTCCTTTTTCGTTAATCAAATTATTAATTGCAAAAAATGATTTAAACTTAGAAAGATCATAATAAATTAATCGGACCTTCGAAAATTATGAAACCAATTTCATAATTCATCTAAAACCACGATCTACCCATTAGAGTAGGTTTTGCTGTGATTTGTATCTTTTTGGGCTGTTTTGTGCACTTTAGTCTCTGAGGTTATGCATATTTATGATTAGGCCCCTACGAGGAGGAGTGGACTGACGTACCAGACGACCAGAAGCCCCGGAGGACTTCACGGACGCTCAGAAGCCAGGAAAACTACCCCGACAACCAGAAGACTTAGAAGAAACTACGAAGAACCATCAGGTTCACGCCCATCTGCGATTGAATACCCTTTAGGCATCTATGCTAGTTTTGCTATTGCTCCCAAGTGTGATACTTTGTATTGAACCTTCATAGCCTACTTTTCTCTTAGATTCCTTATAATCCTATATGATTCCTTGATTGAAATGAAAGATGCTTTGGCTACTTGCGTATGAGCATGTGTGGGATTGTGTTATAGTCCTAGCGTGTGTGGAGATCCTCTTGAGGAGTTGGGAAAAATAGGAATCTAGCTTGGGCGAGACAAACTTATCTTGATCTTCCGATCAAGGGCTTGAAGTGTGCGTTGGGCACATCCTACGGAGTGCCTGTGGCGGGCACATGTCCTGTGCAGACAAATTAGTCCTTTGTGGATGTGGGGTCCTTTGTGGACATTGGTGGAGGAGTTGTTGGGCTATATCTGTGATGTGTGCCATTGACGGACCATTGCGACGGATACGTCGATTGTGGGAGGATCTCGCCTCAGCAATTAAGGCCCGAGTTAGTGGACCTGGAGATGGAGCTATGTCAAACGTGCACACCACTTATCTATTATGAGGGCAGATCCATTCCGAGCTAGTGACACGCGGCACCATGCCTATAGGAGGATAGGGTTTCAATGTAAGGGGAGGAGGTGCTGACCTCACGTCCCCCAAATTGCAGGGTCTTGCGAGGCCCAGTGTAGAAGGCATCACAGTCCCGGGGCAACCTCTTGCGGGAGGAAGCATCTCAAACCCGGGAAGGCAGGATGGGGGCCGTTGCAGCTAGCTTCATTGACCGTGGTTTTGTATGTTAGTGGGCTGATCCCTCGCTGGCTGCAACTCGAGTTGGTCCCGGTGTACAACCCCTGCAGGGTGAGAACTATGCGTATAGCCGCGTACTCAGTCATGTACAACTCTTGATCCAGCTTCGCTTTCATAGATTAGTGTTACTTGATTTCTACCTCCCTCTAGTCTTGTTTTTCTGCCTGGGGGTAGTTGAGGTGCGAGGAGAGGGAGTTTTCGCATCGACTTGGCGGTTATAGAAGGTGTGAGTAACCCGGGAGCCTGGGGTGCCAGGATGGCCTGAGTTGAGGTGATTGGATGATGATATAACTACTTGCTACTTGCTTAGGAAAACCCTAGCCTTATCCTTTGGCTATACCTGTACAACTTTTGCATTCCACTTAAAGCGTGCAAACGGATGGTGACGTGAACCTATCCCACTCCTTGGGGATAGTTGGTAGATGCAAGATACGACTCGAAGATCCGAACCATCATGGAAAGAAGAACTAAGGACGGTTCGTGCTACGCTCAAGTCATGCCTATGGAGAGGTGATATCCCTCAAGATGAAGGACGACCTTGAAGTTTAGTTACCGCTTCCGCTTTCTGTTTGACCTTTTAGTCCAAGGGCTTGTACTGAAGAACTCGTATTATGATCCTTTGGATTATGTAAATATTAAACCCATGTAATAAAATATCGAGTTGTATGACTGTGATATGTAATTGGAATGACTTCTGTACGTGATAGCTACTGATGCAGGGACTATCACGATGATACAGGGTGTCGGGTCCTCGTCTCGAAGACCCGGTTTATTTCAATTGATACTATTATGTTTTTTTTAGGAGAGGTTGTGGCACCGTCCTCGACTCGTCACTTTGGAGGACAGCAAGGTGAGGCATAAAAGTCCCCTCTTTCCATATCATGTTCATCATGTTCGAAGTTCACGTGACCTAGGCGTCTCCTGTTCGAAAGAGATACAGTTGGAAATATGCAGATCTTTGCATATCTAAAACCGTATCTGTTTCGAATTGTCCAAGTTTCTTGGACAGTCCAAGGATGTGTAGATGTGGTTAGGTTTCATGCTCTACTCCATTTCGAGATAGAGTTTTGGCATCATCTCCCTGTTGTTCTCTGGATACACAATCTCCTTGTTGGGACGTGTATTTGGAGAACAGCGGGGAGGTGCTGCCGAAATTCTATCTCGGGTAGTAGTAGAGCATGGAAACTAACCCCATCTACACATCCTCGGACGGGATTAGGACCTATCTTCACCTATTAGAGTATGATAGACATTGTGTAGATGCAATTGATTTTTATATCACTCACTCTTATGGTAAAAGATGGATGATCGTGAGTGTATGTACACGGGCTGGCTGGGAAAGCGTGACTGGACCGATGAATTCGTTCGCAAGGTTGCAGATTTCTTGAAAAAGGCATTTGACAAAGGACAGAGTAAAGCGACGTGACCCTGCAGCAAGTGTGCAAACAAGATACTTCAATCACAGTTCCAGATGGGTAAACACATTTGCACCAATGGCTTTGTGGCAAACTATACCCGGTGGATCTGTCATGGTGAAGCCCATCGTGCGAGAGACGAGGTCGTGAGACAACGCATTGAGGATTATGATTCTGATGCCGGGTGCGGAGATATGTTAGATGACTTTCATCAAGCACACTTCGACGAAGAACCTAGTCATGTTAGGGAGTATCCGCCAGAGCCAATCGCAAAGGCCTATTACGACATGTTATCTTTAGCACATAAACCATTTCACAAGCATACCGGTGTTTCCCAACTGGATGCCATCGGACGCTTAATGGCCCTAAAGTCTCAGCTTGGCATCAGTCGAGACAACTTTGATAATATGCTGACAGTTTTTGGCAGCCTGCTTCCGAGCGGTCACAATCTGCCACGCAACATGTATGAGGCACAGAAACTTCTTCGTGCACTTAAGATGCCATACGAGCAGATACATGCTTGTACGAAGGGATGCATCTTGTTTAGGAAAGACCATGCGGATGCAAAGTACTGTCCTAAATGTAAATCCTCTAGGTACCTGGAAGTGGACTCTGGTGATGGTCATAAGAGGCAGCTCGAAATCCCCATGAAAATCCTACGGTACCTGTCGTTCTTATCGAGGATCCAACGGCTTTACATGATCGAAGAATCCGCGAAACAGATGACATGGCACAAATAAGGAAAATGATACCGTCCTGAAAATATGGTACATCCAGCCGATGCTGAAGCATGGAGACATTTTGTCGGGTGTCATCCTGAGGAAGCCGTGGAGGCTCGTAATGTACGTGTTGCGCTGGCAACGGATGGGTTCAATCCTTTTGGAATGACAGCTGCCCCATACTCTTGTTGGCCCATGTTCGTTATCCCCCTCAATCTCCCTCCAGGCATGATGTTTCAATGATAGAACATATTCTTGTCATCGATAATTCTTGGATACCCGGGGGATAATATGAGTGGGGATAATATGAGTGTGTATGTGGATCGCTCGATTTCATTTCTTGGTTCAAACAAAAGGTACCGTCATTCTAAAGCTCGTACTTTTTCTTTGACATTGCAAATTCCTCGTACATGCGAATAATATAACGAACTATCAAGCTTCTGGGCCAAAACGATGTGTACATGAGTGCCGAGTTGAGACAGGTTGCCAATGGTTGTGCCTATAGGGTCATGTCATACTCTGGCTATGACGTGAATGGATATATCTTTCACACAAAAAGCCACGAGAAGAGTCGGCCCAATCGAAGAACCACAAATACCAGAGTTTGTACGACAACCCATGATGGGGTCGAGTGTTATGGAAGAATTGAAGAAATATATGGATACAGGGAACATCAAGGCAGCCTTAGCAATGACGAATACAGGGAGAAATGGGTATGTGGATTCATTTCTTTATTCTAACGCTCAACACGGCATAATATAATTTGTAATCCACTTGCTATTTTTTCGCAGTCCTAGGCACATGAAGGCGCCGAGTGCTCCCAATTCATGGGATGGGTTCTGGCCCACAAGGGCAAAGCGTCCAAGGTCACCTACAACCCAGAGGACCCACCCTCGGTGTACATCAATCCCTCCATGCACAACCGCATCAACATGTACACAGAGGAGGGAAGGCAGGTCCATGGGCCAGAGTGGGATCCGAGCGCCCATAACCTTGATGGAGAGCTCGTCATGAGGGTGGGAGGAGGCAAGAAGCATGGCCGGTTCTATATAGGCGACGACACTCTAGACACGACTAGTACTCCCACTCTCGCACAGGTTCGAGCAAGGAGCACGAGCAGTAGCCCGGCCATACGCCCACGGCTATCCGCGGCACAGCTCCAAGTGCAGGAGCTTCAGGTTATTTCCGATTTATTCATGGTTCATTAAATTTCTACATGTGTTTGCTCATTGTAACATTGGGATGAAATTTGTAGGCCCAGCTGGAGGCGCAAGCGGCAGCACACCAGGCGGCGCTAGCCGAAGAGAGGAGCTTACAAGAGGAGGAGACGGCGAGGCAGCAGGCCGAGGTTCAGCAACAGATGGCTCAGATGTACGATTACATTCGAGGTCTTTCTGTTCAGATGGGTCAACCCCTACCGCCGATCGTGTTCCCTCCAGCTCCGGCTCCTGCAACTCCTCCTGTGAGCCACTTGACAACCTTATAGATTCTTTTCAAGTATTAAAGACATAGAGAATGTAGAGACTTTGATAGAATTTTGAATGTTTCAGATTAAAACTTAGAGAACTTGATTCATGTCTCAAATGCAAAATATTCTCCTTTCTGCAGAATCAATCGGCGGCATCGAATACTCCAGACTTGTCGCACGGCCTCTCACCAACATTCCACGCGCAGCAGTTCTACCCACCTCCACCGCCGTTCGACCCAGCACCTCAGTGATAGACTTCACGTACTTTGCATTTGTGAACTTGTGCTACTTTTGAACTTGTACTTGTGAACTTGCTACTTCTGAACTTTGTACTTGAGAAATTGTGGTTAAATTGTGGTTCTTGTGGTAATTGTGATGCTTGTGGAGATATATAAGTAACACCCAAAATGAATAAAGGGCAAAATACGCTTTCTATGCTGGAATACGTAAAGTTGATAACTAAAATTAACTCTTGGATTGTCTTCCTACAGGAACCATGGCAACACTTCTTCTCAACCTTTATGCACAGGCCTTCCTATGTCCAGTTCGCACAGTCAAAAGGCATAAGTTGTAAGCATGCGAATAATATCGAGGCACTTATAAGAAGTGGAAATAAGTAGTCCATGCAGTGTAAATAACTAGAACTGCTTCTAAGCATCGAAAATATATAGTCCCTGCATCCCCCACCCCACAGCCAAGATAGAAGATGCACCCCATTTCCTAGGGGTTTCGGCTCCTCCTCTAAATCCATATCATCATCTCCATCATCCGGCTCCTCAACTTCAGGGATGTAATCTAATAAATCAAACCCATCACCAAGGCAAGCATCACTGACAGACCTTTGTGTATGTTCATATTCATGGGCTTCCCGTTATGATTCGTATTCATTTTGTTTAGGTTCTTACATGAGTGAAACAGATTTTAAGTGTTAGGGAGCTAGGTTGATTACATATTCATGTTTGGAAGTAGAATGCAGACCCACTAGAACCTCCAATCCCAAACCGTGGAACCACAGAAGGTACATGGATTTTGCATACTTCTTGTTGCGCGACTTCGGGTTTCGACCATTGTCAATCGTCAGGGAATTATGCAAATCCGGTGCTGAAGGGGTAGCAGATCCGATGTGGCGGCCGTCGTTGTCGAAGGGCTGGCAGATCCGGTGTGGCGGCCATCATCAAAGGTATAGCAGATTCGGTGCGGCGGTCGTCGTTCTCGAAGGGCTAGTAGATCCGGTGTGGTGGCCATTGTCGAAGGTGTAGCAGATCTGGTGCGGCGGCCATCATCAAAAGGGTAGCAGATCCGGTGTGGCGGTAGTCATCGATGGGGAAGCAGATCCGGTGCGGCGGTAGTGGCCGACGAGGAAGCAGCCTCGGTGCGCTCAGCGTCGTCGATGAGGTTGAAGCTCCAGCGCGGTGGTCTTCGGCGGAGGGGAGGTGTCGAGTGCCGGCGCATTGGAGCCTGCTGGCGCAAAGGGGAAAGGCGAGAGAGGTGGAGGTGAAAGGCGAGAGGTGGAGGTGGAACTGGAGGAAGGGATTGAAATGGGGCAATTGATATTGGGCGCCAAGGGAGATTGTCAGAAATACTGTTTAGAGTTTGGTTACCGTCATAGCGATGTGGCTTTAACTTGAGGGTACAATGGACATTTCGAGGGGAAAGTTTCCGCCTACAGTGGCAGAGTTGGCGCCCTGTGAAAATTTTGGAGTGTGGTGTCTCTCTGACCAATGGACCCCACATGTCGGTGTTCTTAGAATCCCATATGAATGCTGCGACCATTTCTTGTGAACAATACTCTTTCTCTTTTTTAATCTTCTACTTGAAATTTGGATTAGTCTTTCTACCTCGTACAACCTCAAAATGACTTGATTCTTTTTGTAAAGTGCATATAAAATTAAGCTCGATCCAATCGTTGCTCTGTGTCACTCTCTTGGTAGTGCAGGAATGGTTGAGAGGCATAAGAGAAAAGAAGGGAGAGAAGAGGAGGAAGCAAGGTGTGCAAGACACCCACAACGGGTCATTTCACGTATCGATCAACAAAGCAAGAAAAATTTGTGGGTTTTCAATCTTTATGCACGTCAAATATAGCATGATTACAAGGTAATGCTTGTAAGAGAACAAATCATGTTTTGAGAAATAATGAGGTTTCCTATATTTAGTATTCTGAAAAAGATATGGGTGGGAGAAGCGTTATAAAAATGTCTTGTTTATTAAAATTACATTATAATAGTACTGGGCACATTATATGAATACACACACATAAATAAAAAGACAAATTATATTTTATATTCCATAGTTTCCATCTTTGACCAATAACCGAGACTGTCACAAACACATAACATGTATAACTTTAGGAAAAAAATCAATATGTCCTTTCATACCACCTAGGGTAGCGATCACCAGAGCCAAGAATGGGGAGTTGTGAGACTCCAATGCAGGTACCATGTAACCCTTCCAGCAATCTCCTCTCATGACGTGCCATGTCCGTTTTGATCATGTGTTCCATGGGTGTCCCATTCATGTCCAGTGTTCTCTCCAACTCCAAGCTAACCGCTGCTAGGAAAGATAGTCTGTCTCCGGCAGCAAAGAGTGCGGGCCGTGCCATAAACACCAACCTCATCACCACCAATGTAAGTCTTGTCACAAGAGCCATTCCAGGCTCCAAAGTTACACCAAGTACCAGTATACCATTGTCACTATCTGAGCTCTTTAGACACAGAGAGAAAACCATTGGAGCCAACCCAACTGAGTTCAGTTGTGAGTTAATTGATTGTTAGTTCGGTCCAAAACCAATAATTCCATCACAGGCAACATATGCCTGCCTAGTCCCCGGACTGAATATTGATACAACTATATAAAAAATTAGTAAACATTTTTGTTGTAGTTCTAAAATATATGTGATACTGAATTCTGAATCTTACAAGACTTTGAAGCTTACCCAAAAATCACCAAAGAAGAAAAGCATGTAGCCTATGTCCAATGACCGTATCGAAGTGGATCTCGTCATAGACATTGTACCCAATGGTAGATCCACTTCCAGTAATGATGTTATAACCGTAGTGATCGTCCTGACTTTCTGACGAGTCACATGTAGCCAATCCGCTTTTCATGCAAGCTTGACACCAATTGTCAAAGCAGGAAAAAAGGGGCGGATCAAGCATGGGGGTAGGGGGGCTCATGTCCCCCTACCCCAGGAACTCCATGGAAAGAAGAGGAAATAAGCGGGGAGAAGAATGGAAAAGAAGGGAGAGAAGAAAAAGAAGAAGAAGCAAGGTGTGCAAGACACCCACAACGTGTCACTTCCGGTATCGATCATCAAAGTGAAATTTTTTTTGTGGGTTTCCGATCTTTATGCGTGTTGTTGACGCTCGATACGGACCAATTTTGAGCTTCAATTTGATTAGAAAATTGGGATGACTAGCATACTTAACTTGCATATTCATCTAGAATAATGTCGTTTCCACATTCCCCTTGGAGAATTTGCAATGCGGGGAAATTGAGCAGAAATCAAGTGTAAAAAAACACTTCAATCCAAGGCAAATGGCGTCGACCAATTAGAGCACGTTGTTCAGCCTCCCATGGATCAAAGGGCCCACAAACAGGCACAACTGACCTAGGACAGACTCGACTCACCCACAGGAGTGACCAGGGCCCACGTGTCAGCCCCACAGAAGAAGCTGGAGGCGGTGGGCGCCTAACCTGGTTCGGCTGAACTAGGTGCGTCGGCCAAACCAGGTCGGGCCCCACCGACTTACCTGTTCCACGTGGAGCTCTCCCATTGGTCCTCTGTTGACGTTTTCTAGCATCACAAAATAAATTCGCAAGCGCACGGATGACGTTGTAGCTTTCACCCAGGAGTATTTCAAGGGTATCGTATCCACTGAGGAACGTGTGTATATTCTCTAAGGTTTAGGTTCGTCCAAGAACACCGCACCAGTTAGAGGCAAGGGTCAGAGAGGATTCCTAAGGCTAAGGATCAAAGGTAAGGTGGAACTATCCTGGTTGCTTGCTTCGGGCTACTAGCTTCCCCCAGAACAAAGACTAGTGAGTTCTAGTAATGCAGCACTGGGATATACCCGAACGGGGAGAGTTACGCGGGATAGACAGGGTTGTCACCACATGCTATCTACCTCATCTAACCATGGGATATACCACAACCAACAGGTAAAGACTGATCTAGACACCACGTCTACACCGTTCCTTACTACTTCTAGAATTGTTCCTATTCTAGAGACATCCGCTACACTAGCGAACTATTGATCCGACAGACAACTAGGGGGAACTAGCTCTACACCTAACTAAGAAACTAAAGCACAAAGGAAGTTACGAACACTTACTATGATTGATAAGCATCTGTCGAGGTACAAGATGGAGAAGAGCGCTGGTGTGCCCACCGGCTCCTCCCCAACTCCCCCACACTCTCTCCCTAACTCCTAAGCACTACCTAAGCAGCACTAAGCCTCTAAAGAGAAGCTCCAAACTCTAAAAGTGAGGAAGAATGGAGAGGTGAGTTGTGTCTCATTTAGTAGCCCCTCCCCTTGTATTTATAGGGGTGAAACAGGGTGCTCTCGGCCGGCAATGTAGGGGACTCACGCAGAACCGACCTTGGGAAGAGCTGAAGAGCCGCCACGTGGAAGAACTAAATCGGTTGTGGACTTGCTGGGTTGGCCGACATAGGTGGGTCGGCCGACCTGGGCCTGGCCCAAACCCGGTCCAACTTCGCCTGGGTGACTGGTAAGTGGGTCCTAAGGTTCCTGATTGATGAGTTGGTGTGAGCCTATGTCATTTGCATGCTCTGGTGGGCCCTTTGATCCGTGTGACTCTGAACGGTGCGTTCTGATTGGTCGGAGTGGTGTTGCCTTGCTCTTTGAGGTGTGTTTCCTGTATTGCTTGAGCTGCATACACATATTCATCCACACATATGGAATTTGGTAATTAAACACCTACTCCTTGTTGGTTGGCGCGCTCCGATATGTTGGTGTCTTGTGGCATGAATTCTGGAGCTTATTTTACCTGTATTTCTTGCCCAAATCCCTACATTGCAAAATCTCCAAGGGAAATGTGGAAATGATATTATTTGGGTTAGATACACAGGTTATGCGTGGTAGTCATCCCACTTTTTAGGTCAAATTGACGCTAAAAATTGGTCCGTAACAAGCGTCAACATCCTCCATGTCGGTTTCAGCTGCTACGGGGTGAAAGGGCGCCGTGAAGCTGATGCACACCCCCCTCACTCACCTCTATAAATATGAGGGGGTGCTACTAAGAGACACACCACAAGTTGAAGCTCTTTCTCAATTTCCCTCTTGCCTAGTCTTTAGGATAGTGGAGTCTAGGTGAAGTAGCTCTTCTTCGGTTCCCGAGTCTTCTTAGGAGTATTCGGTATGGATTTTACTCTTCCTCTCCTTTGTAATATTTGGAATTCTCTAGTAGAGTTATCTTCTAGTATAATGTACTCTTATAGTATATGTTCTGTTTATTCAGATGTGTATGCTATCCTTAGTTTATATCTAGGACATGTATCTTGCATGATTAGATGTGGTAGTACATCTAGGCTAAGGCATCGGTTCCCGTATTCGTATGTTTGCTCTAGTGTGATGTCTGTCCATCCGAAGCGTGGGGGCTCCGCGCGGGGCACTAAAGTATCGCTTATTAGCGTAGACATGGTGTCTGGGCTAATCAGTGTTGCTGGATGCGGCTCTATACCATGATTAGTTGAGGTAGGCGGCAGGTGGTGACAGCCATGTCCGTCCAGCGTAACCCTCCCCGTTCGTGTAATAGCTGTAGGAGGTGCATAAAACAGCCGTGAGGGTCTAGTGGTCACCTTGCCATATCCTGTGCGGTCTCCCGGTGATGCCTAGAAGCCTAGAACCCGTCTGTATTCATGTGTATGTATGTATGTACCTAGTGTAGACTGTATGCTTAGTTAGGAGTGCATAAGTCCTTAGATTAGCTTCTTTCTTCCTTTCTCCCTTCCTGTAAGCTTTGCATAGAGTAGAACTTGAGCAACTTGTGTGTCACACTATCTCTTTACCAATTATTATCTTACCCATATTTATTCAATAGAATATCCATGCTAGAATCAATCAACACACTAATCCATTCCAATAACCGCCGCCTTCCTTGCGGAAATATAAATATGACTTCGTACTCACAGGTAAAATGCTACGATGGTATTCTGTGCACTTGTGGATCCTTCTGTAACGTAAGAAATACCCCACAACATTTCTAGCGCCGTTGCTGGGAAGCACCTATCCTAATGATGACGCTATGAAATGCCAACACGTGTCAAATACGGCATGATTACAAGGTAATGCTTGTAAGAGAATAAATCCAGTTTCGAGAAATAATAAGTTTTCCTATCTCTAGTATTCTAAACAAGATATGGGTAGGAGAAGCTTTATAAAAATATTTTGTTTATTAAAATTACATTATAATAGTACTAGGCACGTCATATGAATATATACACCTAAATAAAAAGACTAATGATATTTATATTTCAGTGTTTCCTTCTTTCACCAATGACCTAGAGTGTGGAAAACACATAGCATGTATAACATTAAAAAAATCAATATGTCATTTCTTACCAGCTAGAGAAGCGATCACTAGAGCCAAGAATGGGGAGTTGTTAAACTCCAATGCTAGTGCCCTGTACCACATCCAACAATCTCCTTTCGCAACGTGCCATGTCCATTTTGATCAAGTGTTCCATGGGTGTCCCATTTAGGTCCAGTATTCTCTCCAACTCCAAGCTAATCGCAGCTGGGAAAAATAGTCTATCTCCTGCAACAAGGAGTGCGGGCGGTGCCATAAACACCAACATCATTACCACAAATGTTAGTCTCATCACAAGAGCCATTCCAGGCTCCACAGTTCCACCAAGTACGAGTATACCACTGGAGCCAGCCCAACTAAGTTCAGTTGCAAGTTAATTGATTGTTGGTTCGGTCCAAAACCAATAATTCCATCAAAGACCACGTTTGCCCCTGCCTAGTCCCCAGACTGAATATTGCTACAGCTATAAAAAAATTAGTAAACATTTTTGTGGTAGTTCTAAAATATTTGTGATACTTTAATTCTGAATCTTACAAGACTTTGAAGCTTACCCAAAAATCACTGAAGAAGAAAAGTCCGCAGCCTGTGTCCAATGACCGTATCGAAGTGTATCTCATCGTAGACATAGTATCCAATGGTTGATCCACTTCCATTAATGACGTTGTAACTATAGTGACCGTTCTGGCTTTTTGAGGAGTCACATTTAGCCAATCTATTTTTCATGGAAGCTTGACACCAATTGTCTGAGTAGGAAAACAGTGGTGGATCCAGTGTGGGGGCAGGGATGCTCATGCCCCCCTACCCTAGGAACTCCATGGAAAGAAGGGGAAAGAAGGAGGGAGAAGAAGAGGAAAGAAGGGAGAGAAGAAGAATAAGAAAAAGGGGGTTGGAGGAAGGAGAAGGGAGATGAGCCCCCCAAAGCACAAATTGTGGATCTGCCACTACAGGCAAACACTGATGATGTCCTCGACTGACTACGGTCATATGACTCCAGCTGATTCAAAAAACAAAGTACAAATGGGTTATCGAACAAGAATGGACATTCTATCTATTATTAGTTCCATTTATAGATATTATTTTGGCACAACTGTTTAGTAAATATAGTACTTACACCACTCGATGTTGGGCAGTTAGAGCAAGCTGTGCATGACACCCACAACGTGTCACTTCCCGTATCGATCACCAAAGTGAATTTTTTTGTGGGTTTCTGATATTTATGCGTGTCAAATATGGCATGGTCACAAGGTAATGCTTGCAAGAGAATAAATCCAGTTTCCAGAAATAATAATTCTTCCTATCTTTAGTATTATAAAAAAGATATGGGTGGGAGAAGCTTTATAAAAATGTCTTGTTTATTAAAATTACATTATACTATTACTAGGCACATCATATGAATATACACACCTAAATAAAAAGACAAAATATATTTTGTATTGCATAGTTGCCTTCTTCCACCAATGACCTAGAGTGTCCCAAACACATAGCATGTATAACATTAAAAAATCAATATGTTATTTCATAGCAGCTAGAGAAGCGATCACTAAAGCCAAGAAAGGGGAGTTACGAGACTCCAATGCTGGTGCCCTGTACCACATCCAGCAATCTCCTTTCATGATCTGCCAT
Source organism: Panicum miliaceum (assembly GCA_032594955.1). Lineage (NCBI taxonomy): Eukaryota > Viridiplantae > Streptophyta > Magnoliopsida > Poales > Poaceae > Panicum > Panicum miliaceum. Next base: position 32,198,448 of record CM064060.1, read on the forward strand.
GTCCATTTTGATCAAGTTTTCCATGGGTGTCCCATTCAGGTCCAGTGTTCTCTCCAACTCCAAGCTAACCGCTGCTGGGAAAGATAGTTTGTCTCCTACAGCAAGGAGTGCGGGATAAACATCAACATTATCACCACCAATGTCACTCTCGTCACAAAAGCCATTCCAGGCTCCATAGCTCCACCAAGTACCAGTATACCACTGTCACTATATGAGCTCCTCAGACAGAGGGGAAAAAATCAATGGAGCTAGCCCAACTGACTCCAGTTGTGAGTTAATATATTGTCGGATAGGTCCAAAATCAATAATTCAATCAAAGGCAACATTTGCCCCTGCCAGGTCCCCGGACTGAATATTGCTACAGCTATAAAAAAATTTAGTAACCATTTTTTGTGGTAGTTCTAAAATATTTGGGATACTGAATTCTGAATCTTACAAGACTTTGAAGCTTACCCAAAAATCACTGAAGAAGAAAAGCCCGCAGCCTGTGTCCAATGACTGTACCGAAGTGGATCTTGTCATAAACATAGTACCCAATGGTTGATCCACTTCCATTAATGATGTTGTAACCGTAGTGACCGTCCTGACATTCTGAGGTGTCACATGTAGCCAATCTGTTTTTCATGGAAGCTTGACACCAAATGTCTGAGCGGAAAAATAGGGGTCGAGCCAGCATGGGGGTAGGGGCTCATGCCCCCCTACCCCAGGAACTCCATGGAAAGAAGATGAAAGGAGGGAAAAGAAGAGGAAAGAAGGGATAGAAGAAGAAGAGTTAAAAGGGGGGTTGGAGGAAAGAGAAGCGAGATGAGCCCTCCAAAGCACAAATCGTGGATCCGCCACTGCAGGCAAACACTAATGATGTCGACTAACTAGGGTCATATGAGTCCTGCTGAATCAAAAAACAAAGTACAAATAGGTTATCGAACAGAATGGACATTCTATCTGTTATTAGTTCCATTTATAGATATTATTTTGGCACGATTGTTTAGGAAATACAGTACTTACACCACTCGATGTTGGGCCGTTAGAGCAAGGTGTGCAAGACACCCACAATGTGTCACTTCCTGTATCGATCGCCAAAGCGAAATTTTTTGTGGGTTTCCGACCTTTATGCGCGTGAAATACAGCTCGATTACAAGGTAATGCTTGTAAGGGAATAAATCTAGTTTTGAGAAATAATAATGCTTCCTATCTGTAGTATTCTAAACAAAATATGGGTGGGAGAAGCGTTATAAAAATGTCTTATTTATTAAAATTAAATTATAATAGTACTAGGCACATTATATGAATATACATGCCTAAATAAAAAGACTAATTATATTTTGTATTCCATAGTTGCCTTCTTTCACAAATGACATAGAGTGTTGCAAACACATAGTTTGTATAACATTAAAAAATCAATATATCATTTCATACAAGTTAGGGTAGCGATCATCAGAGCCTACAACGTGGAGTTGTGAGACTCCAATGCTGGTGCCCTGTACCCCATCCAGCAATCTCCTTTCATGACATGTCATATCCATTTTGATCAAGTGTTCCATGGGTGTCCCATTTAGGTCCAGTGTTTTCTCCATCTCCATGCTAATTACTACTGGGAAAGATAGTATTTCTCCTGCAGCAAGGAGTGCGGACAGTGCCATAAACACGAACATCATCACCACCAATGTCAGTTTCATCACAAGAGCCATTCCAGGCTCCACAAATCCACCAAGTACTAGTATACCACTGCCACTATCTGAGCTCTTTATACAGAGAGAGAGAAAACCATTGGAGCCAGCCCAACTGAGTTCAGTTGCAAGTTAATTGATTGTTGGTTGGGTCCAAAATCAATAATTCCATCAAAGGCAACATTTGCCCATGCCTCGTCCCCGGACTGAATATTGATATAGTTATAAAAAATTAATAAACATTTTTTTGTAGTTCAAAAATATATGTGATTACAAGACTTTGAAGCTTACCCAAAAATCACTGAAGAAGAAAAGGCTGCTGCCTGTGTCCAATGACCGTATCGAAGTGGATCAAATCATAAACATAGTACCCAATGGTTGATCCACTTCCATTAATGATGTTGCAATCCTAGTGACCGTCCTAACTTTCTGAGGAGTCACATGTAGGCAATCCGCTTCTCATGGAAGCTTGACACCAATTGTCAGAGCAGAAAAACAGGGGCGGATCAAGCATGGGGGCAGGGGGCTCATGTCCCCCTACCCTAGGAACTCGATGGAAAGAAGAGGAAAGAAGGGGGGAGAAGAAAAGAAAAAAAGGGAGAGAAGAAGAGTAAGCAAGGTGTGCAAGACACCCACAACGGGTCACTTCACGTATCAATCACCAAAGCAAAAAAAATTTGTGGGTTTCTAATCTTTATGCGCATCAAATATGGCATGATACAATGTAATGCTTGTAAGAGAATAAATCCAGTTTTGAGAAATAATAATGTTTCCTATATTTAGTATTCTAAACAAGAAATGGGTGGGAGAAGCGTTATTAAAATATCTTGTTTATTATAATAGTACTAGGCACATTATATGAATATACACACCTAAATAAAAAGACTAATTATATTTTATATTCCATAGTTACCATTTTTTACCAATGACCGAGACTGTCGCAAACACATAACATGTATAACTTTAGGAAAAAAATCAATATGTCCTTTCATACCAGCTAGGGTAGCGATCACCAGAGACAAGAACGGGGAGTTGTGAGACTCCAATGCTGGTACCATTTACCCCATCCAGCAATCTCCTTTCATGACGTGTCAATTTTGATCATGTGTTCCATGGGTGTCCCATTCAAGTCCAGTATTCTCTCCAACTCCAAGCTAACCGCTGCTGGGAAAGATAGTCTGTCTCTAGCAGCAAAGAGTGCGGGCGGTGCCATAAACACCAACATCATCACTACCAATGTCAGTCTTGTCACAAGAGCCATTCCAGGCTCCACAGCTCCACCAAGTACTAGTATACCACTATGCGCGATGCAACTGGGTCGTCGTTGGTTGACCCAATTCACTACCCATACTACCCAGCAAATAAAATTTAGGTAATGGGTTGACCCGATCAATCGCGGGTGCTGACCCAGAGAACCCATTGGGTACCCAAAACTGCTTTCTTCTTGTTGTTGTTCACATATGTTTGAGTTCCCTGTAGTGTGTACAGGCAACGTGTATTTAGAGTTTGTGCCTTGGTGGCCGCAAGCCAGGCGAGGCGAGGTGACATAGGTTCTGGTTGAGGCAGATGAGAAAGGAAACCATGCGACGAGGCTGCAGTCGTCCTCCGCGACCGACGAGCAGAAGCTGCTCGAGGAGGTGATGTGGCGCCATGGGTGCAGCTCAGTGCTATGATGGAAGATATGGGCAGTTCATTCAGGGCAGGATGGCTCTCATCAGGCTCTGGGTAGCAGACGAAACAGCAGCAAGGGGACAAGCATGGCGCTGAGGCAAGGAAAGAGGCCGGTGATGGAAGCGTGCATGTCTAAATATGATTGCGTTTGGGTTACCCAGTAACCCAAAGTGATCGGCACCACCAGGCACCAAAGTTTATTGCGTCAAGCTAATGGGTATTTACACTAGACTTTAAATTTTGGGTAGTGAGTCATTGGGTCCACCCACTAAAACCTACATCCTTAACCACTATCACTATCTGAGCTCTTTAGACACAGAGAGAAAACCATTGGAGCCAGCCCAACTGAGTTCAGTTGCGAGTTAATTGATTCTTGGTTCGGTCCAAAACCAATAATTCCATCAAAGGCAACATTTGCCCCTGCCTGGTCCCCGGACTGAATATTGATACAACTATAAAAAAAATTAGTAAACATTTTTGTTGTAGTTCTAAAATATATGTGATACTGAATTCTGAATCTTGCAAGACTTTGAAGCTTACCCAAAATTCACCGAAGAAGAAAAGCCCGCAACCTATGTCCAATGACCGTATCAAAGTGGATCAAATCATAAACATAGTACTCAATGGTTGATCCACTTTCATTAATGATGTTGTAACCGTAGTGACCGTCCTGACTTTCTGAGGAGTCACATGTGGCCAAAACGCTTTTCATGAAGCTTGACACCAATTGTCAGAGCAGGAAAACAGGGGCGGATCAAGCAGGGGGCAGGGGGGCTCCAGGAACTCCATGAAAAGAAGAGGAAAGGAGGAAGGAAAAGAGGAAAGGAGGGAGAGAAGAAGAAGAAGAAGAAGCAAGGTGTGCAAGACACCCACAACGTGTCACTTCCGGTATATCGATCGCCAAAGTGAATTTTTTTTGGATTTCCGATCTTTATGCACGTCAAATACGGCATGATTACAAGGTAATGCTTGTAATCGTAAATCCAGTTTCAAGAAATAATAATATTTTCTATCTTTAGTATTCTAAACAAGATATGGGTGGGAGAAGCGTTATAAAAATATCTTGTTTATTAAAATTACATTATAATAGTATTAGGCATATCATATGAATATACACATCTAAATAAAAAGACTAATTATATTTTTATTGCATAGTTGTCTTCTTTCACCAATGACCTAGAGTGTCGCAAACACATAGCATGTATAACATTAAAAATATCAATATATCATTTCATACCAGCTAGAATAGCAATCACTAGAGCTAAGAACGGGAAGTTGTGAGACTCCAATGCTGGTGCCCTGTACCACATCCACCAATCTCCTTTTCGTGACATGCCATGTCCGTTTTGATCAAGTGTTTCATGGGTGTCCCATTCAGGTCCAGTGTTCTCTCCAACTCCAAGCTAACTGCTGCTGTGAAAGATAGTCTGTCTCCGGCAGCAAGTAGTGCAGGCCGTGCCATAAATACCAACATCATCACCACCAATGTCAGTCTCGCCACAAGAGAAATTCCAGGCTCCACAGCTCCACCAAGTATCAGTATACCACTGCCACTATATGAGCTCTTCAGACAGAGAGAGAAAACCATTGGAGCCAGCCCAACTAAGTTCAGTTGTGAGTTAATTGATTATTGGTTCTGTCCAAAACCAATAATTCCATCAAAGGCTACATTTGCCCCTGCCAGGTCCCCGGACTGAATATTGCTACAGCTATAACAAAAATTTTGCCAATATTTTTATGGTATTACTAAAATATTTGTGATACTGAATTCGGAATCTTACAAGACTTTGAATCTTACCCAAAAATCACTAAAGAAGAAAAGCCCGCAGCCTGTGTCCAATGACCGTATCGAGTGGATCTCGTAAAAAACATAGTACCCAATGGTTGATCCACTTTCATTAATGATGTTGTAACCGTAGTGACCGTCTTGACTTTCGGAGGAGTCACAAGTAGCCAATCTGCTTTTCATGGAAGCTTGATACCAATTGTCTAAGCAGGCAAACAGGGGTGGATCCAACGTGGGGGAGGGGGGCTCATGCCCCCCTACCCCAAGAACTCCATAGAAAGAAGAGGAAAGATGGATGGAGAAGAAGAGGAAAGAAGGGAGAGAAGAAGAAGAAAAAAAAGGGGGGGGTTGGAGGAAGGAGAAGGGAGATGAGCCTCCCAAAGCACAAATCGTTGATCCGCCACTGAAGGCAAACACTGATGATGTCCTCAACTGATTAGGGTAATATGACTCCCGCTGAATCATAAAAAAAACATAGTACAAATGGTTTATCGAACAAGAATGGACATTCTATCTATTATTAGTTCCATTTATAGATATTATTTTGGCACAAGTGTTTAGAAAATACAATACTTACACCACTCAATGTTGGCCAGTTAGAGCAAGGTATGCAAGACACCCACAACATGTCACTTCCCGTATCGATCACCAAAGTGAAACTTTTTTGTAGGTTTCCGATCTTTGTGCGTGTCAAATACGGAATGATTACAAGGTAACGTTGGAAAGAGAATAAATACAATTTCCATAAATAACAATGTTTCCTATCTTTAGTATTCCAAACAAAATATGGGTGGGAGAAGCATTATAAAAATATGTTGTTTATTAAATTTTCAATATAATAGTACTAGGCACATTATATGAATGTACACACCTAAATAAAAAAAATAATTATATTTTGCATTACATAGTTGTCTTCTTTTATCAATGACCTAGAGCGTCGCAAACACATAGCATGTATAATATTAAAAAAATCAATATGTCCTCTCACACCGGCTAGGGTAGCGATCACCAGAGCCAAGAATGGGGGGTTGTGACACTCCAATGCTGGTGCCCTCTACCCCATCCAGCAATCTTTTTTCGTGACGTGCCATGTCCATTTTGATCAACTGTTCCATGGGTGTCCCGTTCAGGTCCAGTGTTCTCTCCAACTCCAAGCTATCCACTGCCGGTCAAGATAGTCTGTCTTCTGCAGCAAGGAGTGCGGGCGGTGCCATAAACACCAACATCATCACCACCAATATCAGTCTCGTCACAAGAGCCATTCCCAGGCTCCACAGCTCCACTAAGTACCAGTATGCCACTGCTACTATCTGAGCTCCTCAGACAGAGAGAAAAAACCATTGAAGCCAGTCCAACTAAGTTCATCGTGAATTAATTGATTGTCGGTTCGGTACAAAATAAATAATTTCATCAAAGTCAACATTTGCCCTTGCCAGGTCCCCGGACTGAATATTGCTACACCTATAACAAAATTTAGTAAACATTTTTGTGGTAGTTCTAAAATATTTGTGATTCTGAATTATGAATCTTACAAGATTTTGAAGCTTACCTAAAAATCACCAAGGAAGAAAAGTCCGTGTCAAAGTGGATCTTGTCACACTACTAGAATCCTAACTTTACCCGAGAGTTAGTATAAGTCACCGACCGCTCGTTGGTAAACCTAAGAATGGCTGACTGTTTTTATATTCCCAGCATGACTGTTTCTATATTCCCAACAGGACAGTTAACCACTCTCGGATATTAAGAAATGGCCTTCGTGAAGCGCCGCCGACCCTCAGCAACGCATTTGGCGAGGACGTGGTTGGCATTGTGGTGGTGCGAATGAGGGTACTTAACGAAAGAATTTGTTTATTGCGCTAGAGTCTCTCAAAATGCTCATAATCATGGTACTTATCGTAATTGTTATTTTCCCCAATTTCAAATATAGTCCATAGAGAGTTATTCTAAGTTAAAAGTTTTTGTAAACTTTAACCATCTATCTAGAAATTTGTTTTTGAAACTAACCATCTATCTAGATTGACAACACAAGATTATTGTCACCAGATTTATGTGAAAATACTTCCATATCATATATATGGTTTGTTAATCTCCATAAGATTCAAAATTTTAAAAAAATTGTTAGAGAAAAACTAGATAGACATTTGTAATCGGAGGACGGACGTGGTACCTAGATATATGTTTTTTTCTTTACCAACATCCGAATTTATCCAAGTGTTGTAAACGGTGAAGGGGACAGAGAGGAGAAAGAAGCCCGATTGTTGGTTGGATTAGATGTGATCGGTGGATCAGACAGCCCAGAAGTTGAGTTTTCTGTACTGCTGTGGACGAATGGACTTCGATGTTTCAAATTACAAATTCGCCCAAGTACCATGCTTATAATTTAGCTTGCAGAGAAAGGCACAAAACGGAAGATGAAAGATGAATGTGAACGATGGCATCTATTTCACGAAGCAGCCAGAGCCGGAGCCCGGATATGGTGTTCAGCGTTGCACAGACTGGAATCACTGCTATAATGGAAAAGACGGATGAACCACAGAGATCTTTGGTCCAAATCAATCAGATCCACACAACCTAAACTTTGCGCTGAATCTTTTTTGTTCTATATTTTGAAAAGTAACGCGAAATGTACCCGTCTTGACTTTCTAAAAATACATATCCAGGTGAACGCAGGCCAGAGGCATTGAAGGTAATTCCAGAGTAGCCACTTATCCAACTGGAAATATAATTGACAGTCACTCATGCGGCACAAAAACAAGCCGAATCATTCGCGGCATGATAGGTGTGGGACCAGTGTAGCCAACAGACATCTAGCTCTTCGATTCAGCCACACGAGCTTTGTACAGGCAGATATAAGCCATGTGCCAGTCACCTGCGTAGACAAACAAGTCTGCGTTAAAACTGTTCATAGTCTGCAATAAAATGGCTTATTTCATTTTGTGCAAGGCCATCGCTCACCTCCTCCAGATAGTTTCAAAATATCTTCCTCCTTGCGAATGTTTGGGTTGTCATCATCAAACTCGATCCATTTTCCTAAAGGCCAAAATGAAAATTCAGTAACCTTAATAATGTGAAACAGCTGATTTTTAGTAACCGAGCTGTAAGACTAGTTAGCCTGACCGTTATCTTGCTTAACCCAGCCAACATAGTGGCCAGAGTCTGCACTTCTTCCCTTGTGTGTCAATACAGCAACTAAATCGTAGACACCAGTCAATTGTTTCTTTGGTACAGAAGGATCAGCTGCATTTAACACACAAGCAAGAAAAATAAGTTCAAATATAGTTAGACAACCCTAGCAGTTACCTCGATCATCAAATGTAGAGGGTGGAACCTTCTGTAGCTTATAAACATACAATCCCATGAAATAAAGTTTGATATCAAACACAAGCTGTTATCATTACAAACTGAGGGCAAAAACAAACCACTTGCCTTTGTCAATGTCCATGCTGGATGAGTCCCCAGCGGTACTTGATGACCCCTGAAATGAAATGCAATAATTGCATCACCATGCCAAAAACATCTGAAAGCTTAATCTTACAGTTGATCCATTTACTTTTTTTCACAGCTCTTACTGATGATTCAAGGTACCTGGGTAGCAGAAACCATTACCTCATTTTCTTTTGAGCTGCTAGCTTTCGCCTCTGTTTTCAATCCAAACTTTGCATTTTCTGCATCTCTCAGCATCTTCACAGGCAAATTGAGCATCCAATTCAAGACTCCACCAATAATGATGGAAACACAATACTGAACAGCAAAAGGAGAAACCTACCTGTCGAGGAGCTTGGAGTTTCTGCTTCAGTTCATCTGAGCAAAATTCATAAACATCCAGTTCCAGAGGATAATCAACTTTCTGGCAATAAAAGAATCACCAAAGAGATTTTTTTAGCAAACACATAGGATAAAAGATTCCATACAAAACCCAGTTGCTATAATCATCAAAATATTGTTCAAGCGCAAGGGAGTAAGAGGGTAACATACGCGTAAAATCTTGGCCTTTTGGTTTGATTCCCTTTTCCAAAAGAAACGTACGAACTGCACAGTCAAGTACCTAAAGAAAGGGATCTATATGTAAAATGTTTCTGCATAAGTGAGGACAAGTGAAAATGGAAAGATTTTATGTACATGCCTGGGCAGCTCATTTATTCTCGACTCTCTAGTATAAATTGCAGTGCGACCCAGTGCAGGTGAAACTTTCTCAAGTTCTGTCTTCAAGCCCTGTACACAAAGAATTTGAAAGATTGGCATTCATCATCTTATGAGATATTGAAGGACATCCGCAGGATATGGCAAGCAACATTACATTTCTTATTTCCCTTTCCCCTCAAAACCCACATAGAAGATACAAAAACAGCACAAAATGCAATAGCACACAACTATGGAGGTATATGGATGGGTATCATCTTTCATGAACTTCATTAATTTGAGATAGATACCAGAAAAAACTAGTTCTAGAACATTGGACTCCAAATGGGATGGGGGTGGGGAGTTAGCAGGATGAACATGTGGGGGAAAGGAAAACAAATCGAATCTGGCCAAAACTAGTTCTAGAACATTGGACTCCAAATGGGATGGGGATGGGGAGTTAGCAGGATGAACATGTGGGGGAAAGGAAAACAAATCGAATCTGGCGATAGGTTTCTTGGAGACTGGTCAGAAAAATATACAAACACTCTAAAATATAGATGGAGCATATATTTACTTGTAATATTTCATAACCGCTATCTTCAAATTTGACCCGGTCTAATTGTTCTATCTCCTTGCTCTTCTAAATAAAAACGCAGTGGCTCATAACAGGCATTTGCTATGAACAAACTCAAAGGCTATTGGGGGCATATGCATTATGCAATATAGTGGACATGAAAGAAGTGTTCTAACTACTTATAAACTTAATAGGCATTTGCTATGAACAAACTCAGGCTCTGGGGGACATGCATTAGACAATATAGTGGACATGAAAGAAGTGTTCTAACTACTAATAAAACTTAATAAACATCAGTAGCTTCAAAAGACCTGTTGAGTCGACTCAGTAGCATTGCCCTAGACACCAGTAAAGGTGAAATCTACCAGAAGGCATGCAGATAGGCCAAGAAATTTCAATCCATGTAACAAAGCAATTTGACGTCATAAGCAAACAAAGCATTAAACAGAATGTTACTTACATGCTTAAGTCCCTCGTGAAGGTGGTTCACATCATGAGATATATGACACTTCAGGGAATAAACTGATTCCGTCTCCGTGCTCTCCTCACCACTTTCTGCACAGTGGACCCTGGAAGTAAAAGCAATCATCAACAACTATCACAACCGCACTGAGGCATGTTCATCTAACAAATAGTTTTCTGCAGAAACAGAATATAAAACACCCAAACAAAATTTACCCAAAGATAGCACTAAAACGATCATTATAGGCTTCACAGCTTGCTATACAGAGATAGAAAGTACAGGGGTACTGTTTTATATCATTTACCGCTCATGAAATCCATGGAGAAATCCCAGTTGTTTTAAAATGACTACTTATTCAGCCAGAGAGAAAGGCTCATTAGAAACAGAAAACCAAATGTAGTTGTAAGCTGGAACCTTCTGTTTTCTGTATAAAGTGTACAAACAGGATTGTACCTATTAGATAAGTATACAAACCTGCTGTACATATCTAATAGTACTGAACTACCAACTGTACAATGAAAAATACATACATATATAGGGCATCTAACACGGACAGAAAATACAGAAAGAGATAGATAGAGAGGGAGGGAGGGAGGGAGGGAGGGGGAGAACCTGCTCACGAGATCTATCCCAAACAGTTGCTTCATCGAAAGAGCCGCAGATTCACTACAGGGGGAAGTGCGCAAATCGTTTTAGAAAGAGTAGCCGAATATTGCCACAAAATTACAGGGGCACAATGATAGATATGAAGATATGATAAGTATAAACGGTGATATGGGAGAAGTGCTATTAGTTGACACTGGACAGGTTACCTTGCATCTGATGTAAGAGTTTGAGAAAGTGTATACACCAGCTGTGTCCAGCATTCTTCTGCATCCTGTAATTTATTTAAAAGATGCACATTCATTACAGATAAATGACAGTACATAACCTAACTCTTAATCATAGGTGATTAGAAGGAACCTGTTGCATGTAGACATTATTGTGCTGCTGGGCAAATTGTGGATATTTTTTACGCAGTGTCTGCTCAGAATCAGATTAAAAAAAGAACTGTTAGTATTATGTCCGTTTCCACATGAGCCATCAAAATCTTCCACTGAGCTAAACCAGATCACATAATTCAATAAGGTATAACTTCATAAAGCATTAAATTCCATATTGAAACAGCTCAAATCATGAGAATATATGCTGAGCAAATTAGACTACACATATTTTCTTTATCAACTGGAAAAAAATATACAAGGCCTTTTCATTTCATACAGGGAAGATGACCCATTTTTTTGAAAAAAAAATACGGAAACAGTAAGCTATGATTCCCTCTGTTTTCAAATATAAATGGTCATTAGAATTTATATAATCTTCGATAAGTAACTGTAAAAAATTTCACGATCTTCAATGAGAGGATCTGATGTATTTTATTAGTACTGAAATACAACATATCATATTGGCATCTATTAGTCACAAATCCGGTGATGTGTCACTAGTCTTGATACTCTTTGCATAAATTAAAGTTCAGATGTTTAACCAAACAAATACCATGACCATCTAAATTTTCAATAAAGTTCTCTTCATCTGGTTTGTAGAATTTCAAGGACAACAGTCACAGAATGAGGTCTTTTAATCTAGAACTAAGAGAAAATACACTTCACTAACCTAGGATGTATTTAACGATGGTGAGCTCACCTGCAAGAATTGTAGAGGTGCAACTGGACGGACACTTTGATCAAGCTCACCAAAGGTATTACGAGTTGCAAGAGTCAAATTATGAGAGGCTTGGTCAACGCCATTACCTCTTCCAGTATCTGAATAGCTGTTACAAGTAAAATAGAATGATATCAAATGCCAAATACAAAGCCTCTACAAAAATAATATTAAGAGAAATTTTGGTTTGAACCTTAGTAGCGCTGACTTCAGCTCTGGAACAGAATGCAGACATTGCAATGTGGAATTCATGTAGCATGTATTCCCAAGGTTATAAAGACCAGCACTGTGCCCCTAAATATCAGTAGGGAAAACTCATTTCAGCAAACACAATAAATACTAGTAACAAAGAAAGAAAAAGGTCACACCACTAGCAATGACAAGATACGATTTCAGTATCCCAGCTAATCATAGAAGATTACCTATCACAAATTTATACAAAATTATACTCAAATCAGAAGGACCTTACATGTGCCTATAGTTCCTAGTCTCAGATGTCAATTTATACTGTATTCCCTTTCTTTTCTCGAATATGCAGGAATTTATACTGTATTCTCAAAAATACATTAAAAATCCCAAGTGGCTAGTTAAAGAACATGTATTCAAGCTCCCTTTTCGCAATGCTGCTGGAAAGCCCAAAGCGTATGCTCCCATTTCAATTTTCATGTATGTCTTCCGTTACAGAATTCAGGCGTCCTATCTATTGAACCTAAGGTGTAATGACAGATGTGCACGGGGAGCATATCGTCATGACAGACATACCAGCTTCAGCTCTGATTGAATGATTAACAAATTAACCTTTAAGTTCTTTTTAATGGATAATAAAGCAATCATGAATCCAAAAGATCAAGATTAAGTAAAGTAACAATACATAGCATTGCGGATGTGTACAGAACGAGATCAGGTATGTACCAGTGCGACCACTTGCTCTTCTTCTGGTAGATCCTCAACAAACACTGGACCTTTCTCTGGAGCTTTCACAATTTCATCAGCTGTTCCTATCATCATCAACTTTTGACCCTACAAAGCGCATCTCAATTCAGTTGTAAATTTGAAATGAGACATAAATAGCCTTTGAGCACAGAAAATAAGTCAAGCATCTCACATCTTTCACTCCCAAAGTAGACCAATCTGCATCATCCTTTATTATGCATAGCGAACATGTTATCAGTTGTTACAGTGTATGAATATGCAATGGATATAGGCATATAGCTGAATCTGTAAGAACTTAACAACATAGTATACCTTCAGTATTCCACCTTTCACCATAATTTTTTGGCGTTCAGGTGGTACACCGGTTAGTGTGTACAGCTGACTCTTGAAAACAATCGGCGGCTGGCTAGTGTCAATCTCTATGCCTGGAAAGACCTCCTTCTGCCATTTCACGCTAACTGGAAAGCATTACAAAAGCATTAGTTATATATAGTATGAAAGCAAATACGTTTGGGCACAGATGTAGCTAATAATATGCAGTGGGTGATAACACCAAAGTCTGGTGTCAAAACAGAAGCTTATTTCTAGTAGTTACATAAACAACTTTCCTTTAATGATTTTACAATATATTAAGAGAACTTGTAAAGAAGTTCAACAAGAAATTTAATGCAAAATGATTCATTGAACTCTGCAGCTAAACAAGGAGCTAACAGAGAATGCTAGATATCCCAAAAGAATTTCAAATAGCATGATCCAGATAACAATAAACCAAAAGATGTCAGGAAAATGGGATCAAGGAACTCTAAAGGATAGATACAATACTACCATAACAAAAATTTGCATGCATCTGCGTGTCAAGTGAAAAAAAAGATTTTCTAAATGCGAATAACTTACTGGCTTTCAATTTTCCCATCGTTAATTAAAAATGAAATACATAATTGTGATCACTAAACACCCAAAACATAAACAATTTAAACCGCAAAACAAAGATATTGGACAAGTGACACAGCTTGCGCGCTCTATAGCCTTCTCATATCATGTACAATGTATCACATTCAATAAGCCCTAGTAACAACACTAAGCACATGTAGCATGGTGCCACTGAAGGACAGCATACAAGGTCCAGTACTCCAGTTGACTGTTTGGTGAGCAGTTAAAAATTCATGGCATCAAAGAGAATCCATACAAATCCCTAAAACTGGAATGAAGCCATTGACACCTACACCTTTGAGTCTCTCTGTCCATAACTGAACGCAACCCTCACTGACACACATATGTGCTTTAAAGCCTTAACAACAAGAAAAAAACAGGTGCCACATCGCAATTCTATCTCTCTCTCTCAATCACACAGTCATGGACAACTAAAGGTTCAGGTAAAGGACTGGATTCAGGTAGCAAAAGCAGCATTCAACACCATGATACAATCAAACCTTAGAGAAATATGCTTCGAAAGTCTCGGCTTTCTTCTTTTAATGATGAAAAACATGATTCTGGAATGTGTCGTACGTGTAAAGCGTGTCCCACACCAAAGGGGAGGGGGGACAGAAAGCCACAGAACAAAACTTGCACTAAAAAGCTTATGCTTGTCGATGTGTTGGTGTTCTACAACATTACAGCAAGTCAGCAGTAGCTCACTCGAACCTAGTATTGCTTTCCGTTATCTCCTTTCCGGATGCAGATCAGAAACCGTTGTCATAAGATGTGGATGTGGCACATTTTAACACTAAGCAACAAACATCAGCGACTATGCTCTATGCATCATGGCTCAAACAACGCTGTGTTATAAGGAACTAGAGCACGCATCCGGAAGCAGCAAAGGCAAATGCGGCAAGGGAGGGCCTAAAGTGCCGTGCAGTGCTCGCGAGACTGCACTCAGTTTCCAGAACCAAACCCTATCTTCCCAACCGAAATCTCCCCGGAAACAGGCCAAAAAGATAAAGGTCGCAGGAACCCAGGACGCTCCGGCGCCACCGCCGCGATCCGATCCCCGAACTGAAGGTGGATCGAATAGAGCAGAGACGGGTCAGGACCCTAAACGGGAGAGCACGAGATACACAAAATTGAATTCAAAAGAAAACCCACTGCCGATTCGAGCCTGAACTGGAGGAGGCCGGGGCGACGAGATCGATACCTCCGCGCTAGGAATCAAAAGACCGGGGCTGCAAGGGATGAGGAGCGGGAGAGAGAGGAACTCACCGGTCGGCATGGCGGCGGTGCGGTGGTGCGGCGCGGTGGAGACGGGGTTTACTTGCTGGAGGAGAAAGGAACGGGGGGCAGCGCAGCGCAGGCTACAGCAGAAAGGAGAGCGCACGGGGGACCGAAGGATGTAAGCTTACGCCTTCTCCCTCTGCTGCCGCCGGCTCCGGCCTAACTGCTTCCCATGGGCCGTGGAGGCCCATTGAGGACGCACCCCAGAGAGCAGCCCATTGAACATCTCATCACACCGTTGCTTACTTGTTTATTATGAATTTCCTCTCAAAAATAGTATTTTCATTGGTTTCCTCTCAAATTGTAGATTAAAGCATATCTTACTAGAGGTATATCGAATGGAGAATTTGATACAGAAATTATTTTGATAGCATATATTATTGACAAATGTTCGTCTTAAGTAAGATTGGCATGCCAAATCATCACCAATGCAAGCAAACAAGTATGAAGTAAACTAGGTAAATACCCCCCACAAACAATTGCTGAAATTCAGAACAAGAATTAAAAGATATAGATCTCTATGAAGGCATGATATTTAGGTTTCGTTGAAAATTTGATGAGCGAAATATTTGACTTAAATGACTTACCAAAAGATAAGTTGTTGCGCACCTTACCAACAAAATGATTCAGCGATATCTCGCATGTTGCTACAGAAAAGACTCAAGAATTAAAAGCTATATATTTCTATGACGGATGCTATTTACGGTTTCATCAAAAAGTTGATGCAGCGAAACACATGATTAACTTCATGATTATATCAGGATAATATTATTGCATTGCCATTGTAAACAGTCCATCTTCAGCGTGCATGCGCTAGGAAACATGTCGTTAGCATTAGCTAGATCCTAGAAATGCCTGTGAGCAGGGCGGAGCCAGGATTTGGATGTAGGGGGAGGCCAAGTAGTTGTAAGCTGGTTTTGAGGGGGGCCATTATAGACTAATACGGATGATTAGCACATATCATTAAGGGGTACTAATGGTACTATAGGAGCATTAGGGGGGCCAGGCCCCTGCGCGCCCCCCATGTGGCTCCGCCCCTGTGAGACAAGCTCACAAAGTTCATCACATATAGTGATGCATTTTTATGGAAATGACACCTATATTAAAACATGACATCATCATTTAAACAAAAATGGTTAAAATAAAAAAATATGAAACAATTGGTTATTTTCTATTTTTTACCCACGATAAATCTAAGTTGCTAGACCATTATTTGACATCTCTCGTACCATCTTCCACCTCTATTTCCTTATATCTCTCCTTTTCTGGTGTTACTGGTTTCACCACCTCTATCTATATCTATCTATCTTTCTACCCCCTTTTGCAGTGTTAGGTGGCATTTGCGCCTTTTTCTTTACCGTTGGTCACCACCTACTTGGTCAGTATATCTCCTGTGAAGATTTTCGTAGCATCAATAGAGATAAGAGGAGTCAATTTTAAATTTATATGAAAGATGACCATCACTGAAATACTATAAAAATAGCACCTTTAATAGAGTCAATTTTAAATGTTATAAAAACAACATCTAAGAAATATACCTTACACCATCTTTCACTGTTATCTTCCCTTCCATATCACAACTACCTAGCTAACATACCTCTCACACAAAGCTTCTCAATGTCAAGCATAGATGTAGCCTAATAAACATGCACATAGCTATTGATTATAACCTTATCGATCCCTTCCATTGAGAACTAAAAGATCTGATAATGACAAATGGAATATTCGGGAATCAAATTTTCTAGTGTCAATATATGGTTGCCATTTTTGGACATCTTAGAAGTTAGAACTAGTACGTTATCTCGTGCATCGGTGCAATCCCATATATAATTTTTTATGATTTGGTGAGAAAATGAGGTTGCTACCTTGTGAACTCTCATTAGCTTGAATTTAAAATTATAAGATTACTCTCCTACAGTAGTGCAAGTATTATTAGCATATGATCCATAAAATTACTTGTTAAATTATCTTAACATTACATGGTAAAATATAAGAACTTTTTTACGAAATCATACGGTAGCACAGCTTGACCCTACTCAGGCCTCGTTTGATTTTTTAAGTTGCTGTCACATCGAATGTTCGGATGCTAATTTAATATAAAACTAATTGCATAAGTTGCAATTAGAGCTCTAGACGAATCTGTTAAGTATAATTAATGCACAATTAGTGGATGGTTACTGTAGCAATTAGTGGTCAAATTATGAACTAATTAGGCTGAATAGATTCGTCTCGTAATTAAGTCACGGCTTATGAAATTAGTTTTGTAATAGTCTATATTTAATACTCCTAATTGATGTTTAAACATGCGATGTGATGGGATTTATAACTTAAACCCAAAAAAAAAAACGAGAGCTCACTTCAGTCGACATTTAACATGTCACCGTCGCTGTAACTCCGAATGCGACCATTTTCCAAAACCGAACGCAGTCGCGTCCATGGCCTCCAGCCCGATCCGTCCCGGTTCGCAGAGCCCGACCAACCCAACCCAACCCAACCCGACCCAAACCCCGTTCATAAGTGGCATCGCATCCACCCAACTTACCCAAGGCATCCATTTTCTGTTCGTCTTCCTCGATCCGAAACGGAAACCCCCAGCGTGCCCCCGCCCGCTCTCCTCATTCATTCCCCATCTCGTCTCCTCCCCAACTCCGGCGACAAAACCCTAGCCTCCTCTTCCGTGTGATGGGATGCCGTCCAAACCCTACCCCGACCCCCTGACCGCCTCCTCCTCCTCAGCCGCCGCCCCCGCGACCTGGATGTCCGCATGGACGGTGCCCGGGCCCTGATCGCCGCCGGGGCCACCGCCGTCTGCTGCCTCGTCTGCGCCTTCTGGGCCTTCCGCGCCTCCTCCTCCCCCTCCTTCTCCAAGAAGCAGCAACCCCCTTCGCTGAACTGCTGCGGCTGCGCCTCCTGCGGCTGCCGCGTCGCCAAGTCCGCCAACGGTGAGATGGCCGTGGGCGGGGACAGCAAGAAGAAGGCGCAGGAGCCGGCCCCTCCTGAGGGCGGCGGCGGCGGCGGCGCCTCCATGATGGAGCAGCTCGTCCCCGAGATTACCACCCACGCGCTCAGCTACCTCGACTACACCAGCCTCTGCCGCCTCTCCATGACCAACTCCGCCATGCGCCGTGCTGCCAACGACGACGGCGCCTGGAAGGCGCTCTACCACAAGGTGCGTCTCTGGGCCTGATGCGCCCCCCCCCCCCCCCCCCCCCCCCCCCCCTTGACTTCTCCTTGGCTGCTCTGCTGTCTGATTGGCAATGTAGTTATCTGTCACTGCTTGTTTCCACTCTCACTTGGGCTGTCAGGGTCTTGGGTTAGGCTTGTTACATTTCTGCTGGTGCATGTCATTATCCTTAGGGCGTTTGGATCGAGGGATAAAGGATGTAGGATACAGACTAGGATATGGAATGATTTAATTCTAAGCGTCCACTGGATATGATGGAGTGATAGGATTCTTATTTTACCGGGTTACTTTATCCCTTTTGCACTCTAATCCAGAAACCAAGCGGTTTTCTCTCAGTAACTGAAATTTATAGTAAGGCATTGCGTTTCGTTCATGATTCTCAAGGGACACATGGAACGGACCAAACATCCGTGGCCCTCATATGTCTCATTGGACACGTGGAATGACCCGAACCTTGCTACCACATGTATTGCCATTTCTGAACTAAAGGAAAATTAATTGTACCCGCGCACATCTCGAAAAACTCCACCTTGCTTCAGTTTCCAGATTTTTAATGTCGTTTTCACAATCTAGCCATGTTGATCAACATGTGACAGATAGGAAAGTTTGAATTGTGCACGTGCACACATGTTTATTCTTTCTGTACCTTGGTCATAAATCATAATAGTGTGTTTATATACCGTTGTCCCTTCTAATTGTCTGTGCATCTTAGCAGATGGGTAAATTTCTGTGTCCCTTTTGATTTCCACAAATTCATGCTACTTCTATCTTTTTGGTTAGAAGTGAGTCATATAGCTTTAAATTCTGAATTTCTCCTGTTTCCTGGATGTTACTATGTGAAGTTGTGTAGTTTGGCTGTTCAAAATAACAATCCTTGTGATTATGTTGAAAGTTTTTTTCTTAGGATTTCTGTACTTGTTTTGTACCTTCGTAATGTAAATCAACTATTGTAGGATTTTACGGTGGAGCAGGGTACTATAAATCCACCTAATGGATGGAAGGCATATTATGCTGCTACAAAAGCCATCATGAATCTTAATGCAGAATTCTACAATGTCATCAGGGAAGGGTCCTTGCCAGCAATGAGCCGATTTTGGCTCAATGCAGATTATGTTAAGTGTATTCACGCGACTGGGGAGTTCTTCACTGGGTATGTCCTTTTGACTTCACTTCAGTCGATCCTCTCTGATTTCTACTTTCTGTTCTGCAACATATGTCTATGGCCTTGGGGGTATGTGTTTCACAATGTATGTCCATGTGATTATTGCTATGCTGTTATGAAGATGTTTAAGATGTAGTCAATGTACAACACTTGGGTGGTAGATTTGCATGTTCAAGGGGTGGAGAGCTAGTTGTGGTTGATTTGTTGCTTCTTTTCCATCAATGTTGGTAGTTTCCTTGGTCTTTGTGAAATTGTGGCATGGACATGTTGGCCCAAATGAAATTGTATTTCTCTCAACCCAAGTCCAAAGTGCAAGTCTTAGTACATACATAGGGGCAGAACCCCGATTCTACCTAGACAGCTACAGGAGGCTAGAAAAACCGCCTTGTGATCCCATCGACGGTCGAGATCACCCCGGGGGGGCTATACCTAACCCTATCTAGTAATATAGTAGATACATGGACCCACAAATATGAGACTTATCTAGCAATCTCCCCCTAAGTCTCACATAGTGGTCCGAATCACGCGTAGGTCGTCGTGGCACGGAGTTGGTGGAGAACCCGCCGGAGCTGGTGAAGAACCCGGTGGTGTCGATGGCGACTCGGATGTTGGAGTAGGCAGGCACGGTGGAGAAGAGCTGCCGACTCCCCCAGATGCTTCAAGGTGGATGTAGTCGACGACGAAGCATCGGGTCGTCGAAGTGGAAGGGAGCGGTGGTGGTCGTCGTGGGAGGAGAGAAGTCTGATCCTTTCTCTCCCCCTTTTGCTGCCACCGGGCGAAGCTCGATGTTCCCGTCCAACAGGAACAAAGCCAGCTCGACCTCCTCGTACAACGCGTCACGAACCTGGCCACAGCGCATCGCCTGCCGGCAGTCCTTGAATGCGGTCTTGACGGAGTCTAAGCCACGCGAGCCCGAACTTAGCGTGCCTCCGCTCCATGCGCCTCTAGGACGCTTGTGCACGTCCACCACAACCTCCAGCTCGTCGTCCGCCTGCCGATCCCGCACGTCGCAGGTCTCCGTCATCGGAGAGGGCGAGGCGCGACGGTACCTGGGAGTGGTCCGTATGCGTCTTGTCTGCACCTCAAGCTTGGAGTTGAAGTCGGGGTCGAGGTCGGAGTCGCGGTCGTGGTACAACCGCCGGTGATGGCCAGCCGCTGCCGAGCGCGATCCACCTCCAGGCGCCGCTAATCGACGTCCAACTCACGGTGCTCTTCTTCCGGCGACTCACGGAGCGCCGCCGTGAGCCCCGAAACCAGAGTCTCCAAGACCTGATGCTCCTTGATGGGGAGCGAGTGAAGGTACACCTCCTCAACCTCGCGGAGCTTGCCGGTCTTCACTAGTCGTCCGAGCTTGGTGAGAGGTACCCACTCCTCCTTGCTGCCGTGGAGCCCGCCGTGGTCGCCGCGTCCAACGCGGCCGAAACCTCGACCAAAGCCTCCGCGATCCCGAGTACGGTCTCCCCCGTGATCGGCTTCGCGGACCCGAGCAGCAGTAGCCCTGCGCCATGCCTGCTCGCCTCCGCGGACCCGTGTGGAGTCGAGGTCGGAGTCGCGGTCCAACTGTCGGTACCGGCCAGCGCGGTCCAACCGCTGCTGCCGGTTGCACGCCCGAGCACTGCACCTCCGCACGCGCACGTGCCGCTCGGACCCGCGCGCCGCTCCTCCGAGTCGGATCCGCGCGGCCTTTTGCCGCCGCCGCCCGGTCCCACGAGCCGCCGCCGCAGCTGCCCCTCCTGGGTTGCCCGTGCCGCGCCTGCTCGCTGGTCCCTCCGCGAAGCCGCCGCCGGCCGTGCCTTCTCCTTCGCGCAGCACGCCCGCGGCGCTGGCCCCTTCGCGCGCGGCCTCCTGGCCGCCCTGCACGCTCGAGGCTCCTCCTCCTCGCATGCCCGCGCCGCCGCCGCCTCCTGCACGCCGCTTCGCCTTCCGCACGCCGCGCCGTGCCGCTGGGTCCCTGACCCCCCGCGCGTGCAGCCGCGGCCCCGCCTGGGGAGAGGAGGGAGGGGAGGCGGGCCGCCGAGGTGGGCCCACGCCGGGGTGGAGAGGAGCTTGGGAAGCAGGGAATCGAAGGCGCCGCCGCCAAGGGAAGATAGGAGAGAGGTAGATGGGGGAGAGAAACCCTAGCTCTTAATACCAATTGTTGGCCCAAATGAAATTGTATTTCTCTCAACCCAAGTCCAAAGGGCAAGTCTTAGTACATATATAGGGGCGGAACCCCGATTCTACCTAGACAGCCACAGGAGGCTAGAAAAACCGCCGTGTGATCCCATTGACGGTCGAGATCACCCCGGGGGGGCTATACCTAACCCTATCTAGTAATATAGTAGATACATGGACCCACAAATATGAGACTTATCTAACAGGACACACAGTGGCATACATTGTGAAACAGACATAGTGCCTTATAAAGTGGTTCATCTGATTGAAAATATATTACAAGTTGTTATATGTATATATTGAATAAATGTATAGAAAAAAAATTGGTTGGCACCATCTGCTGCCAGTTAGAGAGATGATTGGCCTCCTTGCCTTGCATATGCAGAGAAGCAGAGGAATTTTCAGCAAACATATGTAGTGATTATTTTTGTTCTTTTACAAATGTCAAACTTCGTTGATAGTTCTTCAGAGAATACAAATAGAAACACTATGGTGGTGATTGGTTTGTTGGCTTAGTTCCTAGCCAGGCTAGGACTAACCCAGGCAAGCCTTTACCAGGTACCGTTCCATTCCCTCTCTCCTTCTAAGCTCTCTCTAGATTTGTTCCGGTTTGCAGATTGCCGTGGCCGCTGCAAAATCTGGTTGCTAACATGTCGATTCACACTTTAGCATGCTCCTGGCCATCTGTTGTATGATAATTCAGCAAATATATGTGCACAGCCTGGTCTGTTTCTTCACCATCATGGCAGTCTGCATGTGTTGGTCCTATTCAGACAAAACTTTGACGACAAACTCGATTTAGGCAGCGCCCAACTTCGATTCGGTTCATGCAGGGTCGATTTGGATTGTGGGGAACTCAATTTGATGGTTTGTTGGTTCAATTTGTGTACTAAGGCACTTGATTTGGTGGAGAGAGCCTGCACATAGCAGAGCAGAGCTGGAGACAGTGGAGAAAGAAGGAATCAAGCTATCATCTGTGCCTGTCCCGGTCGAAAGTGCGGAAGGCTCGGCAAGCTACGCCGACCAGACAGCCACAGCAGGGCCTCAGGAGTTGCAGCGCTAGGGAGGAGGCAAGCTCGTCGAAGTCCGTCGTGCTGTTTGTGTTGGTGTCCATGGCAGTGATGAGCGGAGCAGCGATACCGGCGGCCATCTCATTCCCAGCAGCCAGGCAAAGCCCCAAGGAGCAGAGAAATGCCTCTAGCTCCAACTTGGTGAGTCTCCCATCGCCGTTGAGGTCGGAGCAGCACTGCTGGGAAGCGCATGAATGCGGACCGCTGGGTGCAGGCGGCCGCGGACAAGTGTCATGGGCTGAACGAGAGGTGAGAGTAGCGCAGCACATGGTGGGTCCTAGCTAAGCTAGCCTTCATAGCGTGGAGCGTGGAAACGTATTCTATTTGTGTTTCCGGCTGGCCAGGCTTGTGGACCTTTTTGCACTGCTGGGACCTGACTTACAGGCCTGTCCAGCCATCCAAATATGAAGAGGTTGCATTCCACAAGCCTGTCTAGGACCTGGCAACCAATCGCCACCTATGTATTGCGGTTTTGTAGGCAAGGCATATAAGACCATGCCATGCAGTTAAGTCCATGTCCATGAGAAATATATCTAAACTTGTGAAATCTAGTTATTTATATAAATTAATTGTATTAAAGGTCCACAGCTAAGCATATGTATGCCAATTTCTGCAATTCTGTTATTTATCTTTATCGTGAGGTTTTTCATATCTACTTTTTGTTTGTGTACCTTGTCCTTTGAGTAGCTCTCAACTGTTGTGATCTAGCAAAACTATTTTTGTATTAATATCAGTTTCTTAAACAAATAGTAGTAAGTCATGCATACTATGTTGGCAGCTGAATGGTATCCAGCGCATCACCGTCAATTAGATGAGCCAGGGGACTGGCTTTTAAAACAGTGTGCATGCTTCTGTTTTTGCTGAATAGAAAGTAAGGATGGACTCATGAAAATTTCTGCCTTTGTAGCGTATCAATTGCTTTCTATCCATGCGTATTGATATAAATCTGCGAGAAGCGAAGTCAGTATGCTTTGGCATATTCATAGGTTGCATTCTTTCAGTAGGCTGTACTTGACCACCTGTCACTGTCAGTAACTAACTATACCATACAAGTATAGAATGAAATCTATTGACTAGTGTGACAAGGGTACAGATGTTAACCTGTTTCTTTATCTGGGTCTTATGACATTATTTGAATGTGGATTTAGTGGGGGTATAGAACTCTTCTGTTATATTCTATTCCATTTGGGTTGAAAGTTTCTGTATGAAGCCTTCCATTCCCCATACCACTATTCTTGATTTTCTTATGGACTGTTTAAGCAAGCATAACTCTAACATGCCATTTTGTGGCAATGCTTACTTCCATGTTTAACAGATACAATGCGGTGATGGAGGGCTGGGGCTTGTTGTTCAACTGGGGCCAAGATGGAGGGCAGGGCATTGCTTTCCAGATACGGGATGTCCGTGTTCGTGTCCTTGGTGAGGTGGCATGGGTCAGCTTGAAGGCGAACGTTGACGTTGACCCTGTGCTGTTCCATGTGACGAATGTGTATGAGTTCCGCAATGGCAGGTGGTATATGGTTCACCACCACAGCTCGCTCATGGCTGACCCTGCTCCGCATAATATGTTTGGTTGAAGCTGGAGAAGGAAAGCAAGAAATCTTGGTTGAGGAAACTAGATGGCGCGTCCTGGATGTGGCGTGCTCCTTGACTGGTAATAGATTATCAGATGTATTTGAGGAGAGATTTCCTTCCCCCCATCGATTTTCTCCGTTCTGGATCTTCTGTCGATATTACCCTTCTGGATCTCCATTCTGCCGCTTTGTATAAATGTGTCTTAGGTGTTAAACTTAATTGATGAATGGAAGGTTATGGCGCCCTGTGGGCTGCGGCTGACTTATCTAGTGCTTGCTTAATGCGTGCTGTCTTGTTGTCTAGCATGCCTCGTTGTGCAGCTACTCTCTGCTTTCAGATGCCTATGGTCTCGGCCTCTCGGTAGGGAGGAGGCGTTGCTAGGTGATGACTTTCCTTCCAGAAGGTTGCTGATGCTCTGGAATCTGGTCCGTTCAGACACAGTATAACTGAGGCTGTGCATTATTATTATATTGTCGCCTAGGAGGAATGCCCATCCAAGAGGCACTCATCCAGTGTATGAACAGAGCAGGAGAGAGGAACACATCCAGTGTATGAACAGAGCAAGACCGTTCATTATGTTCAGGTTTACAAAACAGGAACAAATCTCAAAGTGATTTGTACATGGCACTTGGTCCGAATATGTCTTACAACTTACAGTACAAGAGGAGAAACGAGGGCTATTCCTCTGCAAATCATCGCGCTAGTGTCATCATAAAAACAAAACAATGGGACGACATGCCTCATAGCCCTCGCATCAAACAAAGGTGTGCATAGCAACAATGCTACTTATATGCTATACCGGTGCCTTGTGACATGTACTGTACATGTCTCCTTTTTATTTGTTGCTCGGCCTGACGAAGGATCGATCGGTCAGGCATTCAGGCGTCGTCCTTGTCCGCGAAGATGTCGAGGAGGGCGATGGCCTCGGTGACGGAGAGCTCGAGCCGGAACTTGGGCCCGTCGTAGTGGTGGAGGATGGGGCGGAAGGCGTCCTCCTCCAGCGGGTCGTAGATCTTCCGCGTCGACACGCGAACCTGCGCATCGAAAGCATCAGCGTTACGATGATGTGGTGTAGTTAACTGGGACCGGAGAGCACACGCGACGTAAAGTGAACAGGTTTTTCTTCAAAAAGAAAAGAAAAAAAATCAAGTGAACAGGTCTCGATGTTGGGTTGGATCGTCTGCGTCCCGGCCAACCGACCTGCCCTGACCTGCCTCGGATGGGTGTGGTAGGTTAGGCGGCCACTACCGATCTCTAGCTACCGACTAATCCCACATTCTAGACCCCGCGCCAATCAGTCCCCTTAAAATCGAATTGATTCTTTCCACACGACTGCACGAGGCTTCTCGAAAGACAAATTGTTCATGTGTGTGCACTACCAAATCTTTCTGCCATCCCGGTTGTCCGACCAGGCCCCTTCTTCACGTCGAAACGCGTGGATGGGTCTGTAGCTTTTGTCTTGTCTGTCGCATATGTTTGGTGTTCAATCGTTCAAAGAAACGCTATTGGTTGAGCTGATCCGTCATCCGCCATGGCTAGAGAGCCTAGAGAGAGGAGTAGCAGAGGTGGAGGTAGGATACCTGTGCGGGGAAGCGCGACTCGCCGGGGCACTTCTTGTCCTCCCACGCCGTCGGGTCGATGTTCGTCCCGCCGAAGCTCGCGGCCTGATGAACAACACGTACGAGGTGATCGATCGGTGAGCACGAATCAAACAGGCATGAATAATTCCTCGAATCGGCAATCGATCGATCGGCGAGAAAGAAGACCGAATTGATGCTTGGTGTTACCGTACCTCGAAGATGCCGTGGAGCTGGTGGGTGGAGTAGTTGTAGAGGAAGAGGGGCAGCCCTGGCCGGATGGCCCGCACCGAGTCCCTGTACCGGGACGGCAGACCGAAGAGCTCCCTCCTGAGGTTCTCGTCCATGGTGTCGTTGTTGCAGACGAAGATGTAGCCGCCGACGGCCTCGCCCCGCGGCAGCGCCTCCGACGCCGGCAGCGTCTTGAACCGCTTCTCCGCGGCCGCGTTGTTGCCGCCGCCCTCGTTCTTGGCGTGCTTCTTCTTGCTGTAATCGCCGTGCTTCTTGCCGCCGCCATGGTGGCTGCTGGTAATGTTGCTGTTGCTCGCCGGCCTCCCGGCGGACTTGTTGAAGTAGCTCTTCACCTCGCCGCTGTTGTTGCTGCTACCGTTGCTGTTGCTGTAGCCATAGCTCCCCGTCTTGCTGAACGCGAAGTTGTTGTTCTTGGCACCGTAGCCAGCGTTGTTGTTGTTGTTGTAGGCGGCGGCCTTGTCGTTGGGGAGGTTGTTGTAGCGGTCGGCCTTGCTGGTGGTGGTGGCGCCGAAGGCCAGCTTGCCGGAGCCGATGAGCCCCGGCCCGCCACCGTTGAGGTTGCTCTTGGCGGCCGCCAGGGTGGCGTCGGCGGGCGCCGGGGACGCAAAGAGGCCGGCGGCGTCGGGCTGGGAGGGGTTGCGGCGGTCGGCGCCGGCGGCCGGGGACCAGATGGAGTCGCCGAGGGAGAGGCCCGAGAAGGCGGCCGTCTGCAGGCGCAGCTGGTCGCTGAACTGCCAGAACTCGCGGTCGTAGCCCTCCATGCCCAGCCTGTTCCTTCCGGATAGCCGCTAGTTCGCCGGAAAAGGAGAGGGAGTCGGGGAGAGGCGCGGGGGGCAGGGGAGTGGGAGATGAAACGGAGTGGAGTGGAGGTGCCGCCGCGTGTGGCCAGGGGTTTTATCGCCGGCCCGGTGCGGCGCGGCGGAGGACGTGGGTGTAGTTGTCAGCTGGTTACCAATCGAGTCGAGTCGGAGTCGAGCCGTATGTATCGTTATCGGGCGGTGACTTGGAGCGTGACCCCAGGTGTGTCCGCTGGATCGGCGTCACTTGGCAACGGCCAGACGTGGGCGTGCGCCCTCCGTGTCCCCCCGCGCGGGCGGGGAAGGGAAGCTTCGGCGAAGGTGGCCAAACCGCGTCGCGCCGTGGCGAGGGGACGAGACGAGACGTGGATGTCCCGGCACGCGGCGCCTTCATCGCTAAGGTTGGGCTCGTCCACGGTCAGTGCCTTTTGTCGGATCCCAAGTTTATAGTATTATTACTACTAGTATACAAAATTTTTTACGAGGAAATAAACGTCTACTGAAGTACTGAACCTACGTGTTCGCACGAGCTATTGATCTCTCATCTTATCGTGCGGTCGTGCCTCAACTTGCCAGTCTCGTAGATTGTGTTTTTCCAACGGTGTCTGCTTGGTGGATCGGACGGACGAGGGCGAACCGTGAGCCGTCGATTCGTGCGGCTCCTTTGGATTGGCAAAAGAGCATTTCTAGAAGGAACGCACTACTGGTCTTGTCCGTTCTGCTGCCACGTCGCGAACAGACACGGACGGCTCCAGTTGGTAAGCTGGAGCGTCGATCAGTCAGCACACCTGCTGTGCGCAAACAGTCAGACGAGCCGCGCGCGCTCCCCGTCACTCATTCATCGCTCACTTCCGGGGCGTTTTCCGATCAGGAAGCAGAGACCGAATTTGCAAGCGCTAGCTGTTCCTACGCGTCACGCAAGACAGCTGTACCCCCGTCTCGTCTCCTTAGGTACGGTATTACGATCCGCTCAAAGATTTATTTGCTGACGTGTCGGACCCGCATCGCTCTCGCTCTAATGCTACGTGGTTTGCAGGCTTGCTACTTCGACTGTTCGACATCACCTCTTAACAAAACACAGCTGTCAGCTACTAGTACTTGGAGTGCCGTACATGCGCAGCTTTAGTTTTTTTCTTGATGGTAGAGTAGTAGTAGTGATCTAAACCAGCTACTACTTGATGCCAGCGTCGGCCAGTCAGTAATCGAGTGAGAAGGACCGATTTGCTATTACAGATAAATGGTGACATCCTGTTCCATTCAGATGGATGTACTGCTTCCGTCTTAAAAAATAAATCATCTTAAAAATTTTAGGATAAATTATTAGAAGGTAAAATGATCAGATTTGTTCCCTATTTATTTCTCATATTTAACACTATTTTTTTAAAAAAATCTGGACAATTTGTCCATCATTCATTAATAAGAAGATAGAGAGTTTACAAGGCGCCAGCGGCGCCTAAAACAACTTCCTTCTCAGTCACGTTGCTGAGAAGGCCAGTACGGATAGGAACTACTCACGTGAAATGGGATCAACTAGCGGGCCTAGGTGTTTGGAGTCCTCCTTCAGCATATCGATGAACCGAGATACTGCTACCTCTTCATGCCTGAACACTGTTATTCAGCACTAATTGATTCTTACATGCATATGTATTTTTTAAATAGGGTAAGATGATTTGTTTTTTAGAATAAATTTTGAATCCTAGAATAATTTTTTTTAGACGGAGGGAGTACTAAGCACTCTACAATACAAAGTGCGACTGGCACGACATTGACACTCTGGGTTTATGAGGATCTCGACTCCCCAGCCACATTTCGTACCATTTCGTACCAGTGATGCATGATGACTTGACGGGTGTTTTTTTTCAGGGAGCTACCGCCTTTTTATTTGCACCAAAATATCTAGATGAGGTGATCCACCGCCTAATATAGTAGCGGGTCTGGTTGTACTGACGAGTTCTTAGAAGGAAGCCTTTCGCATTTAGTATTAGGCTTTGCGAGTAAGCTAATTAAGGCTCCGTTGGATCATCTAGGACTAAAGTTTAAAGTTTAGTTCTAGTCCGTATCGGTTTGGATCTAGCCTAAGCTAATTAAGGCTTATTGCTCGCTCAGTGGAGCTTTGAAGGTTAGCGAAGGTAAGAAGCACGTATACACGAGGTGCCTCTCGGCAGATCGTAATGTCCACAGCAGCCGGCAGGCAACTCCCTCCAAGGTGAAGGAAGATCACGTACACACGCACTGATGAAACAAATAACCCTACCGCGCACGGCGTCAGAATACATTAGTACCACGACACTTTTGTTATCTTTTGCTGATGAGTGGGGTGGGGCACGCAATGTACGGGACGGGCGGGCCGCGGTGGCGGCAACCCCGACCCCGACGCACGTCCGGGTGCTGCGCCCTGCCTGCGTCTGCAATGCGCAACCCGCATTCATTTAGCTTCTAATTTTGGTTGGCGACTGCACGACAAGCAGGCAAGCACGATCCTCATCAACAGGCGATGGGCGAAGCGCATCTTCCCGAATTCTCAGCTCTCCTCTGCCGGGGCCGCACCCGGAAAAACGGAGCAGCTGCGGGCGCGTCATGCACACGGAGCCGTGACGTGCGCGTGCCTTGCAATTCCCTGCCGTGGCTAAACCAAACCCAGGGTGGGCAAGGGCATCTCCTGAATCACCGGTCGCGTTCACACCCGAAGGAAGCAGCGACGGACCCGCCCGCGGCCGTGACCGGGCGGGCATGCGACCCCGTGCGTGGCGTTGTGGGAGACGGGACCTCCGGACCCTCCCGGCGCGCGCCGCCTGTCCCCGCGCCCGCGCGAGGAGGATAGAGCGTGCGCACGCGTCGCGCCCCCCGGGGCGCGCGGCGGCGTGGGCGCTGCGCCGTCTCTCGTCCCGTCTCGAGCGTGGTGGGGGTCGCCGCACACCACCACCGGCAGCGCGGCGCGATTGGGCGGAGCGAGCGGGGAGGGGGCAGACCGGAGTGCACGGACCTGGTCCGCGGAAGGCTGCGGCGGCCGGCGGGTCAGAGTCACAGGGTTTGTCTTGGGTTCGTTGGGTGTTGGTGCCCGCCCAGGCATGGGCCTGTGGTGCAGTGGTGGTGGTGGCCTGCTTGGACGGCGGATTGAGATGTGCACAGTGTGGTTCAAGGCTCGCTCACCGACCTGACCTGCGCTTGGGATGGATGGTGAGCGACTGGCGCCGGGGTGCGAGTCCATGCGCGTGTCTCGAAATCAGGGTCTCACCGTGTGTTATGAATCAAGCTGCTAGTGGGTTTGAGATTCATACTAAATTCGCACCATGTTTTAATTAAATATCTTGATATAAACCACTCAAGACTACTTCATATTATGTGAAAAATAAACCACACCACCCTAAAAAAACCACTCCATAGAAATTTAGTTGTTTCGCTTCTGATATGGAGCCCATGTGTAGGTCTAGCAACAAGGTTTCACGCAGAGTAGCTAACTTAGTCAACTCCAATAAGTTTCAGTCAAATTTGGTAAAATTTTATAATATGAATGCGAGGTTTTATTTCCAACATCCGACTCTTGACGTGGGGCCCATATGTAGTTCTAGCCACACCGTTTTGCAGAGAGTAGCTGCTAGTCATATTGAGTCATCTCCAGCAAATTTTAATCAATTTCAATAAAATTTTACAGTGCGAACGCGAGGTTTTATTTTCATGGTTCGACACTTGACGTGGGGCCCACATATGATCCAGTCACACTACTTTGCATAGAGTAGCTACCAGTCATACTGAGTTATTTCCAATAAATTTCAGTCAATTTCGATAAATTTTATGGTGTGAACGTGAGGTTTTATTTTCGGGGTCCATGACTCTTGATGTGAGCCTACGTGTGGGTGTAGCCATAACGTTTTGCACAGAGTAGCAGCCAGTCATACTGAATCATCTCCAATAAATTTCAGTCGATTTCGATAAAATTTTATGTATGAATATGAGATTTATTTCCAGGGTCCGGCTCTTGACGTGCATAGCAGCCGCTTGGCGCTATTAGTATTCCAAACAAAATCAAACCAATTTTTCTCGTAAAACCAAACCAAACCAAACTGATTGTTACAGCAACCAATTTTCACCAAATTAAAGTAAGACCAATACAAAATCCAAACTGCTTTAACCGTTTTCCGCTCAAACCATTAGCAGCTTAAGTTATGAACTCGATAACAAGATACAGATTTAGGAAGGAGAATATGAGGATTTCAGAGGAAGAAGAAGCAGAGTAGGTGGAAGAAGGCGAGAGGAACAGAGGATTGGTTCATATGGTTCCCATTGCTTAACCCCAATATTCGGGCTGCTGGGATTTATATAGCATCCACAGCACACTGGCCCAAGAACATTTACACCAGAACAATGACAACTAGACTCAGACGGGCCCAGCCCAGATACAACGCGGCCCACAAGGCGTTTAAACTCTAGCCCGTGCTCGCTCACTCCTGGGTCGTGACACTCACCCCTGTTGAAAACCAGCTTGTTCTTCAGTTTGGTACTTAGATTAAGCTGCGGTAGTGCGGTTTGGTGTTTGGTTAAGGGCCTGCCGTGCCATTATTATGGACCGTGCCGTGACCTTTTGTGTTTTAGCTGCACCCGCTTCTGTCGTTTATCTCCTTCAAAGTTTCTTTCAATCAGCTGCTGGCTGTAGCACGTGTGGAGCATTAGACCTTTCGTTATTTTGTTGGTCGGTGGCGGGTTCCGGCGCCACGCTGGGCATGGTGGCGCGGAGATCGTCGTTCTCGAACCATACGTGAAGGCCCTTGGCGTGATGGCGTTGCAACGATCGTCGATAAACGATGAGCCAAAGAATCAATGAACTAAACTAGATAGTTCGCAGTGCTGGCCCGGCCGAGCCTGAAGCCGAGGTGATTTCGCAGCAGGTTGGAATCTGGGGAGCTCCGGTCGGTGAGCGGCCGAGATACAGAGACCCCCACGATTTCGCAGCAGGTTGGAATCTGGGGCGGAGCGGTTGGAAGCACCAGGAGAAACGGCCGGACCAAGGTTTCTTAGCCCATCTTGGGGGCCGTATGGGCCAGGGTATGTAGTACGAGTTTGATCGTTTTGGTGCCGTCCTAGGGGAGCTGGTGTTTTTACCCCAACTCTAAACGCTACTTGTGATTTTACCCTCACTTTCCAGAACTTTATAATTTTACTCATATTTTTCGAAAATGAAGGCTGTGTTTGCCCTCTTTTTAATTCTGTTAGTGGGATCTGGAATAAACGAATTAAGGAAAAAGAAAAACACTGCATAATAGTGTGGAAAGACAACAATACCCCTTATCCATTCCCACTCATACCTCAGCCCCGTCTCCCCATTAGGGATGAAAGCGGGAATGGAAAAATCCCGTACCGACCGCGACCGTATACCGTGTAAACCGATCGAATACCGTTTAGACAGGAAAAACGGGAAAACGGGAAAAAAAGGGAAAATACGGCGGGAACGGGAACGAAAACGGTTAGGCCTATTTCCCGACCGAATTCGCGGTTCCCGTATATTACCGGGAATGTTCCCACGGGAGGTTCCCGTATTCAGCTCGACTCTCTTTCCCCTCTGGCGGCCCAGCCCACTTACCGGCCCGCACCGCACTCCATCCCTCTCTCTCTGCTCCCCAATCCTTGCGCCGCCGCCCGTGTCCCGCCCCCCACCCCAACCCCTGTGCCGCCGCCCGTGTCCCGCCCCCCACCCCAACCCCTACGCCGCCGCCGCCCGTAGGCTCTGGGGACCGGCACGGCGCTGCCCGATAGCAATTCAGGGCTGTCACTTGCGGCGGCGACGACGCCACCAAGGTCCCGCTCCGCACCCCTTCGCTCCCGCCGCCGCGTCCTCCGCGGTGGTACTGACCAGTGCTCGCGTGCGCAGCTGCAGGAGCTCGACGAGATGAAGCGCCGCCTCAAGGAGATGGAGGAGGAGGTCGCCGCGCTCCGCGAGATGCAGGCCAAGGTCGCCAAGGAGATGCAAGGTACGGAGCCCCTTCCTCCCCGTGCGCGCTACTTTTCCCCTAGAAGTGGCAAGATCCGCATCTGAAGTAGGGTTGTTGCGCCAAAAATTTGCGTTACCTTGCATATGCTTGTTTGTAGTTGCGAATTAGCCTGTTTAATTGGAACTTGGAAGCGTATGATGCGCTGTGCTGCTTGTTTTCGTTGATATGCGGACATTCATGGATCTCAACAAACCAAAACTCCAAGAACCCAAGATCAAACCAGGCAACCATTCTGGGGGCGTTTGTGTTGGTAAACCAGCACCCCATGTCGAGATACAAATCGGCATGGATGGTAATAACCCTATTTCTTCACCAACTGGAAACATCTTAACGAGAGGCTTGCATACCATGGTTGGGTACTGGGCAAACAACAAGGTGGATTCATCAGATTGTGTCAGGAATGGATGGCTGGACACTGGTGATACTGGGTGGGTAGATAGCGCCGGTAATATATGGCTCATGGGGCGGCAAAAGGGTCGCATCAAAACAGGAGGTGAAAATGTTTTCCCAGAAGAGGTACTTTTCCATAACTAGTTGAAATTCGACATTTTCTTCAATCTGTAACTGTAACATCTGATTTGACAATATATCACCTGAAATTGCTCAGGTTGAATTGGTACTGTCCCAGCACCCTGGAGTAGCTAGAGTTGTGGTAGTTGGTATACCAGATATCCGTCTTGGAGAGAAAGTTATTGCTTGTGTTAGCATCAGAGATGGCTGGAAGTGGGTTGGTGCAAGAGCTGAGCACCAAGGCGAAAGCAAAGAAGTCTCTCCTCAGATCCTTCTTGACCACTGCGGGATGAAAAAACTGAGCAGGTGATCTTCATTTTGAAGCCAAAAGCGCAACCATTTGAGAAGATTTTTCCAAACAATTTTCGAGAACAAAACTTGCCAATGAAGCTAGCATCAGTTTATCACTGTTCTCAATTTTTTGTGCAACGGATTTAAGGTACCAAGGTCGTAATTTAAGTGGTTACGTATATTGATATTCCCGTTTTATGTTACCGCTTCCCGATCGTAATCGACACGTTCCCGTTCGAATTATTCCATTCCCGATATCCCGTATTACCGGTTTCATTTTCCCGTCCGGCCTTCCCGTTCCCGTTTCCGTTCCCGGCAAAAAAATACGGGAGCGGGAACGGTTAAGACCTTTTCCCGACCGTTCCCGATCGTTTTCATCCCTACTCCCCATCCACGACCTTCTCTCCCTCGCGATACTGCAAGCGGCGGCGGCGGCGGCAGGAGCGCGACCCGGCGAGGCCCCTGCGCGGGCGCGGCGCGCGTCCCGGCCACAGCCAGGCCCCTGTGTGGGCACGCGGCCCGACCCGGCCGGGCCCCCATGCGGGTGTGCGGCGTGGGTCCCGGCCACCTCCCACGCGTGCGTGCTCGGCGCGGCCTCGGCGGCGGGGGCTGCGGAGCGTTCGGCTATGACAGCGGCCCGTGGCGCGCTGTCGACGACCATGGGCTGGATCGTTGGCTCCAACTAGAGGGTCGCTGCTGTTCCTGTACTTTCATCGAAGAGATCTAGCGAGCTGGTGAGCCGATGTCTAGGGGTTTTTTGGTAGATCTCAATCTTGCTCTTGTTCTTGGAGGTGAGGGGATCGGTTCTTGCGATCGAATTGGTGAACTCGCATTTGTCTCAAACTAGCCCAACTGATGCCAACTCGGTGGATTATTTGGCTTCGCGGCGACAATTTAAGTTGAATTACGCGTTATCTGTTGATTCGAGTTCGTGTTGTTGTGGAAGCAGAGATCACCATTGATAGCTAACAATGCCCCTGGTTAACATTTTACATCGAAATCATATTAACAATAACAAGCAAGCAGATCATTTGACGTTTGAAGGAATCTTCTTGAGCAAATCATTTGACGGTTGATGGATGGGGTCCATGATGGATCTTATACATGTGCTCTGGATTTTTAATACATGCAAGTTATATCATGACGCGATCTATATGTTTGTGAGAATTTTTACTATTCCTCAGTTTAATTTTGTTTAGTTGACAAAATTATTCTTAGATGTGTCCATATGTTTAATGCCAAAATGGGGGTATAATCATAAAGTATTTCCAAAAGTAGGGGCAAAATCACAAAGATTCGCAAGAGTAAACTCATCTTTTACCAGCTCATTTCACACCGTTAAGTGCTGTTGACAGAGTTGGGGTAAACTCTCTCTTCATTTTTAAAAATCAGGGCAAAATCACAAAGATGGGAAAAACGAGGGTACAATTACAATTAGGGAACAAAATAGAGGTAAGAATACAATTATCCCCAAACCACTACTCATTGTCATTCCTGGCACAATCAGCACCTCAGGGAGTATCTGTAGCAGTCCCTCAATATATACCCCTATAATATTGGAAGGAGTATTAGAGGAGATATTTCTGCAGTTCTACTATAAACTTCCCCTAATTTGCATGGAGCGTACCTTATCTCCTTCCCCCTCTACCCCTCTCTCTCTCCTCTCTTCTTCCCTGTAGCCCGCACTTTGGACATGTGCTCCCGGCGGTGGCCAGACCCGAGGTCGGAGGCGTGTTTATATGGATTTTACCCCTAAATCAAGTTTTTTTGTTATTGTTGAACTTGGCCGTTCTTATGTCTAAAACTCTAAATCCTACCTCCACCCTGACATTTATGCACCAAGATGTTTGACTTTGATGCTGAAAGAGTTGGATGATAGCAACGACGCTGATGCATATTCTCATGGTACAAGAGCAAAGGCAAAAGATCTTACTGACCATGAAAGACCAAATACGAGAGAAGTAAGGGCATAAGCAGCGGTTGCATCGGTTGATCCGTAAAAGGTGGACCACGTAATTAAAAATAGAAATCGACTCATGGGTCAAACAGTATTACAGGACCAACATAAAAATAAAATAAAAATTGTGAAGGAAGAAGCAAGCTGCAAGTACTGCGATTATTGTACGTGTGTGGAAGAAGCAGCATCACGTGAAGACCAATCCATTTTCCTATTCGCTATGAGTCGGCCTCCACTTGGGAGTCGAATCTTCTCTCTCCTCAATATGGTTCGACTCCTCCAGTGATGAAGATTCGTTTTACCCCTGCCACGTTGGTGTATGCATCGATCACTGGAGATGGCCTAATGGAGGAAGATTGAAAAATAGCAGCACTGCCACAAGGGAGGAGCCAAGAATTGTGGCCACGAAATGATTGAAATATACTTTGAGACCCAAACTATTTATTTATTTGTAGGTTTCGCAAAACAAAATATAGACGACTTTGAGATAAACATGTACATCCTTTCAATAATCAAAGAAGCAACAGTGTCATTTAAAACGGCCCGATCATGTACATATACGCTACTATAGCAGAGGCTATCACCGCTGGTTCTAAACCTGTATCACCGCTGGTTTTGGACTAAGTTGGATTAGGATCGATAGTGATAAAAAACGCCTCACCGTCGGGTTCACGCCCAACGGTGATACCCGTTCAAAAAATAATAAAAAAATACGACGGCTGTCGCTAGCCCCACGCGCCGCCGCACACACCTGCTCCTGCTCGTCGGCCCCCCGCGCCAGCCGTGGCCGCAGCTCCCGCTCGCCGACGCGGACGACGGCCCTGCACGCCAGCTGCGGCAGCTCCTCCCGCTCGCCGGCGCGGCCACCGGCCCCGCGCGCCAGCCGCGGCAGCTGCTCCCGCTGGCCGACGCGGCCGCCAGCCCCGCGCGCCAGCCGCTGCCACAGGGGACCGGCGAGGAGCGCAGGGGGCGAGGAGCGCAGGAGGCACGGCGAGGAGCGCAGGGGGCGCCGCGGTTGGCTCCCGTGCTGCCTCGCTCGACGCGCCGCCACCACCCTGCTCGCCACGCCCCGCGTTCGCCTCCTCGTCGTGCCGTTGCGGCCCGCGCGTGCTGCTCCACGCGGCGCCCCGCTCCTCACCGTGCCGTTGCGGACCGCGCGTGCGCGCCCAGGCGTTGCTCCGCGAAGCGCCGCCGCGGCCCCACACGTGTTGCTCCACCTAGCGCCGCAGAGGGAGCAAGCGGGGGGAGTAGGCAGCAGCGCGGGTACAAGAGGGAGAGGAGGGTGCAGCAGGGATGAGGAAGAGAAGGGGATGAGGAAGGACGCGGGAGGAGAGGTGTGGAAGAGATAAGGATCGAAGGGATGAGAAGTAACGGAGGGGACAGAAGAACTGATACAATTGATTCAGTGAAATATCTAGTGGGTGCGGGTATCACCGCCGGTTCCTAATACAACCCGACGGTGATTGAAAACTATCACCGCCGGGTTGTGTTGATGCCTTTCAAATTTATCACCATCGGTTCGTAATACGACCCGGTGGTGATACTCACTATCACCGCCGGGTCCATTTGGAACCGGCGGTGATATTCTATCACCGTCAGGTTATACTAAACCGGCGGTGATAGAGTGTTTGGAATGAGTTTTTCTGTAGTAGTGATACATACTAGTACTATACTTGTCATTTACGCATCCAATATTTCGAGCTCACCATTGCCGTATTCCATGCCTTCCAGATGGACGAGGCTTTCATGGAACATCACGAAGCGTAGGAAATCTTTTGCACTAGGCAAATCCTCGCTATGGTTACGTTGCGGACTTGTCGTAGCTTCATCAGCATCGACCACAGAAACCAGCGTCTCAAGCGTAGCATGATCCGATCGGAGGAGTCACCGTCGCCGGCGAGGTAGCAGAGCGGCACGACGAACCACGTCGTCATCAGAGGCACTCTACGGAAGGATTCACCGGCGAGGGAGAAGGAGAGGACGGCGCTGTCACTCTCGGAGAAGCGTGACACGCCGCGGAGCGCCCAGTGGAGGCAGCCATTCGCGAAGACAGGGTCCATGTTTTGGACGAGGAAGGAGTCGGGCATGCTGGAGCTTTCCTCGCCCGCCGGCGCCCTCCAGCTGGCGGGGTTGCCGATGGTGATCACCTCGCATCGTATCGCCCATTCTAGTTCAATGGGCGCGGCGATCACGGCCACCTTGTGCACGCCGGCGCGCTCGTCGAAGCCGATCTCCGCGCAGCTCTTGAAGTAGGGGTACCCCGTTAGGCACGGCGGCAGGCGGAGGCGGCCGCCGGTGGAAGGGTTGCACACGGAGTAGGTGCGCGTGCACCGCTGGCCCAGGAGGACGAGGCCGCGGCAGGGCTTGGGGCCGATGACCCTCGGGCACTCGCGGCAGCGCACGTCGTGGTCCTCGAACAGGTTCCAGCGGTGCGGCGGCGCCGTCGGTGCGAAGGCGAACTTGGTGGGCCGCTTCGCCGCCGCCAGCGCGTGGTGGCTGTCGACGAAGGCGGGCGAGGAGATGAGGCGGTCCCAGGAGCGGCAGACGAGCGGAACCTCGCGAGCGACTTGGACGGCAGGCGCAGCAGCACCTCGCCGACGACGTCGTCCGGCAAGAAGCGCGGGGCCGACGACGACGTCGATACTGCTGAAGCGAGCCTCTTTTTGGCCATGGCCTGCTGCACGTCGCTGCTTCGTCGTTTTGCCATTGCTGCTGCTGCTCCCTTCTCCAGATAGGCTACAGCCTACAGATTGATGGGAGTCAAGCATCCTCGCCCTTTTTATGGCATCGTCAAGCATCTGGGAACCGAGTACCAAGCCCTGCTCGGATACGGTTCGCCGACACCGAGATTCCGATCCCGTCACCGAGTCGGACTTGGGTTGAACAAGCGCTACTGTCAAACATAGATTCCGATCACCGTGGCTAGAATAGAATGTTCTCATGTACGTATATAGAATCTCACGTATTGGGTTGTAACCATGATTAGTTATTTCTATGTTTGCATTTGCCTCTCTCATGTATATAGGATCTCACGGAGATCCGCGCGACGCATCCTGGATAACTCTGGATAGGATAACTCTAGATTTGTGCACACGTTTCTTGTGAATTTGTTTGTACAAGTACAATACAAACCATGCCATTTTGACGGGTTTGGGCAGTGCTTTGTCCTTAGCTAGTAGCAACTATATATGAAGTATGAACAAGTAACCATGCAGTGAGCAGTGTGCATTAGTCTCTACCGAACGTCTACTTCTTTCAGTAATGGTGCACCTAAGGTTTTAGCTTATGCCTAAATTATTTGTTTGCCATCTGAATCATATGCATATGTAGTAACATGATAGGGGAAAAATGTGTTCTGAATATCCTTTATCCCTATCAAAACTAGTTATTTATCTATCACCATGTCATCAGGTAGTTAGTTCAGACATCACCTTTATTTAGTTGTTCTGATAGATATTGGAGTTGAGATATACGGAGTAGAGATAATTTTCTGTTGAGCATAGATATAGAGATAGTTTATTCACTAAGTCCTTACCTACATCCACTACGGGATTCCAGTAGTTTGCCGTATGCCAGGGGCACACAGCAAAGCCCCCCTCGCACACGACAAAGGCTTTGCCGTGCGTGGCCGACGGCAGCCAGCCCCGACGGCAAAGCCGACTTTGCCGTGAGCCTTTTACCGGGCACACGGCAAACACCTTTGCCGTGTGTTTTATGCGGCGCACGGCAAAAAAAAAACAACAGACGACGCCAGACGGCGCTAGCACGCTAACGGAGGGCTTTGCCGTGTGTCGTGGATCTGGCACACGGCAAAGATCCAAACTTTGCCGTGCTATGAAGATGGCACATGGCAAAGAATGGTCTCTTTGCCGTGTGCCTTACCCCAGGCACACGTCAAACATTGAATCTTTGCCGTGTGCTGAGGTTGCAGGCACACGGTAAAGAATGGTTACTTTGCCGTGTGCCCAGTGTAGCACACGACAAACACATTGTCTAGAATGGCAGAAATGATCACTTTGCCGTGTGCCATGGTCATTGCACACGATAAAGTGGCCGAAAATTTTCTGTTTTTTTTGTTTTTCCGCGTATAATGATCCCCACTCAAACAAACATAACAGATATCATTAATATGTGACAACAAGCATCGCAGACACTAGATATACATAAAACCACAAGTTTCACAAGTCACAACAAGCATTCCATCGTCCACAAGTCACAACAAGCATTCCATCGTGCACAAGTTCATAATAAGTTCAAAACAAGAAACACGTCACTGAGGTGGGTTGAACGGTGGTTAGCCGGGCGGAGGTGGGAACAACTGTTGTGCCGGGAATGTCGGTGAGAAGCCCTGGGACGCCTCTGGCGTATTCGATGCCGCGGTTGATTGATTCTGCAGAAAGGAGAATATATTACAGGTGAGATAAGAATCAAGTTCTTTAACTTATAATCTAAAACCTTCAAAATTTCATCAAAGTCTCTAAGTGACTGTAAGTTTCTTTGTTCTCTAAATCTCTAATACTTGAAATGAATCTAGAAGGTTGTCAAGTGCATCACATCAGGAGTTCCAGGAGCCGGAGGCAGAGGTAACATCATCGGTGGCGCTGGAGGTTGACCCATCTGAACAGAAAGGCCTCGAATGTAAACTAAACAGGTTGCTCATCTCGGCCTGCTGCCTGGTCTCCCACTCCTCTCGTTGCCTCCTCTCTTCGGCCAGCTTCGCCTCGTATGCCGCGGCTTGCGCCGCCAGCTGGGCCTACAATTTTTCATCCCAATGTTACAGTGAAAATCAAATATATGTACAAATTGAATGAATAATGAATAAATCAGAAATAACTTGAAGTTCCTGCACTTGTTGCTGTGCCGCGGATAGCCGTGGGCGTATGGCCAGGCTACTGCTCATGCTCCTTGCTCGAACCTGCTTGAGAGTGTGAGTACTGGCCGTGTCTAGAGTGCCGTCGCCTATATAGTACCGGCCATGCTTCTTGCCTCCTCCAACCCTCATGATGATCTCGCCATCAAGAGGGTGGGCGCTCGGATCCCACTCTGGCCCATGGACCTACCTTCCCGCCTCTGTGTACGTATTGATGCGGGTGTAGATGGAGGGGTTGCTGTACGCCGAGGGCGGGTCGTCCGGGTTGTAGGTGACCTCAGACGCCTTACCCTTGTGGGCCAAAGCCCATCCCACAAACTCGGGGCATTCGGCGCCTCCATGTGCTTGGGACTGCCAAAAAATAGCAAGTTAATTACAAATTATGCTGAAATAAATGTTAGAATAAAGAAATGATCCGCATACCCATCTAGCCCTGTACTCCTGTTGCTAAGGCTGCCTTGATGGTGTGCTGGACCTTGCATCAGCAAACGCCGCTCTTGGCCAGCATTGTGCTTCTCCTCCCACTCGGGTATGAACCACTTGTCCACTATGTGTTCCCAGCACTGGAAATCATTACGACATCACCACGCAAGCACCTACACATGATCTAGTGACTGAGATGTAAGAAGATCAAATTAAGCGATGTATTTAATCTGAGAATAAATCTAATTTACCTGCAAGTATTGCTCCCGGGTCAGCTTCAAATCTCATGCCTCTTTCTTTTTTATCTTCTATAGAAGGAACATAGCGTCGTAGTTTACCACACACTGGACTTGCGCCTCATAATGCATGTCCTTCACTAGCTTAACACATCGTGCTCGGGCTCACACCTGTAGAAATCCTGCATATAAACATGAAGTATCCAGTCATTATTAGAAATATGTCCGATGAATGCGAGGAAGACTTACCCACAACTCTGTCACCACCCGCTCCACCTTGTTGGCGAAGCACC
This sequence comes from Panicum miliaceum, assembly GCA_032594955.1. Classification (NCBI taxonomy): domain Eukaryota; kingdom Viridiplantae; phylum Streptophyta; class Magnoliopsida; order Poales; family Poaceae; genus Panicum; species Panicum miliaceum. The sequence goes on from CM064060.1 coordinate 32,239,908, forward strand.
TGTCTCCTCGATCGAGTTGATCGGGGGTGGTGCGGTAGTGCTCCCATGTCCAGGCCGGCTCGTACCTTCCACCAATGTGGACCTAGCCTGGAAAGTGCTCCCTGCACAAAAGACCCAGGATACCGTTCACCTTGCGTTTGTGAACACCTGGGGTGACTACTTTCCAACTCCTGCCAAAAGTGATTAAGATAAAATATTAGTTTCTATTGTGATCTTTAAGTTATGAAATGAAAAAGTAGTGATAACATATAAAATTACTTACATTGGCGCACAGGGTCGAATCACCGGGCGTCCGGCAAAAGGTATCGGCCTGTCCGGGAGTCGCGAGGGACCTCGCAACCGGATAGCGGCCGGCGTACCCCCTGTCGTGTCCTCCTCCCTACTCCTCCTCCTCCTCCTCCTCCTCCGACTCCTCCGACTCCTGAGGCGAAGGCGGCTGTATAGACCGAGTCGGTTGACCCTTGCGACCCTTCTCTCCATGCTTGGGGCCACCCTTCCCTCGACCCTTGCCTCGGGTACCCCTAGCGGTGGACCCCCCTAGCTTCATCGGAACTTGTCATCATTCTTGTGAAAGTAGACGCGCATTTTTGCGCTAATCCGCTGCCCACCATCTTTTTTCTATCACCCGCAATTAAAAACTGTAAACCAATCAGCACGTATAAATTAAACATAATTAGAAACAAAAGCAAAATAAACGGATAGTACATGTATTAGAAATAATCCTCTTGATCGGGATTAGCTGGATCATAAGTCTCATCATCACTATTACGCATGTCTAGATCAAAATCAGGCATGTGCTTCGATGGAGGACTCTCGTCTTCATCAAGCCCTAATTGTAATTTTTCAAGGAATAGTACGTCCTTCACATTATGAACCTCATCTCCAACGTCCTCATCATCAACCATGCCGTCACCGTCTACTTCCATTTCAATGGCTCCGGTTAAGTCTATCTCAAAACACCCTTGTAGCCCATCTTCTTGAAAAAACTCTCCGTCATATGTGACTGGGTCTATATTGTAATCTTCATTATTTTGGAGAGGTAGTTTACCATGTGGCGATACCTTGTACACAACGTCCCAACCCTTAATACGATCGTCGGTTTTGCACGGGTATGAGAGATAATAAACTTGTGTGGCTTGTTGAGCCCACAATATAGACATCGTCTCCTGAATAGACGGATGACTGATGAATTTCGACTAGTCCAAGATTAGGGGTTCATCGCAGGGGAGATAATAAACTCTGTTGTTTCCTCCGACGAAGCTTCTGTCGAAGGGGAGGATGAGGAGGCGAAGCGTCAATGACTCCAACGCAACTAGAACCGCCAAACATGACGCACCAACGAGGCCGCCATCAACCACGCCGAAGAAGACCTCCGCAACGCCGAAGGGCGAAACGCGCGAGTTCCTCCCCGACGTACGCCGGCGACCTCGCGGAACCTCGACGACGAATTCGTCCTCGAATGCGATGGCCAGAACGTCTTCACCACCCCATCTGCCAACCTAGCCGCCGCATTCGAGGTAATGAGACTCTACCTCACTCACCCGAGCTCGAACGAGCTCAGACTCGTTTGCATGTTGCTGCTGCTCAGGTCCAGCGCTTGAGGAAGGATTACTCGGCTCTACGAGCCTAGTCTAGAAGTTCTCACCACTCTACAGCCTATCACAACGACGGCAACGAGGTCAATGAGCCGGACCTCCGCTCCAACCTCCGCAACCGCGATGTTTGACCCGTCATCAACGATCGACACCGCGAGCGCGATGAGGCCGAGCTCTAGCGTCACCGCTAGTACGACGATGAGTATGGCCCACCCGGTGCTAACTGGGGACGCTGGGCTCGCCACAGCAATGCCGACCAGCGTCAACATCGACCCCAGCAGGCTCTGATCAACGTCGATGATGATGCCACGAGGGATCTTGACGGCTTCTCTGCCTTCTCCAACCGACTCCATGGAGTCTTGTGGCCATCTACGTTCAAGCTAGTCGGCATCGACAAGTTTGACGGCGACTCCGACCCCCAGACGTGGCTGCGCACCTACAACATCGCCGTCCGGGCGGCGAGCGGCAACAATGACATCGTGGCGGCTTACTTCCCGGTCATGATGAGTCGCTAGGCTCTCAACTGGCATGAGGGACTTCGCCCTGGCTCCATCAATAGCTGGTAGGACCACTGCACCGCCTTCGTCAACCACTTCCAGGCTTCATGCCCGAGTCCCAAAACCAGATGGGATCTGGGCAGTGTCACTCAGCAACCCAGTGAATCCCTGCGCGACTACAATAAGAGGTACTTCACCAACCGTTACATGATTATGGATGTTGATGACCGGGACGTCATCCACTACTTCCACCAAGGGCTGCACAACATCGAGCTCTGGCGCAAGATGTTCAAGAGCAACCCCAAGACTTTTTTCGAGATGATTGTCTTCGTCAACAAGCACGCCGACATGGAGGATGCTGAGAAGGCGCAGCGTCACCACAAGGATCGGCAGCACTCCGACGACCGACCCAAGTAGCGACACGACGATCGCCAATGACCCGACGGTCGACTGCCTCGCCACAACTCCGGCAAGCACAATGACCGACCCAAGTCGTCCAAGCAGTAGGAGCGCAAGCGTGGCCCTGACAACACCATCGCAGTCGCGGATCGACCCCGACAGCGCACCTCCCTCAACCAGGAGGAGTTGGATCGACTCCTCAATGGCAGGTGCCCCTGGCACAAGGATTCCAACCACACGGCGGGGGAGTGTCATGCACTCCACAATAGCGTAGCTCATGATGACCCTAAGCGTCCTTGCTACAACGATCGCGACAAGCCAAGCAGCTCCAAAACCTCCAGGGGTCGAGGACGCCGGAACGACTCGCCCAGACGAGACCGGGATAACCAAGGCGACAAGTCCCCAATAGACTTCCAGGAGGCGGACCAGGCAGTCAACTTCATCTATGGTGCCTCCAGGGCCCCAAGGTGTCGAAGTCGCCTCAAGCTTGATCAACGTGAGGTCAACTCCGTGTTCCAGCACCCGATCGAACCCCTATGCTGGTCCGAGGTTGCAATCACCTTCGATCGACGCGACCATTGGATACATCTACCCAGCCCTGGCTCCTATCAACTCATGGTCAGCCCGGTGGTTAGCCAGGTGCGCCTCTCCATGGTGCTCGTCGATGGGGGCAGCGGCCTCAACATAATCTTCTCCAAGACGTTGGAGAGCATGGGGTATGACATGACCTCCTTGGTTCCGACCCTGAAGGCCTTCTACGTCATCATTTCCGGCTCAGGCTCAACTCCGGTCGGCCAGGTTATTCTCCCAGTCACTTTTGGCACCTGGGAGAACAACAGGACAGAGCACATCCACTTCGAGGTGGCTTCCTTCGAGACATCCTACCATGCCATCCTAGGGAGGCCTGCCCTCGCCAGGTTCATGGCCATCCCACACCACACGTATCTTGTCCTCAAGATTCCTGCTCCCAACGGTGTGCTCACCATCTACGACGACCTGCAAACTTCCCACTCCTTTGAGACCGAGAACATCAATATCTCGAAAGCACTTGAGAGGACCAAGAACACCATCTTGATTGCCGAGTTGGCAAAAGCGATGCCCCCAGAGGACATCCCCATCCCGACAAATGACTCGGCAACTGAGTCATAGCTGCAGCCCGGCTGCGCTACAGAGACCATCCTCCTCAGGGAGAACGACCCGAACAAGACCGCCCTCATCGGGGCGGACCTCGACAAAGCATAGGAAGACACACTCACCTCCTTCCTTCGCGCCAATTGGGACATCTTTGCATGGAAGTCCTTTGACATGCCAGGCGTTCCGAGGGAGGAGGCTGAGCACTCCTTAGATCTCGATGAAAAGGCACGACCCGTCAAGCAGCGACTCCAGCGCTTCGCTCAAGATCGGAAGGAGGCCATTAGGGTAGAAGTTACTCGGCTCCTAGCCGCAGGATTCATTCCTGAAGTCACACACCCCGAATGGCTGGCAAACCTAGTCCTTGTAAAAAAGCAAAATGGTGAATGGAGAATGTATGTTGACTATACGGATCTCAACAAGCATTGCCCTAAAGACCCCTTTTCTCCACCTCGCATCGACCAGGTCGTTGACTCTACGGCCGGGTGCGTCCTCCTCTCTTTTCTCGACTGCTACTCTGGGTACCACTAGATCGCCCTCAAGGAGTCGGATCAAGAGAAGACCTCGTTCATCACGCCCTTCGGGGCATACTGCTACAACATCATGATGTTTGGCCTCAAAAATGAGGGTGCTACATATCAGAAAGCCATCCAGAGATGTCTCGAGGGGCAAATCGGCCGCAATGTCGAAGCATATGTCAATAATGATGCAGTGGTTAAAACTAGGTCCTATGGTCAATTCATAGCAGATCTAGTCGAAACATTTGGAAATCTTAGTAAATTCAAATGGAAGCTGAACCCACGCAAGTGTGTCTTCGGTGTCCCCTCGGGAAAGTTACTTGGCTTCATAGTCAGTAACCGAGGCATCGAGGCCAACCCCACCAAGGTCAACGCCATCAGGAGAATGAAGCCCCCTCGGTGCAAGAAAGACGTGATGAAGTTGACCGGGTGCATGGCGGCCCTGAGCCGATTCATCAGTCAACTCGGCGACAAGGGACTCCCCTTCTTCAAGCTGCTTCGCAAAGCCGACAAGTTCGTATGGAATGATGTCGCCACTAGAGCCTTCCAGGAGCTCAAGGAATTCCTTACTAACCCACCAGTCCTTACGGCTCCAGAGCCCGATGAGGAGCTTCTCCTCTACATAGCCGCAACTACTCATGTGTTTAGTACCATCCTGGTCGTTGAGCGAGACAAGCCAGGACACGTCTACAAGGTGCAGCGACCCGTTTACTTCGTCAGCGAGGTACTCGGCGAATCAAGGTGCGCTACCCTCAAGTCCAGAAGCTCCTGTATGCAGTCCTCATCACGTCCAAGAAGTTGCGGCATTACTTACAAGCACATAGTGTCAGAGTCGTTTCCTCGTTCCCACTCGGCGACATCCTCCACAACTGCGACGCCAACGACCGGGTCGTCAAGTGGTCCGTCGAGCTAGGCGTGCTCAGCCTACAGTTCTCCCCTCGGTCCACGATCAAGTCTCAAGCTCTGGCTGACTTTGTGGCTCAGTGGATAGAGATACAAGACCCACCACCCAAGGAATGACCCGAGCATTGGAAGATGTACTTTGATGGCGCCCTCAACCTCCACGGAGCCGGCGCTGGAGTTCTACTCATCTCCCTAAAAGGCGAGCAACTCAAGTACGTCCTCCAATTACTTTTCAAGGCAACTAACAATGCTGCTGAGTATGAAGCCCTTATCCACGATCTTTGGATCGCTGCTTCGCTCGGCATCAAGCGCCTCCTTGCCTACGGAGACTCTAAAGTTGTCATCCAGCAAGTCAACAAAGACTTGGACTGCACAAAGGAGAAGATGGACGCCTACTGCAAGGAGATACGAAAATTGGAAGCCAGCTTCTACGGGTTGGAGTTCCACCACGTCATCAGAGACTACAACATCGCAGCCGATGTCCTCTCCAAGCTTGGCTCCAGTCGTGCCCTTGTTCCGGCCAGAGTTTTCATCCAAGCCCTGAGACGACCCATGGTCAAGGTTGAGGAACTACCTCCCACAAAGCCAGACTTAGTACCTGCTCAGGGCCGAGAAGTGTTAGTGGTCGACTTCGACTGGCGCTCTCCCATCATCGACTTCCTCATCAACAACAAGTCCTCACCCAACAGAAAAGAACACGAGAAGCTCTCGCGATGAGCTGCTAGCTACGTGGTCATCGGCACCGACTTGTTCAAGCACTCGACCTCTTCAGGGATGCTGTCCAAGTGTATCGCTCAGAGCGAAGGAGTGGCTCTACTTCATGAAATCCACTCGGCCATCTGCGGCAACCACGCAGGCGCCTCAACCATAGTGGGCAAGGCATTCAGATCTGGTTTCTACTGGCCAACCGCACTCGCTGATGCCCACGACATCATGAAAAAGTGCCCAGAGCGCCAATTCTTCGCCAAACAGCAGCACATTCCGGCTCAGGCTCTGCGAACGATTCCTCCCTCCTGGCCCTTCGCCTGCTGGGGCCTCGACTCGGACGGATCTCTCAAGAAGGCGAGATTAGGCTATAACCACATATTTGTGGCCACCGACAAGTTCACCAAGTGGATTGAAGTCAAACTAGTCGTGGCGACCACAACACTCAAGGCGGTTGAATTCATCTAGGAAATCTCCCATAGGTTCGGTGTGCCCAACAGGATCATCACTGACCTGGGTACATCGTTCACGGGGAGCGCTTTCTGGGACCACTGCCTGGAGAACTGCATCGACGTCTACTATGCCTCCATGGCTCACCCAAGGTGCAACGGCCAGGTCGAACGCGCCAACGTTATGATACTCCAGGGGCTCAAGGCGCGTATCTTCGACCCACTCGAGAAGTTTGGTTCCAAGTGGATCCAGGAACTACCACAAGTAGTCTGGGGCCTACGCACCCAGAAGAGCCGGGCCACTGGCTACTCTCCCTTTTTCCTTGTCTATGCTCGGAGGTCGTCCTCCCGAGTGACATAACCTTTGGTGCCCGCGCATCCAAAACTACGAGGAAGGCGAGGCAGAAATGACTCGGCGTCATGACATCGACCTAGTCGAAGAGCATCGTGTCACAGCTGCCCTCCAATGCACACATTATGAACAACAGCTCAGGCGCTACCATGACTGAAATGTGCAGAAGAGAGACTTCAACATAGGTGACATGGTTTTGCGGCGCGTCCAGTCTACCACTGGCGCATACAAGCTATCTTCCCCATGGGAAGGACCCTTCATCGTCAGCGCAGTCATCGCCCCTGGCACCTATTGCCTGTAGAGAGAAGATGGCTCGGACGTGGGCAACCCATGGAACATCGAACACCTCCAGCACTTCTACCATTGAGAGGAGCTTGCAGCTATGTACCCCAACCTTTCTGAATAATAATAAAAGCATTTTCATCGCTTTTTTTGTTTTTCTATACACTACTTGTTCGCAGCTGTAAAATGACCTGGTATAGCTCCTTCCGACTCGTCCAGCACGCTCGGGGGCTGCGACTCGGCCACGCCAACTCGCACCAACATCGTTCGCGTCAAAAACTAACCTAGCTGGGTGGTGACCTGAACATAAATAGGTGCGTCCTGGAACCACTCTACGCCACCTACGCCTGTAACGTGTCTGATGACCAGCCCTCTACACAATGGGCAAGGGCACACCGCAAAGTCAGCATCCTAACCACTCGGCCAAGTGTTGACGTTTCCTAGCGTCACGAAATAAATCCGCAAACGCACGGATACCGTTGTAGCTTTCACCCAGGAGTATTCCAAGGGTATCGTATCCACTGAGGAACGTGTGTATATTCTCTAAGGTTTAGGTTCGTCTAAGGACACTACACGAGCTAGAGGCAAGGAATAGAGAGGATTCCTAAGACTAAGGATCAAAGGTAAGATAGAACTATCCTAATTGAAACCTTCAGGCTACTAGCCTCCCACAGAACAAGACTAGTGAGTTCTAGTAATACGACACTGGGATATACCCGAATGGGGAGGGTTACGCTGGATAGACAGAGCTTATCACCACCTGCTACCTACCTCATCTAACCATGGGATATACCACAACCAACAGGTAAGTCTAGTCTAGACACCACGTCTACACTATCGTTACTAACTTTAGTCTTAGCTACAAACTAGAGCTACCCACTAAATTGGTGAACTATTGATCCGACAAACAACTAGGGGAAACTAGCTCTACACTTAACTAAGAAACTAAAGCATAGAAGAAGTGATGAACACTTACTATGATTGATAAGCATCCGTCGAGGTACAAGCTGGAGAAGAGCACCGGTGGGCACACTGGCTCCTCCCCAACTCCCCCTCACTCTCTCCCTAACTCCTAAGCACTACCTATGCAGCACTACACCTCTAAAGAAGAGCTCCAAACTCCAAAAGTGAGAGAGGAGGCGAAGGTGAGTTGTATTCTCTTTAGGAGCCCCTCCCCTCAGATATATGGGGGTGAATGAGGGGTGCTGCGACCGGGAAAACAGGTGAGGGCAGGCGGAACCGATGTTGGGAAGGCTTCAGGAGGCGCCACGTGGAAGCTGGAAGGCGGTGGTGCCAAGATTGGTTCGGCCGAACCACTAGGTCTGTCGAACCAGGATAACCGCCTTTGGCCTCCAGCTTTGGCAGGGACACTGGTAAGTGGGCCCTTAAGGCGGTTCCAGGTGAGTCACGCTGAATTGAGTTGGTTTAGTGCTGTATGTGGGCCCATGAATCCGCGTGCTTGCACCTAATTGGCCGGAGAGGTGTTCCCTTGGATTGAAGTGTGTTGCCTTGCTCTTAAAGTGTGTTTCTTCCTTTGCTTGAGCTCCATACACATATTCACCAACACATATGGAGTTTAATAATTAAACACCTGCTCTTTGTTGGTTGGCGCGCTCCGATCGGTCGACATTTTGTGGCTTGGATCCTGGGGCTTGTTTTACCTGGATTTCTTGCCCAAATCCCTACATTGCAAAATCTCCAAGGGAAATGTGGAAATGATATTATTCAGGTTAGATATGCAGGTTAAATGTGTATGTCATTCCCATTATGGGGCCAAATTGACGCTCAAAATTTATCCGTAGCGAGCGTCAACAGCAAGTCAGAAAACTACTCGGCTACGGAGCTGTTGATGGCGCTTAAGTACCACTTTTAGACCATCAAATCCTGCATAAAACACCGGGAAGACAAGCATCAACACTAGTGGTAGGGGTTATTATTAACAAATTCCATGAGTGCTTGTCAAATTTTGTATGCAGACAAATACAGGGTGAAAATCCAGGAAATGAGCAACCCAGATTCAAGGCGCAATTCCAGAATGTGCCAACCGGCATGGCAAGAGCAAAGAAGTGACGTGGGACAGGGCCCACTCACCTACCACTGCCCCTAGGGCCTACTTACCTGCCAGGTGTCCAAAGGAGAGGGCGTACCGGGCTGAGGCCGGTTCGGCCGACCTAGGTCGGCCGAACCAGGGAAGAACCACCGCCTTACCTCCTTTGATGTGGCGCCTCGCCTTTGGTCCTTGATGTCGATTTGGGCTGGCTTCACTGCGTTGCACGGCCGGAGCACCCCTCACTCACCCCTATAAATATAACCAGGGGTGCTTCTAAAGGATATACACCATCCAAGTGAGTCTTGGCCTTGCCTAGCTTGTGTTAGGGTAGGGAGAGAGTGAGAGGATAGATTGGAGGGGCACCGGGCCTGTCGGCGCTCTTCTCCATCTTGTACCTCTACGGATGCTGCTACATTCTTCTGGTTTAGTAAGTGTTCGTGATTCCTTCTCTTAGTGTTATACTTAATTTGCATGAGTAGTCTTAGTCCTTTGCTAGCATAGTATAGGCTTGGGTGCTCTCATGTATTTGTATAGTATACACTATTAGTTCTAGTAGTTGAGTGAGATCAGTTCTCTTACTCGCGGGTTCGTCGCTCTGTATTTTTACACAGTGCTGTAGTTTGCTACGGGGATCCAAACGTAGTTAGATTGTAGTAGTAATCAATAGCGTAGACGTGGTGTCTGGGCTAGGGGTTATCCTTCGTTTGCCATATATCTCTCGAATTGTTAGAGGTAGGCCATAGGTGGTGACAACCCTATCGGTCCTTTGTAATCCTCCATGTTCGGATATAGCGTAGAGCTATTGGCCGGAGTCTCCTGGCAGACCAGGGGTAAGCCGGTGCCCGAAGCGAGTATTTTGCCCGAGAGATCGAACTTTAACTCACTACTAGTGTTACACTAGGAATCCTCTCTAATTTTGCCACCTATCTTGGTGTGTCCTTGGACCGACTAGAATAGAAGTCAGTACACAAACGTTCCCTTAGATTCGATAACCCTTGGAATACTCTAAGGTGAAAGCTACAACGGTATCCGTGTGCTTGCGGATTTATTCGCACATCGCTAAAATACCCAACAAGGTTTCTGGCGCCGTTGCCGGGGAACGGTTGCTGTTTCTATCTTCGTACCTAGTCATCCTCGTATCTCTTGTTTTTCTTTCCTTCTACCTTTACCCCCGCTACCTATGGAGCAACTATCCTTTCAACAGCTCTCTACCTCAAGGGGGGAGTTCTTAGAGCCACCACCTTCTACACGAATAATCCTTACATCTGGCTGTGAGCTCCTTCCTGACCTCATCGCTTTGGTTCGGAAATGTTCCTTCTCTGGGTTAGAAAGCGAAAACCCGTACTTCCATCTGCGTGATTTTGAATATTTGTGCTCATGCTTTGCCATCACAGGCATGACACAAGATACCCTTAAGTGGAAATTGTTCCCTTACTCTCTTATAGGAGAGGCCGAACAATGGTGCACATATACCGTAGGCAATGTGAATGACAGTTGGGATGAGCTTAGAGACATGTTTTACCTAGAGTTCGTCCCTCTGTCCCGTATCATTGCTTTAGAAAGGGATATCCACTGTTTTCAGTAGAATGAGAGGGAATCTATAGGCGCATCTTGGTTTAGATTTTCATGTTTAGTGGAATCTGGACCTAACTTATCAATACCGGAATCATTGTTGCTTTGCAACTTTTATGAGGGCCTTGATAAGGTCTGCGCCCATTTTCTCCACACCATTTCTGGAGGGTCATTTCTACATATGTCCTCAGCTGAAGGTCGGGAACTCCTAGATCAAATCATGGAGAACACCCCCTTCATAGTCAAGACCAAATCCCTCCGAGAAGAGCATGTTCGAGTAATGAGGACACTCTAGTGGCTGAATCCGATCCTTCATTTTCCACACCCTCAGACTCAGCCATAGAGCCCTTTTCCGAACCAGGGACATTAGAGGAAGAACAAATTCAACCTCCAATGTTCCATTCCAAGTTCGAGGATGATCCATTTATGAATCATAGAAACACCTCGAATGTTTTCGATGCCCGAGTAGGGGAGGAGCCCTCTTCTGTCCAAATCTATCAATTTGAAAATCCCTTGACAGATCCTTCCCCTAGGCCTACGGTACCTCCCTCTCCTCTTGATCCTCCCAACGAAGCAGCACTCAAGGAAGCCATTAATAAGGATTGGTCAGATGGAGTGACACGCTTTTCTGAAACAAATTGGATTCGTTCACCCTCCACGATCATTCCTTTTTCGGTAAGGGGGATCATCGTAGAAGCCCATCTTAACCCCAACATGGAGGTTAATGTTATGCCATGGCGCTTAGCATACAATATTTTGGGAAATGTTTCGCTAAGGCCATCTGACAGGCTACTAAAAAGTTGTCCGTCTTGACATATCCTTAAATGTCGGGAGGTCGCAAGTGTCATCCCGCTCACAATAGACAGAATCGAGGTCATCCTAGACTTCCACATCTTCAATATCCTCGATTCTTATCTTCTCCTAGGCTCCTTGTTGACGGTCCTTAAAGTCAGAAATATCACCGTCAACTTCTATAAAGAACAGTGATAAAACAAACACCAAAGTAGATATAAGACTTTATTCTGACTAGTTCCACAAGTTTTGGTGAATTATGAGTCGCAGGTACCCCCGAGTGAAATACAAGGGAAAACACAAGCGAACATAGAAGAAACACACAGAAGATCCCGTCCTGCGTGTCACTTACAAGAAGGGCTCAGAACAAATCAACCCAAGAAGCAAAGAAGCACACCTCCAACCAATTAGAGGCTTGCACATGGATTCAAGGGCCCACTTGGCAGAACAAATTGACGTAACTCTGCGGGAAACCTTTTGAATGAAGCAAAGGGTCCACCTACCAGCTAGCCAGAGGAAGGAGGGCCTGGGGGAGCACCACCTGGGGTCGGCCAACCCTAGGGTCGCCCGACCCTGGACGGGCACCCGTCCAGGTGCACTTTGGCAAGGAGTAGCCCCTACGCTTCCTCCAGCCTGTGGCTAAGGTTTCCATATAAACCACCTCCGAGAACCGACCTATCCAATCTATAAAAGGAGGTGGGGAGCCCCTTACAACACAAAGGACAACACATTTTGGAGGAGAAGAAGTAGAGGGACTCCACTACTTGTATCACTAGGATAGGGAGTGTGTGAGGAGGAAGTGCAGGAGAAGAGCTGGACTTGTCGGCCTCTCTATTCGGCCTTGTACCTCGACGGATACGATCCATTTGAGTAAGTATCTGGGTTTGTTCTATTAGTAAGCTCTTGGTAAGGTTATTCTTGTTTTGTTATTCGTTTACGAGATCATCGTACGTTCTTGTGGTGGATGCTCTGATAGAGGGCCCCTGATAAAGACGGGTAACCCTGATCGACGCTGGAGTAGTAAAGGACAAGCGTAGACGTGGTGTCTAGGTTCTAGTTTACCTTTGTTTGCTCCGAGCTCATCTGGTATTGTGGGGTAGACGGCAGGTGGTGACAGCCCTGTCCGTCCGCTATGAAGCTGCTTCGTGGTTAGTGCACTCCTCCCCTCCTGGGTTCGGCGTAGAGCTAATAGCCGGAGGATCTTGGCAATCCAAGGTCAAACCGGTGCCCGAGTTAAACGTTTAACAACCCAAGTTTATCCTTCCTTGAATCCTTTCCTTTAGATAAGCCACACTGCCCAGGTCGTTCTATCTCTTCATCTCCAAGGGTAAAGCTAGTTAGAAGATCGTTACACCTCCGTTCCCTGAGAAACTACGATACCCTAAATACTCTCCAGGTGAAGTGCTACAACAGTATCTTCCGTGCGCTTGCGGATTTATCTGTGAACGTTAAGAAATACCAACAAGCATTTCTGGCGCCGTTGCCGGGGAATGGTTGCTGTTTCTATCTTCGAACCTAGTTTTCCCGTGTACCCTTTCTTTTACCTTTCCTCCATTTATCCGTTTCTGTTACCTTCCTCATTCTTTTACCCTTATCTTTTACAATGGAGCTCATTTCTATTCAAAACCTTTCTGCTCCCAAGGGCGAGTTCTTAGAGCCACCCCAGTCATCCAAACCCATCACATCCTCAGGCTTTGAACTTCATCCTGGGTTCATAGCCATGGTTCGGGAACAACTCTTCTCAGGTTATGAAAACAAAAATCCTTATCACCACCTATGAGAGTTCGAGCAGTTGTGCTCGTGCCTAACCATTGCAGGCATGGCATAAGAAATACTGCAGTGGAAATTGTTTCCTTTCTCCCTTCGTGAGAGAGCGAAACAATGGTACGCCCATAATGTAGGCAAGGTAAATGGTGAATGGGACGAACTGCGAGACAGGTTCTGTCTTGCGTTTTTTCCTATTTCTCGCATCGCTTCCCTACGAAAAGAAATCCTCGACTTTCGTCAGGATGAGAAGGAGACCTTAGGTGCAGCCTAGGCCAGAATTTCACAGCTAACTCATACCGGCCCAGACTTGTCTATACCCGACCATGTGTTGCTTCAACACTTTTGGTTAGGTCTTAGCAAGGACTCTGCCCTACAGCTTGACATCTCAGCTGGGGGATCCATTTCACACAAAACCACGGCCGAAGGAGAAGCTCTGTTGGATCGCATCCTAGAAAACACCTCCTTCACCGAGCCTTGCCCAGCCGAGGAGCCGTCAAGAGAAACGGAAGTCTCGTTGGTTGTTTCTTCTCCTGATCAGCCATCCGGTTCTAAACCAACCACCGATTCTTCTCCTCTCGATCCAGGAACACTAGAGGAAGAAGAAATTCAACCTCTAGAGTTCCCGTTTATCATCGAGGATGATCTTCTTCGTGTTTTCGAAAACACCTCGTTATACCCACATGAAAAGAGACCTCCAGTTCCGATAGAACCAACTGATCCTCTCGATAAGGCCTCCCTTAAAGAGAGTGTCAAAGGTCTAACCGCTGTCATGAGCAGCGAATGGGTCCAAGAAGGAGAGCTTTCTCTTGAAGCCATTAAAATCCGAGCTCCCTTCTCAACCGTTCCATGCTTTGTCCAAGGAACTACGGTCTCAGCACTCTACAACCCCATGGTAGGAGCAAACATTGTTTCTGCATCCTTTGCGCTTACTCACTTAAGCGAGTACCCGCTTCTCCCAACCACTAGAACTCTCAAAACTGGATCACGCTTCATCATAGAAGGGGTTGGGGTTGTCCATGACGTACCAGTTTGGTACGATGATACCGAGATCGCCCTAGACTTTCACATTTTTCCCATCCTTGATTTTGATCTCCTCATAGGCTTCCCTTTAGAAAATCTTCTCCAAGAAAAATCATCACAAGGGAGCCCCTATAATTAATTTGGAGAGACAACTTTTGCCCAGAAATTTCAGTGGCAAAGCATCATCCCGACCATGGCCTGCTCGAGGAGGTGAAGTTCGTATCCCCGTTCATTTCACCTAGGTCTGGTTTCCATCCTTGTGAAAAAGAACATCCATCATCACCCTCACTCGAGTTTAAGCCTTGTCCCTCTGGTTCAATCTTTTACGATGAATCTGTTGAGAAGGAGAACTTTTGTGCCATGGACCCTCCTGATACATCAACCCTGGAATCTGATGAAGAGAATTCTGCGAACGAGCATGAAAGTTTCTCTTACGTTTTTACTCAAGAAACATGCTCGCATAAGGAATCTCCAGAGTCCGTCAAGCTTAGTACCACCTGCTTCCACAAAAATCACAATCACCTTCCGGTCTTCTCTAGAAAAATGTTTAGAAGAATGGTTGTAGACGTTTTTGTCTATCATAAGCATTGTAAATTTCGTGGATGCACTGTGACACTAACCTTGCAGCTTGAACAATGATGATAAACAACAAATGCTGGTGAAGCTGGGAACTACATCACCATTGATAGTTGCAGGACGAATCCCCCATGGTCGAGCTTGTGACCATAAACAAAGCACTGCCGGGAGATGGCCTAGACTCTCATTTCCCATTCCAATAAAATTCCTCTTTATTCAATACAAGCAAGAATCTGTTTCTAGGTTAGTATGCACCTTCGGGTATTCTTGGTCGCTAACCATTTCAGGTTGGGATTACAAGAACAAGGGCCGTGCAATGCCTAGAAACATAAGAGCTGCACCAACTAACACTTGGTGATGGAACACACTCTGAAGGAGACACCGACATCGCACACTTGATTTTTGGTGTCGTGTGACACAAAAGTCTAAGTGTGGGGGAGATTGGTGAGCACATCGCAACGAGATCCATCCGTACCAAGGATGGTGTTGGTTTGTCTTGCCCAAAAATAAAATGAAAGAGAGGAAAGAAAAGAAGAAAAAAAATGAGAAGAGGGAAGATAAAAAAAAATTTGAGGAGAGAAAAAAAAAGTGAATAAAAAGAAAGAGTGAGAAAGGGGAAATTAGAAAAAATATATAAAAAAATAGAGATGAAAAAATGATGAGAAGAAAGAGAGAGAGAGAGAGAGAGAGAGAGAGAGAGAGAGAGAGAAGGAAGGAGAAAGGAAGAAGGAAGAAGAGAATAAAAGAGAGCCAGCGAGCTCCACATGGAGTAGAGGCTATACTGTGAGCATGCTCTCAAAAGCTGTAGAGTTGCACCTCAGCCACTCGGCTCCATCCATCCTAGCTCTAACACATGCATGCAAGCCTTGGCTTAGTCTTCTTCTTACCCCAGCCCTGCATAGTTTCCACCTAGCTTTGCTCCCACACGCGCATACGGAGCCTTGGCTTAGCCTTCATCCCACCATGGCTCCGCACAGCTTATCTAGCAGCTCATGCGCACATACAAGCTAGAGGACTGCACCTCTTCCTCCTCATGCCCTTGCTTCTCCACTCTGCCTAGAACTTGCTCACACAAGCGAGAGCAGACGTACCTTATGCCTCCGATTCCACAACATGGTGCTAGCAGGACAAGCCACTAAGGCCTATGGTTCCAACACACTAGCCGTGTGTGTGACCTAGCCATAATGATCACCTGAGTCATCATGGTCTGAGCACCCTCCTCTGTTTCAACTCACATCGAAAAGGAGGAATCATCGACAACCATACGTGGCCATGCCGCCGCTTCAAGAAACTTCAAAACTTCCGTTCATATACGCTGGCGGTAAGAACACTCAGGTATATTCTAAGGTAACTCAATGCTCACCAATCTTTCGCTCATGACTATCTCCTTATGAACTTAGCTTGATCTTTCAAATTCGTGCTTCCTTTGTCTAAGTTCGTATGCTCTGGTTTGGATGTCCTTCAACGTTGTGCATCCATAGGCTCTTTTGAATTAAGCATGGTGCTTAGGTTAAAATTGCATTCTTTAATCAAACTGAAACTTGGTGTTGAGTTTTGATTAATGAACCAATGGGTTAATACTTTCATAAACTTTGGATGCATATTCTTTTGCGGACTAACCCCTGCAGGAAAACTCTCAAAATTGATGGGCAAGTCCTTAAGTTCATGCTGGAGATAAACCAAGGCCTAAGACACAATTCCAAAAGAATTGCATAACATGTAAAGGAGGAATACACCACCTTTCAAGGTGCACCAAAACAACCAACGAACAGTGTACAACAACTCCGACATTTGCACAATGCTCCTTGGTCCCATGGGGAGACGGATGCACGAGGAACCAAAGTACAACAAATGCAAGGTTTTGCTTTATGTATATAAAGCTTAACTCTCTCATCGTTGTTCAACACTTGGTGAGTTCTGCCACGTAAAAATCCCACACACCTCATACATCATATCTCCAACCTGCTAAGTTACCCATCATGCCCAGTTTGCCATGGATAAAAATAAATAACTAAAAAAATAATAATAATAAATAAAATAAAATAAATAATAAGATAATAAAAATAATGATAAATAATGAAAACAAAATTTAGGCATCTCAAATGCCTCTTACACTGTGCTTCAATAAAAATATAGACTCCCCGGTGATTCAAAACCGGTAGAGTCCTTACTTGTTTCCACCTTTGTTTCCACTTTTGAATAAAAACAGGTACGAGAATAAGTGTGGGGGAGGTCTCTCATGCTCACCATGTGCAAATTCATTCGAGATCTCCCACCAACATCTTGCACAAATCAGATGGCTTAACACAAGGAAGAACAGGAAAGATAGGATTCAGAGAGGGATGGCTGAACCTCTGGTTGGACCAAACCACCGCTGACTCCCTTCAATTCCCTCTTCTTCCTCATCAACAATGGTTTGTGCAGCACACCCCTCTAACTCCCTGATTCTTGAGTTTAAACAAATTTCATACTGATCGCTAAAATTAGAACTCAATAAACCATGTCAATCTCCTCATGTTGAACATGCCTTTCCTATGGTTGGCTTGCATATGCTTTATTCCTCGTCAATACTCTTTTTCCTTGTGAACAATTTATCATAGGGAATGTATGTCACCTAAGTGGTTGATGAATGAGATATGGTGTGATGAAAAGAACCTTGCTTCTTTCTGCAAAGTACTTGGGAATTTTGCTTTACAAAAATCAAAATCCATAGCTTGACTCCTCAATGATGTTAAACTCCTACCAAGGCCATATGTTGATATCATTGATTACCTTATACTTATGCTGCTTGTTTTTGCATTGAGCTTTGTCAAACTATTGTGACCCGTGTGAGAAATATTTTATACTTTCATGATCAAGATCACGTACACTGCACTAATTTATATGCCGACTTCTACACTAGAAGTTGCGCTAAACATGACATCCATCCATCCATCCATCCATTCCACAAATAAAACTCCACTTTGTTCTATGACCACTCTCTCTAAAGACTTTGCTAAAAGGAGAACATGGGCTATGCAAAAAATAAAATAAAATAAATAAGATGCATACCCAAAGAAGGTATGCCACATGCTTACAAGGCATGTCAAAAAAAGAGAGAAAAGATGCATACCCAAAGAAGGTATGCCACATGCCCACAAGGCATGTCAAAAAGAAAAAAAAGCAGAGAGAATGATAGCCCATGCCTCAAAGAAAAAAAAAAGAAAAAATGATGAGAGAGTGTGTTCATACAAGGAGTTCATCCACCATCCACCAAAAATATCCACACACTTGCACATCTTGATCAGATTGTATACTTTGCTTCTCCTTGGGTCTGGCTTTTTGACTTTACAACACATGCAAAACAAGTATGCTCCCTCTTTCATTCCCTACCCAAAGCTCCACAAAAAGCCTTTTTAGAAGTAGGATGAAAAAGAGGCAAACATATGCCTTGGTGAGGAACCATACACATTGAGCGACTTGAGGGAATCATTTGAGGAGCAAGTCTATGTTTTTATTTTGAAAATCTACCAAAAACCCAAGTTATTCAGCAGGAGAAGTAAAGGTGACTTGATTCTAAACTGTTCCATTTCTCAACCACCCAAGATGGCATGGTAGACACTTCAAAGTTCACGAGAAAAGGTGAGTCTTGGAATACCGTATATGCAGGCATCATACCAATTGAGGAGATGTTCCACCTTAGTCCTTCAACCTTTACTCGAGGACGAGCAAAAGGCTAAGTGTGGGGGTGTTGTTGATGGTCCTTAAAGTCAGAAATATCACCGTCAACTTCTATAAAGAACAGTGATAAAACAAACACCAAACTAGATATAAGACTTTATTCTGACTAGTTCCACAAGTTTTGGTGAATTATGAGTCGCAGGCACCCCCGAGTGAAATACAAGGGAAAACACAAGTGAACGTAGAAGAAACACACAGAAGATCCCGTCCTGCGTGTCACTTACAAGAAGGGCCCACAACAAATCAACCCAAGAAGCAAAGAAGCACACCTCCAACCAATCAGAGGCTGGCACACGGATTCAAGGGCCCACTTGGCAGAACAAGCTGACGTAACTCTGCGGGAAACCTTAAGAATGAAGCAAAGGGTCCACCTACCAGCTAGCTAGAGGAAGGAGGGCCTGGGGGAGCACCACCTGGGGTCGGCCGACCCCAGGGGTCACCCGACCCTGGACGGGCACCCGTCCAGGTGCACTTTGGCAAGGAGTAGCCCCTACGCTTCCTCCAGCCTGTGGCTAAGGTTTCCATATAAACTACCCCCGGGAACCGACCTAGCCAAGCTATAAAAGGAGGTGGGGAGCCCCTCACAACACAAAGGACAACACATTTTGGAGGAGAAGAAGTAGATGGACTCCACTACTTGTATCACTAGGATAGGGAGTGTGTGAGGAGGAAGTGCATGAGAAGAGCTGGACTTGTCGGCCTCTCTATTCAGCCTTGTACCTCGACGGATACGATCCATTTGAGTAAGTATCCGGGTTTGTTCTATTAGTAAGCTCTTGGTAAGGTTATTCTTGTTTTGTTGTTCGTTTACGGGGTCATCGTACGTTCTTGTGATGGATGCTCTGGTAGAGGGCCCCTGATAAAGACGGGTAACCCTAATCAACGCTGGAGTAGTAAAGGACAAGCGTAGACGTGGTGTCTAGGCTCTAGTTTACCTTTGTTTGCTCCGGGCTCAGCTGGTATTGTGGGGTAGACGATAGGTGGTGACAGCCCTGTCCGTCCGCTACGAAGCTGCTTCGTGGTTAGTGCACTCACCTCCGCTTGGGTTCGGCGTAGAGCTAATAGCCGGAGGGTCTTGGCAATCTAAGGTCAGACTGGTGCCCGAAGTAAACGTTTAACAACCCAAGTTTATCCTTCCTTGAATCCTTTCCTTTAGATAAGCCACACTGCCTAGGCCGTTCTATCTCTTCATCTCCAAGGGTAAAGCTAGTTATTAAATCGTTACACCTCCGTTGCCTGAGAAAATACGATACCCTGAATACTCTCCGGGTGAAGTGCTATAACGGTATCTTCCGTGCGCTTGCGGATTTATCTGTGAACGTTAAGAAATACCAACACTCCTCATTTGAAGAACTTCTCAAATCATCTCAAAGGAGCCTAGATGAAAATCCTAGGGAAACCGCTTCTGCCACTGCTACCTCTAGCTTAGGAAATCCTTTCAAAGTCTCTTCCCAAGCAAAACCCGCTCGAGATGATGATGCATGCATCAGTTCGTATCATCCGAGCCTGTTCTATGTGGGGTTGCAAAATAAGCCACCTCCGAAAAGTACGACTCGAGAGAAATCCTTCACCGTTTTGAAGATGAACGATCATCATCACCCTCGATCGAGTTTGAGCCTCTTCCCGGCGGCCCGGAATATGTTGTTCTCGACCATGATCGAGACATAGTCATGATCTCTCACGATGAAACTCTTGAGATGGAGTATACGTGGGCCATGGAATTTTGTGAGGCACCAACTCTGCAGTTCGAAGGAAAGGATTCCATAGATGAGCATAGGAGCTTCATTATTGAAATACCCCAAGAACCATGCTTGTTCAATGCCTCTCCAAAGTTAGGCACACTTTGTGCCTGGAGCACGCACGAGGTCTACAACCACCTCAAGATCTTCTTTTGCAAAATCTTTAGAAGGTTGGTTGTAGATGTATTTGTCTATCATAAATATTGCAAATTTCGTGGGTGGTCTGTGGCGCTAACCTTGCAGCTAAAGCTTAAATGACACATCAACAATTGGTGGTGAGAGGGGAACGACATTGCCAAAAATAGCTGCAAGAGGGAGTTCCCATGGTCGAGCTTGTGACCATAAACAAAGCACTGCCGGGAGATAACCCGGATTATCATTTCTCTTTCAAATAAAAGCAAGATCATGTTTTTAGGATAAACTTTCCTTCGAGTATTTTTGGGTCGCTAACCATTTCAGGTGCTGTTGGCGCTAAAATCGGCCGGGTAGGAATCGGCCGATGGGTCTTCAGCGTCGGACACACGACCCGGGAGAATCTGCTTAGCTCCTGTTCGGGTTATTGCCCTGGTGCGGTTCGCGCGGCGTGCCAGTCAATCTGACCTGTTGATTGACAAGGAAATAGAATATTAAACTCCAGGCACGTCGATCGGCTGGATTTCCGATCTGTCCTGAGGAGCGCGTCGGCGGTAAATCGGCCGATTTGCTGTAGAGATGATCGGCTATGGGTCAGCCGATGATCGTATAGTAATTGTAAAGAGGACTGCTGGAGCAGTCTAAACAATTACTATAGAAGCAACACTTGAAACAGATCTAATCGGCTATATGGTGATGAATCGAGGGAGAATGATGACGAAGCCGATTACCCTGATCTCAAGCTGGATAACTGGTGATAATACTAGAATAACAGGTAAAACTTGCAATTCCAGTAAATATCGATAACTTGTGAATAAATCCAAACGAAACCACAGCGATGCGCCCGTAGTTAAAGCTCAGATATTATTCGATAAGCGGAACCTACCAATTGGCCGGAGATCAGGTTGATGCAGCCCTGCCAATCCGTACGAACTCGTAGAAGAAGAAAATATTGGCGAAGTCGCCGACTTGAAAAGTAAAGTACTGGTAAAAAGTAGAAGTGTTTTGTTGATTGATTTGATTTGATTTTTGCAAAGCCCTAGCGACTCCTATTTATACCCTGAAACTAGGACTCCTGGTCGATTACGACTTGTTACAACCTTATTTAAAACAGGAAAACTACTATATCTATAATAACTTTAAAAAGGAAACGGACTCCCGCAGAATCTTCCGCCACCGTTTCCTAATCCAATCAGGACCTCTTCAATTGCTTTCCGGCCGACTTGGCATGCCGTGTTGACCAGCTTTTGACTAGGATCTTCTGGAATAATCCTATCCTGTTGGCATAGGCTGCGCCACCAATCGGCCGATTTTTAACTGTTACCCCGATCGGCCGATTCCTTACTGTAGCTTTCAGATCCGCTTCATCGGCCAACCTTCTCCTCCTGACGCCGATTCAATACGTGTCAAAATCTGGCGTCAAGACATGCCCCCCAGTTTCGGAGTAAAATATAACTTTTTCTTCAAAACTCTTTCTTCAATCCTTCTTTCTAAGCTTCCCCATTGTGACAGGAGTAAACCTCGGAATCAGTTGCGTTATCTTTTCCTCTGCATTTGATCCTTTCTCTAGAATCAGCTCTATGACATGGAATCTGGTAACAGGATAAACATTATGTTGGCGTGTAGACTCAGACTTTGACCATCTCCCCTGGCAGCTTTTCATTTACTGATGCCCTTACTCCGACGGTACACGTCTTGCCAACCCTTTGTCTCTTCCTTCCTATAAATACGACTCTTCGTATTATTTCCAAAAATGCTCATCTGGCTCGTCTTCTTTTCCTTCTGAAACCCGCCCCTCGCCGTCTTTGGTCAAGCATTAAAATGTCTTCTCGATCCTCCTCTTCCGTTAACCAGGTATCAATTTTCTCTCCATCCCTTCCTGGGATATCTTACTTTGTTCCAACATATTTGTCTACTCCTTCTTTCAGCCGAACCGTCTCAGCCCCGGTTTGGAAAGAGCGATCGAAATCATGCATTCAGGCAAGCCATTGTCGCAAGCTGATATAGATCTGATAAAAGTTCATTCTGAAGAACTCAAAGATCATGTTCCTGCCAATGTCCGACCAATCTTGGATTATATGGATCTCGTCTGCTTTGAACAAATGCCAACCTCTGACGAGAGTTCTTCATCTTCACATCGACTTGCTGAAGCTAAGACTGAAGTCACCATGAAAGATTTGGAAGAGGAGAAGGCCCGCCTGCTGAAAGAACTCTGCAACCAAGCTGAAGCTGGAGCCACTGCAAAGGACTTGAAAGACGAAAGGCTCTCCCTCATGATAAGATTAGGTCGCGTCGAAAGAGAAATCCAACGCAGGCGTAACCAGTAGTGTTTTTACTCTAAGGGCGACTTACACCATGTCGGCCATATAATCTGTGATTTCCATTCGATAATGAATCCCAATGTTTCCTTCACCAGATGTATGACCAGAAAACCGATGAGAAATCGGCCACGTTACCTTGATATATCTTGCTGTAAGTTATGCATCTACCCAAATGCTTGGATAGTACCTTTTCAAATATCGTCCATTCAGAGCTCTTGGGAATTCCTCCCCTTCTATTGTCTCCAAAATGTACGCATTTCCGGGAGCACATCGGCCGATTTTATACGGCCCTTCCCAAGTGGGTGACCACTTACCGAATTTGGGATCCTTAGATCCTATCGGCAGCACCAGCTTCCATACCAGATCTCCCTGAGAGAACTGTTTGACTTTGACCTTCTTGTCATACCATTTGGCCACCCTTTTCTTGTTCTCCTCTATGCTGATCAGAGCTCTTAACCGCAAACCCGCCGAATTGTCAAGTTCATCTTTCATGAGAAAGGAATAATCATCGGCCGTTAACTGATCCTGTAGCGATATGCGTCTTGACCCTGTTCTTATCTCCCATGGTAAGACCGCCTCATGGCCATAAACCAAACGATAAGGGGATATTTTAGTGGCCCCATGACAAGCCATCCTGTACGCCCATAAAGATTCAGCCAAAGACATATGCCACTTCTTGGGCTGCTCCTCTACCTTCCTCTTGATTAGCTTGATTATCCCCTTGTTAGACGACTCTGCTTGGCCATTGGCTTGAGCATAGTACGGAGAAGAATTTAATAATTTAATTCCCATATCGGCGGCGAACTCTCCGAATTCTCCAGAAGTGAACATTGTCCCTTGATCAGTTGTGATGGTTTGAGGAATACCAAATCGATATATAATATGGCTTTTAACAAACTCAATCATATCGGCTGATGTCACGTTCCTCAAAGGAACTGCCTCCACCCATTTGGTAAAATAATCTGTAGCCACCAATATGAACTTATGCCCTTTGCTAGATGGAGGATGAATCTGCCCGATGAGATCTATTCCCCAACCTCTGAACGGCCACGGCTTAATTATTGGATTCATAGCCGACGCTGGTGCGCGCTGCACATTGCCAAACCTCTGACAGTCTTGGCATCCTCTGTAATACTTGAAACAATCTTCAAGGATGGTCAGCCAGTAATATCCATTGTTCCTGATCATCCACTTCATTTTGTGAGCCGATTGATGAGCTCCACACACGCCTTCATGGATCTCTCCCATTAGAATCTTTGCCTCTTCTGTTCCCAGGCATTTGAGAAGAACTCCATCAATCGTCCGAAAAAATAAGTCATCCTCAAGCAACACATACTTTGTAGCCTGAAAACGTGTTCGCCGATCCACCTTTTGGGATGGATTTTTCAAATAGTCGGCGATCTCCTTCCGCCAGTCATCGGCCGCGAGTTCTAGCGCCATCGCTCCCTGAATCGCCCGATACCCAGAAGCATGCTGAGCCAGTCTGTTGGCTTCTTCATTATAATCTCTGGGGATGTGCTCAATTATTGCAGATTTGAAGCCTTTCAAAAGTTGAAGACAATCTTCATAATAAATCCACAAGATGTCGTCCTTGCATTCGGATCGTCCTGTTAACTGATCTACAATGAGCATGGAGTCCCCAAAGATCTCGACTGCATCCGCCCTGACTTCCCTTAACAATTGGATGCCTTTCAGAACAGCTCGATACTCCGCCTGGTTGTTGGTTGCAGAAGCTTCTATCGGCAGAGAGAAATCATAAGTTGCCCCCCGAGGCGACACAAGAACGATGCCGATTCCTGATCCGACCCCACACGAAGAACCATCAAAATATAGAGTCCATGGAACTGGTTCAACGGTGGCAATTTCTGGTCCACAATGCTGAACTACGAAATCGGCCATCGCTTGACCTTTGACGGCTTTGGCCGATTCGTACCTTAGATCGAATTCTGACAAAGCCAGGATCCATTTTCCAATCCGCCCCTTCAAAATCGGCAATGATAGCATATACTTCACCACATCATCCTTGCATACGACTATGCATTCTGCCGATAGCAAATAGTGCCTGAGCTTAGTACATGAAAAGTACAAGCACAAGCATAATCGCTCCACCGAAGAATATCTTGTTTCGGCGTCTAAAAGTCTTCTGCTGACGTAGTACACCACTCGTTCTTTCCCTTCAAACTCCTGTACCAACGCCGATCCAATAGCCTGCTCGTCAGCCGATAAATATAACTTGAACGGCTTACCAGGCTGTGGCGGGGCTAACACCGGAGGTGAAACCAGATACTGCTTGATATTCTCCAGTGCCTTGCGTTGTTCTTCTCCCCATGTGAACTCTTGGTCGGGCTTTAATTTCAACAGAGGAGTAAAAGCCTGAATACGTCCCGATAGATTGGATATGAATCTTCTGATGAAATTGACCTTGCCGATGAGGGACTGCAGTTCAGTTTTATTTTGTGGGGCCACTACTTTATTGATGGCGTCTATAGTCTTGCAGCTGACTTCTATCCCACGCTCATGGACCATAAATCCCAAGAATTGTCCGGCCGATACACCAAACGCACACTTGTTTGGGTTCATCTTCAGCCCATGCTTCCTTGTGCATTCCAGTACTTCCTGTAAATTGGCCAGATGATCCTGGTGACCTTTTAACTTGACCACGACGTCATCTATATAAATTTCCACTGATGAACCAATGAGTTTGTGGAAGATGTAGTTCATGGCCCGTTGATATGTAGCACCGGCGTTTTTCAAGCCAAAAGTCATAACCACCCATTCAAATAAACCAAGATGGCCTGGGCACCTAAAAGCCGTTTTCGAAATATCTTCTTCGGCCATTAATATCTGATTGTATCCGGCATTCCCATCCATGAAACTTATGACTTTGTGGCCTGCGGCAGCATCCACCAAGATATCGGCCGTTGGCATCGGATAACCATCCATTGGCGTAGCCTGATTTAAGTTCCTGAAATCGATACACACACGCAATTTTCCATTCTTCTTGTATACAGGCACAATGTTAGAAATCCATTCGGCGTAGCGGCACTGCCGAATAAATCCTGCCTCAATCAACTTTGTAATCTCAGCCTTTATATCAGGTAGAATCTTGGGATTACACCGCCGTGCAGGTTGCTGATACGGCCGATATCCTGATTTTATAGGTAATCGGTGTTCAACAAAAGACCGGTCTAGTCCTGGCATCTCGTGGTATTCCCAAGCAAAGCAATCCCTGAACTCTTTCAATAATTTTATCAATTTGCATTTGTACTCAGAATCCAAATTGGCACTAACGTACGTCGGCCTCGATTTGCTGCTATCTCCCAAATCTACCATCTCTAGCAAATCGGCCGACGTGAACCCGTGCCCCAGCTTCCCATCTTCTCGGATGAGCTGATCCATTTATTCTGAATCTTCGGAGCCAACTGCTTGGATCGGCTGTAGACCGAAATCGGACACTCTCAGGAAGTCAGTGTCCCAAGTCCTGCCAGATATACACTTGACGTGCTCGCAACTCCACTGTTGTGTTTCGGCCACTGTAACGCTGTAGATAGAATCGGCTGCGACTATCTCTGTACTGTCGCCGACCCATTGCACAAGGCATTGATGCATTGTAGAGGGGACACAGCAATTTGCATGTATCCAGTCGCGACCAAGCAGCATATTATAGGACCCTTTGCCATTAATGACGAAGAAAGTAGTGGGGAGGGTCTTACTGCCGATGGTGAGGTCGACGCAGAATGCCCCGCGGGCAGGCGACATGTTGCCTTCGAAATCCTTCAGCATCATGTCCGTCTTGGTGAGGTCGTCATCGCCCTTGCCTAGCTTGCGGAACATGGCATACGGCATGATGTTGACTGTCGCGCCTCCATCTACCAGTAGTCTGGTGACGGGTCTTCCGTTGACATAGCCCTTGAGAAACAGCGCTTTGAGGTGCTGTCGTTTTTCTTCTTCTGGCTTCTCAAACATAGCCGTCATCGGCTCTAATACCAGTTGTGCCATTTGCTCTTCCTCTGTATTTGTCACTTTGTCCCGATCGCTTGGCGCCATGAACGCCATCGGCAGTATGAAAACCATATCGATCTCGGCCGCCGATTCTTGGCTGTTTGCTTCCTGATCATTCTTCTTTGGGCGCCAAATTCGAGACCTCACATTCCTTCTTTCTGGCACATGTCTTTGCTCTCCTTCTTGATGTTCTAACTGGCGTAGGCGTTGGATTCTCCGCTTTTGGGATCTGGATAAGCCATCGGGACACCACCTGGGATTCACTGGTTTGGCCGATGATCTGGCGTGTTCCCAGTCTGGTTACCTACCTAGGGGATCTTCGTCTGACACCCTATCATCGGCCATCTCTTCCAGCCGATCGTGTGCGCTGATCCTGCCCCCCAGTCCATCTTGCTGGCCGATCTTGCCCTCTGACCTGTTGCACTGGTCAACTCTGCCCCCCAGCCGATCATGCACCGAAACGCGCCGTTCTTCGCGCCGATTTCTGTTGATCGGCTCTGGTCCTCTGTTCCTAGAGTGTAGCCTCGGGCGATGGTTGTGGTTTGATCTGTTGCACTCCGGACAGTTATCGGCAGATGGCAATCTGATATCGTTTTCCCAGCAGTGGATGAAGAACGGACATTGCCAGTGATCTTCACGCCGGCGCGTCATCTCTTCCTGGTGTTGCGCTTGTTCTTGCTGCTGCCGATATTTACGGAGTAGAAATCGGGAGGTGACAGGCCTGTGTGGTCGTTCTGGCCCTCGCCTATTCCTTCTGATTTCTTCCGTTGTGATCTGCCTCCTGAGGTCGACAGCGCCACCTCTTCTCGCCGATTCTGATGCCAGCACCTTGGTTTGACTTGAGTCCCCTTCAGTGTTGACCGTGTTGGCCGGGAAGGGATGTTGATCTATCTTCATCGGCTTTGCTGATTGGCTTGGAGTTTCAAACTTGAGCCGCCCCTGTTCAATGGCCGATTGTATCTGCTGGCGGAAGACTTTACATTCATTGGTGTCATGAGAAGTAGCGTTTTGCCACTTGCAGTACTTCATCTTCTTCAGCTGATCGGCCGTAGGGATGGTGTGATGTTGCGACAGCTTAATCTGTCCCTCCTGAAGCAATAGATCAAAAATTTTATTGGCCTTGGACGTGTCAAAGCCGAATGTCTCTGGCTCCTTCTTGCCAAAGGGGCAGGATATTGGTTTTTTCCCTTTTACCCATTCCGCCAGGCCGATTTCTTCCTCCGCGTCAGATTCAGATCCCTCCAAGTACGCCACTTTCTTTTGGAAGCTCTTCCGCTGTTCAAACGGTCGGACCTCCTGCCCTGACAATCGGTGGACGATTTGACTCAGGCTCTTAAACTCTTGGGCGGCATATCTCTCTCTGATTTGCGGTAAGAGGCCCTGGAAAGCGATATCGGCCAACTGTGCATCGGTCAGAGCCAGACTGTAGCACTTGTTCTTGATTTCTCTGAACCTCTGTATATACCCTGTCACCGGCTCATCGCTCCTCTGCCTGAGGCTGGTTAGATCCGAAATCTTCATCTCGTGTACCCCTGCATAGAAGTACTTGTGGAATTGTTTCTCCAGATCGGCCCACGTGACAATAGAATTTGGCGGTAAAGTGGTGAACCACTGGAAGGCCGATCCGGATAGAGATGATGAAAATAACCGTACCCTCAGAGCGTCTTGTGTGGCAGCTTCACCGCACTGGATGATGAATCTATTGATGTGTTCCACAGTGGATGTGTCATCCGTCCCTGAGAACTTGGTGAAATCAGGAACCTTGTAGCGGTGTGGGAACGACAACGAGTCATAGGCCGATGGATACGGCGTCTTGTAAGTATAAGTTTGAACTTTCGGCTTCAGCCCAAACTGATCTTGAATTACTTC
The DNA here is from genome assembly GCA_032594955.1 of Panicum miliaceum. Classification (NCBI taxonomy): domain Eukaryota; kingdom Viridiplantae; phylum Streptophyta; class Magnoliopsida; order Poales; family Poaceae; genus Panicum; species Panicum miliaceum. Next base: position 32,268,299 of record CM064060.1, read on the forward strand.
TGCTATTCTTGCCATCCAATCCACCTGCTGCTGATGAACAGTTGTTCGCGGCGCGGGCACGTGTTCAAGGGCTGGTTCGGCCAGGTGATGAATCGGCGAAGTTTGCTGAGCGGCCGATAACTGCTGGCGAAACGCGTCCGCACCACCTTCGTACGTCGTTGCTGGCACCGTGCCTCTGAATGCCTCCACAGTGCTTGCCCCCCTGCCGATTTCTGGTAAAATCGGCTGGTACTGAGAGACCACCGGCCGGACGGCCGATTGGTATGGCACCTGGAACGGATAAGTGCCATGCCCGTTCGCTGGCTCGGGAAAATGCGTCATGGCTGATGCCCCCCTGCCGATTTCTGGTAAAATCGGCTGGTACTGGGAGACCGTTGGCCGAGCGGCCGATTGGTACGGCACCTGGAACGGATAAGTGCGATGCCCGTTCGCTGGCTCGGGTAAATACGTCGTGGCTGATGCCCCCCAAGGCACTGAGCTCGTAGGTAGTGTTTGCACAGAAGCCATTTGAACGGGTTGAAGCGGCGCTCGCGATGGGAGACATGGTGCACCGCTGTATCTTGGAGACGCCGGAAGTGGTGGAGAGCTGTATCCTTCGCGCTGCGTCAATATCGGCTGAGAAGCCGATTGGGATGTGTAGGGTAAGCTTCTGGCCGGCAGGGTAGTTGGAGGGGCATATGCCGGTCCCTGATAACCTTGAACGGCTCCGCTGGCCAGAGAGTTGACGACGGCGTTGTACACCGTGTTGCTCATCACCGAGGATTGGTCAATGAACGCTTGATACACGGACTGCTGAATCATCTCTGACATCTTGCCCGAGTCTTCAGCAATGGTGATGTGGCGAGGTGCTGGAATAGGAGCTTTCTTAATTGCTTCCCCGCTTCTGGTACGACTGAACGATTGGAGGTACATCTTCTTATAATCTTCCAGATATTTGGCCAATTCCTCCCTCTGGTCGTCCTTGAGATCAGCTTCTGTGACCCCAATGATGTTGCTGTCAGAGATTTCTGCGTTGTTCGACATATCAGGTCTTGGATGGTCCCACTGGGCGTGCCAAAAGTGTGTTGGCGCTAAAATCGGCCGGGTAGGAATCGGCCGATGGGTCTTCAGCGTCGGACACACGACCCGGGAGAATCTGCTTAGCTCCTGTTCGGGTTATCGCCCTGGTGCGGTTCGCGCGGCGTGCCAGTCAATCTGTCCTGTTGATTGACAAGGAAATAGAATATTAAACTCCAGGCACGTCGATCGGCTGGATTTCCGATCTGTCCTGAGGAGCGCGTCGGCGGTAAATCGGCCGATTTGCTGTAGAGATGATCGGCTATGGGTCAGCCGATGATCGTATAGTAATTGTAAAGAGGACTGCTGGAGCAGTCTAAACAATTACTATAGAAGCAACACTTGAAACAGATCTAATCGGCTATATGGCGATGAATCGAGGGAGAATGATGACGAAGCCGATTACCCTGATCTCAAGCTGGATAGCTAGAGATAATACTAGAATAACAGGTAAAACTTGCAATTCCAGTAAATATCGATAACTTGTGAATAAATCCAAACGAAACCACAGCGATGCGCCCGTAGTTAAAGCTCAGATATTATTCGATAAGCGGAACCTACCAATTGGCCGGAGATCAGGTTGATGCAGCCCTGCCAATCCGTACGAACTCGTAGAAGAAGAAAATATTGGCGAAGTCGCTGACTTGAAAAGTAAAGTACTGGTAAAAAGTAGAAGTGTTTTGTTGATTGATTTGATTTGATTTTTGCAAAGCCCTAGCGACTCCTATTTATACCCTGAAACTAGGACTCCTGGTCGATTACGACTTGTTACAACCTTATTTAAAACAGGAAAACTACTATATCTATAATAACTTTAAAAAGGAAACGGACTCCCGCAGAATCTTCCGCCGCTGTTTCCTAATCCAATCAGGACCTCTTCAATTGCTTTCCGGCCGACTTGGCATGCCGTGTTGACCAGCTTTTGACTAGGATCTTCTGGAATAATCCTATCCTGTTGGCATAGGCTGTGCCACCAATCGGCCGATTTTTAACTGTTACCCCGATCGGTTGATTCCTTATTGTAGCTTTCAGATCCGCTTCATCGGCGAACCTTCTCCTCCTGACGCCAATTCAATACGTGTCAAAATCTGGCGTCAACAAGTGGAGATTGAAAAGAACGACGGATAGGTGACTCCTAAGAACATGAGAGCTACACTGACTACAATACCTCGGTAATCTTTGGTGCGGGAACAATTATGAAGGGAAGCTTGAACTCCACACACTAGAGTTTTGTTGCTCATCAATGCAAATTCCAAGTGTGGGGGAGGTACGTAAGTATCCTAAGTAAGTTCCTTTAATGCTAAATCTTATCTTGGTTTGGATTTGGTTTAGTTCTAGCTTCTTGCCCCACAAAAAAATATTCCTTAAAAATATTTGAGTTCAAATAAAGGCTTCCTGGTTCCCGAACTAGAGAAGCCTCCCTTTTTGTTTCCACCTATTTGTTTTGAATACAACACCAGGTACAAGCACAAGTGTGGGGGAGATCTATCAAATTCATCATCGACATACACACTTGAGATCCCCGACAATGGTGTTGCACAACATCGACTACACCTACATGATAAGGTACAAGGCGAGGGCGATAGAGTGAGTTGGCCACCACCATGGTTTGGTTGAACCACCACTGATCCACCTTGATTCCCATATTCTTCAAGAGCGATGGTATGTGCTCCCTATACCTCTCTACACTCCTTGATTTATGAGTTTAAATGAACCTCATCTCTGATCATTAAAGAAATTAAACTCAAGATTAAAATAAACCTTGGCTCAAAACATGATCTTAATGGTTGGCATACATGTGCTATATTCGTGGCTTGCTCCTTTTTGCTTGTGAACCTATATCTTTAGGAAAGCATGATACCTAGGTTGTTGATGTTTGGGATATGGCATGATAAAATGAACCTATCTCTGTTCTGCCTAAAGTACTTGGGAAATTTATCTTAAATAAAGAAAAATGACCTAGCTAGCTTCTCAGTGATTTGCCTCCGTCCTACCTGTTGGCACTCCTTAGCCTTTACGAACTAATCCGCAAGCGCACGGATACCGATGTAGCTTTCACCAGGGAGTTTACCTGGGATATCGAATCCAAGGAACGGTAGACGCAACTAATCCTAGAACTATTCAACTAGACCCACCTAAAGTGAGGGGGTAAGAGGGTAGAGGGCTTAACTTCAGTTCGCCAACTCGTTACCTAGATAACTAGTAGTTTAAACTAACTTGATCTGCTTTGGAAGATAGGGCGGAAGGACTACAGACTGAGGGAGAAATGGGGAGTCCAACTCAGCCAATAATCTACATCTATGAAAACACCCGAACGTGGTGGACTACAAAGGACAGACAGGGCTGTCACCACCTCCCGCCTACCACAGGGGTTCCGTGGGGTGGAACACAACCCAAGATAACTATCAAGCCTAAGCACCACGCTTCAACTATCTAGTTACTGACTTCTGCCTCACGTTAAGGCAAGAAGAAACCCCAAATGGCCAGGCTAAGCTGAGCCACGCAGACAAGGGATCCCGCAGATCAAATAAGTAAACTAACTAGGTACTGAAAGTAAGAGAATAACTAGCGAGACACTGAAGATAAACAAGGAACTTACTTTGATAATATTCCCCTGAGGTGGATACAAAGTGGAGAAGGACCAAGAAAACCCTGACTCCTTTCCTAGCTCGGCTCTTGCACAAGCTCTCACCTCGCACTCTCCCTATTCTACACTCGAGTTGGAGCGACTAAGAATCTCACTTCTCTCTTGGATGGTGTGTGTTACAAGCATGAAGTGGGGGTCTATTTATACTAGCTTGAGGTCGGTAACCAGTGAAAAGCATCAAGACCATACATCCTTGGCGGTTGGTGTAACTTCCACGCGAAGTTGAGCCTGAGTGGCTGCCAAGTGGGGTCGGCCGATCTCCACTAGGCCGACCGGCCTGGATATGCCGCCATCTGGTGTGGCAGAACCACCTAAATTAATCCGGCTTAAGTGCGCTAACCATCGCCACGAGGGCAATTAGGGCTAACTCGCACTTCAAACGTAGTAATCCAAAGGTCTGTCGGGTAACCTCCCAATACAACCACGGGTTTGCCGATCGAAACAACACATACGAAGTACTCACACGAAGGTGAGCCCAGGGAATACAACATTCCACAAATTTTACATCACAGGGTTCAACATAAAATTATTATTACAGACCAAGTTCAAATTCGTAAAACAAATACTTCAGAGTTTTAAAAGTAAACGAGTTCTTCAGAGTTCATTGAAGCGGAAAAACAACGATAAACTACTCGACGATACATGATGTCTCGATGAAGCCCGTACGGGACATCACTCGGCATTATCATCATTGGCTGGGGACGCATCCCATTCCACCGACCAACCAGGAGGAAGAGTACACAGCCAAGTCAAACTAGCAACCATGTCCTCAAAAGTATCACCTGAAAACAAGCCACAAGCAAGGCTGAGTATACTAATACTCAGCAAGGCTTACCCGACTAGTGGAATATACTTAGCCGACTCCTAGACATGCAAAGCTTTTGGCTTGAGGGGTTTGTTTTGCCGAAAAGCATATACAAGTTGGTCCTTACTTTCAAATTTTAGTTCCAGATTCTAGTTTTCTTTAACCATTCTAGGTAAGCAACTATCCAATATCATACATGGTGAAAGAATTACTTTTTCAACCAACAAGATTAATCATCATTATTGTTCCATTTCTTACTCTGTGTGGTAAAACGGTCAAGCAGTCTCAATACCGCGAGAAACGGACGATTCGAATTGAATTTCTTAACCTTGCAAGGCAGACCTAAACACACATCACGTGGTTACTCCCAGAGTCACACGTGCAACCTTTCCCCTTTCTTCCCGGGTTGTGGATCAGGGCCACCATCCGAGACTACAGAGCCAGGCTCTGCACCCACCATGTGCATGCATGGAACCGAAGTTGGGAGGGTGAGGTGCTGTCCACTTGCCGGTCCGATTAGGTACTTAAGCTTACTGATTACCATATTCTCGGCATGTGGTTAGTATGTTCAAACGCTTAACCACCACTACCACACACTGCGGCCTTAGCATTTTTCACTAAACAGACGGGGCCTCAATCACCAACATGAACATCGCACCACAGCCCCGTCCGTCGACCTTATGATTGCAGCATGTAGTAAACATTCAACTCCTATATTCTCGCGAGTGACAGGAAATCACTCGACTTTTACCGGAGACCTTAGCATAGCATTCTATCGAGCCTTACATCTAGTGTTCAGAGCATGGGTACCTAGGATCATGCAACTAAGATTTCATTCAACTCCTATAAACTTAGTGCACAAGTAAAATAGAGTAATAAGTTGCATGATTTAGAAAAATAGGGTTCATGCTCCGGGCTTGCCTTCTTGAGCAAAGCTAGCATTGGGTTCTTCCGAACTCGGGTTCGGGTCTTCGAAAACTTCAGTTAGATTCACTTGAACTTCACGCTGCTCACTCTCGGACTCGGGCACCAACTCGTACGTTCCGTCAGCGAGAGTAGTCGATTCTATATGAATGCACAAGTATGAGTTGTAGTGATGGTATATGACTTTTATTTTCTTTACGATAAAGTTGCAGTCCACAAAAACATAGATTTTGTTGTAAAGTTACTTAGTTAAGATTTCTTGGGCAATCATTAATAGAGTACATCTTAAACTACATAACTTCATTAAACAAGAAGGGGTTGTGTTATATTGGAAACTTAATTTTCTAAGCACAAACATGGATTAAAAACAATTACTGAACTAGGTAACTTCTGGTGATAAAATTTTTTATACAACATGTTCTAACCCAAAGTATCCCATAGTAAAAAGATGAACATTTTTCAAGCACAAAAACTAGTTACTTTGATTTAATGCATTTTTCCGCCACAAAAATTATATAAGTAGGTTACAGAAAGGTAAAAAGTCCTAAACTTTTTCTTTGGCATCGAGGTATCAATATAACAGCACAGAGAAAGTTTCATAACATGAATCACCATAGAACAACAGGAAAAATTAGTTCTATCCCTTTATGGCATAAAACAAAGTCTAACAAAACGTTTAGCTAGAGATGGGTTCTGGTAATGAACTTTTTACACTGGCCTACACATCAAGAAACTAACCTACTGCCCAAAAATCAGATTCAGCATTGGTATACAACAATGGGTACATTTAAAAGTGATTAAACCTTCCATTTAATCTAGAGCAAAATATAGTAAGCCACTGAAGAAATGGATGTAACAAAAGTTGTAGGACCTCTTCTAAAGATTACAGAATAGTTGAGTTTGTATTTTTCCGATTTTTCTATGATTTTTAAAGAATTTTAGAAGTTCGCAGTTTTTGAATCTAGGATCAAAACACTGGTTTGCAGATATGCCCCTGGAAACTTGTGTGCAGACCCTTAGAAAGATTGAAATCACTACAATTGGGTCCCTGGCGGGGCAGGCATGGCGGCCGGCCAAATTCCGGCGAGGGTGCTCGTCGGCGGCGAGGGAAAAGGGTCAGGGGAGTACCAGGGAGGACTGGCCTCGTGGTGGCCCTCGTGGTGGCCTTTGTTGGGGTCGGGGACGACCGGAGGCGGGTCTCCCACGGCGGAACGGGGGCGACGGTGGTGCTGTGCGGCGGCGACGGTGCTCCGGCGAGGTTCAGAGGGCGTGGTCGGGTCGGGGAGCTTCGGTGGGACGTGGGGGATCCATTCCGAGGCTTGGTTCGAGCGGAGGAAGGCCGGAGCTGGGCTGTCCACGAAGCAGTAGGGGGGCGGCGGTGGTGCGGGCGGTGGTGGCGGCGCTCCGGCGGGGGAGGAGGGGCGCGGCCGGGTCGTGAAGCTTCACTGCGGCTATGGGAAGCGAGTTAGGGGTTCGGTTCGGGCAGTGGGAGGCCGGAGGAGGGGGTGCCACGACGAGCGGCGGCGGCATCCGTGCGCGCTCATAGGAGCTCGAGCTGGCCCTTTTATGGCGAGCAAGGGAGAAGGGGTGGGGCTGGGCGCGTCGGGGCGAAGCAACCCGCGGCATTGGGCGGTCAGGGCGGTGCACAGGGGCGCAGTAAGCTCGGGCACGGCGGAGCACGGGCGCGCGGCATTGGCCGCCCCGGGCGGTGCGCAGAGCGTCGGCGTGGCGTGCGACTGGAGCGGGCAGGGGGTTGGACGAGCAGGATGTGGCGTGGGGAGGAAGGGATCACGTGGCACGCGATTGGGCGCGTAGCTGCAGCGGCTGGCTTGCCGGGCAGCGAGCACGGGGACTGGCGGGGCGCGCTTCGCCGGCGTGCACGTGGCACGCGCGGACTGGGCAGGCTCGAGGCGCGGGGGAGGAGCGCGTGCGGCATGGACGCAGCCAGCTATTGCTTGGCATGATGCAGGCTGCAGGCACCGCCGGCGACGTGGCGGCCGGCGAGCCTCTACTGGGCGGGGAGCAAAACAGGGGATGGAGGGGGCTGAGTGGAAAAGGAGAAAAAGGCAGGGGCTGTATTGCAAAGTCAAGTGTTTCTCAAATTTTTGTGTTGCAACTCATTTTTCTCAGAACATGAAAGTTGTTCAAAAAGAGAAGTTCTACTAGTTTCGTTTCAGGCCAAAGTTCATCTGAGTTATATTTCAAAAGTTATTTTAAAAACTCAAAAAAGCTTGATTCGGATGACACGTCACTTCATGGGCAAAACTTCACATTCTCCTCTAGGCTTCCACTAGACTTTTGTTTATCATATCCTTAATGATGTGCCTATTCAATTTCGTAGTCATATTTGCATCGATGTGAAAGTTAGTTAATTTGTTTGATTAAGGTACATGTACTTATGCACATATATACATACTTTCAATATAAAAGCAAAACCAAATTATAATACATTTCTTTTAAACTTTTCTAAGTTATTTATGCATATTGTTATGCTAATGAGACTTGTTTAGCAAAATAAACACCTGAGATGTCACATCTGGCACCACCTTTCGCGTGGACGCTCCTGATTGCCTCCTGAAGTCGGTAACAATTGCTTTTCGGTTAAGAAACTATTCAGGACATGTAGGTGGGCCCTTGAATCCGTGGGTGAAGCCTTTTGGGTCCTCGGATCAAACCGACTTCAAGTGCACGACCAGTGATCCTTCTGAGTGTGTTTCTGAGCTCATGTATCAGTGACATGGCCGTTTGTTGAGGTGGCAGGCTGGCCGGCCTAGGAGAGGCCGGTCGGCCTGGGTTTGGTCCCACTTTTGCTCATTTTCTCACACTTTGTTCCTGAAATGAAATAATCACCAAACTTATAGAACTTGTCAGTGTGGTTAGTTTTAACTTGATACGAGCTTGAAAACCACAGAAACATGAGAAATGTTGGTGGTAAAAATTATCAATATCGACCGCCAACACGCCCCCACAGCTAGACTTTGCTCGTCCCAAGCAAAAGGGTTGAGATAGAACCCGGGAGTAAGTCTAGGGTCATGATCCTCAAGAATTATCAAGCATACCTCGAAGCTTTTTCTCATACCTTGGATTCATCGCAAAGTATGATCCTTCTTATTCTCGATTTCTGGAGAATTTATTTAGAGTTCCAAGGCATGCTCTCATTCACTCAGGGCACTCGATCACTCGGAATGAGGTGAAAATTATTCTGAGCCTCATTCATTTCTCCTACCTCTCTAAGGCAGAATGTGGAGTTCTGGGTAGGGATATTTTATTCATTCTGTGTTTCCTTTGTTGCTGGGTCAAATACTTTATCTCTGAGAGACTACGCTTCCTGAGAACTTTGGTCATGTGCAAGTGAAAAGCGTCTGTCCCTTGGTGGTAAGTACTCCAGCTCTTCCATCTTTCCCCTTCTCTCTTTTTTTTGACTCGAGCTGAATGATTTTCCTTGCTCGGTTTCTTTTTCTTTCAGGAGGATGGTGCTGCTTGAGGACCACACTTTGGGACTTTCGGGCTTTCTGTGTACGTGATTGACCGAGAGTGCCAGGATGCATAGCATTTTTCCTGAGGCAAGAAGCATTTGATCGAGCTCAAGGGCACAGAAAGAATATGAGGGCTCAAAATTTTTCTCAAGACTTTGTATATGGCTTTGGAATAGGACTTGGCAAATCTGAGTATGAATGAGAGTTGCCTTGTCATTCTTATAAAATCTCTTGAACTTCGAAATTCAGAGAGGTCAAAACTCGCAATTCATTATATCAAAGGGATCAATAAGCAAAAGATCGGGCGATCCTAACATTAAGTTCCAAAGGTTAGAGTATTTTGCGAATGAGATACAACTTAAAAAATTCTTGATTCACAAGCATGGATTTCATCTCTTTCTGTCGGTTTTCTTCAAATTTTAATTGGGTTAGCAAAAGATTTGAATTTGACTTAAAAGCAGAAAGGATAGAGGTCAGGGGGATGCGAACCATCGTGATGAGATAGGGCGACGCTGGTGGCTTCCCGGTGGGGCCGGCCAGCCTAATAGAGGCCGGCCGGCGTGGCTCTAGGGCTCCTGCCCGAAAGGCAGGTCCCACCAAGTCAGGCTCGGTCTCAGCGTGCCGGTGCATCGTGCCTTTTGAACATTTCTTGTAACCTCAGGCCAGCCGTCCTGGTGCAAGCCGCCCGGCTCAGGTCCTGGATGAAAAGCGCTCAGTTCCGCACAGTAGGTTTGTTTCATTCTGTAACCTACGAATTGTGTTGCACTTCGACGAATTTGTTAATCCAGGGGCGTGTGATTGACACACAAGTGTGTATCAATCACACGGGGCAATCATGCATCAAATTTAACTCCTCTTTTATTCAATTAAAGGTGGGGTGCTGCTGGAATACAAAATATTGAAAAACAAAATTGGAAAGGGAAATAAATGAGCAGCACCAAAAATTCCTAATCTAAAAATCTAATCTAGCCTAATCCTTAAGCTTCAATTCAAGGGCTACGAGTTGTTCTCGCAACACTCGAATTTCAGCGCTCTCCTCCTTCTCGCCGCTACCCTTGTCATCCCCAAAGTAGTCCTCGCTGTTTGGGCTGTGATGAGGGGTCCTCGGCTCCACCATCTGACGGTACTCGATCTGCACACCGTGTTCAATCATTGATGAAAGAACAATGTGTGTGCCTACCATCTTGTTCAGGGGTGTACCCCTAGCAGATGGTGTGCATGCATCGGTATGCATGAGGGGATCAGACCCTGAGACCTTGGGAAAGGTCCCCACGAGATGAGGTGGCGTTCGAAGCAGAGTCGGGGCCGGCCGGCCTCCCCTAGGCCGGCCGGCCTGGGGTTGATTCCCTGGCCAGCAGGTTGTGGGAGCAAGGGCTCTGCCAGCATCACCGGCTCAAAAACTCGTGCGCCGCTCGGACGATGTTGACTGTGGATGGACTTTGAAGGTGCATTGGGTGAGGAGACCGACTTCATCACCGACTCAGGTGTTTTTGGGGAGGAAGGTGAGGCCATGGACGCGATCTCGTGAAAGTTCGAGCTCAGGAGGTGAATGAGGGTGAAAGGCTTTGGAATGAAGTTGAACTGGAGCCTTTCGGTATAAAAAGAGGGTTTTGAGATCAGATCCTTCAGAATTCCCGACGAGGAGAATGGATAGGGTGATACGAAATTTGAATGGACGCGAACGGGCACGGAGCCAAGCCGGCCGGCCTTGTAGAGGCCGGCCGGCCCCACCTTGTTAGGTGTGAGCTCCGGTCTTCGTGAATGTTCTTCTTCTCCTCGTGCTCTCGTGTTTTCTTGGTGGATTTGGCCAGAAAAGGGGAAAAGAAAAGAAAAGAAAAGAAAGAAAAGAATCTATCCTAGGATACGGCCTCTTTAAGGTCTGGCGATGACCATAGATGAGTATTTATAACTCGGATAACTCGTAGACGTCTATTTCTTCGAGTTCTGGTATTTCGGGCTCGAGAAATATTTTCAACCTTGGGCCTTTGGCCTTGAAAATATTTCCGTCATCGTCAACTAGATAAGGACCTTCCCACTTACTCCTATGCTTACCATGACCAAACAAACGAACACGAGAATTAAAGAGCAGTACCTTATCTCCCGCCTTGAATTGCTTGATCTTGATACGCTTGTCATGCCATCTTTTTGTTCGTTCCTTGTATAGCTTGGAGCTGTGGTAGGCCTTCTCCCTCCATTCATCCAATTCAGCTAATTGGATTTTTCTTTTCACTCTAGCTGATTGGAGGTCCATGTTCCACTTCTTGATCGCCCAATGGGACTTGAATTCAAGCTCAACCGGTAGATGACAAGTCTTGCCATAAACCAGTTGGTATGGTGTCATACCTATCGCGGTCTTGAAAGCTGTTCTTTAAGCCCAAAGTGCCTCGGGCAACTTGCTCCTCCATCCCTTTCCCATAGCGGTAACTGTCTTCTGCAGAATGTTTTTGATTTGCTTGTTCGATGTTTCTGCTTGACCGCTTGTTTGAGGGTGGTATGGAGTTGCAACCCGGTGGTCTACTCCTAACTCGCTGAGACACTTCCTGAATGTCTTATCAATGAAGTGTGAGCCACCATCACTGATCACGACTCTTGGAACTCTGAAGCAAGGAAATATAACTTCCTGAAACATCTTCTTTGAATTCTTCGAGTCGGCTGCAACGCAGGGAAGTGCTTCAACCTATTTGGACACATAGTCCACGACCACCAAGATGTACTCGCATTGCTCTGACATCGGTAAAGGACCCATGAAGTCAATTCCCTAGACATCGAATATCTCCACTTGAAGGTTGCTCTTCAGTGGCATAGCATCTCGGGAGTTGATATTCCCGTGCTTCTGACATCTTGGGCATCGCCGCACAAATTCCTCTGCGTCTCCATACATTTTTGGCTAGAAGAATCCTCTCTACCAAACCTTAGCATGGGTCCGGAATGCTCCATAGTGCCCTCCATAGGGTAAGGAGTGGCAACGCTCTAGAATCTTGCGGGTCTCATAAAGAGGGATGCAGCGGCGAAGTAAACCATCAGCACAGACCTTGAACAGATAGGGATCATCCCATAGGTGATACTTGCTGAGGTGGACCAATTTCTTTCTATCTTCTCCTGGAGGTATATATCCGGCCACCATGAGATTCACTAAATTGGCATACCATGGGCTGGTTGTAGAGAACTTCAGGAGAGTGTCATCCCTCAAATAATCATCGATCGGGAGGTCCGATCCCTTGAATTGCATCCATGAGTGATGATCTGCCACACAATTGTCGAACTCTTGTAGGAGCAGAATCCAACGGATGAGTCGTGGCTTTGCATTCTTCTTGGTAAGTAGGTACTTCAGTGCAGCATGATCTATGTATACTATCACCTTAGCACCAACCAAGTAGGATCTGAACTTATCTATGGCGAACACCACTGCCAAAAGTTCCTTCTCCGTTGTTGCGTAGTTCAACTGTGGTCCGATCAATGTCTTACTGGCATAAGATATAGCATAATGCTGTTTATCCTTGCATTGACCGAGCATTGCACCGACGGTGTAGTCACTTGCATCGCACATGATCTCGAATGGAACACTCCAATTCGGCGGCTGTATGATGGGTGCGGACACCAGTGCCTTTTTGAGGGTGTAGAAGGCAATGAGACAGTCTTCATCGAAGTTGAATGGGGTCTCCTTGGCTAGGAGACTTGTCAGAGGCCTGGCAATATGCAAGAAGTCCTTGAGGAACCTCCGATAAAAACCAGCATGACCTAGAAAACTTCGAACTCCCTTGACATTTGTCGGGGGTGGTAACTGCTCGATAACTTCGATCTTTGCTCGATCCACTTCTATCCCTTTTTGTGACACTTTGTGTCCAAGGACAATTCCTTCTCTGACCATAAAATGGCACTTCTCCCAATTGAGTACTAAGTGCGTTTCTTGGCACCTCTTGAGAACTTTGTCCAAATTCTCAAGGCAATCTTCGAAGCTCTTGCCATAGACTGAGAAATTATCCATGAAGACTTCCATGATTGTCTCAATCAGATCAGAGAATATCGCCATCATACACCGTTGGAATGATGCTGGTGCGTTGCAGAGACCAAACGACATTCGCCTGTACACGAACGTGCCATAGGTACAGGTGAAGGTAGTCTTACTCTGGTCATCAGGATGAATAGGAATCTGATGATACCCAGAGTAGCCGTCGAGGTAACAGAAGAAGGAGTGTTTGGCCAGCCGTTCAAGCATTTCGTCGATGAAGGGAAGGGGGAAGTGATCTTTCCGGGTAGCCTTGTTCAGCATCCGTAGTCGATGCACGTCCTCCATCCAATAACTGTCCTCTGTGGTATGAGATCATTTCTCTCGTTTTGGACTACTGTCATGCCCCCCTTCTTTGGGACTACTTGAACTGGACTGACCCACTCACTGTCTTGCATGGGGTAGATGATGCCCGCGTGCAGTAGCTTCAGAACCTCTTTCTTAACTACCTCCCTCATCTCATCATTGAGTCATCGCTGGTGATCTCGGGATGACTTATGGTCCGGTTCCATAGGGATGCGATGGGTGCATAAGTTGGGGATGATCCCCTTCAAGTCTTGCAGAGAGTACCCAATGATAGATATGTACTTGTCCTAGACTTTTAAGAGCCGCCGAGTTTCACTCTCTATCAGCTTATCACTGATGACACTGACGTGGCTTGATTGTTGTGGAGGAATGCATACTTTAACCCAGAAGGCAGCGACTTCAACTCAAGCAGTGAAGGTTGCGGTTTCTCCTCTACGTTGAGCTTACTCTTGCCGTCCGGTTCTGTTTCCTGGGTAAAGTGTATGACATCATCTTCAATAATGGGCTGAGTAATCCCTTCTTGGATGATCTTCATTGATTCCTCAACTGGTCTTTCTCCGGCCTAGCCTCAGCGAATGTGTTGCATAAACGAACTAGGCTGATCGGGATGATATTGCCAACCTTAACCTCGAGCATCGCTCGGTCTCTGTTCGGGCTGACAAGTGGCTCTACTGGCTGTCCAATCGAGACGAACTCTTCACCTTCCAGGATATTGAAGATGTGGAAGTCTAGGTACACCTTGTTGGTCCCTATGCGAACATGGATAACTCGGTGGATGCCTAGACATTCCACGATCTGATCGTCAATCCACTTCAGGTGCTTACGCGAGAAAGCCAGGGGTTCCTTTGTGCAACTCTTCCCCTTTCTTCCTAATCCACAATCCAGTACTTAAGCTTACCGATTACCATATTCTCGGCATGTGGTTAGTACGTTCAAAGACTTAACCACCACTACCACACACTGAGGCCTTAGCATTTTTCAATAAAAAAACGGGGCCTCAATCATCAGCATAAACATCGTACCATAGCCCCGTCCGTCGACCTTATGATTGCAGCATGTAGTAAACATTCAACTCCTATATTCTCGCGAGTGACAGGAAATCACTCGACTTTTACCGGAGACCTTAGCATAGCATTCTATCGAGCCTTACATCTAGTGTTCAGAGCATGGGTACCTAAGTTCATGCAACTAAGTTTTCATTCAACTCCTATAAACTTAATGCACAAGTAAAATAGAGTAATAAGTTGCATAAGTTTAGGAAAATAGGGTTCATGCTCCGGGGCTTTCCTTCTTGGGTAAAGCTAGCTTGGGGCTCGTCCGAACTTGGGCTCGGGTCTTCGAGAGCTTCAGTTAGATTTACTTGAGCTTCACGCTGCTCACTCTCGGATGCGGGCACCAGCTCATACGTTCCGTCGGCGAGAGTAGTCGATTCTATATGAATGCACAAGTGTAAGTTATAGTGATGGTATAAGACGATTATTTTCCTTCACGACAAAGTTGCAATCCACAAAACATCGATTTGGTTGTGAAGTTACTTAGTTAAGTTTTCTTTGGGCAATTGTTAATAGAGTATAACTTAACTATTAACTTCATTAAACAAGAAGGGGATGTGTTATATTGGAAACTTATTCTTCGAAGCACAACATGGGTTAAACACAACTTCTGGATTAGGTAACTTCTGGTGATGAAATTTTTATTTTGAGCATAATATGTAGAGACAAAAGCACTGCAAAAATTTCAGACATTTTCACGCAGCAGAATAATTATGAAAAACGTAATACACAGCTACTACTAGAACTTAGTTATTTTTATACAGAACAAACCATGCAAGTATTGACATCAAAACTTTTACAGGGAAATAATCTAACTATATGTGTGTTACTGTAAAGTTTACAGATTTTACTGAGCAAGATACAAAGCATATTAAATAGGACAATATATACCTACTTTAATAAAGATTAATTTCTATAGGATGTTTTACAGAGTTTCTGTGTATGAAACTTTTTATACAGCAAGAGCTACTCTAAAGTGTTCAACAGTAAAAATTTGAACATTTTCCAAGCGAAGAAACTAATTATTTGAATTAGTGCAATTTTTCCTACCACAAAATTATATAATTAGGTTACAGGAAGGAAAAAGGTTCTAAACTTTTTCTGTGCTATTTAGGCCTTAATACAACAGTTCTCGAAAAGGTTCACCACATGAATCACAATATAACAGCAGTTACAAATTAGTTTTATTACTTTATGCCATAAAAAAGTTTTATTAAGAAGTTTAGCTAGAGATGGGTTCTGGCCCTAATATTTTTACACTGGCATACAAATCAAGCAACCAAACTACTGTTAAATTTTTAGGTTTAGAATTTGTCTACAACTAGGGGTACATCTAAAGTCTATTAAACCTTCCATTTAATTTATAGCAAGATTTAGCAAGCAACTGAAGAAAAGCATGTAACAAGAGTTGTAGATTTTCATCTAAAGATTCCAGAACAGTTGGGTTTGTATTTTTTCGATTTTCCTATGATTTTAAATGAATTTTACAATTCGCTATTTTTGAATTCAAAGTTTAAACACAGGTTTATAGATATGCCCCTGGAAACTCTCGTGCAGACTCTTTTAAAGATTTCAATCAAAGCAATTGGGTCCCTGGGCGGCGCTGGCATGGCGGCCGGCCAGATTCCGGTGAGGGGGCTCGTCGGCGGCGAGGGGAAAAGGGTCGGGGAGATCCAGGGAGGTTAGAGCTACCTCGGGATGGCCTTGGTCGGGGTTGGGAGTGGCCGGAGGTGTCTCCTCGGCGCGGAGCAGAGGAGCGGCGGCGGGGCAGAACATCGGCGACGATGCTCCGGCGAGGAGGGGAGGGTAGGGGCTGGTCGATGAGCTTCGCGGCGTCGAGGGGAACCCGTTTCGAAGCTTGGCTTGGACGGAGGAGCTTCGGCGTGGGCTGTCCACAGAGCAGCAAGGAGCGGCGGCGGTACGGGCGGCGTTGGCGGTGCTCCGGCGAGGAGGGGAGGGTAGGGGCTGGTCGATGAGCTTCGCGGCGTCGAGGGGAACCCGTTTCGAAGCTTGGCTTGGACGGAGGAGCTTTGGCGTGGGCTGTCCACGGAGCAGCAAGGAGCGGCGGCGGCGCGGGCGGCGCTGGCGGTGCTCCGGCGGTTCTGGGCGACGATGGGTGGGCAGTGAGCTGCGGTGGGGTGCTGTGGTGGTGGTGGAAGACTCAGCTCTGGCAAGGGGTGGCCGGAGAGGTGAGCTCCACGGTGAGCTGGGCACGACAGCGTTAATGGTGGCGGCGGCGGCGTTCTGGTGTCTGGGCGCGCGAGGGGGAACTTAGTACGGCCTTTTGTAGGCAGCAGGGAGGCGGGAGGAGGGGCGGGACTAGACCGCGAGGCGCGGGCGTGGGCAGCACGACGGGGGCGCGTGACTGGTTGCGACGGGCGGTGAACAAAGCCGGTGCGGTGTGCGGCGGGCGGCGAGCAGGGGCGCGCGGCGCCGGCGCGCGCGTGGCGTGCGGGGACTGGGGAGGAACGCGGCGTGCAAGCGCGCGTGCGGGCGCGGCCAGGCATTGGCTTGGCGCCTAGCGCTGTCAGGCATCGCCGGCCAAGTGGCCTGCAGCGACAGCGCGGCGGCGGAGGGTCGGGCGAAGCGAGGACCACAACGAAGCCGAGGGTCGGGCGAACGTAGGGTCGGGCGAAACGAAATGGTCGGGCGACATGGAAGGGTCGGGCGACGCAAGGGTCGGGCGAGCGGCTGCGCGTCGGAGGGTCGGGCGAGGCGGAGAAAAAGGGTCTGCAGCGAAATAGAAGAAAATGCAGGGACTTGTTTGCAAAACCAAGTGTTTCTCAAATTTTTATGTTGCAACTCGAAAATCCCTGAACACGAAAGTTGTTCAAAATGAGAAGTTACACAAGTTTTGTTTTAGGCCAAAGTTCATTTGGGTTCTAGTTTCGAAGTTATTTTAAATGGCTTGATTAAAGTACATGTACTTACGCACATATACACAACTATTTTAAATTTCAAGACAAACCAATTTATAATTTGTTTCCTTTAAATTTTTCTTAGTTAGTTAAGCAGATTGTTATGATAATGAAGCTTATTTCATAAATTAAACACCTGAGCTGTTACAGCCTTCCCCCCTTAAAGGAATCTCGCCCCGAGATTCGGACAATAAACTTAGGGTGGAGGGGGTGTGTACCTTCGGTGGAGTTGAGAAAACCTGAGAAATTTTGATTTAGATAGCTTTCGGTTTCCCATATGGCTTCTTCCTCAGTGTGATGATTCCATTGAATTTTTTACATTTTAGTCACTTTCCTCCTAGTGCTTCTTTCTTTTTGATCCATGATTTTGATAGGGTACTCAACATATGAGAGGTCGGGCTCTACTAAGATTTCCTGTTGTTCGACAACCTTGGTAGGGACTCGGACACACTTCTTGAGTTGAGATACGTGAAAGACATCATGGATGGCTGCAAGCTGAGGGGGCAGTCGAATTCTATAGGCTAAGGGTCCACAGCTCTCGATGATTTCGTAGGGACCAACATAATGGGGAGATAGTTTTCCTTTGACTCCGAATCGTTAGACACCCTTGGTTGGTGAAACTCGAAGGTAGACATGGTCACTAACTTCAAAATTTCAATGGCTTTCTCCTTCTGTCGAAATAGCTCTTTTGCCTGGATTGTGCGGCTCTAAGGTTTTCTTGTATTACTCACTTTTTCTTCTGCCTTGATTACCAAGTCTGGTCCAAATATTTTGCGTTCTCCGGTCTGTGACCAACTCAAAGGGGTTCGACATCTTCGTCCACATAAGGCCTCAAATGGTGCCATTTTCAAACTCGCTTGGTAGCTATTGTTATATGAGAACTCCGCTAGGGATAGGCATTTGTCCCAACTCTTGCCATAGTGAATGACGCAAGCTCTAAGCATGTCTTCAAGAATTTGGTTCACTCTTTTAGTTTGTCCGTCAGTTTGAGGATGATAGGCTGAGCTTCGAATCAATTTAGTACCGAGAGAAGCTTGCAATTGTTCCCAAAAGCGCGCTACAAACTGAGTACCACGATCGGAAATAATAGTCTTCGGTACTCCATGTAGGCAAACAATGCGATCGAAATAAATCTCAGCATATTTCTTGGCGGTATAGGTGGTGTGTACCGGAAGAAAATGTGCCGTCTTTGTGAGCCTATCAACGATAACCCATATGGAATCATGTTTCTGTGCGGTACTAGGCAATCCAACAATGAAATCCATACTTATGTCTTCCCATTTCCATGAGGGTATAGGCAAAGGTTGAAGTGTACCGGCTACTTTCAAGTGGCTGGCTTTTACCCTCTGGTAGGTGTCGCATTCTGAGACATATAGCGATTTATCTTTTCATCCTAGTACACCAGAAATTTTGCCTAAGGTCTTGATACATTTTGTTACTACCGGGGTGGATAGAAAATTTGCAAAAAGGTGTGCCTCATCCAGAATTTTCTTACGGAGCTCATGATTCTTTGGAACGACTATGCGACTTTCGAACCATAGAACTCCCTTGTGGTCCTGGCGGAAACATTTGTATTTCTCTTCTCCTAGAGAGAGTTTTTGTTTGATGATCTTAACTCCTTCATCGTGTAGTTGTGCCATGATGATCTGGTCGTGAAGAGTAGGCTCGACTGAGATGTGATTCAGAGTGCCTTGGGAAATCATCTCCAAACTAAGCTTCCTCATTTCTGAACATAATGTCTCATTATAGATTTCCACTGATAGGCAATGGCAATGGGCCTTACGGCTGAGTGCATCCGCGACTACATTGGCCTTGCCGGGGTGATAGTGCACCTCGAGATCATAATCCTAGATTAATTCTAGCCATCTTCTTTGTCTCATATTCAGATCGGCTTGGGTGAAGATATATTTGAGACTCTTGTGATCAGTGTAAATGTTAGAATGAGTGCCCATCAGATAATGTCTCCATATTTTTAGAGCATGAATGACTGCTGCTAATTCGAGATCATGGGTCGGATAATTCTGCTCATGGGGCTGACGGGCTCATGAAGCATAGGCGATAACTCGATTTTCTTGCATGAGCACACAACCAAGACCAGTGCCAGATGCATCACAGTAAACATCTAATGGCTTGGTGTTATCGGGTTGAGCTAATACAGGGGCTGTAGTCAAACGTTCTCTGAGAGTGTGGAAAGCATCTTCGCATTTCTCATCCCACACAAATTTTACTCCCTTTTTCAATAGTTCAGTCATAGGCTTAGCAATCCTGGAGAAATCCGGGATGAAACGGCGATAGTAACTGGCTAAACCAAGAAAACTGCGAATCTGATGAACAAAGGTGGGAGGTTTCCAATCCATCACTTCTTGTACCTTGCTGGGGTCAACGGCTATGCCTTCGCTGGAAATAGTGTGACCTAAGAATTTCACACTATCCAACCAGAATTCGCACTTAGAAAATTTAGCATAGAGCTGATGGTCTCTGAGACACTGAAGAACAATGTGCAGGTGCTTAGCGTGCTCTTCCTTGTTCTTGGAATAGATAAGGACGTCGTCAATGAAAACTACGACGAATTTGTCGAGCTCGGGCATGAATACCGAATTCATGAGATACATGAAGTAGGCAGGGGCATTGGTGAGTCCAAAGGACATGACCAAGAATTCATATAGTCCATATCGTGTGGAAAAGGCGGTCTTAGGAATATCGCATGGACGAATCTTGATCTGATGATATCCAGATCGAAGATCAATCTTTGAGAAAACTCTAGCTCCAGATAATTGATCAAATAGAACGTCGATGCGGGGAAGTGGGTATTTATTCTTAACGGTTACCGCATTGAGAGGTCGGTAGTCCACACACAATCTTAAACTGTCATCCTTTTTCTTTACAAAAAGGGCTGGACATCCCCAAGGTGATGCGCTAGGACGAATGAAGCCTTTGTCCAGTAGTTCTTGGAGTTGTGTTTTCAGTTTGGCCAATTTCTTAGGTGGCATCCTATAGGGTCTTTTGAGATAGGTGCAGTGCCTGGTTGCAGTTCAATAACGAACTCAATGTCCCTATCTGGTGGCATTCCTGGCAAATCATCCGGAAAAACATCGGCATACTCGCCTACCACTGGAATATTCTCTAGGTTGATCCCTTCCATCACGAAAGCACAAGAATTCGTGTACTCCCGGAATGGTAGGTAAAGGGTAGTGGCTCCGTGACTAGGTGAATTTATTTCAACAGCACGGGAAGAAAGGTCCAGTGTGACTCCATGCATAGTCATCCAGTTCATTCCCAAAATAATATCCATACCGTCAAGGGGTAAAAGAACAAGGTCCGTGTTGATGATTTTACTACCCAACTTTACCAGTACCAGCCTTATTATTTGGTTGGAAGCAATTTTTCGACCCGGTATTGATATCATATACGACCTTTTGGTGTGACAAACGTCCAAGCCTACTTTTGCACCAAACTTTGCACTAATGAAACTATGTGATGCACCAGAATCAAAACAATATAACTATAGGCTTGTTGTTAAACAGAGAATGTACGTGTCATTATTGGTGCACCTTTAGGGAGCGCTTCATGCTGATCCATCTGTCTTTTACGCTTGTTCTGATGGGTTTGGCTAGAACCTTGGCCCTGCCTTGACTGCCTAGGCTGAGGGCATTCTCGAGCAAAATGACTGGAACTTCCACAATTGAAACAATGATTTTTGTCACTTGGACGACCGGGCTGTTTGTTATCTAAAGGTATCGCTACTGGCATACCTAATGAACCATTCTTGGGTGTGGTGAATTTGGCATGGTCTATCTTTTCCTGAACAGGCGAGCGAGTTCATGTTCGTAGGACTGTGCCGGCGTCAGTAGTTCTGCTAACTTGACGTCGCCCTCGTGGGATGAATTCTGTGCAAGTAATTTCCCATCCAGTCAAGTCTATGCCGCATGGGTCATGCTTGAGAGTCCGACACTTTACTTCGTGATCCTTAAGTTTCATCGGAAGTTGTGATGGGGGCAATAAGGAGTCTGAGTAAACGTCTCTTGTGTCCATCATCTTGTTATTGAGCTCTGGATAGCCTGCATCCTGAGGATGGTGGACATTACACCCATCCCCTTGATGGTGTTGTTGCTGCAGGTATTGAAAAATCGCTTGCTGCCCCTTGACAAGCTGACGAAGCAACTCGGTTTGAGCGGCCATTACTTCCACTAAACTAGGTGGTGGTGGTGGCTGTGGTTGGGATCCACTAGCACTAGCACCGAAACCATCCGGGTTTCCACGGGTTGCTCCAACCATCTGAAATGTGAAGGTTTATCGTGATCAACGTGATCCATATTGCTTCCATGATTAAAAGGATTAGGGCGGAAAAGAGTAGACTTCCGAAAGATCATGGATAGAATCGTGGACAGAATACTGTCCGCCATAAGAAACTTATAACTCCTGGTAGGTTCGTCCAAAATTTCTCATATTTTTGCAGTGGGTAGGGCATTTAGAGATGTAAAACTTTGGTATTCAGCTTAGACACTAAATCGATGGCCAAGATGGTCGAAACATTCCCTCTTTGCCCCTCTGTCTCGGCTGTTTTTCAGCAGAACGAATCATAGTATCTTGCCTATAACTCCAACTAGCAATGTCCAATAGTGCTGAAATTTTGTGATCTTTTAGGACATGAATTTCTTGACAACTTTGGTATTTAACTTTCTGCTCAGAAGGATCAACTTCAAAGGGTAAAGGTTTTGGACAAGATCATGCCATAGGATATGAACTAGAGGATGGAAGTTGAATACTTCTGGAAGCAACTTCAAAACTCCATAACTCCAATTTGAGTAATCCAAAAATTCTCAAACTTCACCAAAACATTCCTAAGGTATTTGTGAACAACTTTTCTAGTCAACTCCAGAGCTAGATCAGGGTCTAAGATGGTCTTTCTCTTAAGGTTTTGCTTTACGGTCTACCCAGAAATTTCAGTGAATAGTGGGCCAAGATTTCTTGCACCAGGGAAAATCTACCCAGCCAAAAATTACCAACTTTTAACAGTAGCTGCCTGGGTAAATTTACATCAAGTTTCATATTGAACACTTTTGCAGAAAAGTGTAGTAAGAGGGCATAAAAATTTATGTGGCAGAACTGCTCGTTTTGGACAGAAAACTGACATCTCAAGATCTTTGTTGTTTCCCATTATCCATATGTCCAGAATTTTTATATTTAGACAGGACGTAGAATACAAATTTTGGAACGAAACTTTCAACATGAGTTTCTCCAGAAAGGATCATTTTCTAAGCTCAATAAATTCATCTTTTCAGATAAGGCAGAATGTGACAGATTTGCTAGATAATCCTTATGCAAAGACGAATGTGTAGCGCATGAACCTTACCACTCTCACGCATCGCATTTTCAATTTCAGATTTATATAGTCATGATGCAGGCACGTTCTATTCGTCCTCACAAAATAAAACAATTGCCAAATAGCCTTGGTCTTACGAAGTTTGTTTCGGTGGCATACGTAATACGCCTCTCACTATAATATCTAGTTGAGAAATCTCTAGCCGTTCTTAAACTTATCGCAATCGTGGTTAGTGTACCTGCAGAAGATTGATACAGCATATATATATATATATATCCAATGAACCTTTCATGCCAGCACTCATGAAAGCGTCCATATTCATTACCGATCACTATAGAAACGGCATCCGTACAATTCCAGCCGTACAGACGACGTTAACATACGCTATCAAGATAGCGTATTCACGGGGGGTACCGTCTTGAGACGGGGGTATGAACAGCGATCGCCATACCCTGCGCCAAACCTTCTACTCCCAATCTAATCAACTAATAGTTGGTATATTGGCAGCACCTCAAGTAAGTCACTGCTTGAGGGCAGCGTTCTGCTCGCATCACTGACAGGAAAGCCAAGCTCTCTCAGTTGGCTGAGGATTCTTACCTTCTTACCTTAGCGATGAGTGTGTCGTTACGGAATATAATGGTCGGTTGTGCATAAAAGTAAGTTTTGACAGAAAATAATATGCTGGAAGTCAGTTGATAATATTCATAAGTTAGATAGCCACCTAGTAATTTTCCCATAATCTCTTAGGGCTTTACGAACTAGGCACCATCCTTAACGAACTAACGTATTTTCCAAACACAATTTTTGTGGTCAAGTTTTAGGAAAATAAGTTTTTAAAGCCTGTTGCATTCTCTGGAGTATGCATTTCAGCTCTGATACCAGCTATGGCTCTGATACCAGCTGTGGCAGAACCACCTAAATTAATCCGGCTCAAGCGCGCTAACCATCACCACAAGGGCAATCAGGGCTAACTCGCACTTCAAACGGAATAATCCACTGGTCTGTCGGGTAACCTCCTGATGCAACCACGGTTTTTGCCGATCGAAACCACACATACATGTACTCACACGAAGGTGAGCCTAAAGGATACAACATTCCACAAATTTTACACCACAGGGTTCATCACAAATTATTATTACACGGAGTTCAAATTCGTAAAACAAGTACTTCAGAGTTTAAAATAAATGAGTTCTTCTGAGTTCAAAGCAGCAGAAAAGATAACGACAACTACTCGACGATACAGAATGTCTCGATGAAGCCCGTACGAGACATCACTCAGCATTAACACCGTTGGCCGGGGGAGTATCCCATTCCACCGACCAACCAGGAGGAAGGGTACAAGGCCAAGTCAAACTAGCGATCATATCCTCGAAAGTTTCACCTGAAAACAAGCCACAAGCAAGGCTGAGTATACTAATACTCAGCAAGGCTTACCCGACTAGTGGAATATACTTAGCCGACTCCTAGACATGCAAGGCTTTTGGCTTGAGGGGTTTGTTTTGCCGAAAATCATATATAAGTAGGTCCTTACTTTTAAATTTTAGCTTCAAGTTCTAGTCTTCTTTAACCATTCTAGGTAAGCAACTATCCAATATCATACATGGTGGAAGAATTATTTTGTATCCAACAAGATTAATCATCATCATTGTTCCTCTTCTTACTCTATGTGGTAAAAGGGTCAAGCAGTCTCAATAACCGCGAGAAACGGACGATTCGAATCGAATTTTTTAACCTTGCAAGGGAAACCTAAACACACGTCACGTGGTTACTCACAGAGTCACACGTGCAACTTTTCCCTTCAATTCCCGCTTCACGGAACAGGCCACCCGCCCTCAACTACACGTCCCCACAGACCTTGGTACCTCGGGCCGTGGCGGCAAATGCACCCGGCCTCGGTTCAAGACGGTGGGGAGTATATTCCGGCCTCGGTTCAACCCAGTACTTAAGCTTACTGATTACCATATTCTCGGCATGTGGTTAGTACGTTCAAAGACTTAACCACCACTACCACACACTGCGGCCTTAGCATTTTTCACTAAACAGATGGGGCCTCAATCATCACCATAAACATCATACCATAGCCCCGTCCGTCGACCTTATGATTGCAGCATGTAGTAAACATTCAACTCCTATATTCTCGCAAGTGACAGGAAATCACTTGACTTTTACCGGAGACCTTAGCATAGCATTCTATCGAGCCTTACATCTAGTGTTCAGAGCATGGGTACCTAAGTTCATCCAACTAAGTTTTCATTCAACTCCTATAAACTTAATGCACAAGTAAAATAGAGTAATAAGTTGCATAAGTTTAGGAAAATAGGGTTCATGCTCCGGGGCTTGCCTTCTTGGGTAAAGCTAGCTTGGGGCTCGTCCGAACTTGGGCTCGGGTCTTCGAGAGCTTCAGTTAGATTTACTTGAGCTTCACGCTGCTCACTCTCGGACGCGGGCACCAGCTCGTACATTCCGTCGGCGAGAGTAGTCGATTCTACATGAATGCACAAGTGTAAGTTATAGTGATGGTATAAGACGATTATTTTCCTTCACGATAAAGTTGCAATCCACAAAACATCGATTTGGTTGTGAAGTTACTTAGTTAAGTTTTCTTTGGGCAATTGTTAATAGAGTATAACTTAACTATTAACTTCATTAAACAAGAAGGGGTTGTGTTATATTGGAAACTTAATCTTCCAAGCACAACATGGGTTAAACACAACTTCTGGATTAGGTAACTTCTGGTGATAAAATTTTTATTTAGAGCACAATATGCAGAGATAAAAGCACTGCAAAAATTTCAGATATTTTCACGAAGCAGAATAATTATGAAAAACATAATACACAGCTACTACTAGAAAATAGTTATTTTTATATAGGACAAACCATGCAAGTATTGACATCAAAAATTTTACAGGGAAATAATCTATCCATATGTGTGTTACTGTAAATTTTCTAGATTTTACTATGTAAGATACAAAGCATATTAAATAGGACAAGATATACCTACTTTAATAAAGATTAATTTCTACAGGATGTTTTACAAAGTTTCTGTGTACGAAACTTTTTATACAGCAAGAGCTACTCTATGGTGTTCAACAGTAAAAATTTGAACATTTTCCAAGCACAGAAACTAATTATTTGAATTAGTGCAATTTTTCCTACCACAAAATTATATAGTTAGGTTACAGGAAGGAAAAAGCTTCTAAACTTTTTTAGTAGTATTTAGGCCTTAATACAACAGTTCTCGAAAAGTTTCACCACATAAATCACAATATAACAGCAGTTACAAATTAGTTTTATTACTTCATGCCATAAAAAAGTTTTTTTAATAAGTTTAGCTAGAGATGGGTTCTGGCCCTAATATTTTTACACTGGCATACAAATCAAGCAACCAAACTACTGTTAAATTTTCAGGTTTAGACTTTGTCTACAACAGGGGGTACATTTAAAGTCTATTAAACCTTCCATTTAATTTATAGCAAGATTTAGCAAGCAACTGAAGAAAAGCATGTAACAAGAGTTGTAGATTGTCATCTAAAGATTCCAGAACAGTTGAGTTTGTATTTTTCTGATTTTTCTACGATTTTAAATGAATTTTACAAGTTCGCTATTTTTGAATTCAAAAACACACGTTTACAGATATGCCCCTGGAAACTCTGGTGCTGACTCTTTTAAAGATTTCAATCGAAGCAATGGGTCCCTAGGCGGCGCTGGCATGGCGGCCGGCCAGATTCCGGCGAGGGGGCTCGTCGGCGGCGAGGGGAAAAGGGTCGGGGAGATCCAGGGAGGTGAGAGCTACCTCGGGATGGCCTTGGTCGGGGTTGGGAGTGGCCGGAGGTGGCTTGTCGGCGCGGAGCAGAGGCGCGGCGGCGGGGCGGAACGTCGGCGATGATGCTCCGGCGAGGAGGGGAGGGTAAGGGCTGGTCGATGAGCTTCGCGTCGTCGAGAGGAACCCGTTTCGAAGCTTGGCTTGGACGGAGGAGCTTCGGCGTGGGCTGTCCACGGAGCAGCAAGGAGCGGCGGCGACGCGGGCGGCGCTGGCGGTGCTCCGGCGAGGAGGGGAGGGTAGGGGCTGGTCGATGAGCTTCCCGGCGTCGAGGGGAACCCGTTTCGAAGCTTGGCTTGGACGAAGGAGCTTCAGCGTGGGCTGTCCACGGAGCAGCAAGGAGCGGCGCTGGCGGTGCTCCGGCGATTCTGGGCGACGATGGGTGGGCAGTGAGCTGCGGTGGGGTGCTGTGGTGGTGGTGGAAGACTCAGCTCTGGCAAGGGGTGGCCGGAGAGGAGAGCTCCACGGTGAGCTGGGCACGATGGCGTTAATGGTGGCGGCGGCGGCGTTCTGGTGTCTGGGCGCGCGAGGGGGAACTTAGTGCGGCCTTTTGTAGGCAGCAGAGTGGCGGGAGGAGGGGCGGGACTGGACTGGCGGGACGCGGCGACGAGCTGGGGCGCGCGGCGCCGGCACGCGCGTGGCGTGCGGGGACTGGGGAGGAACGCGGCGTGCGGGCGCGGCCAGGCATTGGCTTGGCACCTAGCGCTGTCAGGCATCGCCGGCCAAGTGGCCTGCGGCGACTGCGCGGCGGCGGAGGGTTGCGCGAAGTGAGGACCGCAGCGAAGCCGAGGGTTAGGCGAACGTAGGGTCGGGCGAAACAAAATGGTCGGGCGACACGGAAGGGTCGGGCGAGCGGCTGCGCATCGGAGGGTCGGGCGAGGCGGAGAAGAGGGGTCTGCAGCGAAATAGAAGAAAAAGCAGGGACTGGTTTGCAGAACCTAGTGTTTCTCAAATTTTTGTGTTGCAACTCGAAAATCCCTGAACATGAAAGTTGTTCAAAATGAAAAGTTACACAAGTTTTGTTTCAGGCCAAAGTTCATGTGGGTTCTAGTTTAGAAGTTATTTTAAATGGCTTGATTAAAGTACATGTACTTACGCACATATACACAACTATTTTAAATTTCAAGGCAAACCAATTTATAATTTGTTTCCTTCAAATTTTTCTTAGTTAGTTAAGTAGATTGTTACGCTAATGAAGCTTATTTCGTAAATTAAACACCTGAGGTGTTACAATGCTTCATTAGTTATGCTTTATATATGATTAGGCCAGATGGTCTAGGTAAGGACATCGGTTCGTTGTGCCTTCGAGCTTGCCTTAGCGTCTTACTTGTTCATCAAAGGGTGGGAGACCCGAGGGCGCTAGGGTAGTGACTTCATACACGAGCGTGGTGCTCGGGTATGCGGGATCCTTCGAATATGACCGTGCTCCACGGTGTGACAGGGGTAGACGCCAGGTGGTGACAGCCCTATCCATCCTCTACGAAGCTGCTTCGTGGTTAGTGCACTCCCCGACGTTCGGGTACAGTGTAGGAGTTCTGAGAGATGTAACGGTCCGGACGTTCTCCGAGACGGGACATTTTCCCTGATATCCCTAATTTCCCGGCACCTGTAGTCCTAACCATATGTACGTTGCATGACCTTTGCTTGCTTGAATAAATACTATTAGGACTCTGTTGTATGCCTATGCTCCCACTAACCCGTAGGTTTATTGGTTTATTCTTTATCTGAGTTCGGCCAGGTTGTGTGTGTCGCATTACCCTAATTCATATCTTTATTATAACTTACCCCTATATTGCTATAGTCTATATCTTATTCATGCTATCATGGCTATATACCAAGTAAACTCTTTTACATCATGCCCTCCTTTGGGAAAATATAAATAATGATACCCGAATACTCTCCGAGTGAAATGCTACAACGGTATATCCGTGCGCTTGCAGATTCATTCTGTAATTGTTAAGACATACCACGAGGTGTTTCCTGGCACTGCTTCTAGGGATGGGACTAACACCCTCGTTCCTAGTGGTGACACTAAGAAATACCAACACCCTACAAGGGTGTTAGTTCCATCCCTAGCAGCGGCGCCAGGAAACGCCTCATGGTATGTCTTAATGATTACAGAATGAATCCGCAAGCACACGGATATACCGTTGTAGCATTTCACCCGGAGAGTATTCAGGTATCGTTATTTATATTTTCCCAAAGGAGGGCATGATGTAAAAGAGTTTACTTGGTACATAACTATGATGGCATGAATAAGATATAGACTATAGCAATACAGGGGTAAGTCATGGTAAAAAGTATGATTGAGGGTAATGTGACACACACACTCAAGCCAACTCTGGATAAAGAATAAACGAATAAACCTAAGGTTAGTGGGAGCATAGGCATACAACAAGGTTCTTATAGTATCTATTCATGCAAGCAAGGGTCATCCAACATACACATGGTTAGGACTACAGGTGCCGGGAGAATAGGGATATCAGGGAGAATGTCCCGTCCCGAAGTACATCCGGGCCGTTACATCTTTCAGAACTCCTACACCGTATCCGAACGTCGGGGAGTACAATAACCATGAAGCAGCTTCGCAGCGGATGGATAGGGCTGTCACCACCTGCCGTCTACCCCAGTAACACCATGGAGCACGGTCATATTCGAAGGATCTCGCATACCCGAGCACCACGCTCGTGTATGAAGTCACTACCCCAACGCCCCCGGGTCTCCCACCCTTCAGATGGACGAGTTAGACGCTAAGGCAAGCCCAAAGGCACAACGAATCGATATCCTTACCCAGATCATCTGGCCTAATCGTATGTAAAGCATAACTAGTGTAGCACCAAGTCATGATATAATTAACTAGCAAAGCAGCATAACAATGCAAAGCATGAAATACCACTAAGATAGCAAAATAACCACAACTCAGCCATTACCAAGGCCGAATACAAAGCCATTACCAAGGCCGAGGATTGCTCTCCGGCCCTGAGGACAACTTGCTTCGCTAAGAGTTGAGGCACTAGCCTAGCTCCACTACCCTAAGGAGTACAAGTCTTGAGTGAGGGGGAGAGAGAGGCTTCAAGTGAGGTGTGTGTGGAATGAGGGGGTGAGGGCCTCCTTTTATACCCTCCAAGGTTGGTTCCCGCCATCTTTAAATATGGAAACCTTAGCCAGGAGGATCAGGTAGCTTAGGAGCGATGCCACGCCAAAGGGCACCTGGCCGAGAAGGCAGCCAGGTTCGGCCGAACCCCAGGTGAGCCCTCCCCGGCTCTGCCTTCTCTGGTACGCTGAGCAGTGGGCCCTTGTGATGTTTCCATGTGTTTGCTTACTTGGCGCGCCCGTTTTCTCTGACATGTGGGTCCCTCTTGTATGTGAGTTGCAGCAGATAATCTTCTGTGTTTGTTTTCCTGCGTATTCATCGTGTTTTCCTCTTATTCCAGACTTGCGTTCCTGAAATGGTTAATGTGGGAAAATAACTGTGGAACTAGGATAGTGATAAAATTATGCAAGTAAGAGGTATAATTTTCCTTTGATTGTGAGCATAGTTGACGGTCAGATTTTGCACTTAACGACTGTCAACAACACCCCCGAGCAAAACAAGGCTATTATGTTGTTGATCAGGAGTTGCTTCAATGTTGCATTTCCAACATATATCTTAGGCACAACCAAGTGTTCTTACCATGATTCTGAATAAGTTGGCCTTGTTCTTACCTCTTACCTTTCTTCTGTGGGGCTTATAGCTTTACCTCATCATTAGCGGTTGAGAGTCAGAACAGTTTCGTAGAGTGCTAATATTTCTTTCCCCTTTGCTCAACCGTCAATCTGGAGGTTTTTATAAGTTTTTTCAAAAGAAATTTCAAAGTTCCTTAGATGATCTCTCAGATCGCACATTGTGTATGATTCCTCACCAAGGCTTTTTATTTTGCCTTTCTTCCTCAACCTATCTCTAAGAGTCAAAATTTGCGGACCTGTAGGTATGGAGGATATGAAGGCATACTTGTTTCTCATGTATTGCTAAGTCAAAGACCGGATCCAAAGGAGAGAAAGTCATATACCTTGATCAAGATGTGCAAGTGTGTGGATATTTTTGGTGGACGGTGGATGAACTCCTTTGCATGGACCATCTCTCTTTTTATTTTCTTCTTTTGAGCATGGGCTATCCCTTTTTCTCTTTTTTTTGACATGAATTGTGAGCATGTGGCATACCTTCTTTGGGTATGCATCTTTTTATTTCTCTTTTTTTTGACATGCCTTGTGAGCATGTGGCATACCTTCTTTGGGTATGCATCTTTTTCTCTTTTTCTTCTCTTTTTTTCATATAGCCCATACTCCTTTTTCTTTGTGGAATTTAGAGAGAGTGGTCATGAGGTAACATGGAGTTTTTATTTGTGGATGGATGAGTGGAAATCTTGCTCACTGCTTGTGTAGAAGCGTAGCATATGGTGGAGTGTGTACGTGATCTTGATCATGGGAGTATGAAACGAATCTCACTAAGGGTCACAACAATTTGACAAAGCTCAATGAGATAACAAGTTGCATATGTGGAAGGTTTTCAATAGGAACAACATATGGCTTTGGATGAGAATTTCATATCATTGAGGAACTTTGTTTGTTTTTGTATTTTAAAAAATAAATACTCCGGAAATCAAGCATCACTTAG
Organism: Panicum miliaceum; assembly: GCA_032594955.1. Classification (NCBI taxonomy): domain Eukaryota; kingdom Viridiplantae; phylum Streptophyta; class Magnoliopsida; order Poales; family Poaceae; genus Panicum; species Panicum miliaceum. The sequence continues at coordinate 32,299,286 of CM064060.1, forward strand.
GACAAGATCATAGCAACTCTATTTAACCATATCATAGCTCACAACAACTTAGATTCGGATCATGCTTTTTGCTACCCACAAGTTTTAAGCTTAAGGTTTGAACGTTTAGCCAACAAACTCAAAACTTAGGAAGAGCACTAAGTTGTAACTAGGCATATGAAAAAAATTAACAGAGCAACTATTCATCATTTCAACAAGGAAAACTACACCAAGCTTACTACACATAATGAAGCAAGTAAATATTTTTTTTTTGGTCTTTTTGAGTTTTGCAAATTTATATTTGTTTTTGGTTTTGCAGATTTTTGTTTTGTTTCATGCATAAGGTTTTGAAAGCGATAAGGAATTTTAAGATACAAGATACAAGATACCTCTTATGGGGGTCCTCCCCCAAGCTAGCTTCAGGCTCACTGCTGTTGGTCGGGGTTGTACCCCGTCCAACGGTAGCAAGCCCTCCACTCCTCCTGCTGCTGCAGCTGCGTCTGCTCCATGGCGTGGATCCTTTGACCGGTGTACTGCTGCCATGCTTGGTTGGTTTCAATGTGCTGGTGCAGCGTATTTTCGATGTTGTTGGCCTGAACCCGCAGCTCGCCTAGCTGCTGGGTGATGGAGCCGATGTCGCGGTTGCAGGCCGTTCGTCGTGCAAGGTTCGGGACCCCACCGGAACTGGAGCTAGTGGACCGGTGGCTTGGAGCCTGCCGTTCCCACTCGTCGGTGCTTGTGCTATGCCAGGACGAACTACCCGCCTCATGGGGATATGAGGGTTAAGGCTGTTGTTGTGGTGTTGGCTCAGTTCCTCTTCTTGACCTGTTTCGCGTCATCCTGCCAGGCAAACCAGAAACACTATGTCTGCGTGTCACCTCTTCTAGAATGAGAGGGCGGTTAGTGACTGGCAGTTATACAAATGATACCCTGTGTTTGGCAACGGGATTTCATTTGCATAGCCCAAGGAGAAGAAAATCAAAGAGTTATTCGGGCCTTTCTTGAGTGTGTGCCCATAAATCAAATAAGCTTCATCGATAAGAGTACGGGGATCCTCAATGAAAGGAATGGCATTCCCATCTAAGACACCGAGACTTGAAGCGATGCGTGTAACCAAAGAAGTACACTCAATAGGGCCTGTCATCTTGAAATTTGAAAGCCATTGCGAGATCATTGCCTTCACGAGGGAGACTTTGAACTTGTTGACCATGGCGTATAATATCATCAAATCATGATTGCACACGGGTCGAACATCATCTCCTGGGAAGAGGGTGATGGCTAACTATTTGTGAATCAACCGAAGAGTTGGATTTTGAATGTCATTGTACCGAGGTGCAAACTTGCCATGAACAACTTGACCCGAAATCAAACCTCAAAAATCAGGATGATTAAAACCGCGGCAAGCTTTTTCAATGAAAACTGGCAAGCGTTTGTTAAAACTGAGGTGGTGACTTAAATCCTTCCAAGTGATATAGTAATCATGCCCAAAATGTCGAAACGGAACACCGTCATCCACCTCTCGAAGAGTGCAAAGGAACTGGATGGTTAGGAGACAAGAACCATTCTCCTCAACGGGCGCAAGACCATCCCATCCAATCGCATGCCAAACATTAGCAAAGTCTACATCCATAACTATTTTGGTGAGGAGGTCCGGATTGAAAGCTTTGGTGCAGCCGAAGCTTCGATTCTTGAGGATGGCGTAGGCTTGTCGTTCGCGATCGTCTCGCAAGTCGAGGTAGGGTGCATCATCATCGTCCATCTCCATATCCTCGGCTTCCGGTTCGGCTTGCGCTTCTTGTTCTTGCTCTTCTTTGTCGTAGTCCATCATGCTTGGGATTGGCATAGGTTCAGGAGTATGGTGGGAGCTTGAGCCACCTCGAGAACGGGACGAGCTTCCTCCCGTCACTTTCTTCAGTGCACCAGAAACATTTCTCCTAATGCCCTTCATGCTTGAACAAGAACACAAAGAACAACTCGAATCAGGTTACATTAGAGAAACGAAACGGAAATTCTTACCCGAAGTTGTTCCTCCAAGTATGTGGGATTTCTTGCAGCAAAGGAATGAGAGAGAGAGAGAGTTCTTGCACTTGAACTTGAGCACAAAACTGAATGAAGCTTGAGAGCAAATGTTTGAGAGAGTGAGAGGGAGTGGAGAAATGAAGTGTGAGTGAAACACACCCCTCTTCGGCCTCTATTTATAGAGCACTTGCCAGGAGCAAGCTAGCAATGGGCAGCACACAACGGCTAGTGACCGTTGGAGGTGGTGGGGCCCAGGAGCCGTTGCTCCTGGGTCGGTCAAGACCCCACAGTGGGCCTACCTCTGCTGTCCTTTCTCAGGTGATTCCCAATGGTTATATGAAAAATAGCTGTGGGACGCTCGGCCAGAATTTGTCTCAAAAAGATGTCCAAAAGTATTTTTCAAAAGGTTTTGATGCTCAAAAATATTTCTAGGTTTTTGTAAAAAGGAAGAAAAGGCTGAAAAAATTCCAGCATGCAGGAAAAATTTTGAGGAATCAAATATGCAATTGAAGATTAAAATAAAGCGAAAAGGCAAATAATCAAATATGAGATAACTACCATTTTACCTTTGGCAAGGGCTTATCATTTAGAGTCCGACAGGCAAGACTTTTCTCCGCCATTTACTTACCACCGTCGTTTTGTCTTGGAGAAGTAGACGAAGACGAGCTTTCTATCTTCCACCACGCCTTCTTAGGTTTCTTTTCTTTCGGCTGTGCTGGCGGCAGAGTTTCGGGAAGTGGTTCTCCCCAGATACCACTCCCATCGTACCCCTGGTGAATTGCGTAGCGCTGCTCTTTCCTGTATAAAAATCTGAAGAATATATTATCGCTTCCGATGCGGAACTGGATTTCTCCAGTCCACACATCGATCTTCACCCTAGCGTCCCTTAGGAAGGGTCATCCGAGAATGAGTTCTATGCCTACATCGCCCTCCATGTCGAGGACAACGAAGTCGGCTAGGACGAAGGAGTTCCTAACCCGTACGAGCATGTTCTCGACTATTCCTTTGGGATGTCGAATCGTAGAATCTGCGAGCTGTACAAGCATATAGGTTGGGTAAAGAGCAGGATATTGTAGTTGTTCGAAGGTTACCTTGGGCATAACGTTTATGCTTGCCCCAAGGTCGCAGAGGGCCCATTTGTAGAAACGATCATAAATGGAATAGCTGATCATGGGCACCCCTGGATCTCCATGAAGTTTTGCTGTTAGCCCTCCCCATGCGTTCATCCTGGGGCACGTGATTTTTCCTTCACGGTTAGTGCGTGGTGCCCTCCGGAATGAGGTACCCCATCAGGTGGTCACGATGCTAACATTTTCAACGGGAGCCTCGGGTTGCCCCGGGATTTTCCCATCATCAACAGCAGGAACAGCAGCTGCTATTTGGGCTAACTGCGATTCGATCATTTTATTGAAGCATAATTGGTTCTTAAAAGCAGAAGATAAAGTTTCAATTTTTAAGTTTATGCTCTCAAGATTTTTGTCGTTGGCCGCAAGCTTTTTAGTTATATTTTCATTAATTTTTGCTTGGCCAAGAACCAAGTCTTTAAAGGAGGGTTGGTTCGAATTGAAATTCGAATTGTAATTGGAGTTATAGTTATTACCTCCTCCTTGGTATGGTGGGCATGCTTGGCCCCACCCTTGGCCTCCTTGTGGACGGTACCCGCTGCTGTTGTTGTTGATGTAGGCAGCGTCTTCACAGGTTTTGGGGCAGTCATTACCCGAGTGTCCACCATTGCCGCAGACCTCGCACATAGGGTGTGAGTCTACGGCTTGAGCGTAGTTGTTCATACGCTCTTTGTACTGCGCCTGTTCATCTAGGCACTTCAGTAGGAGGTCCATCTTTGCAGCGAGCATATCCGTCTCCTTGACGGCGTGCATTCCGCCTTTGCCTCGGTGTTGGGAACGCTCCTCGTTCCAACCCTGGTCGGAGACCATCTTTTCTATCAATGCCATAGCCTTGGTTATTGTGAGGTCCAGGAAGGCTCCTCTAGCAGCAGCGTCAAGGTGGGCTCTTGATGTCATCGTTAGCCCGTTGTAGAAGCTTTGGAGTACAAACCACTCGTCCATCCCATGATGAGGACAGGCGAATATGTACTCTTGGAGTCTCTCCCAAGCTTCTAGGATGGATTCCATCCCTGTCTGCTGGAAACTTGAAATTTTCCCGCGCAGGGCATTTGTTTTGCCCAGCGGGAAGAACTTAGCGAGGAAGGCCGTGGAACATTTGTCCCACGTGTTGACGGCTTCTGCGTTTTGATAGAACAGTTTCGCCTTCCCTAGAAGGGAGAAAGGAAAGAGGTGAAGCCTGATGGCGTCAGCAGCAGCGCCCGTATTGTAACGGTCTTGCAGAGCTCCAGGAAACTCTGGAGGTGGGCGTTGGCATCCTCGTTAGGCTTGCCACAAAATGGGCTAGCCTACACCATGTTGATCAGACTGGATTTCAGCTCAAAGTTCACGTCCCGAACATCAATGTTGGGTCTAGTCGCCACATTGGCGGCGGAGGGGACGGAAAAGTCACGGAAGGTCTTCTCAGCCATGGGTTCGGTTGTTGTTGATGGTGCTTGTGGAAGAGCTGGTTCTCCTGACGATAGGAAGATCTGAGGAGGGACGACTCGAGGTCGGACCCTTCTCACGAGCTTCTCAGGATTTTCAATGAAGTTTGTTGGCAAGGAGAAACCAGTCATTCACTACCCTATTTTCATCCAAGTAGGAGAAAACAAAAGCAACATTAGCCTGTATAAACTACAGCTATAGAGCTTAGACATGTCACCAAGATTATGTATTAGTAAATCTTTTAATCAATGTCACTCCCCGGCAATAGCGCCAGAAATTCTTGTTGGCATTTCTTAGCGTCACCACTAGGAATGAGGGTGTTAGTCGCATCCCTAGCAGCGGCGCCAGGAAACGCCTCATGGTATGTCTTAACGATTACAGAATGAATCCGCAAGCGCACGGATATACCGTTGTAACATTTCACCCAGAGATTATTCGGGTATCGTTATTCATATTTTCCCAAAGGAGGGCATGATGTAAAAGAGTTTACTTGGTACATAACTATGATGGCATGAATAAGATATGGACTATAGCAATACAGGGGTAAGTCATGGTAAAAAGTATGGTTGAGGGTAATGTGACACACACACTCAAGCCAACTCTGGATAAAGAATAAAGGAATAAACCTAAGGTTAGTGGGAGCATAGGCATACAACAAGGTCCTAAAAGTAAGTGACATGTGGGTCCCTCTTGTAAGTGGGTTGCAGCAGATGATCTTCTGTGTTTGTTTTGCTGCGTATTCATCGTGTTTTCCTCTTATTCCTGACTTGCGTTCCTGAAATGGCTAATGTGGCAAAATAACTGTGGAACTAGGTTAGTGATAAAATTATGCGAGTAAGAGGTATAATTTTCCATTGATTGTGAGCATAGTTGACGGTCAGATTTTGCACTTAACAACCGTCAACACGGCTATCACTGGGAGTTCGCCGGCCATTTCTGCTCTAGGTGAGTGGTGGCGGGCGAAAGGGCGGCGGAGTGCTCTGGGGGTGAGTGCTTGAGAGGAGGTTAGAAGAGATCTTGAAGACTCGGTGGCGGCAGAGACGAAAAGGCGTAAAGGGATAAGGTCGCGCCGAGCCGGTCGCTTTTATATCGGCCGCAACCCTAGCGAGCCGTTCGGCTTCTCCCTTTCTTTTTGAATTTTGAATCAGCTTCTAGAGCATCCCTTCCTCTCCCCGAGGTAGAGGAGGAAATGGTAACAAGTGATTTGACAGTGGCAGTAAAAGGGAAGGCGGCCCCGAAGGGTACGCGGCGCAACGGATAAAATCGAAACAGATCCTAGGATTTTCGGATCGAATTGGATCTGACCTTTGGATCGGAATATTCCTTTCCATGAGGTGGCATCAAAGGGCTCAGCGTGTCTCCGCGACTCCGCCAGCAACCCTACTCGAGGGCTGGGCGTCGCTGCTCGACTCGGCGTGTCTCCGTGACTCCACCAGCGACCCTGCTCGGGGGCTTGGTGCCACTATTCGACTCAGCGTGTCTCCGTGACTCCGCCAGCGACCCTGCTCGGGGGCTGGGCGCCACTACTCGACTCGGCGTGTCTCCGTGACTCCGCCAGCGACCCTGCTCAGGGGCTGGGCACCACTATTCGACTCGGCGTGTCTCCGTGACTCCGCCAGCGATCCTGCTCGGGGGCTGGGCGCCGCTATTCAACTTGGCATGTCTTTGCGACTCAGCTGGCTGCCTTAACTGGGAGCCCGGCGCTGTAAGATGACTACTTATAAAGGGCTTAAGAGGTTGTTTCCTTTTTTGACCCTCGAAACGCTTCTGCGAAACCTTCAAAGGCTCGGGGGCTACACCCAATGGGTGCGCCCAGGGGTGCATCCCGTCGAAGAAGAAGTACTAAAGGAAGGAGTCTACTGAAGTCAAGTTGCAGCAAGAGCCTGAGGACGTGAAGATTGCTATATGATCACCGACTGGCCTCAATGCTCGGTAGGGGCTCGATTCGGCGACTCGGCGCTCAGGGGCTTGACGGAGGTAGACCCAGGTACCTCCCTACTGAGTAGAGACGGCTACCCGGCTAAACGACTCCGCATGAATGACCCGGCGTACAGGCATTTGGCTGGACGGTGGGCAGGATCCCCCGACATCAGGATCAAAGTCGAAATGGATAGGCATGATCTTGTGTATCTTAACCGATCGGATCCCTTGTAACAAATCCGAGTAGATTTACCCTAACTTGTAACCCACAGCTGCTCGGATATATAAGGGAGCCGTGGGGGGACCCATAGGCAATTCATTTCAACTCAACCCATCTCCGCTCATACCATGAATCCCTAATACAAATCCTTGAACACAGGACGTAGGGTGTTACGCTCCTCGTGGCCCGAACCTGTCTAAACCTCTGCGTCTTTGTGTTACCATCAAGTTCACGGGCTCTCTCCGATCCACCCCGCCTACAAATCTACTGCTTGGGGCTACCCTTGGCAGACTTGCAGGAGTGCAAATCTGACAGGGGTCTTCAGCCACGACACCTTTTGTAAAGTTCTTTATGTCTCATCTGAAGGGATGGTCAATAGGGAGAAATTGTCGGTGTTTGTCGAATGAACAATACTTGCCACCCTTCGTCAACCAGAAGAACTTGACAGCTGACTTGCATACTGGGCATGGGAACTTCCCGTGGACACACCAGCCGCTAAATAGCCCATACACCGGATGGTCATGCAGGGAGTACATGTACCACACTCGCATTTTGAAGTTTGACTTTGTAGCTCGGTCGTATGTCCATAGCCCTTCATTCCAAGCAAGGAGCAATTCATCAATCAGAGGCTCCATGTACACACTCATATTATCCCCTGGGTATCCAGGTATAATCAACGACAAGAATATGTTCTGTCATTAAAAGATGACGCCGGGAGGGAGATTGAGGGGGATAACGAACATGGGCCAACAAGTGTATGGGGCAGATCACATTCCATAAGGATTGAACCCATCTGTCAGCTTCCTCAGGATGTTGCCATTCACAATATCTCCATGCTTCATCATCGGCTGGATGTACCATATTCTCAAGATGGTATCATTTGCCTTCTTTGTGCCATGTCATCTGTTTCACGGATTCCTCGATTATGTAAAGCCGTTGGATCCTCGGTATGAATGGAAGGTATCGTAGGATTTTCACGGCGGTTTCGAGCTGCCTCTTTTGACCATCACCAGAGTCTACCTTCAGGTACCTAGAGGACTCACATTTAGGATAGTACTTTGCATCCGCATGTTCTTTCCTAAACAAGATGCATCCCTTCGGACAAGCATGTATCTGTGTTGACGGTCCTTAAGTCACAAATCAGACCACAACTCCTACATCTTTCTCATCAAAACCATCACCAAACTTAGTTATAGGGTTTTGCTCTAACCAATTCCATGAGTTTTGGTGAATTATGATTTGCAGGCACTCATAAGCGGAAAGACGGAGAAAGTGGACACAAAACGTAGAAGAATACACAGAAGATCACACTCTATGTTACACTTACAAGACGGGCCCACAACAAATCATCCTAAGAGGCCAAGGAACACACCTCCGACCAATCAGGGGCTGGCACACGGATTCAAGGGCCCACAAACACAACGAAACCGCCTCAACTTACTGCCAACCACCATGGACCCACTTGGAGACCCACCTGGCAGTGTCCCGGACAAAAAGCGGCGCGAGAGGCGGCACCCAGGGGTCGGCCACACTCTGGGGTCAGCCGCACCTGGACTAGCTCCCGTCCAGGTGCCCTTTGGTGGGAGATTCGCCCTTATCCTCCTGAAGGCGGTGCCCAATGTTTCCTTACATAATTCCCGCGGGAACCGGCCGTTGGAGGCCATAAGGAACTGTCACACCTCATTTCAACACAACACCTTTCGAGAAGAAGTTGTAGAGGTCCTTCCACTTGTATCTTAGAGTAGGGACTGTGTGAGCAAGAAGTGAGAAGAAGAGCAGGGCTTGTCGGCTACTCTTCGTCCTTGTACCTCAGCGGATACGATCCAGTTGAGTAAGTATCCGAGTCCATCTTCTAGTAAGATCTTGGTTAAGTTATCCTTTCATTATTGTTCATTTTCGGGTTCATCATCTGTTCTAGTAGCGGGTGCTCTAGTGAGGGTCCCCGATAAAAATAGGTAAACCCTACGCTTCGCTGGAGTAGTAGTCAACGGCATAAACGTGGTGTTTAGGCCCTAGATTACCTTTGTTTGCTGTGAGTCCCATGGTATTGCAGGGGTAGACCGCAGGTGGTGACAGCCCTGTTGGTCCGCCTCTAAGCTGCTTCGTGGTTAGTGAAGTCCCCCACGTCCGGACTCAGAGTAGAGCTAATAGTCGAAGGGTCCTGGCGGACTAGGGTCAGACCGGTGCCTGAAGTGAACAAACAGTATCGTAAGTGTACCTTTCCTTGACTCCTTTATCTTTGGATAACCACACTACCCATAAGCCATTCTACCTCTTCCTTTTCCTTGAGTAAACTAGCTAGCAGACCTTTACACATCCGTTCCCTGAGAAATTATGATGCCCTGAATACTCTCTGGGTGAAGTGCTACAACGGTATCTTCCGTGCGCTTGCGGATTTATTTGTGATCGTTAAGAAATACCAACAAGCATTTCTGGCGCCGTTGCCGGGGAACGGTTGTTGTAGTTATCTTCGAACCTAGTTTGCATGTGTATCCTTTCTTTTACCTTTCCTTTTCTTTTACCCTTTTCTTTTATCATGGAAAACTCTTCTATCCACAAACTTTCTGCTCCTAAGGGCGAGTTCTTAGAGCCACCCTAATCATCTAAGGCCATCACAGCTTCTGGCTTTGAACTCCGCCCTAGCTTCATAGCCATGGTTCGGGAACAACCCTTCTTTGGTTCCATTAATGAAAATCGCTATCACCACCTAAGAGAGTTTGAGCAATTGTGCTCATGCCTAACCATTTTGGGCATGGCACAAGAAACACTTCGGTGGAAGTTGTTTCCTTTCTCCCTTGTTGAGAGAGCAAAACAATGGTACTCCCATAACGTAGGAAAGGTAAACGGAGAATAGGATGAGCTAAGAGATAGGTTCTGTCTCGCGTTCTTTCCTCACGGACACGTTCATAGGAAGCATGCCTCCAGTTCCGATAAACAGACTCTTCAAAAGTCCCTAAATACTTATCTTTGAATGTCGGGGGATCGCACGGGCAGTGCCAATCAAGATAGACAAAATCAAGGTGCAGCTAGACTTTCACATCTTTCCCATCCTTGATTTTGATCTCCTCATAGGCTTCCCTTTAAAAAATCTTCTCCAAGAAAATTCATCGCAAGGAAGCCCCTATAATGAATTTGGGAAGACTGCTTTTGCCACTCCTATCTTTTGCCCAAAAATTCCAATGGCGAAGCATCATCTCAACCATGACCTGCTCGAGGAGGTGAAGTTCGTATCCCCGTTCATTTCACCTAGGCCGGCTTTTCATCCTTGTGAAATGGAACATCCATTATCACCATCACTCGAGTTTAAGCTTTGTCCCTCTGGTCCAATCTTTCACGATGAATCTCTTGAGGAGGAGAACATTTGTGCCATGGACCTTCCCGATACTTTGACTCTGGAAGATGAGAATTCCTCAAACGTGCATGAAAGCTTCTCTTTCATTTTTCCTCAAGAATCATGCTCGCATAAGGAGTCCATCTCGCTTAGTACTGCGTACTTCCACAAAAATCACAACCACCTTGCAGTCTTCTCTACAAAATGCTTAGAAGGATGGTTGTAAATGTTTTTGTTTATCGTAAACATTGCAAATTTCGTGGATGCACTGTGGCACTAACCACGTAGCTTGAACGATGATGATAAATCAACAAATGGTGGTGAAGCCGGGAACTACATCACCATTGATAGCTGCGAGATAAATCCCCCTGGTCGAGCTTGTGACCATAAACGAAGCACTGCAGGGAGATAGCCCGAACTTTCTTTCCCCTCTCCAGTAAAGTATCTCTTTATTCAATAAATGCAAGAGCATGTTTCTAGGATAAGTATGCACCTTCGGGTATTCTGGGTCACTAACCATTTCAGGTTGGGATTAGAAGAACGAAAGTCATGCGATACCTAAGAGCTGCACCAACTACACACTTGGTGATGGCACACACTCAGAAGGAGACGCCAACATCACACACTTGGTTTTTCGTGTCATGAGACACAAAAGTCCAAGTGTGGGGGAGGTTGGTGAGCACCTCGATTCATCCGCACCAAGGATGGTGTTGGTTCCATATTACCAAAAAAAGTGAGCAATGAAAAAAAAAGGAAGAAAAGAAAATGAGAGCGAAAAAATGAGAAGAGGGAAGATGAAAAAAATGAGAGAAAAAAAAAGAGAGGGAAGAAGATGAAAAAAAAATGAAGATGAGAAAATGAACAAGAAAAGAAAATGGAAAGAGAGAAGAGCGAGAGTGAGCCAACGTGCCCCACATGGATCAAAGGCTGCAAAACGCATTCCTCCAAGCCATGGCATTGCATCTTGATAGATAGCGTTTTGCTGCCTGGCCTTGCTCTCTCTTACGCTTGCAAAGCCTTAGCATAAAACCTCATTTTCTCCTGGCTTTTGCGTAGCCTCGCTCTAGCAGCTCCTGCACGCATAAAGCAAGAGGAATGCTCCTCTTTCTTTCCAAGCCTATGCTGCTCCACTCCGTTTGGTTCTTGCTCGCATGCACGAAAGGAGATGTACCTTACGCCTCCAATCCTAAAGCATTGCACCAATAGGATCAAGCCACTATGTACCATGGTTCCTACACACCAGAAGAATCCATCATCCCAGCACCAACAATCATCATGGGTGACAAGACTCTTCGTGATTTCTCCGTCCCATCCACCACCAACGTGGCCGTCAGACTTTGAATTCAAGATGAGTCTCATAAACATGGTGCAAACAATCCCATTTGGTGGCAATCCAAATGAGAACGCCAACGCCCACATTCCAAAACTTCCTGAAGCTATACGAGACCATAATCATATGGGGCGTCGCAGCTGATGATGTCAGGCTCCGTCTGTTTCCCTCCTCTCTCCTGGGAAGGTGAAATAGTGGTTCTACAAGAATAAAGAAGCCATCAGCACGTGGGATAAATGTTCCACGACGTTCCTCGCAGATTTCTTCCCGCTGGGCAAAATCTTCTTACCAGCAGACAGGGATGGAACCCATCCGAAAGCCTGGAAAGAGCTACAAGAATACATCTTAGCATGTCCTCATCATGGGATGGACGAATGGCTCGTCCTCCAGGTCTTCTACAATAGGCTGACTCCTACATTAAGAGCCCACATCGACACTGCTGCTGGAAGAGCCCTCCTCGACCACACCATCGCCAAAGCTACAGCATTGGTCGAGAAGACGGTCTTTGTGTGCTATTGGTAAGAATGCTCAGGTATGATTCACCAATTCCTCACTCATATTTATCTCCATTTGAACAAAGCTTGATCTTTCAAATTCATGCTTCCTTTATTTACGATCGTATGCTCTGGTTTGGATGTCCTTCAACGTTGTGCATCCATAGGCTCTTTTAAATTAAGCATGGTTCTTAGGTTAAAATTGCCTTCTTTAATCAAAATGAAACTTGGTGTTGAGTTTTGATTAATGAACCAATGAGTTAATACTTTCTTAGACTTTGGATGCATATTCTTTTGCGGACTAACCCTGTAGGAAAATTCTCAAAACTGATGGGTAAGTTCTCAAGATTATGCTGGAGATAAACCAAGGCCCGGGTTACAATTCAAAAAGAATTGCACAACATGCAAAGGAGGCACATACCACTTTTCAAGGTGTACCGTGAGTATAGTGTCAAAATGCCCCTTTGCTAACTGCATGCAGTTTATCTCAGCCTTGTTTGAGTTTTGCTGAAGAGGTAAAAATTTGGTGAACAACAATAAATGTGAACCCTTCAAATAATAAAATATAATCTCTCTCAAAAAAAATGAAATAAAATGTTGGCAAGCATTTTGGGATCCATGCTAATTGAATCTTTGAATTTGATTTTCCTTAAGCATGGGTGTGAACAACTAATCTCAAGGCAATAATAAAATTCTCCAAAAACCTTTATGCATCCTTCGAGTATTTGTTGGCCACTAACCTTTTGTAGGGAATAAAAAGAAACAACAAAGGAGCAGTGAACAATAACCCCAATACCCGTACAATGCTCCTTGGCCCCATGGGGAGACAGATGCATGAGGAACCAAGTAGAACAAATGTGGAGTTTCACTTTGTGTACACAAAGTTTAGCTCTTGCATTTTTGTTCAACGCTTGGTAAGTTCTGTCAGGTAAAAATCCCACACACCTCGTCCATCTTCACCTCATGTTTCCACCCTGCTAAGTTACCCAATCAAGCCCTAAAAAATAATAATAATAAGTAAAAATAATAATTAAAAAAACAATGGTATAAAAGAAGTTTAGGCGTTTCAAACTCTTCATGCGTCTTACTTCAATAAAATTTAGACTCCCCAGTGATTCAAAACCGGCAGAGTCCTTGCTTGTTTCCACCTTTGTTTTTCTTTTAAATAAAAATAGGTACAAGAATAAGTGTGGGGGAGATCTCTCAAGCTCATCAAATGCACACTCATTCAAGATCCTCCCCCAAAGTGTTGCACGACATCGGACGGCCTAGCACGCTGAAGAACAAGATAGATGGGATCCAGAGAGGGATGGTCAAACCTATAGTTCAACCACACCGACTCTGACTCCCCTCAGTTTCACGTTCTTCCTCTTCAAAGATGGTTTGTGCAACACATCCCTCCAACTCCCTAAGTTCTTGAGTTTAAATAAATCTCATGTTAATCACTAAAATTAAACTCACCGAACCTTGCCAAACTCCTCAAAATAAGAGTGCCTTTTACACTCCATGCACTTCCATGAATTAATTTGCATACTCTTTATTCCTAGTCTTTTCCCTTGTGCTTGTGAACAAAAACTTTATAGGGAACCCATGCTATCTGATGATTGACTTTTGTGACATGGCTGGATAAATGGAACAAAAACTCTTCCTTGCAAAGTATTTGGTTTATTTTGAAAAGTTTTCAAAATTCTCTAGCTCGGCTCCTCAGATATTAAAATCCTACCAAAGCCAAAGAATGATCACCTTGCTAAAACCTAATAATCTTGTTTCTTGCCTTTGATTTGAGCTTTGTCAAACTCTATGACCCTTGCTAGAAACATTTCATGCTCTCATGATCAGGATCACGTACACCCCACTAAAATATATGCCAACTTTTACACTCGAAGTTGCATGCCATCCATACGTCCATCCATTCCACAAAAACTATGGCAGTTTTCTTCTTGTGTTGAATTGAAACTATGGCAGTTTTCTTCTTGTGCTGAATTGAAACTCCGAAACAAAACGAGGTGACAAGAACTCGAAACTCTAAAGGACTAAACTAAGACTAGCAACACGACGCAACTGATGCAACCGAAACCTTAACAAGCCCTAACTAAATAGTACTAGCAAAGGCTCAAAGAGTTTATAGGATTGTAGGTAAACTAATCTACTAATTTTTTGGCTTTTCTGGACTATAGGGAATTAAAAACAGCGAAGGATTGGAAGTCTCTCACCGATAAACCTTGCTCTGATACCAACTGATGCGAACCCGTAGGGTTGAATCCCGATCTTTCGGTGAGAGGGGCTGGATAACTCCATTTGAGGATGGAGGTGACGTTCACGGCCCGACTACAGCCTTTCAACGACGCTGCGCCTTAGCAACGGATACACCACTTCCAATGGTCGCTGCGATCTTGTGGACCACGATCAACCAAACCACTAGGGTAATTCCTACAAGCAATCGAAGAACAAGTAGAACCAGCAACTCAATTGCAAATATGGAGATAATAACCAATCTCAAATTTGGGGTTCCGAATCGAGTAGAACGGATGGTCTAGTCGACACACACGTCTACAAGGACCTGGAAAAAAAGGTCTGCGAACGAAAACGATAACTGAGGCCGACTCCTAACATATATGGTCGTGAGGCCAGATCCATTTGAAAATAGACTTGATAAGCTTTCCGTGAAGTCCTGGAACGTCCCAATCGGAGTCCGTATGAAGTCGTGGCGGCCATCACAAGTTGCAGCTGTTCTGCAGTCCGAATCCAACATCCAAAACGTGTTGGACTTGCACTCTTTCTTTCCTTGCGCCAAACGTGGCGTGACGACCTGGTGGAGGACGTTGGAAATACATGAAATTGGTCCCCAATCAACTGCTTTGGTCCTCCATGCCTTCCATATGTGTTTAATACTCTTTTTGATCCATGTATGTATTTCTGAAAATGACAATGAACAAACATCATGGCGCAACATCAAATTTTCAAATGTATCAAATATAGTTATGATAAAGAATGATTTCACCTTTGAATCAAATATTTCTAATATGATTGTATCCATGCAGGTGATGTCCTCGTCATTTTCTTGTTTTAGGGAGCTAGGTACCGCCTTTTTATTTGCACCAAAATATCTAGACGAGGTGATGCACCTCGGAATAGTAGCGGGCCTGGTTGTATTGACGAGTCTTTAGGAGGGAGCCTTTCGCATTTAGCATCAGGCTTTACGAGTAAGCTAGCTAAACCAACTGGCTTATTATTGCTGGCTCAGTATGTCTTCACTATACGAGGTACCTCTCAGCAGATCGTGCAGTCCACGGCAGCCGATGCCCACTCCAACTCTCCAAGTTGAGGGAAGATCACGTACACACGCACTGATGAAACTGACACCAACCAAACAACAAACAACCATATCGCCCACGGCGTCAGATTATATTAGTATTACGATACTTGTTATCCTTTTACTGATGAGTCGGGTGGGGCAATGCACGGGACGGGCGGGACGCGGCGGCGGCAACACCGACCGCAACGCACGTCCGGTTGCGCCCTGCCTGACTGGCTAACTCTGCAACCCGCATTCATTTGGCTTCTAGAGTAGGTTGGCGACTGCACGACAAGCAAGCATGATCGGCGAATTTTCAGCTCTCCCGGGGCTGCCCCCGGAAAAACGGAGCAGCTGCGGGCGCGTCGTCAGGCACACGGAGCCGTGACGTGCGCGTGCCTTTCCCTGCCGTGGTTAAACCAAACCCAAGGTGGGCAGGGCAGGGCAGGGCATCTCCTGGATCATCGGTCGCGTTCGCACCCGAAGGAAGCAGCGACGGACCCGCCCGAGGCCGTGACCAGGCAGGGCCTGCAGGCGACCCCGAGCGTGGCCATGTCGCATGCGACACGGGACGTCCGGACCCTCCCCCCGCATGGGCGCCGCGCCGTCTCTCGTCCCGTCTGCCAAACGTTCTAATGAGCTTATGGGTTCGTACCCACCCGATTTGGGATTCGTTCGATCCACCGTGCGAATCTTAGCGCAGATGCTTTTAAGACGAATTTTACTAATAAACAGCTTGTTTATCGGGTGATTTGGAGGCTCACCTCACCCCAATTTTCTTCTCCCCCATCTCCTTGTCCAACTCCGGCGAGCAACTCCGGTGAGGTTAGGGTTACGGGGTTATGGTTATGGGGTTGCCGGGGTGGGGGCGCATGCTCACCGCCAGCCTTAGAAGGAGGACCGGCGGCGGCAGGCCGGCCCGGCGGTGGAGGTGGGCGGAGGGGTGGGGAGACCGGCGGCGGTGGCGCCGCCGGCCCGGGCGGTGGAGGAGGCCGGTTGGGCTGGTGCCAGAGCGGGGGCGTCGATGGCGACGGCGGTTGGAGGCGGCGGCGGTGGGAGGCGGGCCGGCGGGAGGGGCAGGAGGCGGGCCGGCGGGAGGGGCCGGAGCCGGCCGGAGCTTCGGCGGACTACGGAGCTCCGGCGGACCCTAGTCCGCCCGTGCCGGCGGGGTGGGGGAGGGGCTGGTATGGGTATCTACCTGTGGGCTCATAAAATCCGCATTGCGTCCCGTCTCGAGCGAGAGCGCCCGCCGCGCTCGTGGGGTCGCCGCACACCACCACCGGCAGCGCGGCGCGATTGGGCGGAGCGAGCGGGGAGGGAGACCGAAGCGCGTGGACGTGGTCCGCTGAAGACTGCGGTCGGTCAGAGTCACAGGGGGTTGTCTTGAGGTGGTTGGGTGTTGGTGCCCGCCCGCCCAGGCATGGGCTTGTGTCTTGCGGTGGTGGCCTGCTTGGACGGCGGATTGGGCTGTGCACAGTGGCGCTCACGGCTCACTCACCTGCTGACCTGCGCTTGGGTGGTGGCTTAACTGGTGACCGTACAGCAACGCCGACCTGATGGGGATGGATGGCCTCCCTCTCGGCGGAATGCATCGTATGGACACGTTGCACTTGCATGATCGCTTGCGTTCTACGGAGCTAGGAACTATACATACCAGTAGGCAGTAGCACACAAGCCTGAGAGCTGTTCACCGAACCATCCGGAACATGGAAGCAATGCGGCATTGCAACCAGCTTAGTTTGAGGATACAACAACGAGGATGGGTCTTCTGTCTGCATGCAATCCATCAGTAAAATCAAACTAGCAGCTTTGCTTCTACTCTACAACGAGCTTATGGTGCGACCGGCGAATCCTTTGCTGGATGTAACATCAATCGAACGTTCTGGATTAGGCTTTTCCTTGCTCATATGTGACCGTAATAACAAACCAATAATAGGATCCCGTTTGGAACCTTGGAATTAAATTCTATTCCAATAATCATAATTTAGACACAAATAATATAATTATATACGGAATATATTTGTATACTATTGTTGGTCATATGAGAAAGAGACTTATGTACTATATTTCTACTATAAAAAAGTGAACCAAAAAGTGTGCTATAAGTTACGGAATAGAAATATAGTAGCTTGGTGGTCTGTAGAATGAATTCCCATCTCCTATTAATAGGATAGATTTATATCTAAACTTTGGATAGTGATTGGAAACTGGCGGGATGTCAAAGTCTAAACCAAATAGTGTACTCCCCCCGTCTTGTAATATAAGGCATTCTAGCATTTTTATGCTAGATTAAAGAGATGAGAAATGACGCATGTGCCTGTTTAATGCCTTGTTTAGTTGTCATTTTGCTAATTTTATGGTATGTTAGGAATTATTAGTTTCCAAACACCCTAGGATGTCTTACATTTGGGTATAAATTTTGAACCGACAGAGGAAGTAGTTTATTAAGTAGATTTCAATTCTTAAAAATAAGAGGATCTAACTCCTAAGCAAAAAGTAATTGAGAAGTATAGCATTATCTATCACATTTTTTCTAGCAGAGAATGGAAATATCTATACACACGCAATTATCTATGCATTTTTTTCTAGGATTTTGGCGTCAATTTTTTTAATAAGTTTTGTAGTCATTCTATTTTTTTCTGAAAAAGTTTATAATCTCATTACGGGAAAGAACTAGAAATGAATCAGCCTGGCATGGTGAGCTATCTAGGCCTCTAGCCCATTTCAATGGCCCAACTATATCCTGTACTAGATTTTCTTTTTCATAAAAGTATCCCATAGACCAAAGATAAGAGTGAGACGCAATTCAGTCCAAGATAAACCAAAACGCGTACGTTGCCAGGAAGGAATTATCGTGTGTCCGACCAGTGTCAGTGGGCACCAAACCCCCAGTAGCGCATTCTTTCTAGGCCTAGTGCTCCTTTGCCAGCCCACCAGGTTTTCCAGGATCATCTTTTTTTTCATTTACACAGCCAATCAATTGAAGTCTTTTTTTAGGGCGCCAATCAATTGAAGTCAACATTGCGGATTCCACCTAGAAAGACAAGGTACCGGCCCAATTAGAATTTTTTCCCTCTTGCTCCGTTTTCTTGTTCTGTATTCTTTATCTTCTATTTTCTAATCTTTACAGATTATTAAATATCATACATATTTTTGGTATTATGTTCTTTTTTGTTTTCAGGTTTCAAACTTCTTTAATTTTTGTCTTACATTTTTTCTAACTTTCTATAGATATTTTCATGGTATATTTCTAAGCGTATCTATGGTCATTATGTTGAATCTTTTTTATTGTTCCCATCGAACAAATGAATTTTCCATGAATGTTATTCTAGCACTAATTTAAGATTATTCCATGGTATATTTAAAATGTTGTAGCAAAGATAAATTATTGTTCTGATCTTACAATCCAATTGTTCCAACAATAAAATGTCTTTGTTTCATGGTATATTTAAGATTGTTCCAGCAATGTTAAAATATTATTCTTTCTTATTTACTCATTTGTTCAAAGTATTTTTCTCATCTGACTTTGTTCAATATATCTTTCCTCCTTTTGTTTCTAGTATAATTTAAGTTTTTTATCATCTTTGAATTATACTTGCTGCATCAAATTCTATAAATGGTACATCTTTGATTGTTTTGGATCTTAATTATTTTGTAACATTAACTCAAACCAACTTAAAACTTTAAATGGGTTGAGAAACAAATTTAGAAAAAGTGAATTAGGCATTTGAAGAGTAGAATATTTTAACCACAGATATGCACTTAAACTTACTACACATTTGTTTGTGGAGCGGTGACACACACGACAGCTTAATTAGCCAACTGTCGTTTGTTTGCTTGTCCTCCTTTTTGCCTTAGTACTGTCTCGAACCAATAATAAGACAACACCGCGCATTTGATAGTGAACAAGTAAGTGCGGCTGAAACACAACGAACCTCTCGTCTAGCATCCGTGCTTCACTTTGCATTGTTTCCATAAGGGAAAACGTTAGTTTATTGTACTAGGTATACATAGGCTACTTTTCAAAATGTATACATAGCCTATTTTTTTTGAAGACAGATAAACCAGCTTTTATAGAAAGCAATGAGTGTTACAGAACCAGTTGTTGGGGATGTATACATAGCCTATGACAAGCCATTCTCTCTTCTTCGAGTAAAAAAAGCTGATTCCCAGAAAATACGCGTGCGTACTACTGTTTCGGACTCCAAATATATATAGTGCAAATTCGGATCATAACATTAGTGATGTGATGCTTTCAAGACAAATGGGCCTACATCTAGAAGATTTGGTTCTCGTCTTTTTGAGTGTGTAACTGCGCATTAATTTTATAAAGAAGGAAAACCTAGGGAGGTACACGTGTGCATATCTGCTTGATCTGTCAGCTAATGAAGCTGAACCGCGCCCTGCAATCTTTTGAAACCTGGGACTAACATTAGTCTAATCCCGTCTCTACCTCTCAAAGCGCGCCAATATGCTTGCGCTGAAAGCTTGGGTTTCTTCTTCCTCTCCTCGAAAAGATAGTTAACGAACTACTAGTATTATACAATAGAGAACAGCCCGCGTTTCCCCAGTGTATGTCGTCGCTGCCAATGCGGCAAAGGCAAAGATAATACTCAGCTTGGATGGTCCAAGAAGAGCCACCTCGTCAGTAAAGTTGACGATACAGTCTTTTACTGCACATTTTCCCTTGTAGCTACACACACACACACTATGCTTTGTACTCTATATGACATTATATCCTCGCAGGGACAGGCATGAGAAGAATAGTGGCATTGGAACATTATATATTTATAAGCTTGCTAATCTAAAAAAACTCAACCCGCCGGGGTAATACCTTCCTGAAGGCATTGTGATTAGGTAGAAGACAACCTGTCACGCAGATCGAGAAAATTTCTAAACCCCTACTCCACCGATACACAGCGACATCGTAGCCCACGTGAGACTGGAAACATGTAGATAAACTGTGTCTCCAGCCAGCAAATCCACCCCAAGAGGAATTTCTGGCCGGCTCCAATGAGCAGTTCTACCACCGAGCTAGAAGCTCGTTCGCATCTTGCCAATCCTAGATCACACATGTGTGTACGAGCTGGTCTGCTGCTGGATGTAGGGGGCGATCATATCGTGTTCTTGGACTGGCTGCATCTAGCTAGCTAGCCAAGCAGTACTCTAGCTGGGGCCTTTCCAATTATCCGTCGGCGTCGTCGAAAATGAAAGGATTCATCTCGGCTGGACGAGGCGAAGTTTCGCCGAGCAGGCGGCGGCCACCATGATGGATTATATTGGGCAAGTGCGAGCAGCCGACGACCACACAAGGGCGGGGGCGGCCCGCGCCATTCTGTAAAGGTAGCGCCAGCCAGAGAGGATGCATCCCGGCCGCATGTGCCCCCCGCACCTTTCTCCAACGAGTTACAGCTGCTCCAAGAAAGCGCTCGAGAGCCGTAAACAAGAGAGGGAAATGGGCGTTGGGCTCGCACCCGACGACGACGTACGTGTTCCTTATTTTTTTCAGAGGAAAGATTGAAAGAAGACGTACGGCGATCCACGACGTGTCGTCTTGACCGAGCTGTTCTTATTACAGGGAGCGAGGAGATATATATAGATGTTCGTTCGGATACCTGATATCTGAATCACATTGCGTCGATGGCACTCGACCGCACGCTGCACTTTAGGAGTATTTCGTGGTGATGGGCCGGGATACGTGCGTTCATTCGATTTGCATTTGTTCGGTTTGGTTTCAAGGAATCGGTCCGCGTGATGATGGTAGCCGCAAGGCAGATCGAGGCAAAGATAGTTTCTACTTTCTAGCTCCAATAATATTCTTGCTTAGGAGGCACGTTTTTTTTATTTGTTTGAATCACTTGTCCGCTCTGATCATCTATCCTGAGAGACCACGTACGTTTCCCGCTCTCACCCCAATCATCATCTATCATCTCTGAGAGACCAGATGACAAAACGGGCACTGTGCATTGCAATTTCGCGTCATGCACTGTCCATGCTACATAGGATGAGAGGGATGGTCCAAGCGTATCCCTACAAAACGACACTAGGAGTTTACGTTCTTATAGACGCGTCGCGTACATACGTATGTCCCTCCTCCCTCCTATCCAAAGATGCATGAGCATGGCATGCATGCGCACTCTAATCATTGGAACAACACCACCACTCTCACATGTGAGTTAAGTCGGAACAAACATGCCTGCAATTGCCTTCTCTGGCTACAACGTACTTGTGTGGCCGGATCGGAGGAAGAATATTCAATGAGCAAATCATTATATTTCGTTGGTTTTCCTATGCCGTATGTTCGAATCATCAGGCGTGTATGAAGGAAGAAATGTCGCCAGCGGCAGCGGAGACCAGACAATAATGCATTGCAAAAGGATCGTTGTCTGCGATGACGATAGATCCTATCTTGGCAAGCCAGAGGAAACGTATCTAGTGTTCAATGTGATGAGGTATCGGGGTATTGTCTGCCTCCAACTAAACTTGTTAATTAGATACTCGGCATCGAGGGTATCTCTATTTCAAAATATTTATTCGCCGACCTTATGATGGTGATTGTTCTCTCCATTTCAAAAGACTTTAAATGCCGCATGGTGTGGTTTTATAAAAGGATAAAAAAGAAACACAATGCATATATATTGGGTACCTAGGGTAACTCTAGTGTACTTATAGGATCAAGGTGTGGCCTTTGTACCATGGGAAAATTCCTACTATATACTCTAAGGTGGAGCCCATATCTCAACATATATAAGAAATCCCAACAGCGTGGGAAAGTGAGTGAGAAAGGGGTGGAGAGAATAATACTCATTTGATTCCTTTTCTCATCCTTAATTAGAACCTAATTTTAGGCGCAAGTACCTCTCTCTACTTTACTTTATCAGAAAACCAAGTGTTAACCTTGTATGTATAAACCACGTATTATGGGTTTGGAATCAAATTCTTCGTCATAGTGTGGAGATGGGCTTAAATTGGATTTACATGTTACAAAGTGGGTTGATATCTTAATGCAAGTTTTTTTAGTACTTTGTTGTAGTCGGCAATGTTTGTTTTTTTGCGGGGTAGTCGACAATGTTGGATGTAAACAAATACAACAAAATAGAGAAAGTATGTACAATGTTCACTGAGGAGATTGGGATCTCTAGTGGCACTACTAACAAGAACAAGAACCAAAGTCCAAATGAGTGTAGTGACACAAGGACACCAGGACGTGATGCATTTCACTCTCTGATCTATAGCCTCCGGCCATATCCACCCATGGACGGTTTTGTCGAAGCCTAGAAGCCTGTTGAACATGTACTGTTCGCCAAGTTGTAGATTCACAGATCACAATGGATGCTTGCCGCTGGGGCCATACTTTGGGTCGTCGAAGTACTCGTAGCACCCTTTGAAAATTGATGAATCGTGCAGGATATTTTCTACTGGCAGCTAGCGGTAGTACTAGGGACAAAGATGCTGGTTGTACCGGACTACCAACCAGCAGCATCTTTGAATTGTGATGCTTTGCTACTACTAGGACTTGTAGCTCACTGACTGAACATCCTTTTACCACCACGACCCGATCCTGGCGGGCGTGGGACAAGAAAAGCGCCTTTTGGAGGCCACATGGCACAGCAATCCAGACTGCAGAGCTTGTTGATCCGGGAATGGAGCCGGGCCCAGGGGCAGAGGCACCAGAGATAAAAAAGGTGCCTCTGACAGCGAGAGAGAAAGAAGGCTGGGAGGGGGCAGAAGCAAAAGCTGCTCTCCTGTTTGTATTGGATGGAGTAGGCTGGTAGGGTTGTTTTGACCTTTCACAGAGGAGAAAGATGCCTGCTCTGCTCTCTGTTGTGTCTGTTCTTCCTCCCAAAAAGAACCTAACGCCCAAAACCAAAAAGGAAGGAAGAGTTGAGGGTTAAATAGTACAGTAAAGGGTTATCGTGGATGGATGTCAGATGACTGATACCAAGGGTCTCGCCACATTATGTCTGTGTGTGGCGATGAATGCACTTATGCACAAGGATTCTTTGGATTCACGATTCAGCGCATGGCGCAGTATAGCTTCCTTTACCAGAGGAACAGACAAACAAAGCGATATGCATTTGTAACGGAAAAAAGGATAGGGTAAATCATCTTGGAAAACAAAGAAAATGCATTCACATCACATCCGAGTTAACAGGGATTAGGCGCTAGTGAAATTACATACTCACCGTTGACGCCAGATTTTGACACGTGTTGAATCGGCGTCAGGAGGAGAAGATTGGCCGATGCGGCAGATCTGAAAGCTACAGAAAGGAATCGGCCGATTGAAGTAACAATTGGAAATCGGCCGATTGGTGGCGCAGTCTATGCCAACAGGATGAGATTATTCCAGAAGATCCTGGTTAAAAGCTGGTCAACAGGGCACGCCAAGTCGGTCAAGGAGCAATTGAAGGGAATCCTGATTGGATTAGGGAACGGCGGCGGAAGATTCTGCGGGAGTCCGTTTCCTTTAAAAGTTCTTATAGATATAGTAGTTTTCCTATTTTTTTTTAAAATAAGGATTGTAACAAGTCGTGATCGACCAGGAGTCCTAGCTTTAGGGTATAAATAGGAGTTGTCAGGGTCTTGCAAAGAGATCAATCAAGACATCAATCAACAATTGTACTTCTACTTTTCCAGCAATTTACTTTCAAGTCGGCGACTTCGCCAATATTTTCTTCTTCCACGAGTTCGTACGGATTGGCAGGGCTGCATCAACTTGATTTCCGGCCAATTGGTAGGTTCCGCTTACCGAGTAATATCCGAGCTTTAGCTACGGGCGCATCGCTGTGGCTTCGTTTGGATTTATTCACCAGTTATCGATATTTACTAGAATTGCAAGTTTTACCTGTTATTCTAGTATTATCACTAATTATCCAGCTTGAGATCAGGATAATCGGCTTCGTCATTGTTTCCTTCGATTTATTATCTCACAGCCGATTAGATCTATTTCAAGTGTTGTCCTTGCAGTAGTCGTCTAGATCGCTCCAGCAGTTTTCTTTACGATTACTATACGATCATCGGCTGATCCATAGCCGATCATCTCTACAGCAAATCGGCCGATTCGCTACCGACGCGCTCCTCAGGACAGATCGGAACCCCAGCCGATCGACGCGCCTGGAATTTAATACTCTATTTCCTTGTCAATCAACAGGTCAGATTGACTGGCACGCCGCGCGAACTGCACCAGGGCGATAACCCGAACAGGAGCTAAGCAGATTCTCCCGGGTCGTGTGTCCGACGCTGAAGACCCATCGGCCGATTCCTATCCGGCCGATTTTAGCGCCAACACACTTTTGGCACGCCCAGTGGGACCATCCAAAATCTGATATGTCGAAGAACGCAGAAATCTCCGACAGCAACATCATTGAGGTCACAGAGGCTGATCTCAAGGACGACCGGAGGGAAGAACTGGCCAAACACCTAGAAGACTACAAGAAGATGTACCTCCAGTCGTTCAGTCGTACCAGAAGCGGGGAGGCAGTCAAGAAGGCTCCTATCCTAGCGCCTCGCCACATCACCATTGCTGAGGACTTGGGCAAGATGTCACAGATGATTCAACAGTCCGTGTATCAAGCATTCATCGACCAATCCTCGGTGATGAGCAACACGGTGTATAACGCTGTCGTCAACTCTCTGGCCAGCGGAGCCGTCCAAGGCTATCAGGGACCGGCATATGCCCCTCCAACTACTCTGCCAGCCAGAAGCCTACCATACACATCCCAATCGGCTCCTCAGCCGATATTGACGCAACGCGAGGGGTACAACTCTCCACCACCTCCGGCGTCTTCAAGATACAGCGGTGCACCATGTCTCCCGTCGCTAGCGCCGCTTCAACCCGTTCAGATGGCTTCTGTGCAAACACTACCTACAAGCTCAGCGTCTTGGGGGACGTCAGCCACAACGTATTTTTCCGAGCCAACGAGCGGGCATGGCACTTATTCGGTTCAGGTGCCATACCAACCGGCCGCCCGGCCGACGGTTTCCCAGTATCAGCCAATTTTACCAGAAATCGGCAGGGGGGCAAACACTGTGGAAGCATTCAGAGGCACGGCGCCAGCAGTGACGTACGAAGGGGGTGCGGACTCGTTTCGTCATCAACTATCGACCGCTCAGCAAAATTCACCGATTCATCACCCGGCCATACCAGCCCTTCAGCATATGCCTGCGCCGTGAACAACTGTTCATCAGCAGCAGGTGGACTGGACGGCAAGAATAGCAGAAGTAATCCAGGATCAGTTTGGATTGAAGCCGAAAGTTCAAACTTATACTTACAAAACGCCGTATCCATCGGCCTATGACTCGCTGTCGTTCCCACACCGATACAAAGTTCCTGATTTCACCAAGTTCTCAGGGACGGACGACACATCCACTGTGGAGCATATCAACCGATTCATCATCCAGTGCGGAGAAGCTGCCACGCAAGATGCTCTGAGGGTGCGTTTATTTTCATCATCTCTCTCCGGATCGGCCTTCCAGTGGTTCACCACTTTACCGCCAAATTCTATCGTCACGTGGGCCGATCTGGAGAAACAATTCCACAAGTACTTCCATGCAGGAGTACATGAGATGAAGATCTCGGATTTGACCAGCCTCAGGTAGAGGAGCGATGAACCAGTGACAAGGTATATACAGAGGTTCAGAGAAATCAGGAACAAATGCTACAGTCTGGCTCTGACCGATGCACAGTTGGCCGATATCGCTTTCCAAGGCCTCTTGCCACAAATCAAAGAGAGATACGCCGCCCAAGAGTTTGAAAGCCTGAGCCAAATCGTCCACCGATTGTCAGGGCAAGGGGTCCGACCGTTCGAACAGCGGAGGAACTTCCAAAAGAAGGTGTCATACTTGGAGGGTTCTGAATCCGATGCGGAGGAAAAAATCGGCCTGGCAGAATGGGTAAAAGGGAAAAAACCAATATCTTGCCCCTTTGGCAAGAAGAAGCCAGAGACATTCGGCTTTGACACGTCAAAGGCCGATAAAATTTTTGATCTACTGCTTCAAGAGGGGCAGATTAAGCTGTCTCAACATCACACCATCCGTATGGCCGATCAACTTAAGAAGATGAAATACTGCAAGTGGCACAACGCTACTTCTCATGATACAAACGAATGTAAAGTCTTCCGCCAGCAGATACAATCGGCCATTGAACAGGGGCGGCTTAAGTTTTACACTCCAACCAAATCAGCAAAGCCGATGAAGATAGATCAGCATCCCTTCCCGACCAACACAGTTAACGCTGGGGGAACCTCAAGTCAAACCAAGCTGCTGACGTCAGAATCGGTGAGAAGAGGCAGCGCTGTCGACCCCAGGAGGCAGATCACGACGGAAGAAATTAGAAGGAACAGGCGAGGGCCAGAACGACCACGCAGGCCCGTCACCTCCCAATTCTTACTAAGTAAATATCGGCAGCAGCAAGAACAGGCAAGATACCAGGAGGAGACAATACGCCTGCACGAAGATCACTGGCAATGTCCGTTCTTTATCCACTGCTGGGAGAACGATATCAGATTGCCATCTGCCGACAACTGTCCGGAGTGTAACGGATTGAGCTGCAACGATCGCCCGAGGCCACACTCTAGGGACAGAGGATCAGAGCCGATCAACAGAAATCGGCACGAAGAACGGTGCGTTTCGGTGCATGATCGGCTGGGGGGCAGAGTTGACTAGTGCAACAGGTCAAAAAGCAAGATCGGCCAGTAAGATGGACTGGGGGGCAGGATCAGCGCGCACGATCGGCTGGAAGAGATGGCCGATGACAGGGTGTCAGACGAAGATCCCCTAGGAAGGGAACCAGATTGGGAATACGCCAGATCATCGGCCAAGCCAGTGAATCCCAGGTGGTGTCCCGATGGCCTATCCAGATCCCAAAAGCGAAGGATCCAACGCCTACACCAGTTGGAACATCAAGAAGAAGATCAAAGGCAGGCGCCAGAGAGAAGGAATGTGAAGTCTCGAGTTTGGCGTCCAAAGAAAAATGATCAAGAAATGAGCAACCAAGAATCGGCAGCCGAAATTGATATGGTATTCATACTGCCGATGGAGTTCATGGCGCCCAACGATCGGGATAAAGTAACAAGAACAGAGGAGGAACAAATGGCACAACTAGTGTTAGAGCCGATGATGGCTACGTTTGAGAAACCAGAAGAGGAAAAACGACAGCATCTTAAGGCGCTGTTTCTCAAAGGGTATGTCAACGGAAGACCCGTCACCAGATTACTGGTAGATGGAGGCGCGGCAGTCAACATCATGCCGTATGCCATGTTCCGCAAGCTGGGCAAGGGTGATGACAACCTCACCAAGACGGACATGATGCTGAAGGATTTCGAAGGCAATGTGTCACCTGCCCGCGGAGCGCTCTGCGTCGACCTCACCATCGGCAGTAAGACCCTCCCTACTACTTTCTTCATTATTAATGGCAAGGGGTCCTATAATATGCTACTTGGTCGCGACTGGATACACGCAAACTGTTGTGTCCCATCTACTATGCATCAATGCCTTGTGCAATGGGTCGGCGACAGTACAGAGATAGTCGCTGCCGATTCCGTCTACAGCGTTGCAGCGGCCGACACACAACAGTGGAGCTGCGAACACGTCAAGTGTATATCTGGTAGGACTTGGGACACTGACTTCCTGAGAGTGTCCGATTTTGGTCTACAGCCGATCCAAGCAGTCGGCTCTGAAGATTCAGAATAAATGGATCAACTTGTCCGAGAAGATGGGAAGCTTGGACATGGGTTTACGTCGGCCGATTTATTAGAGTTGGTAGATTTGGGAGATAGCAGCAAGTCAAGGCCGACGTACATTAGTGCCAATTTGGATTATGAGTACAAATGTAAATTGGTAAGTTTATTAAAAGAGTTCAAGGATTGCTTTGCTTGGGAATACCATGAGATGCCTGGACTAGACCGGTCTATTGTTGAACATCGGTTACCTATAAAATCAGGATATCGGCCATATCAGCAACCTGCTCGACGGTGTAACCCCAAAATTCTACCTGACATAAAGGCCGAAATTACAAAGTTGATCGAGGCAGGATTTATTCGGCAGTGCCGCTACGCCGAATGGATTTCTAACATTGTGCCTGTATACAAAAAGAATGGAAAATTGCGTGTGTGCATCGATTTCAGGAACTTGAATCAGGCTACGCCGATAGATGGATATCCGATGCCAACGGCCGATATCTTGGTGGATGCTACCGCAGGCCACAAAGTCATAAGTTTCATGGATGGGAATGCCGGGTACAATCAGATATTAATGGCCGAGGAAGATATTTCGAAAACGGCTTTTAGGTGTCCAGGCCATCTTGGTTTATTTGAATGGGTGGTTATGACTTTCGGCTTGAAGAACGCCGGCGCTACATACCAACGGGCCATGAACTACATCTTCCACAAGCTCATTGGTTCTTTGGTAGAAATTTATATAGATGACGTCGTGGTCAATTCAAAAGGTCACCAAGATCATCTGGCCGATTTACAGGAAGTGCTGGAGTGCACAAGGAAACATGGGCTGAAGATGAACCCAAACAAGTGTGCATTTGGCGTGTCGGCCGGGCAATTCTTAGGATTTATGGTCCATGAGCGCGGGATAGAAGTCAACCGCAAGACCATAGACGCCATCAACAAAGTGGTGGCCCCACAAAATAAAACTGAGCTACAGTCCCTCATCGGCAAAGTCAACTTCATCCGAAGATTCATATCCAATCTGTCAGGACGTATTCAGGCTTTTACCCCTCTGTTGAAATTAAAGCCCGACCAGGAATTCATATGGGGAGAAGGACATCGCAAGGCACTGGAGAATATCAAGCAGTATCTGGTTTCACCTCCAGTATTAGTTCCACCACAGCCTGGTAAGCCGTTCAAGTTATACTTATCGGTTGATAAACAGGCTATTGGATCGGCGTTGGTACAGGAGTTTGAAGGGAAAGAACGAGTGGTATACTACGTCAGCAGAAGACTTTTAGACGCCGAAACAAGATATTCCTCGGTGGAGCGACTATGCCTGTGCTTGTACTTTTCATGTACTAAGCTCAGGCACTATTTGCTGTCGGCAGAATGCACAGTCGTGTGCAAGGATGATGTGGTGAAGTATATGCTATTATTGCCGATTTTGAAAGGGCAGATTGGGAAATGGATCCTGGCTCTGTCAGAATTTGATTTAAGGTATGAATCGGTCAAAGCCGTCAAATGTCAAGTAATGGCCAATTTCGTAGTTCAGCATTGCGGACCAGAAATTGCCACCGTTGAACCAGTTCCATGGACTCTATATTTTGATGGTTCTTCATGTGGGGTCGGATCAGGAATCAGCATCGTTCTTGTGTCGCCTCGGGGGGCAACTTATGATTTCTCTCTGCTGATAGAAGCCTCTGCAACTAATAACCAGGCGGAATATCGAGCTGTTCTGAAAGGCATCCAATTATTAAGGGAAGTCAGAGCTGATGCAATCAAAATCTTTGGGGACTCCATGCTCATTGTGGATCAGTTAACGGGACGATCTGAGTGCAAGGATGACATCTTGAGGATCTATTATGAGGAGTGTCTTTAACTTTTGAAGGAATTCAAATCTGCAATAATTGAGCATATCCCCAGGAATTATAATGAAGAAGCCAACAGACTGGCCCAACATGATTCTGGATATCGGCCGATTCGGGGAGCGATGTCGCTAGAGCTCGCGGCCGATGACTGGCGAAAGGATATTGCCGATTACCTGAGAAATCCATCCCAAAAGGTGAATCGGCGAACACGTTTTCAGGCTGCAAAGTATGTGTTGCTTGAAGATGATTTATTTTATCGGACGACTGATGGAGTTCTTCTCAAATGCCTAGGAACAGAAGAGGCAAAGGTTCTGATGGGAGAAATCCATGAAGGCGTGTGTGGAGCTCATCAATCGGCTCATAAACTGAAATGGATGATCAGGAACAATGGATATTATTGGCCGACCATTTTTGAAGATTGTTTCAGGTACTACAAAGGATACCAAGACTGTCAGAGGTTTGGCAATGTGCAGCGCGCACCAGCATCGGCTATGAATCCGATAATTAAGTCGTGGCCGTTTAGGGGTTGGGGAATAGATCTCATCGGACAGATTCATCCTCCATCTAGCAAAGGGCATAAGTTCATATTGGTGGCTACAGATTATTTTACTAAGTGGGTGGAGGTAGTTCCTTTAAGGAACGTGACATCGGCCGATATGATTGAATTTGTTAAAAGCCATATTATATATCGATTTGGTATTCCTCAAACCATCACAACTGATCAAGGGACAATGTTCACTTCTGGAGAATTCGGAGAGTTCGCCGCCGATATGGGGATTAAATTATTAAATTCTTCTCCATACTATGCTCAAGCCAATGGCCAAGCAGAGTCGTCTAACAAGGGGATAATCAAGCTAATCAAGAGGAAGATAGAAGAGCAACCCAAGAAGTGGCATATGTCTTTGGCTGAATCTTTATGGGCGTACAGGATGGCTTGTCATGGGGCCACTAAAATATCCCCTTATCATTTGGTTTATGGTCATGAAGCGGTCTTGCCATGGGAGATAAGGACAGGGTCAAGACGTATATCGTTACAGGATCAGTTAACGGCCGATGACTATTCCTTTCTCATGAAAGACGAACTTGACGATTCGGCGGGTTTACGGTTAAGAGCCCTAATTAGTATAGAAGAAAACAAGAAAAGGGTGCCAGATGGTATGACAAAAAGGTCAAGGTTAAGCAGTTCTCTCAAGGGGATTTGGTATGGAAGTTGGTGCTGCCGATAGGGTCCAAAGATTCCAAATTCGGTAAATGG
Organism: Panicum miliaceum; assembly: GCA_032594955.1. Classification (NCBI taxonomy): domain Eukaryota; kingdom Viridiplantae; phylum Streptophyta; class Magnoliopsida; order Poales; family Poaceae; genus Panicum; species Panicum miliaceum. Next base: position 32,330,205 of record CM064060.1, read on the forward strand.
TCACTCACTTGGGAAGGGCCGTATAGAATCGACCGATGTGCCCCTGGGAATGCATATATTCTGGAGACAGTCGAAGGAGAGGAATTACCAAGAGCATTAAATGGACGATATCTGAAGAGGTACTATCCAAGCATTTGGGTAGACGCATAACTTACAGCAAAATATGTCAAGGTAACATGGCCGATTTCTCATCGGTTTTCTGGCTACACATCTGGTGAAAGAAATATTGGGATTCATTATTGAATGGAAATTACTGATTACATGGCCGACATGGTAGAAGTCGCCCTTAGAATAAAAATGCTGGTGTGTCTACTGATTACGCCTACGCTGGATTTCTCTCTCGATGCGACCTAGTTTTATCATGAGGGTGATCCTTTTCTCTTTCAAGTCCTCTGTAGTGGCTCCAGTTTCAGCTTGGTTGCAGAGTTCTTTCAGCAGGCGAGTCTTCTCCTCTTCCAGATCTTCCATGGCGACTTCAGTTGTAGCTTCACAAGGAAGTGAAGAATTTTTGTTGGAAGATAGTCGTTTGCGGGCCAAAAAATGAGCACTTATGAGGTCCGAATATTCCTGGACAGCGGCAGGGACATGATCTCTGAGTTCCTCAGCATGAGTCCTTATCAGATTTCTGTCTGCCTGTGATAATGGCTCTTCTGAATGCATGATTTCTATCGCTCGTTCTAGATCAGGGCTAAGACGGTTTGGCTGAATAGAGATAAAAGGAGTTACCCAGTATTGGAGCGATTTGAAATGCTTAAGAAAAAGGTAGAGGGGGAGTTCATACCTGGTTGACAGAGGAAGAGGATGAAGAGGACGAACAAGACATCTTGCCGTTCAGTTGGGACAGTAAAAGAAGAAGAAGAGATAAGTGATGCGTGTGCCTCTAGAGATGGTGAACGGTCTGCATATAAATGAAGAGGAGGTAGATGGATGGTGAAACACGTCCTATCGGAGTAAATGCGTACATAAATGCGAGGCAGACTGAAAAAGCAGTTCAAAACCAAATCGGCGCAGTGGCATTAAAGGAGCAATAATGTTTAACATATTTTTTTACAGCCCAAGAAAAGCATCTATGGCTACAATCGCTCGTCGTCTAATTTGATCGGCCGATTCTACTATTCTCTGATCATTTTCGGCCGATCCTGGTACTTCTGACACGCGGCGACGGAGCCTTATTGTTTCACGAGCCAGATTTTGTCTTTCTTGCTTCAGCTCGCTGATCATGGTTGGGAGTTCTTGGAGCTTCTTCTCTTCAGCAGCTATCTCTTTGGTTATCTGTTCCATCTCCTTGGCTAGTTCTGCTCTCCTCCTTTTCAGCCGATCTATTGCACCGACGATGTCCGGACGGCAGTTCTCGAGGAAGTTGATTCTGTGGTGTACTTCCTGAGCCCGGTGCTTGTATGAGTCGACTTCCTCCTGAGTTTTGGCCATCTGAGCACGATCGGCCATACGTTGCAGCGCCCTGGAGACCAGAATCTGCATGCCCTCTATATAGGCAGCATACCCCAAGTCTTCCGACACTTCATCCGGGATGTGATCTTTGACCTCATTGAAAAGTTGTCGGATCGGCGATGCATCTTCCACCAATCGGCCGATGTCACCTTGGAGGAGAGTACGAATGCTTTCGAGCTTAGAGCGGACATCGTCGGAGGTAGAGCTCGATGGAACTGCGTGTGAGGCGATTTCTTCTTCATCGGCCAAGGAGACAGCAAAGGAAAAGATGCTATTGTTGGGAGTATCTTGCTCCTGTAAGGGAACAAAGCAAAGGGTAAGCAAGCGGTGAAAGGAAATCGGCTGATTCTGATGGTAAGATTGTTACCTCTTTGAAACGAATCTCTCTTGCCTGCGCCGGTGGAAGTGTTTCCCTTGTTTCAGGGACTGGTGCACTTGGTTCGCCGGAAGAAGAAGATTCGATCGTTATCAGTGCTCCGCTTGGGCCAGCTTCTTGAGAAAGACATAAATTCCCGTGAAAATATTATGGGAAAATGAAATGAGATGGTAATGGAAATTTGCCATGCCTCTGTGGGTTTCCCGGCCGATTCCTGCTGTGGAGTTATAATCGGCGTACCCAAGTCGACCTGCATCAAAATTGGTTAAGTTTTTCGAATATTAAGGATGCAGGGTAAGAGATCGTGTACCTCGGCAACAGGAGCTGCTGTAATCTTAGTCCCCACTTGAGACGTGGCCGATAATTGTGGGGACTGCGGTGGGACAACTTGTGCAGCCTGGCAAAGGAATGGAATTGATGTCAGTAGAAGATTTGGAGAATATATGAGATAAATAAGGTTACCTGGACAGCTTCTACTAATAGTGATGCTGCAGCAGCCCCGGCTTCGGCAGTAACTTGGGGATCGGCCGTCTCAACAACTGGTAGGGGTAAAGGACCTGAGGCCTCGGCGAGTATCACCTCCACTTGATCGGCCGATCCAACACGGGGAGTCTCGGCCGATACTGCTGCCGTCTGGCTAGCCGATCCGATGCGGGAGATTTCAGCCGATGCTATTGTCGCCTGATCGGCCGATCCAATGCGAGCTCGCACCCGACGGCTGGTTATCTTTGATGTTGGTCTTTTGGGCGCTCGTCTTGATCGGCCGGTGGAGATATCTCTGATAGATGGAGCATGGAAGCCGATGAGTGGGTACGGTGTGTATTGGTGATGGCTATCAATCGGCCGGCCGCTTTGGCTCCGCATCGGGGGAACATGGCTTTCAGACTGAAGGGGTAAACATAAGTTAGCAACGAGATGATAATGCAACATTGAAATCGGCTAAGGAGAAAAGGACATACCGCTGCATTTGGGTCGATGTTCTCTGGGTCCAGAATGTTGCAGTAAGTTGATGGAGATTTACAGAAAAGATGTTGCTTCCATTCTGCCCACCATAATTTATACTGTTGGGTGGCGAAAGAGGCAACTAACCAGCCGTTCAACTCAATGGTGCTGGAGTCGGGTACTAAATCGCACAATCGGCTGTAGTCAAGACTTGAAGTTAGTCCGTCTCTGAATTTTGCTTGGCCGGTGAAATAGACTCGAACCGGCAGTTGGCCAAAACCCAGTTGCCTTGCTGCAGCCGACGGACAGTAGAACTCATAGGTGGGTGAGTCCTTTCCTGAGAAGAAGTTGGCCGGCAGAATTCCCGGCTTGATCAAGACGTCCATTAATTCTCTGTCAAATGTGTGGGTGGAGAAATCGAAGCATACAGGCAATTCAAAAATCGGCTCTGCGGTCTGATATGGATGCCAGATGATCATCTCCTCACTAAGTCCATTATAGAAACATCTGAAATATTCAGCTACCCGGGTAGCAGTGAATTGGCAGCCAGGAAAGGCTGATACCACTTCTCCAAAAGATCTGCAGCGGCGACGAACCGATGGATTCTCCTCTGACTCGATGTTGGGAAAGGTCTTTGTCTCTATCCGCTGCTGAGAGACCTTGCTCATGTGTAGATTGAGCCAGAGGGTGATGAACCACCAAGGACCGCCTGGATTCCCTATCGGCTCTCCTTTCGACAGCTTAACGCCGATTTGGTGCATCAGATGGTATGCCGATCCCAGCAGATGTTTACCGAGGGGGATGGCCGATCCTTGTGCAAGAGACTCTGCCAAAGCTTGAGTGTTGGAAGAGGGGCCGACCGCTCTGCCGCAGAAGAAGTGTTTCTCCAGCCACATCATCAAGAAGGCAGTGTGCTCCCTCTGTGAGACTGTCCCTGTCTTCATGTTTTTACTGATGTATCCTTTTCACCCGCCGATTCCTTTGGTCTCCAGCCGATGAGATGGCTTGAGCAGATAATTGAAGGGGGTATCGGCGGAGGAAACATCTAGGCCGGTCAGCAGCAGGACATCGGCCAAGGTCGGGGTCATGGGTCCGTGTCCAAAAAGGAATGCGTTAAGTGCATCGGACCAGAAGTAAGAGGCTGCCATAACCAAAGGTTCGTTCCTTTCCATCTGAGACAGGGATAAGTCTATGCATTGGCCGATTTTGAGTTCTTCCCATTGAACCTTCCAAGACCCGGCTACCCTCTGGTACCATTCTCTCCACCCGGGTGTCTCATTCGGCCAGGATCTGAAAGTGCCTACCCAATGATCTAAATCCATGGCTGACTGCTTGAAGGGGATCCTATGAGTTTCTAAGCTGATCAGATCCGTTGGATCAGGGCTCCCCATAGGGCCCAGACAGATAAGGTCAGGGGATTCTGAGAGAGGAATGGTGATTCTGTGCCTAAGTGCCTAAAAAAGGAAAAAAGGGAAGAAGCTAAGAAAGGGTTCGGAAAATACTGAAGCAGTAGAAAGGCAAAAAGGGGAAAATTTCGAGCATTTACCTCTGGGATGGAAGCCATCGTCGCCGATGACGCCGCTGGGGAAGCCGCCGATTGGGCCACCGCCGCCAAAGGAGCAGCCGATGGAGCCTCTGTAGATGGGGTGGTCGCCGATGGAGACGCCATTGGGGGTCGGAGTAGGCCGCGGATGAGATCGCCGGAAAAGGGGAGCACTTGGAAATCGAAGGAGCTTGGAGGAAGACGAACAGTAATGCGACGGAGAAAATGCTGGATTCATGGAGAAGGAGAGGCGGAGAAAGCCAGTACTTAAGAGAGATCAGGAGAGCAAGGGCAAAGATGGTATTTTTACCGCGCCGTCTACACGAGTTCCAGGGGAGCGGTCGTTTCGCGCGCCCGGTTCGAGGAGATTGCAATCATTGTGCCGCGGAACGGAAGGAGATTTTTACTGCGCCCATTTCGGAGGAGAGAATTAAAGAAAAGAGTTTCGAAGGAAAAGTTATATTTTACTCCGAAACTGGGGGGCATGTGTTGACGCCAGATTTTGACACGTGTTGAATCGGCGTCAGGAGGAGAAGATTGGCCGATGCGGCAGATCTGAAAGCTACAGAAAGGAATCGGCCGATTGAAGTAACAATTGGAAATCGGCCGATTGGTGGCGCAGTCTATGCCAACAGGATGGGATTATTCCATAAGATCCTGGTCAAAAGCTGGTCAACAGGGCACGCCAAGTCGGTCAAGGAGCAATTGAAGGGAATCCTGATTGGATTAGGGAACGGCGGTGGAAGATTCTGCGGGAGTCCGTTTCCTTTGAAAGTTCTTATAGATATAGTAGGTTTCCTGTTTTTTTAAAAAAATAAGGATTGTAACAAGTCGTGATCGACCAGGAGTCCTAGCTTTAGGGTATAAATAGGAGTCGTCAGGGTCTTGCAAAGAGATCAATCAAGACATCAATCAACAATAGTACTTCTACTTTTCCAGCAATTTACTTTCAAGTCGGCGACTTCGCCAATATTTTCTTCTTCCACGAGTTCGTACGGATTGGCAGGGCTGCATCAACTTGATTTCCGGCCAATTGGTAGGTTCCGCTTACCGAGTAATATCCGAGCTTTAGCTACGGGCGCATCGCTGTGGCTTCGTTTGGATTTATTCACCAGTTATCGATATTTACTAGAATTGCAAGTTTTACATGTTATTCTAGTATTATCACTAATTATCCAGCTTGAGATCAGGATAATCGGCTTCGTCATTGTTCTCCTTTGATTTATTATCTCACAGCCGATTAAATCTATTTCAAGTGTTGTCCTTGCAGTAGTCGTCTAGATCGCTCCAGCAGTTTTCTTTACGATTACTATACGATCATCGGCCGATCCATAGCCGATCATCTCTACAACAAATCGGCCGATTCGCTGCCGATGCGCTCCTCAGGACAGATCGGAAACCCAGCCGATCGACGCGCCTGGAATTTAATACTCTATTTCCTTATCAATCAACAGGTCAGATTGACTGGCACGCCGCGTGAACTGCACCAGGGCGATAACCCGAACATGAGCTAAGCAGATTCTCCCGGGTCGTGTGTCCGACGCTGAAGACCCATCGGCCAATTCCTATCCGACCGATTTTAGCGCCAACACTCACCTAATCACCTTGACTCGAAGATCCCCACTGAACAAGGTTCCCTTATTTGCCAAATTTCAATTAACCACTTCTACATTTCAATTGCCAGGAATAGCGGATATTTATAGTCAACATGTGAAGCTAAAATTGCGGTTGTGGAATTAGGAGTCTCAATCTGTATCAGGCTTGGAAGGAGGCGAGCTATGGCGCGGTGGAAGAGATGAACAACGAGCTAGGCTTTGTTGTCGAGTCGACTCACCCTGATGATTTCGTGCAAAATTAGTGACACTGTTCTTTCTTTTTTTTTTGAAGCGAGTGACACTGTTCTTGAAGGACGAAGATCTGACGTGCAAAAGGCAAGATCGACTGTGGACGACAAGGGACAGCAAAGGAACTAAAAAAAAATGGAACTTGTAGTGTGAGGCCAAGCAGGAGGCACGGATCGAAGAGAATTAGACAAGATAAAAGGACTACTCCATTCGTTCCAAATAAAGTTATTTTGGAAATTCTATGATTGATTAGTAAAGATAAAATAATTATATTTATCCCTATTTATAACTCATATTTAGCACTAATTAATTTTTGCATGCACATGTATTTTTTAAATAGAGTAAAATTACTTATTTTCTAGGATAAATTTTAAATTCTAAAATAATTTTTTTTGGACGGAATGAATATGTTGACAGTGAAACGGTTTGGAGGAGGAAGATAACGTGCACGGTGTTGGATCCCATCGTACAATTAGCTGAATTGATCGCTAGTATCTCTGTTAATCAATTCATTGATGCCGAGCTTATCAAAATCCAGATGAACTTTCGTTTCTTTTTCCCAAAAAAAAAAACAGACAGGCGAACTAGACGACAGAGGAGTTCCACTCTAGCACAGCCGGTCTCCCATGCTGTTGTCCACTAAAGAAGCAAAGCAAGCGACGCCATGGAGCTGAGCTCGCATTCCTTTGTGCGCTGGCCGTTGCGCTCCATTTGGAATCCCAGCTCCCCACATTGACCACCTCCGTACCAGCGACAGCCTTTCCCTCAACTCAATCATCCGTTGCCAACGCAATTCTCCTCCGGAGGCCCCATCATTTTCATCAATCCCTGCCACTTTGCAGCTCGCGTCAATTCCCCTTTCTCCTTCCCGATCGCCCGCCGCCATCATGCCCGCCGCGACGCCGCCGAGCCGCCATTGCTCCCGCCGCTCGAGAATCTCGGTCATGCTGGCTATCTGCCGTTAGGAAGGCGGTCAAATCATCGGTGTTCATACAAGTGACAGGACTTGAAGCTTAGTGACCCGCTGCTTCTGTTCCAGTACGAGCCAAAGAACAAGTGGGAAGTCCACCGGCGTGATGGCGGCCGACCACGCGCTGCCATTGGCGCCGGCGTCGCCGTCGTCGTGTTCGGCGGCCGTTTCGATGCACCGCGCCGCTGGCTACTGCGTCGGCTTTTCTTGCGGCCTCGCCGCTCTAGGAGTGCAGGGGCGAGTTGCCGGCCGGTGCGATCTTGGCGCCGGCCGCCGGGGGTGCCGGTGGTCGCGCGCCAGGGAGCTCGCGCTGCGGGAGAAGGTCGCCGCGCTGGAGCGCCAGGTCGAGGGGCTCCGGCACCGGCGCGCCGAGGACGCCAAGGCCAACGAGAAGGTGGCGGGCATCTTCGCGTCCCACGAGCAGCGGTGGTTCGCCGAGCGCAAGTCCCTGCGGCGGCAGGTGCACGCCGTCGTGGCCGCGGCGCGCGCGCGCGAGGCCAAGCGCGAGGAGGAGGCCGCGGAGCTCAGGCGGCAGCTGGAGGAGCAGCGGAACGCGGCGGCGCTCAAGGACAGGGCCCTGGAGCAGGAGATTCAGAGGCGGGAAGGCGCGGAGGAGCGGCTGCGCGCCGCGGAGCAGGCGGTGGAGGAGCTGCGAGAGCGCGCCGGGAAGGAGGCGGCGGAGCACGCCGCGGAGCTGCGGAAGCACAAGGCGGCGTTCGTGGAGCTCGCGTCCGCGCAGCGGCAGCTGGAGGCGGACCTGGCCCGCGCCGCGCGCCTCGCGGACACGGCGGAGGCCGAGCTCAGGGAGGCCCTGGAGCGCCGCGACGAGGCGGCCTCCGCGGCCGCGGACCTCTCCGCCGAGGCCGCGCGCCTGCGCCGGGACGCCGACCACAAGGAGAAGATCCTCTCCGCGATGCTGCGCAAGTCCAAGATCAACATGGAGGATAGGGAGATGCTGGTGCGGGAGGTCAAGATGTGCAAGGCCAGGCAGAAGCAGGCGGAGCTCGAGGCCGAGCGGTGGCGCAAGATGTGGGAGTCCCGCGGCCACCGCCGGGGCTCCTCCAGGTCGTCGGCTCGGTGTGTGGCCGAGCAGCCGCAGCCGGCCGGGTGCTCCGACAAGCTGCTGGCCCCCGACGCCGTGGCGCGCGAGACCAGCGACACCAAGATACTGTTTGTGGACCACGTCGAGGACGACGGCAAGAAGGACCACCGGCAGGCGACGGCGAAGGAGCTGACCACCATTGAATGCGTCGACCGCTATGCCAGCCACGTCGACGACAAGCCCGGTATGTCCACCTGCTCTATCCTGTACTCTGCTTGCTTCTGCTCACTGAATGGTAGAGTACTCCTACTGATCTGGACATCTGGTCAGCACATGCTCACAAATGCTGCCAGGATTCAATTGAAAAAAGTTTGTTTTTGTTGTGTTCTAACATGTTCTGTTGAGAAAAATAGACAGCACCACCGTCTTCCAAACCAACTGTCAGACATTAGATTTCGGACTTCTCTTACTGCTAATCTTGATTTGTACGGCCTGCAGCCGTGGAGGAGTACCAGGCCCTGCAGGAATGGTTCCAGATGGAGACGGAGAAGTACACGGCCATGATCAAGCACCGGCACGGCGCGGAGATCGAGGCGTTCACGGAGCAGCTCCGGCTCAAGGACGAGAAGCTGGAGGCGTTCCGGTGGCGGGCGGTGAGCATGGACGTCGACGCGACGCGGCTCCGGTCCCGGATCCAGGAGCTGGAGGCGCGGCTGGCGCAGCACGAGAAGCACAGCGCCGGGGTGGAGGCCCTGCTCCTGGACAGGGAGAACGAGAACAGGGCACTCAAGGAGCAGCTGGAGGCGCTCCAAGCGCAGGCACTTGGGGTGGAGATCTGCACGGCGGCCGGTGACCAAGACGACGCCACCGATCGCTGCATCCCATGTTCACCTGTCAAGATCCAGAGAACACTGTGGGCAGAAGCCGATCGGTTGTCATCGGGCAGCTGGCGGCATCAAGAGACCAAACTGGACGAGCCAGCCTCCTCCCCAGACGATCACAAGGAGAAGGCGTTCGATGTGGAAGCAGCAGAGGCGCTTGTCATTCCAGTTCGGGATCTCGCGTGCGCCGCGGAAGCGACGTCGACGGAACACGATCGACACGACGCCCCGGCTCGGCAGTCATTCAGGTCTGAGATCGAGGAGAAGGAGGTCTGCACCGACCCCGGGAACGCGCAGACGCAGGCCAGCGCGAGCAGCTCCCAAGAGGTGACATCCGAGCTCGCGCTCGTGGCCGTGTCGCCTGACCAGAAGACGAACTCTGCTTGGAAGACGGACATCCACGCCCTGGCGGTGTCGTACAAGATCAAGCGGCTGAAGCAGCAGCTGCTGGTGCTCGAGAAGCTGGCCGCGGAAGGCAGGGAGGAGGCCGCTGCGGCGAAGCCGTCCGGGAGCGAAGCCAGCTGCAGCAGCAGCGGCAGCAACAGCAGGCAGCATCCGAGGACGAGGTACCAGACGATGATGTCCTTCCTGAGCAAGCACGTCAAGCGCTACCAGTCCCTCGACGACAAGATCGACGACCTCTGCGCAAGGATGGTACGGCGAATCATTGTTCCCCTTCGTCTAAAAATAAAAAAGTTTCTGCATTTCAGGAGGGGAAATGTGTCGATGGCAAGGGATTAACCGCCTGTGTGATACTGATGTGGTGTCGCCGTGTTTCGATTTCAGGAGGAGAGCAAGAGGAGCGTGGGGCGGGAGGAGCGGCGGCACGGCGGCGGGGAGCAGAGCGCGGCGCTGGGGCAGTTCCTGGAGGAGACGTTCCAGCTGCAGCGGTTCATGGTGGCCACGGGGCAGAAGCTGCTGGAGACGCAGTCCAGGATCGCGCCGGGCCTCAGCCGCTGCGGCGGCGGCGGGGACGGCGTGGACTTGAAGAGGCTGATGGACGTGGCCGGGGCGCTGCTGAGGGACGTGCAGCGGGGGCTGGAGGTGCGCATCGCGCGGATCATCGGGGACCTCGAGGGCACGCTCACCTTCCACGGCATCCTCCGCACCTCGCGCTGATCGATATCTGTGTTCCGTGACTTGATCCATGATGCGTTACAAGGGAGCTTGCATTGCTTGATCTTCGATGAAGGGAGGTTTGCATTGAACATGTTGGTCTTCCGGACAAAGTGAACTTTGCTGATCAGAGACTCCTTTTGGCTTTTGTAAGCTCCATATTAATTCTCAGAGACACAACTAGAAAAATATACACAGAAGAATCGGAACAAACACCATACAATCGATTTTCTACGTGTTTGGTTTGCATCGCCGCAAACGATTCGGTCGTTTGGTTTTACGTCATCGATGATTTGTCACTACTGACTAGTCGTCCCTCTCGCTCCTAAAATTTCAGCGGAGGACACCGTCCTCCAAATCAAAGGACTATCAAATCCTAGCTAGAATGAACCCATGCAGTACAGGATCAACTCATCGTGCATGAGATGATTCTTTGAACCAAACATGTTGTTGTTTGTTTTTTTAGATAAAGGCTTAAACCGACCTCTATATCCACCCCGTGAATATATACAGCCAAAAGTTACACGAGCTCTTAGACTCGAAACCTCAAACGAGAAACTTCACAAAAGCAAGAAAGAAAGCTATAAAATAAAGAAAAAAAGTTAGAAGACTAAGCTTCTTCTTCATTCCAGCTTCAAACTTGCAATGTCTTCATACAACACTCATCCATCACATCTCTCGTCTACTTAGAAACTTGATATTTGGATCATATGTTCCTTGCCAACTCTTTCACGTAAACCTTCGCATAGCGGATAGGTGTGAGAAAATGTTAACATCGCCTTCAGGGAGGGAGTGGCACCACGAGGTGTCACCGATGTTGGCGCTAGCGTAACACCAAACAAAAATTTCCTCAAACAGTTTCCTGTAACACCTGACGCCAATACAGATCTGCAAATAGCGCATCATAAAGCCCCCAACGAGGAAAACAGCGCAAGAAGCACCATTGCCGGCCGGCGTGAGGCCGGACTAGGATTTCTCCATGCTCTCTACACTCCAGCATAGCCACCTTTGCCATCAGCTCTACGTGCCGCCGGGGAGCACTTCCACCAAACGACCAATGAGCCGAAGATGCCTCTCCTGCACGATCCAGCGGAACGAACTTGTGCCACGCCTTCACCTCCTCGTCCTCGGCTCCGGCCCCCTCCGGCCGTCGCGCTGGCGGCTTAGGCGAGCCTGACCGGCCCAGGATTCGGCGCCGCCTCCCCCAGGGCAGGGGCGAACGCCGCTGCCGCTAGCGGATGTGCGACGAGGAGCGTCCCCCGGGGCTGGGAGCAGAGCGGCGGCAGGGACGCCGAGGGCTGCTGCCGCCCGGCGCTGTGAGGGCCGTGGCGAGGTAGCGCGATGAGGTTGGAAGGAGCGGCGGCCGGGATGCGAATCCGCCCAGACTTGAAGAGGGAAGGCAGAAGGAGCCCCGCCGCTGCCATCCTTGCACTCGTCCGGACTTCCGGCGGCCGCTCTGGCAGCGGCGAGATCCCACGAGGGTGAGAGGGGGCGGCCGCGGCGGCAGAACTCAGACGCACCTGAGTCGCCCCTAGGGGACGACGCGGGGGCAGGCGAAACGACCCTATTTGTTTGTAGACTCGTTCATTGTTGATGGATTCCATTTGCTTCTATTTACACTACATACTATATATCAAAATCACACCACTATGGAAGAATAACATGCAAGTAGCCCCAAACTCAATGTCTGAACTAGCCACCTCCACCATTATGCAAAGGACATCAAAATAACCCCCTTAATCTGCATTGAATTATTCATCTCTACCGTATTGTTAATATAAGAAAAACCCAAATACCCCCATGCACGCTTCTAAATAACCTACTCCATGGATGCAAGATGTGTACCACCATAACTATGTATATGTGCATGTAGGGAGCAATAAGCATACCAATCTTCATGGTTAATTAAGCAATCAAGGAAAGATGTTGGGACAATTTGAAATTTGTCATTGGAATATCATTTGCAACCTGAAATTGATAGTGGCAAATTTAGGGATGGAGACATTTTACATTGGCATGGTGGGAATTATTCCTTGTTGGGAATGAATCATATGTCAACGACTATATCTAATTCTCAACTCTTGCATTTATTTAGGAGGAATTTCTAACCCTAACTCCAAAACCATTTTTTAATCTGTACCCTGAACCATCAAAATGTCGGAGCCGAATCCCTCTTCGTTAACCCACCTCGTTTTCTTTTCTTTTTCCTGATGTCTGGGGTGTTATGGGCCGTAATGAGCTGGTTCGTTCATTCTTTTTTATGTTGGCCTCTCTGCACCATGGCTCCTTCAACTCTAAGCGGCCCAAGAGGTGAGGTGTTAATTGAAAATATTTATTTTTTTATATTTGGAGGACTTCAATGATATAGTTTTTAAAGTGCTATATAATTTTATATTTTGCTTCTAGTGTACAGTTTTTTATTCCATAGGTGTATATTTTTTAAATACTTCTCCATCAATTTAAATATTGGTTGCATTCCCACAATATGCTGTTCAACATGTTTAGACGTTTTGTTCCATAACTTTGTATAATCTGTTCTGAAAAAAGAAACTCGGCCGACGGGGAAAAGATCGCCCCCATGATGTTATCTTAAGAAGAAGCTCAACCTTCTCCCGATAAAGAAAATCCCCAAAACCAAAGCCATAAAGAAAATCCCCAAAACCAAAGCCATGCTATGGAGGGGATTTTTAGAATAACCACAACTGGACACATATGTTCCACCGCGTAAATATGCACTCCTGCATGGTGCGAGGCCGGGGGCTCGAATCCCCGACCAGTTGGTTGCACAACGGCAGCCCAACAACCATGCTACACGCGCGTTCACGATCTGTTGTACATATACAAACTCTTTTTTTAGTTTCTACGACTAGTGGAGATCCACGTACCTATATGTTTAAAATCAAATTATCTAAAAATTATCAGATTACATTAAACGGCTACTAAAAAATATCTTACTACTCCAATAAGATATAACAAAGCAATCCGTCGCAAGTTTATAACATACCCCTTTTTTTGCTGCAATTCAATGGTGGTCCCCGAAAAAATAATTTACAAATGTACCACACCGACATAATTTTGGAAAAGAAAATATCGGGCTAATCAAATAATAGGCATGTCACATATCAAGACACACCAAGTATGTTTAGACATATACACTACATATATTCAATCATTATGAATTCATGCATATAAAAACATTGCAGCCATAAGCCATAAGCTAGGACGGGAGTAGCTAACAAATTAAAACTAATTTACTCTGATCTTACGCAAAACCACTAAAGAACATGGGTCCTGTGCACAGCTTGCAGCATACACAGACAACCTCTCTTAATAAAATACGTGCTAAACCACGGTCACAAAAAAAGCATACACAGTCACCATAAGGTACCAGCTTGTAGTTGAACATACTAGCAATACTTTAAGCCACGGTCAGGAAAAAAGCATACACAGTCACCATAAGGTACCAGCCTGTAGTTGAACATACTAGCAATACTTTTTTTTAAGCTCATGCATACAATGTGTTGAATTTGAAACTCCTGATGTACTGCTTTCAGCAAGCTGCTGCTGATTAGAGGTATCTGACATACCACACAAAGCAATTGCTGCTATGTTAAAAAGAAGATGCAAAACACGATCAACTTGTTGGTGCTATCGAGCACTTTGCCAAATGTTGGAGAGCTTTTGTACAAGAAACACAGAACAGAGGAGCTCACGAACAAAGTATGCTCTGGTTTCCTTTCCTCTTTATTCACCTTCATCAGTTCTTACACAGCTGCAGTACAAGTGCTTTTATAGACCAACCTACCGACATATACTAGCTGCTAGTTTCTTCTAGACTTCTAGAATGTGCAGCACCGACATTGCAAAAACAAATTTACACACACAAGTTGGACTGACTAGTATATTCTAGAATAAGCTTTCAACTACTCAGTACATGTATGAACGCATAGGCTCCAAGTAAAAAACTGACTGCAAGCTGCTGCACATTTACTGCACCTTCTAGAATCTCTGGACAATTCTAGTGTTACCTCATAGAGAAGGAAATGAATTAGCTTCCAACACAACTATAGTAAGAATGCAAACAATTATCTAGGTGCATTTACGCAAACCAAATCGATTTGATCTCAAAATAAAATAAACTTGTGAATATCAACTCAAACAAAAGTTCTGTTGAAACAGAACAAGAAGACTTCGGTACACCACATTGATCTTCTCCTCGGTACCGATTAACGATATAATGCACTGAGCCATGCCATTAGCATTAATTTTAATGATCTGCTTCATCATCACCTGAGGAAGAAAAGGAGGACAGCATAATGTGAAGGGGTAGAACCTGTCTTCCTTGCACACCGTCTCTGACTGCTCATTAGAGAACTCCATGGATGCCAGGTTCAGCGACGCGAAGAAGTAGAAGCTACCCTCACCTTGCTCTTGCTCCTTAGCCGCGAAGAAGAAGCAATGTTTGCCTTGCTTTTCAGGCACAACAACCAACCTCAGGTGCACGGTGCCTGAGTACGCCGTGACGACCTGCAAGGCATTCAGGTGCACGTCATAGTGCTCAGCGACCCGGTTGGCCAGTCCCAGCAGCACCACCTTCCTGAACAGCATCCACTCCTTGCCTTCGCCCGTGGCTGCAGTGTCGTCGCCTTCCTCATGCCGGAGCCACACCCTCAGAATGAACATAAACTCGTTAGCCGCCACCAGGCCAATGTTCCCACGGTCGTCTGTCTCCATGAGGGTGAAGTTGCGTGGCGGCTTCTTCCAGGGAATGCGCTGTAGGTACCTGGGCAGGGTCACGATGGAGCGCGACATCGTCCTAGTGTCCAGGGCAACAAGGCACGGTCCAACCACATGGCTAGAGTATCGGCTGTAGACCACCTCGCCGACGCACTGCGACCAAGTTACGTCGTGCAGCATGTGCCTGCAGGTCGCGTACCTGGCAGCGTCGGTGTCGCGGCATGATGGCTGCACCGGCTGCCATTCACCGGTGCAAGCGGAGTATAAGACTGAGTGATCGCTTGCACGCCGCGGCCGAACATGCGCGTTGGCCTTGGGTTCATTCTTGCACACGAAGACAATATTGCCACCGTCAAGTAGGAAGCCGGTCATGTTAGAGAACACCTCGCCCGGCGGCCATTTCAGCTTGGCGTGCTGGCCGGTGAGCAGGTTGTAGAGGAAGAGGTGGTTGTATTTGCGCGGCTTCAGGAGGAGCTGGCCGCCGCGATGGTCCAGGATCTGCAGGTCCTGGTAGTGGCGGAACCGCCTCAGGCTGTGCACGGCCCCGTCCAGGGCGCGGAGTGGGCAGCAAGGTCAGGGCGGAAGAGGGTGCCGGCGTCGCGGAGCACGCGTTGATCCTAGATGCCGCCTGTGGAGTGGAGCAGGCCGAGGAAAGGCGCATCATGGTGGCGGCGGCGGAAGCGGCGGAGGAATGCCGGGGAGGTGCAGACGCCGCGCCACCGCTTGCACACTGCCGAGGCGACGGCGAGGCACGCTTGGGACGGGAGGCGGACGAGGACATCGGTGACGGAGTCATCGCAGAGGTCGTCTAATGATGTCCCGGTCCCGGCCGTCGGCGCCGCCATTGCACCTGGTTCCGGCGCCCGCAGGTGGGCCCTGCATCCCGTCTGCTCCCTGCCTCCCCAACCCGCCTGCTGCTTGGCCCCCCTTCGCTGGTGCCCGATGCCACCGCATCCCTCCCAGCCCTTCCTCTTCCCTCCTCCAGGCTCCGGCTGCTGGACTTGCCACCGCAGCCTTGGTGCACGGCGGCGACGCGGTTCGAGACCCGGGAGGCAGAAGGAAAAGCTAGATCTGAAGTTGAATGGAAGCGATGCAGCAGGGATGGATTGAATAGGGGAGGGACGGAGTATTCCAGGAACGGCGGCACTGCACCGAGGTTCCTGCCGGTGCGTTGCAACGGGCAAACAAATAGCGACACCAACTTATCAAATTATAAAAAAAGCCTAACATGTTCATCTTGGCCAATCTAAGTGATACAAATGCACGCTTTTATAATTCTCATAGTTACCGTTTTGATAGGCAAAATAGCAAGAAATGAGTACATGGGCTGAACCATAGTAGCAGTCAAAATCTATTGGAATCTCCTACCCTACAAATAGAATATTGTACACATCACACGTACATCAAAATTCCACAAAACATTTACATTTAAGATCAATTTTACTGGTATTCCACAAAACAAAAATCTAAGATAATTCTTACATATATTAAATTTTTAACAAATTGAACCTGAATCTTCCAAGTTCCAAGGCTTTTATATTTTGCAAAGGCTTTGATCACGTCAATTAGTGGTTGTTCCCGCTCCATATTCAATTGAACTATGTAGTTGTGGTCAAACTTGACAATTATAGGGGATCACTAGAAATCTCCCAGGATGATCAATACCAAAAAATCAAGTCTGGGATATGACAGAAATGGACATTACTTTTAAACTTACATAAGCTCTCATATCGAGACTTCTACCTGCATCATAGGATGTCTATCCCTCAACTAAAAGGACGCTTCACTCTGGTTTCAATAATCCAGTATTGAGGAGATATAACAACAATTAAACAACGGGGTGTTGTCCAACAGCAAAATTATGTATTGCAGCCGTAGAGATGTGGTGCCTACATGCAAAAATGGATTGACATACCATGTCAGCAAATCAATATAAGAAGTAAGGATATGTGAATAATTTATGTCACTCGCTTCATCCGAATCAAAGTAGGAATGCCAATTATAGTATGGAAGTAGTTGTGTACTGCTCCAATCTGAAAACACTTGTATTATATATTACAATGGAAGCACAAGCCATATATAGGTGCAATAAATTAGCTAGTCCCTTGAAATAAAACGACATTCAAATGATTAACAAACTCCCTTGCATGGTGCGAGGCTGGGGGCTCAAACCTCCGACCGTTTGGTTGCACAACGCGCGTTCACGATCTGTTCTACATATACAAACTCTTTTTTTTAGTACCTGTGTGTTTAAAATATAATTATCTAAAAATGATCAGACTACACTAAACGACTACTTAAAAAATATCTTACTACTAGAATAAGATATAACAAAGCAATCGGTCACACGTTTATAACATTCTCTTTTTTTTTTGCTGCAATTCATCACTGGACCACACATGATGTAACCGAAAAAATGATTTACAAATGTACCACAACGACATAATTTTGGAAAATAAAATATCGGGCTAATCAAATAATAGGCATGTCACGTATCAAGGCACACAAAGTATGTTTAGACATATACACTACATATATTCAATCATTATAAATTCATGCATATAAAAACATTGCAACCATAGGCCATAAGCTAGGAGCCTGGGACGGGGGTAGCTAACAAATTAAAACTAATTTACTCTGATCTTACGCAAAACCACTGAAGAACATGGGTCATGTGCATAGCTTGTAGCATACACGAGCAACCTCTCTCAATGAAGTACGTGCTCAGGCATGGTCACGAAAAAAGCATACATAGTCAACGACAAGGTACCAGTTTGTAGTTGAACATACTAGCAATACTTTTTTGTAGCTCATGCATACAATGTGTTGAATTTGAAACTCCTGATGTACTGCTTTCAGCAAGCTGCTGCTGATTAGAGGTATCTGACATACCACACAAAGCAATTGCTGCTATGCTAAAGAGAAGATGCAAAACGCGATCAACTTGTTGGTGCTATCGAGCACTTTGCCAAATGTTGGAGGACTTTTGTACAAGGAACACAGAACAGAGGAGCTCACGAACAGAGTATGCTCTGGTTTCCTTTCCTCTTTATTCACCTTCATCAGTTCTTACACAGCTGCACTACAAGTGCTTTTATAGACCAACCAACCGACATATACTAGCTGCTAGTTTCTTCTAGATTTCTAGTATGTGCAGCACCGACATTGCAAAAACAAATTTACATACACAAGTTGGACTGACTAGTATATTCTAGAATAAGCTTTCAACTACTCAGTACATGTATGAACGCATAGGCTCCAAGTAAAAAACTGACTGCAAGCTGCTGCACATTTACTGCACCTTCTAGAATCTCTGGACAATTCCAGTGTTACCCCATGGAGAAGGAAATGAATTAGCTTCCAACACAACTATAGTAAGAATGCAAACAATTATCTAGGTGCATTTACGCAAACCAAATCGATTTGATCTCAAAATAAAATAAACTTGTGAATATCAACTCAAACAAAAGTTATGTTGTAAGAAACAAACAGAACACGGAGACTTCGGTACATCACATTGATCTTCTCCTTGGTGCCGATTGACGATATAATGCACTGAGCCATGCCATTAGAATTAACTTTAATGATCCGCTTCATCATCACCTGGGGGAGGAAGAAAAGGAGGACGACATAATGTGAAGAGGTATAACATGTCTTCCTTGCACACCGTCTCTGACTGCTCGTTAGAGAACTCCATGGATGCCAGGTACAGCGACGCGAAGAAGCAGAAGCTGCCCTCACCTTGCTCTTGCTCCTTAGCCGTGTAGAAGAAGCTATGTTTGCCTTGCTTTTCAGGCACAACAACCAACCTCAGGTGCACGGTGCCTGAGTACGCCGTGACGACCTGCAAGGCGTTCAGGTGCACGTCATAGTGCTCAGCGACCCGGTTGGCCAATCCCTGTAGCACCACCTTCCTGAACAGCATCCACTCCTTACCTTTGCCTGTGGCTGCAGTGTCGTCGCCTTCCTCATACCGGAGCCACACCCTCAGAATGAACATACACTCGTCAGCCGCCACCAGGCCAATGTTCCCATGGTCGTCCGTCTCCATGAGGGTGAAGTTGTGTGGCGGCTTCTTCCAGGGAATGCGCTGCAGGTACCTGGGCAAGGTCACGATGGAGCGCGGCATCGTCCTAGTGTCCAGGGCAACAAGGCACGGTCCAACCACGCGGCTGGAGTAACGGCTGTAGACCACCTTGCCGATGCACTGCGACCAGGTTACGTCGTGCAGCCTGTGCCTGCAGGTCGCGTACCTGGCAGCGTCGGCGTCACGGCATGACGGCCGCACCAGCCGTCATTCACTTGTCGACGGCCGTTATCCAGTCATCGCCCGTCAATATCTCGGAAGCAATTCAGAGTTTTGCATTATATTCCATACATATTTTATTTAAACTAATAAAATTGCACAAATTTTGGATGAGTTATCTATGCAGGACCAAGTGTACCAAAATTGAGCCGAAACAGGAACAAACCCAGGCCGACCGGCCTACCCTAGGCCGGCCGGCCTGGCACTGGCCCCAATGGGCACATCACTGATCCAGGTGTAAGGAAACACAGTTACGTTGATCAAGAGTTATGCACTTGAAGTCGGTTTGATTCGAGGACCCGAAAGCTTAACCCACAGATTCAAGGGCCCACCTGCATGTCTGAAACGATTGCTTAACTGAAAAGCAACCGTTACCGACCTCAGGAGACAATCAGGAGCGTTCACCTAGAAGGCAGTGCCACTTGGCACCAACCCCAGGCCGGCCGGCCTGGGGGAGGCTGGCCGGCCCCACCTGGCGGCCTCAAGTGCCCAGTCTTCGCGTGGAAGCTAAGCAACCACCATGGTCGTGTGGTCTTGACGCTTTTCACCGGTTACCGACCTCTGGCAGCTATAAATAGGCTCCACATCCTCACTTGTAAAGACACACATTCAAAGAGTTCTCTCTTCACTTCAGTTCTAGAGTTAGGTTTAGTTGTCTGGGAGTTAGAGTCGAGTCGAGCTTGTCTCAGGATTCCGGAGTCGTCCTCGGAAGTCTGGTATAGCTCTCTTGTATCCTTCCTTTGACTTCATCAATATAAGTATCTTCATTATCTTTTCGAGTTAGCTTTACTTTCCGTATTTATTTATTTATTTATTTCTAAGCATTCTTCTTGTGTTCGGAAGTTCTGTCCTTTAACTTAGGCTTTGTTTTAGTCTAGTTTGTTGGGATCTTATCTTACGGGTTTTCTAGCCCGGACTAGGGGGCTCAAGTTAGTTCCCTAGGTTGAAGTGATTTCTCTTGAAGGCCTCAGGAGAAATCCTAACACCGAGTGCAGACGTGGTGTCTGGCTTAGTGTTAGCTAGGAAGTGTGTTCCACCCCATGGAACTGATGTGGTAGGTGGCAGGTGGTGACAGTCCTGTCCGTCCCTTGTAGTCCACCACGTTCGGGTGTTTTTATAGCAGTAGATTGTCTGCTGAGTTGGACCCCCCTTTCTCCCTCATTCTGTGGTCCTTCCGCCCCAGCCGCCGAAGTAAGCTATGTTCTCCCGATAGCTAGGTTAGTCAATGTTTAGTCTAGAGAGGCTAGCTCGTTAGTCTAAAAGTGTTTTAGGAGTCTTTCTCGCTCGTTGTCCTCCCTGCTGCTTAACGCTCTAAGGTAGAGTCTCCTGTATGTCACTCGGTCATTGCCTGGGCACTTATCCTATCTATTATCTGGCTTACCCCTGCTATCTAGCTGGTGATTATCTCTAGTAAAGTTTACCATCTATTCGATCGATATTATTTAGACCATAGTGCTTCCCCGTGGAAATTCGATACCCTGGAATACTCCAAGGTGAAGTGCTACAACAGTGTATTCTGTGCACTTGCGAAATCTCTATTCTATTGGGCATAAGAAACGCCAACAAGCATTTCTGGCGCCATTGCCGGGGAAGCAATTTGGTGCTAAGATATCATTGAATCGTTTGGTAAATTTTA
This sequence comes from Panicum miliaceum, assembly GCA_032594955.1. Classification (NCBI taxonomy): domain Eukaryota; kingdom Viridiplantae; phylum Streptophyta; class Magnoliopsida; order Poales; family Poaceae; genus Panicum; species Panicum miliaceum. The sequence continues at coordinate 32,351,047 of CM064060.1, forward strand.
CTGTTTTATCACCGCTAGCTTTAGCGGGCATACCATTGCTCTCTTTGTCTTTGTGATATATGTAGAGCAGTGCATGACCGTTTCGACCTACCAAGCAACTTCACTGCAGATCCAGAATGAATTGGGCATATTGTCCGGCAGAGAACTGTCCCACTTCAAAGAAGGCTTACCTTAGGAGGAAATTCGTCAACGTCTGTCTCAACAATGGCTCAAAAGACACTCCGTCAGTACTCGGCCCCATTCAACAACCATATCCATACTGGTTTAGACAACACCCAAGGCATTGACGGCTTCGAGCTGAAGACTGGACTTGTAAACATGGTCGAAGCTAGCCCCTTCTATGGAAAGGCAACCGAAGATGCCAACGCTCACCTTCCGATCTTCATGGAAGTGAGTAGCACAATCAATCCCAAGGGTACTATACTGGATAACGTTAGTGTAACATCCCGTATTTTTACGGCATGATTATAACTCCAAAAATTCGGGTTTTCAAAAACTTTTTGCGTGAATGTGGCAATAGCTAGAACAATATAAGGATTATTTCTCTTTCTCTCTAAAAATTCTTAGTAAAATAAAATTCTAAATGAATTAAGGATCATGTTGCTAGTATGAATCATTTGGCTTTTATTTGGATTTATTGGACCTCTCCTTGTTTCAGTGTGTTTTGAATAATTTTGTTTGAAATTTGAGTGGTGATTTATTTGATTTAAGCCATTCAAATAAATCACAAAGGCTAACTTAACTCGGGCCTAAACCCTATCTGCTAACAGGCCTAAACCCAACCCACAATCCCTACCAAACTAACCCAACACCCTTCCGACCCGACCCGTTCACCCCGCACGCGGCCCACGAAGCGGCCCAACCCAACACCGCCACACCCGGTCACCCCTTTTCTCTTCCACGTTGAGGCGCTGACAGGCGGGCCTACCCTATCAACTTTACCTTCTTCCTCCACCTGCTCCCTCACCTCACTCACACCTTCGCCCGGACGCCACCGCACCCCGCGCCGCTCAACCCTTCCCTGCGCCGCGACAAGGCACGTAACCGCCTCGCCCGCGGCGCTAACCACCCGCGTGCGCAGCCCCAAACCCTAGACAAGTTGCGCACCACGGATGGACGCCATGCATTCGTGGCACGGACGCCCAAAATCGTTGGCCGTCCGTGCTACTCCATGCCCTAGCGCCGCCCCTATAAGAATCCCATTCGCCCGGCCGCCGTGACCTAGAAACCCTATGGGTTCTCCCCTTCGCCACCGCCATCAACCGCGAGGACGAGGGCCAAGAAGGAGAGCGTGCAGAGAAAGGAAAAGAAGGGAGGAAAAGGAGAAAGAGGAGGACACGACGCCGGAGCTCCGCCGTCCCGAGCCAGCGCCCGAACGGCTACGCAGACGCATTTGCGCGGCACTCCACGGCCCTGACGCCCCTGCATCGACTCGCCACTGTGTCACGCCCTTCTTCCTTGAGCCGCCTCGATAAGCCTCGCCGCCGCCATACTAACCCCCTGGCTTGCTGCCGACGTGGTGCCGAGTGCCGTCGAAGAGCCTTCCGTAGGAGCCCTAGGACCCCAAGCCCGTTTCTTGCAGGAGCCCCTTGCCGACGCCTCGATCCACCTCTGTAGCCTAGCGCCGCCACGGTCCGGGCTCGCCGGAGCTCTGCGAGTATGCTGTGGCCACGCCGCGGCCTTGGATTGCAAAGAACCCGGGTGTGTGTTGACGGCCGTTATTCGACGATCGGCCATCAACATCTCGGGAATAAATTAGAGTTTTTGCAGTATGTTCCATACATATTTTATTTAAACTAATAAAGTTCCACAAGTTTTGGATGAAGTGTCTATGCAGGAACAGGTGTGCCAAAAGAGAGCCAGCCTGGGAGAAATCCCAGGCCGGCCGTCCTCCCCTAGGCCGGCCGGCCTGGACCCACCTCAGCTGGCCATGTCACTGATCCAGGTGCAAGAAAACACAATCAAGTTGATCAAGAGTCGTGCAGTTGAAGTCAGTTTGATCCAAGGACCCGAAAGCCTTCAACCACAGATTCAAGGGCCCACCTGCATGCACAAAGGCGGTTAAAACCGAAAAGGTAACTGTCAAGGACTAATTCAGAACATCAGCAACCGTCCAGCGAAAGGCGGTGACATGCGGCAGCAACCCCAGGCCGGCCGGCCTGAGGGAGGTCGGCCGGCCCCACCTGGCGGCCTCTGGCTCTTCAACTTCGCGTGGAAGTTAAGCAACCGACAAGTCTGCTTATTCTTGACACGCTTCACCGGTTACCGACGTCCAGAAGCTATAAATAGGCCCCTCATCCTCACTTGTAAACACACACTCAGAAGGATTCTCTCTTACTTCAGTTCTAGAGTTAGGTTTAGTAGTCTGGGAGTTAGAGTTGAGTCGAGTTTGTCTCGGGACTCCGGAGTCATCCTCGGAAGTCTGGTATAGCTCTTGTATCCTTCCTTTGGAATTATCAATATAGAATTATTTTCTTTATTTATCAAGTCAGCTTTACTTTCCGCCTTTATTTATTTATTACCAAGCTTTGCTTGTGTGCGGAAGTTCTGTCCTTTAGCTTATTCGCTGTTCGAATCATAGTCTGTCGGGACCTTATCTTGCGGGTTTTCTCGCCCGGACTAGGGGGCTCTGAGTTAGTTCCCTAGGTTGAGGGGCGTTTCTCTTGTAGGCCACTGGGGAAATCCTAACACCAAACGCAAACGTGGTGTTTGGTTCAGTGTTAGCTAGAAAGTGTGTTCCACCCCACGGTACCGTTGTGGTAGGCGGCAGGTGGTGACAGCCATGTCCGTCCCTTGTAGTCCACCACGTTTGGGTGTTTTCATAGCAGTAGATCGTTGGCCGAGTTGGACTCCCCATTTCTCCCTCAGTCTGTAGTCCTTCCGCCCCAGCCACCGAAGCAAGCTCTGTCTTCCCAACAGCTAGGTCAGTTCAGGTTTAGGTTAGAGAGGCTAGCTCATTAGTTTAGAGGTGTCTTAGGAGTCTTTCTCACTCGTTGTCCTCCCAGCTATTTACCGCTGTAAGGTTGAGTTTCCTGTGTGTCACTCGGTCATTCACCTGGCCACTGATCGTATCATTTATCTGGCATACTCCCGTTATTTAGCTGGTGATTATTCCTAGTAAAGTTTACCATTTGTTCAATCGATACTCTTTAGACCATAACACTTCCCCATGGAAATTCGATACCCTGAAATACTCCAAGGTGAAGTGCTACAACGGTGTATTCTGTGAGCTTGCGGAATCTCTATTCTATTGGGCATAAGAAACGCCAACAAGTATTTCTGGCGCCGTTGCCGGGGAAGCAATTTGGTGCTATAGATATCATTGAATCGTTTGATAAATTTTTACTGTTTTTTTCACCGCTAGCTTTAGCAGGCTTACCATTGCTCTCTTTGTCTTTTGATATATGCAGAGCAGTGCATGACCGGTTTCGACCTACCAAGCAACTTCAATCCTAATCCAGAAAGAATTGGGTGTGTTGTTCGGCAGAGGATTGTCCCACCCCAGAAAAGGCTTACCTTAGCAGGGAGGTCGGCAACGTCTATCTTCCAAATGGCTCAGAAGACACTCCGCCAGTACTTGGCCCCATCCAACAGTCATATCCCTACTGGTTTGGATAACACCCAAGGCACTGATGGCTTCGAGCTGAAGACTGGACTTGTCAACATGGTCCAAGCTAGCTCTTTTTGTGGGAAGGCAACCGAAGATGCAAACGCTCACCTCCAGAATTTTATGAAAAGTGAGCAGTACAATCAACCTCAAATGCTCACCTTTGACTATTGACTTTGACCGGTTGACTGGGTCAACATTGACTTGGTCAACACTGACGTTAGCATGACCCCATGCTGACATCAGTAGGACCGAACCTCTAGATGATGTCATGATGATGTCAGCATGACACGTGACACACCCAGAGGCTGCCACGTGGCTGACTGAGTGTTTTTCTTTTTCCAAAAATCCTTTATTAATTTCAGAAAAGGTTTTAAGCGTAGAAAATTCATAATAAATTAACTGGATGTTCGAAAATTATGAAACCAGTTTCATAATTCTTCTAAAATTATGATCTACACATTAGAGTAGGTTTTGTTGTGATTTGGGTCTTAATTGGATACTTTTGTGCACTTTCGCACTTTGGCCCCTGTATTTATGCGTATTTACGAGTAGGACCTATCACCGAGAAGCTGACCGACGACCAGGACGACTAGAAGATCCAGGAGGACTTCCCAGACGCTAGAAGACCTCGAGACACTATGAAGAACCACCAGGTTCACGCCCATCTAGGAATTGAATACCTATTAGGCATTGCTTGCTAGAAATTCTATTGCTTTGTGACGTGTTGCAATGATATTAACATTCATAGCCCATTTTATACCTAGACTCCTTTGTTCCCCTATGTTTACCTTGAATGAATTTATATGAGATGCTTTGGCTACTATTGCATGTGTATGTGTGGGATATGGGGATATAGTCTTGGCGTGAGTGAGCCACATATATGAGGAGTTGGTGTATAGGGCTAATAGCTGGGGGTGAGCAAGTTAACCTGATCCTCGGATCAGGAGCTTGGGGTGTGCGTTGGGCACACCCTACAGAGGGCCTGTTGCTGGCACATGTCCTTTGTGGACGTTTGGTCCTTTGTGGACAGATGGTGATACTTGAGGAGTTGGAGGGCCATACCTATAATGAGTGCCGACGACGGACCGTTGCGCTAGATACGTCACTTGAGGAAGATGCTCGCCTCGGCATATGAGGACTTGTTGTGGTAACTATGATCAGTGGGACTTTGTGAGCGTGCACACCACTTATCCACTATTCGGGTGGATCCGGTCCGAAGCTAGCAAGCATGGTACCAAGCCTGTAGGAGGATAGAGTATCAGTGTAAGGGGAGGAGGTGCTGACCTCACGGCCCCTGAATGGTAGGATCTTGTGTGGTCCAGGTGTAGAAGGCTTCACAGTCTCGGGATGACCTCTTGCGGGAGAAAGCACCCAAACCCGGGAAAGCAGGATGGTGCCATGGCTACTAGTTCTCATTCTCAGTAGATCAGTGTCTCATCGTCAGTTGGCTCATTACCTGCTGACGACGATTCGAGTGGGTCCAGGTGTACAACCCCTGCAGGGTGAAAACTATACGTATAGCCGCGTACTCGGTCATGTACATCCCTACTTTTCTGTTACTTGCATTAGTTAGTGCTACTATATCTTCTACCTCCCTCTAGTCTTGATATTCCTACCTAGGGGCAGTTGAGGTGCGAGGATAGGAAGTTCTCGCATCGACTTGGTGGTGTTGGAAGGTGTGTGTGGATCGGGAGTCCGGGATGCCGGAATGGCCCGAGTCCGGAGTTGGATGGCGTTGTGATCTTACTACTAATGCATAGGAAAACCCCAGCCTTATTCTTTAGCTACTTTTATACCTTTGCATCCCACTTAAAGCTTGCATACGGATGGTGACGTTAACCTATCCCACTCCTTGGGGATAGTTTGTAGATGCAGGTTTCGACTCCAAGCTCAACCCCGACGCTGAAGGATGATCCCAGGATGGCTCGTGCTTCACTCAAGTTTGCCTGTGGAGAGGTGTTCCCTCAAGATGAAGGACGGCCCCAAAGATTAGCTAACCGCTTCCGCTTTCTGTTTGAACCTTTTAGCCCAAGGGGCTTGTGCTAAAAACTCGTAATACAATCCTTCGGATTATGTAATATTAAACTCTTGTTTGAATCTATGCGATGTATGACTGTGATAATGGCCTAAAATGAGTTCTGTATGTGATAGCTACTGATCTAGGGACTATCACAACGATATAGGGAGTTGGGTTCTCATTTCGAAAACCTGGTTCGTTTCAGTTGGTATCAGAGCCATACTTGACTGTAGCTCGAGCCAAAGAAATGGATGTTAGATTTAGGACTATTTGAACGTCTCCATCTGCTTATTATACCTCCTTGAACTATGAACTACTACCCTTGATTCTTTTCCTTTCCACTTAACTCATTCTCTTAGCTACGGCAATGCAACTTCTTCCGATGGCCTCTAGGAATGGATCAAAGTGACCTTAGTCGACAAATAAGAAACCCAAGTCATATAGAGCAGAAACTACCCTTCTTCATGAAGCTACATAGTAGGTATACAAATTAGTACACCAGATAGCCTTTTCTAGTATGTTTGACTGTTTGAAATCTTGATTCTGGTTTGGTTTCGTCTGTTTCTTCTGATTCTTACCCTTGAGTGTAGAATATAGATCGTGTGCACTTTTGGTGAGCGACTGTTGGTGGTCGATATTTATAATTTTTACCGCCAACATTTCTCCTGTTTTCATGGTTTTCATGCTCATATCGAGTTAGAACTAACCACACAAACAAGTTCCACAAGTTCTGGTGATTATATCATTTCAGGAACAAAGTGTGAGAAAATGAGACGAAATGGGAGCAAACTTAGGCCGACCGGCCTCCCCTAGGCCGGCCGGCCTGCCACCTCATCCGCAAGCCACGTCATTGATCCAGGAGCTCAGAAACAGACCCAGGAGGATCACTGATCGTGCACTTCAAGTCGGTTTGATCCGAGGACCCGAAAGGCTTCACCTACGGATTCAAGGGCCCACCTGCATGTCCCGAACAGTTGCTTAATCGAAAAGCAATTGTTACCGACCTCAGGAGGCAATCAGGAGCGTCCACGCGAAAGGCGGTGTCAGATGGCGGCACCCCTAGGCCGGCCGGCCTACGGGAGGCCGGCCGACCCCACTTTGCAGCCTCTCAGGCTCAACTTCGCGTGGAAGTTACACCAACCGCCAAGGCTGCGTATTCTTGATGCCTTTCACGGTTACCGACTTCAAGCTAGTATAAATAGACCCCCACTTCATGCTTGTAACACACACCATCCAAGAGAGAAGTGAGATTCTTAGTTGCTCAAGTTCGAGTGTAGAACAGGGAGAGAGTGAGGTGAGAGCTTGTGCAAGAGCCGAGCTAGGAAAGGAGCCGGGGTTTTCTTGGTCCTTCTCCTCTTTGTATCCACCTCAGGGGAATATTATCAAAGTAAGTTCCTCGTTTATCTTTAGTGGCTCGCTAGTTATTCTCTTTACTTTCAGTACCTAGTTAGTTTACTTATTTGATCTGCGGGATCCGTTGACAGCGTGGTTCAGCTTAGTCTAGCCATTTGGGGTTTCTTCTTGCCTTAACGTGAGGCGGAAGTGAGTAACTGGATAGTTGAAGCGTGGTGCTTAGGCTTGATAGTTATCTTGGGTTGTGTTCCACCCCACGGAACCGCTGTGGTAGGCGGCAGGTGGTGACAGCCCTGTCCGTCCTTTGTAGTCCACCACGTTCGGGTGTTTTCATAGCAGTAGATCGTTGGCCGAGTTGGACTCCCCATTTCTCCCTCAGTCTGTAGTCCTTCTACCCGAGCCGTCGAAGCAGATCGAGTTAGTATAGCTACTAGTTATCTGGGTAACGAGATGGCTAACTGAAGTTAAGCCCTCTACCTTCTTACCCCCTCTCTTTAGGTGGGTCCGGTTGAATAGTTCTAGGATTAGTTGCGTCTGCCGTTCCTTGGATTCGATATCCCAGGTAAACTCCCTGGTGAAAGCTAAATCGGTATCCGTGCGCTTGCGGATTAGTTCGTAAAGGCTAAGGAGTGCCAACAAGCTTTCTAGCACCGTTGCCGGGGAACAGTAGCAATACTAGTGTTAGGGCTTTTTCAACCGTACACCTTTCCGCCCATACCACCTACCCCATGGAGTATGCTCCTAGTTATCCGACGGGTCCGTACCGCGAGTATTCGGAACCGCCACTATCTTGCCACCCCACATTGACTGATGGCTATGAGATCCGTCCTAGTTTCGTAGCCATGGTTCGAGCACGGTTCTTCTCTGGTAGAAAGGACGAGTGCCCCTATGCTCACCTGCATTTTTAGGAGAATTGTTCTATCCTCATCATACTCGGTATGTCTCAACACACACTACGGTGGAAGCTATTTCCGTGCTCTCTGACGGGAGCAGCCAAGAGTTGGTACCACTGGAGGGCAGGGAGGGTCGGAGGAGATTGGATTGCTCTAAAGGATGAGTTCAGCCTGTTCTTCTAACCTATATCCAAGGTGATACCGCATCGCATCCAACTTTTGCCATTCCAACAAGGCGATGAGTCATGTGGAGTAGCCTGGGCAAGATTCAACTTCGATGAAGACTGTCTCATTGCCTTCTACACCTCGAAAAAGGCACTGGTGTCTGCACCCATCATATAGCCACCGAATTGGAACCTTCCATTCGAGATCATGTGCGACGCAAGCGACTACACTGTAGGTGCAGTGCTCGGTCAATGCAAAGATAAACAGCATTATGCCATATCTTATGCTAGTAAGACACTGACCGGACCACAGTTGAACTACGCAACAACGGAGAAGGATCTTTTGGCAGTGGTGTTCGCCATAGATAAGTTCAGGTCCTACTTGGTTGTTGCTAAGGTGATAGTATATACAGATCATGCTGCACTGAAGTACCTCCTCACCAAAAAGGATGCAAAGCCACGACTCATCCGTTGGATTCTGCTCCTACAAAAGTTCGACCTGGAAATCAGAGATAAGAAAGGAGCAGATAACTGTGTGGCAGATCATCTCTCAAGGAGGCAATTCAAGGGATCAGACCTCCCGATCGATGATTATTTGAGAGATGACACTCTCCTGAATGTCTCTACCGCCAGCCCCTGGTATGCCAACTTAGTAAACTTATGGTGGCTGGGTATATACCTCCAGGAGAAGATAGAAAGAAATTGGTCCACCTCAGCAAGTATCACCTATGGGACGATCCCTATCTCTTCAAGGTCTGTGCTGATGGTTTACTCCGTCGCTGCATCCCTCTTTTTGAGACCCGCAAGATTCTCGAGCGTTGCCACTCCTCACCATATGGAGGGCACTATGGAGCATTCTGGACCCATGCTAAGGTTTGGCAGAGTGGATTCTTCTGGCCAAATATGTATGGAGATGCGAAGGAATTTGTGCGGCGATGCCCAAGGTGTTAGAAGCACGGGAATATCAACTCCCGAGATGCTATGCCACTGAAGAGCAACCTTCAAGTGGAAATATTCGATGTCTGGAGAATTGACTTCATGGGTCCTTTCCTGATGTCAGAGCAATGCGAGTACATCTTGGTGGCCATGGACTCTGTGTCCAAATGGGTGGAAGCACTTCCCTGCGTTGCGGCCAACTCGAAGAACTCAAAGAAGATGTTCCAGGAAATCATATTTCCTCGCTTTGGAGTTCCGAGAGTCGTGATCAGTGATGGTGGCTCACACTTCATTGATAAGACATTCAGGAAGTGTCTCAGCGAGTTGGGAGTAGACCACCGGGTTGTAACTCCATACAATCCTCAGACTAGCGGTCAAGCAGAAACATCAAATAAGCAAATTAAGAACATTCTGCAAAAGACAGTCACCGCTATGGGAAAGGGATGGAGGAGGAAATTACCCAAGGCACTTTGGGCTTACTGAACAGCTTTCAAGACCCCGATAGGTATGACACCCTACCAACTAATTTATGGCAAGACTTGCCATCTGCTGGTTGAGCTTGGATTCAAGTCCCATTGAGAAATCAAGAAGTGTAACATGGACCTCCAATCAGCTGGAGTGAAAAGACAAATCCAATTAGCTGAATTGGATGAATGGAGTGAGAAGGCCTACTGTCACACCCTAAAATTAATGGATTTTAGGATGTGATTAAAAAATAATAATAATAATAATAATAATAATAATAATAATAATAATAATAATAATAATAATAATAATAATAATAATAATAACAATAAAGCAACGATTTTCTCTTAATTATAAAAAAAATTCAACTTTTATTTTCTTTACAGAAAATCTAGTATAGGAAAAATTAATAATCGTCTTTCAGAATTAAATAAAATAGTTTTATGTTTGTTGCATTCATGTCGCTGCATTGGTTTTTGTTTGTTTGCGTGTTTGAGTTTGCAAAATAAAAATACCCCAAAACTACCCTAAAATCTTTTTTCTCTCTTCCCTATCTCGTTTAGCTCACCCCATCTTTCTCTCTTTCCCTTCTTCCAGCCCGACCCAAAACCTCTCTCTTCTTCTATTTTCTTTCCTCTCCCTGCGGCCCAACTCGGCCGACCCAATCCTTCTCTTCTTCTTTTTCTTCCTTCCCCCGCGGCCTAACTCAGCAGGCCCAAACCGCCTACTCTCCCTCACATCTCTCTTACCGATGCAATGGTCCCACTCGTCAGTTTCTTCTCTCTTCCTTCCTTTCTTCTTCCTTCCGCTCCCGCTCCCCTGTTTCCTTTTTTCATCGCGACGCCAGACGTACCGCCGCGCCGTCATCCGCGCTCCCTCCCCTTTCCTTTTTCCTCACCCCGAATCCAGATCGACTCCGCGCCGTCGCCCGCGTCTCCTCTTTCCTTCCCTGTGACGCTGGCTGCCATACTGACCGCGGTACGCGTTCCGCCCCTTTCCTTCGCAGGCCGCCGCGTGAGCTGCCGCCTTCCTTTCCCCGGCCGCTCCGCCTCCTCTCCTCCCCTATAAAACCAGCACCTGAACCCCTGCCCCTCCTCTTCCACGCCTGCACCGCACGCCTGACTACCCCGCCACTCTGCGCCGCTATTTTTCCCGAGCCCGAGCTCGCCGACGCCGCCACGCCATCGACCCGCCTTCACGCCGCCTCTTCATCAACACTGACCTCCGTCGGAGCTCCGCCTGGGACCCCGCACCGTCACCGGCCTCGTCTTCCCCTCCGCGCAGACGCACCATGCCTGCCATCCCTCGCCAGTGTGAACGCCGCCGCCCCAAACCGCCCGTGCCGCACCTCGTCGTCAACCCGCCGTCCCACTGCTTCTCCACCGCCTTCAACTCTCGTAAACGCTCCACGAGGTGGTGAGTACCACGCCGCTTCCGTTTTCCCCCTCCCTCTCTCTCTATTGCCCCGGCAATTGCTCGCCGAAGCTCTGTCTCCGCCCACCGCCGTGGTGAGCATGCTTCCGGCCGCCACACAGCTGTCCCGAGCCCCTAGGAGAGTTCCCCGTCACCCACTCTCACTCCTCGGCTCTTTCCCGTGCCAATCCGTGCCCCGGAGCACCGATTCCGGTGTACACCGGTGAGGCGCCGCCGCGCCTGCTCGCCGCCGGCGACTGCTGCTCAGCGCACACCGATTCGCCTGACCCTTACGCTAAGCGATTCGCCCGACCCTTACTCCTCGAGCCGAGCGATTCGCCCGACCCTTTACTCCGCGAGCCGTGTCCGCCTTCGCCCGACCCTCGTCCTGCCGCCTGATCTAGATCTCACGGCCAGAACAGATCTGAGCCGCGCACGTGCCGCCGCCCTCGCCCGATCCTTACCCTGCCGTCGGATCGTGATCCAACGGACCAGATCCGCCCGACTGAGCCAAACCCTAGCCGACCCTGGAACTTTTGCAGAAAAGCCCCTAGACTTTCCAGAAATCAACCCGCAGTCCAGATCAGTAGAAAAATAATTAGAGTTGAGCCCTTTCTTTTTCTGTCTTGACCCCTGACCTTTCCAGAATTAGTACCCGCTGTCCAAGACCTATAGTTTTGCACCCCGACCCTCCGTTTAGGGTTTAATTATGATTTAGCTCCTGATTTCTTCAATTTAGCCCCTGAAAGTTTAGTTTCTTCGCAGATAAGTCCCTGGAGCCTTGTTTTAGCCCTACCTTCGTCGTTTTAGCTCCGTTTCGACTGGTTCTTGTGGCGTTAGTCTTCTAAAACCTTAAACTATTGTTTAGTCGTGTCGTTGTGCCTTAGTTCTTGTTTTTGAAATTAAATATAGATTTAATTTGATTAAAGTTCTCTCACCTAGTTTTTCTAATTAAAATCTACCTAGGTCTTTACCTCCGGTTTTTCATAACTAATGTCAATTCAATTAATACCAACTCAAATGTGTTCTAAATATAATTTGTTTAGTTGAACACCAAATATAAAGTTATGCGTTTAGATGCTCTCACAAGTTTTCTTTCTAATTAATTGTTAATTAGTGTAATTTGTACATAGACAATCATAAATAAAATATGACTCAGTTCTACTCTGCTTTTATAAATAAAAATATAATATAAATTAGTTATAATCAAGGATATTTTATTTTGAATATCTTTTACATTTGTTTTCCAAATAAAATAAATAAAGCTCATAGTTCTTTTGTTTCTTTTAAAATACCAATCTTCTGATAGCTGTGCCTTTTCAATCCTAGCTCCGTTTTCCGTGTTTCTTGTGCTCTTGTAACCGTAGCAGCGAGCCTTATCCTTTAGCACGCTCTTTTAAAAGCTTTTGTTTTGTGATTGGTGTATTGTTCTTAGCTGTACTTGTTCGTTGTTTTGTATGTTTGTGCTTGATGTTTGCTGCGAGGAGAATGATCGCTGTTAAAGCTTGAAGATCAAGTTTTCCAAGTGAGCAAGAACTAAAGAGCAGCAAGAGTAGCTTTTCGTTGGAAAAAGGCAAGTGACCCTAACCATCCTTCTATCTATGCTTATCTACAAGAATACCATGTATTAAATGGAACGCGGAGAACCACCCAGGAAAACAGTACAACCACGAGGACTATATGGCTCTGGTCTTGGCTAATTAATTAGAGACTCTCGTTTGAAGCGGTCTTACCGAAAGGGCAAGGAGGGGGTCGGTGATAGGGGTCATAGCCCGGTCCTCTTGGGGTAGCAGCCTTCGCTAAGGTGCTGACCATTAGGGAGGTTTATGGACCACACTGCTACCGAAACTCTAGCAGACTACTTCTTATTAGGGAATCTTTGTAAAGGTCTCGTAGCGTCCCTATGCAATCACACCTCAGAAATGTGGTATTGTGCCTAGCTAGCACAACATTGTTGGGTCCAAAGTTCTTTTGAACTTTTACGCGACTTGTGGTGAAAGTGTACAACCTCTACAGAGTGTCTAAAACTGATATATCAGCCGTGCTCACGGTCAAGAGCGGCCTGGACCCTCACATGATTAATAAACTTAAAAATGGATTTAAATCGTTATTCTAGTTATTTCTTGTGGCCTTGCTGAGTACCAACCATAAGTGTACTCACCCTTACTAACTGCTGCTCAGAAGAAAAAGGTGTGAAGTCTACTGAAGATGATGAAGAGTTCTAGGCGTACGCAACCCCCAGTCGTTTGCCTGTGAAGTTTGGAGCCTTCGTTTCCATGATAAGCGCATATCTCTGATAGTCTTGTAAGTCCTTATTTATGTTTCTTTACGTGATACTGTTGCTGTTATTCACTGATGATGTCACTATATGTATGGAACTTGATCCTGGCATACATATAGTTATGCATTCGGTTTTGTCCTACCACAGGTCAAAACTATACAAGGAACGAACAAAAAGATGGCACGACAAGAGAATCAAGATCAAGCAATTCAAGGCGGGAGATAAGGTACTTCTCTTTAATTCTCACGTATGATTGTTTGGTCATGGTAAGCTTAGGAGTCAGTGGGAAGGTCCTTATCTAGTTACTAATGCAGCCGATCACGGTGCTATATCCCTCTAGGACAATGGCAGAAATATTTTCAAAGTCAATGGCCAGAGATTGAAAATATTTCTCGAGCCCGAAATACCGGAACTCGAAGAAATAGACGTCTACGAGTTATCCGAGCTATAAAACCCTCGTCTATGGTCATCGCCAGACCTTAAAGAGGTCGTATCCTAGGATAGATTCTTTTCTTTTCTTTCTTCTCTTTCCTTTTCCCCTTTTCCGGCCAAATCCCTCAAGGCAATAGAAGAGCACAAGGAGAAAAGGAACATTCGCGAAGACCGGAGCCCACACCTGACAAGGAGGGGCCGGCCGGCCTCTACCAGGCCGGCCGGCCTGGCTTTGTGCCCGTTCGCGTTGGTTCAAATTTTGTATCCCATTATCCATTCCCCTCATCGAGAATTCAGGGGGATCCAATCTCAAAAGCCTCTTTTTATACCGAAAGGCTCCAGTTCAACTCCATTCCAAAGCCTTTCACCTTCATTAACCTCTTGAGCTCGAACCCTCACGAGATCACGTCCATGGCTTCGCCGTCTTCCCCCAAAACACCAGAGTCGGTGATCAACCCGATCACCTCGCCCAATGCACCCTCAGAGTCCATCCACAGCCGAGGCCCTCCGAGCGGTGCACGAGTTTTTGAGCTGGTGATGCTGGCCGAGCCCCTGCTCCCACAGCCCGCTGGCCAGGGGAACCAACCCCAGGCCGGCCGGCCTTGGGGAGGCCGGCCAGCCCCCTCTCTGCTTCGAGCGCCGCCCCATCTCACGAGGTTGACCAATAGGACCCTTGGGTCAGGAGTTGTCATGCCCTTCGGCAGGACCACGCCTGAGGCTACGCCAAAAGTGATCGGCACGCACCTTGTTCTCTTGACATCGAGCGAACACGGTGTGGAAGTCGAGTATCTGCAGCTAGTGGAACCGCGGACGCCCCATCACAGCCCGAACAGCGAAGAATACTTCGGGGATGATGAGGCCAGTGAGGGTAGTGGTGAGAAGGTGAAGAGCGCTGAAATTCGAGCGCTGCGAGAACAACTCGCAGCCCTCGAATTGAAGCTTAAGGATTAGGCCAGATTACTTTTTAGATTAGGATTAGGTGCTGCGCATTTATTTCCCTTTCCAATTTTGTTTTTAATCTTTTGTATTCCAGCAGCACCACAATTGTTTAAATTTGAATAAAAGAGGATTTAATTTGAATCATGAATGCCCCATGTGATTGATACACACTTGTGTGTCAATCACACGCCCCTGGATTAACAAATTTGTCGAAATGCAGGACAAGTCGCAGGGTACAGAACATAACAAATCTTTTGAGCGAAACTGAGCGTGTTTCGACCTGGACTTGAGCCGGGCGGCATGGACAAGGCCGGCCGGCCTAAGAATACGAAAATTTTTGCGAAGGCACGATGCATTGGCACGCTGAGACTGAACCTGACTCGGTGGGACCTGCCGTTCAGGCAGGAGACTCAGAGCCAGGCTGGTCGGCCCCACCTGGAGGCCTCTAGCGTTGCCCTTCCTCGCCACGGTGGTTTGCATCTCTCAGATCTCTGACCTTTCTGCCTTTCATTTAAATTCAAATCTTTTGCTAATCAAATTAAAATTTAAATAAAACCAGCAGAAAGAGATGAAATCCATGCATGCGAATCAAGATTTTTCAAGTTATATCTCGTGTGCAAAATACTCTAACCTTTGGAACTCAATGTTAGGATCACCTGATCCTTTGCTTATTGATCCCTTCGATATAATGAATTGCGAGTTTGACCTCTCCGAATTTCAAAGTTCTGAGATTTGATTAGATTGACAAGGCAACTCTCATTCATACTTAGCTTTGCCAAGTCCTATAAGCCATATACAAAGTTTTGAGAAAATTTTGAGCCCTACATATGCTTTCTGTGCCCTTGAGCTCGATCAAATGCTTCTTGCCTCATGTGAAATGCTATGCAACCTGGAACTCTTGGTTAATCACGTACACGGAAAGTCTGAAAGTCTCAAAAGTGTGGTCTTCAAGCAGCACCATCCCCGGGAAAGAAAAAGAAACAGAGCAAGAAAAATCATCCAGCTCGAGTTAAAAAAAAAGAGGGGAAA
Organism: Panicum miliaceum; assembly: GCA_032594955.1. Lineage (NCBI taxonomy): Eukaryota > Viridiplantae > Streptophyta > Magnoliopsida > Poales > Poaceae > Panicum > Panicum miliaceum. Next base: position 32,366,579 of record CM064060.1, read on the forward strand.
GATGGAAGAGCTGAAGTACTTACCACCAAAGGACAGAAGCTCTCACTTGCACATGACCAAAGTTCTCGGGAATCATAGTTTCCCAGAGATAAAGTATTTGACCCTGTAACAAAAGAGACACAGAATGAGCAAAATATCCCTACCCAAAGCTCCACATTCAGCCTTAGAGAAGTAGGAGAAGTGAGTGAGGTTCAGAATAGATTTTCACCTTGTTCCGAGTGATCGAGTGCCCTGAGCGAATGAGAGCATGCCTTGGAACTCTAAGAAATTCTCTAGAAACTGAGAATAAGAGGATCATATTCCACGAGGATTTGTTCTGAGAATCAATAGGTGAAAGAGAAGGTGTTAGCCACCCGGAATCCAAGGTATGAGGAAAAGCCTCGAGGTATACTTGATAATTCTTGAGGATCATGATTCTAGACTTACTTGTTCCCCGGGTTCTATCTCAACCCTTTTGCTCGGGACGAGCATAGTCTAGGTGTGGGGGCGTGTTGGCGGTCGATATTTATAATTTTTACCGCCAACATTTCTCCTATTTTCATGGTTTTCATGCTCATATCAAGTTAGAACTAACCACACTAACAAGTTCCACAAGTTCTGGTGATTATATCATTTCAGGAACAAAGTGTGAGAAAATGAGATGAAATGGGAGCAAACCCAGGCCGACCGACCTCTCCTAGGCCGGCCGGCCTGCCACCTCATCCACCAGCCATGTCATTGATCCAGGAGCTCAGAAACACACCCAGGAGGATCATTGATCGTGCACTTCAAGTCGGTTTCATCCGAGGACCCGAAAGGCTTCACCTATGGATTCAAGGGCCCACCTGCATGTCCTGAACAGTTGCTTAATCGAAAAGCAATTGTTACTGACCTCAGGAGGCAATCAGGAGCGTCCACGCGAAAGGCGGTGTTAGATGGCGGCACCTCCAGGCCAGCCGGCCTAGGGGAGGCCGGCCGGCCCCACTTTGCAGCCTCTCAGGCTCAACTTCGCGTGGAAGTTACACCAACCGCCAAGGCTGCATATTCTTGACGCCTTTCACCGGTTACCGACTTCAAGCTAGTATAAATAGACCCCCACTTCATGCTTGTAGCACACACCATCCAAGAGAGAAGTGAGATTCTTAGTTGCTCAAGTTCGAGTGTAGAATAGGGAGAGAGTGAGGTGAGAGCTTGTGCAAGAGCCGATCTAGGAAAGGAGCCGGGGTTTTCTTTGTCCTTCTCCACTTTGTATACATCTCAGGGGAATATTATCAAAGTAAGTTCCTCGTTTATCTTCAGTGTCTGCTAGTTATTCTCTTTATTTTCAGTACCTAGTTAGTTTAGTTATTTGATCTGCGGGATCCCTTGTCAGCGTGGTTCAGCTTAGTCTAGCCATTTGGGGTTTCTTCTTTCCTTAACGTGAGGCGGAAGTCAGTAACTGGATAGTTGAAGCGTGGTGCTTAGGCTTGATAGTTATCTTGGGTTGTGTTCCACCCCACGGAACCGCTGTGGTAGGCGGCAGGTGGTGACAGCCCTGTCCGTCCTTTGTAGTCCACCACGTTCGGGTGTTTTCATAGCAGTAGATCGTTGGCCGAGTTGGACTCCCCATTTCTCCCTCAGTCTGTAGTCCTTCCACCCCAGCCGCCGAAGCAGATCGAGTTAGTATAGCTACTAGTTATCTGGGTAACGAGTTGGCTAACTGAAGTTAAGCCCTCTACCTTCTTACCCCCTCTCTTTAGGTGGGTCCGGTTGAATAGTTCTAGGATTAGTTGCGTCTGCCGTTCCTTGGATTCGATATCCCAGGTAAACTCCCTGGTGAAAGCTACATCGGTATCCGTGCGCTTGCGGATTAGTTCATAAAGGCTAAGGAGTGCCAACAAGCTTTCTGGCACCGTTGCCGAGGAACAGTAGCAATACTAGTGTTAGAGCTTTTTCAACCGTACACCTTTCTGCCCATACCACCTACCCCATGGAGTACGCTCCTAGTTATCTGGCGGGTCCATAACCGCGAGTATTCGGAACCGCCACCATCTTGCCACCCCACATTGACTGATGGCTACGAGATCCATCCCAGTTTCGTAGCCATGGTTCGAGCATAGTCCTTCTCTGGTAGAAAGGACGAGTGCCCCTATGCTCACCTACAGGACTTTGAGGAGAATTGTTCTATCCTCATCATACTCGGTATGTCTCAACACACACTATGGTGGAAGCTATTTCCGTTCTCTCTGACGGGAGCAGCCAAGAGTTGGTACCACTGGAGGGCAGGGAGAGTCGGAGGAGATTGGATTGCTCCGAAGGACGAGTTCAGCCTGTTCTTCTAACCTATATCCAAGGTGATACCGCATCGCATCCAACTTGTGCCATTCCGACAAGGCGATGAGTCACTTGGAGTAGCTTAGGCAAGATTCTTGCATCTAGCCACTTCTGGTCCACTACACAATGTTCCAGAGGAGATGCTTATGCAACACTTCGTTCAAGGGTTGAAGCCGGAGAGTGCTCAGTTTTTGGACAGCGCCTCCGAGGGGTCGATCATGTGCAAAATAGTGTTTGAGGCTAAGGAAATTCTAGTATAGCTACTAGTTATCTGGGTAACGAGTTGGCTAACTGAAGTTAAGCCCTCTACCCTCTTACCCCCTCTCTTTAGGTGGGTCCGGTTGAATAGTTCTAGGATTAGTTGCATCTGCTGTTCCTTGGATTCGATATCCCAAGTAAACTCTCTGGTGAAAGCTACATCGGTATCTATGTACTTGCGGATTAGTTCGTAAAGGCTAAGGAGTGCCAACAGCGATATACGCTAATATAGTTAGACCCTCGCCCATCTCATCTTCAACAGATGTCAGTTCGAAGATCCAACTGACTAATGGCACACTTCGAGGAAGTTGCCCAAGAAGAAGTTGAGCTCACGCCACAACAGGGGCATAGAGGCAAAAACAATCACGAGCAAGGAGTACCACCCCCATCGCCGCCAAACTTCACTGTGATCATGGCTACGCAGACCCAGCTATTGTAGCGCCTTGCCAAGGCAACCGAGCAAGGAAGCAGTGAGGACCATCACCAGGAACCGCAAGTAGAAGACCTTCCATGCAAGATCGAGAGGTTCATACGCCTAAAGGCACCGACCTTTAGCCACTCAGAGGATCCCATGGATGTCGAAGATTGGCTAAGAGTAATCGAGACCGCTGGAGTTGATCGAATGCACCGAAGAAGAGCGTGCGGCACTCGTCGTACATCAGCTTGAAGGACCTGCCAAGTCGTGGTGGGATAGCTACTGTGACTTCCACGCCGACCAGGCAAACATCACCTGGGAGGAGTTTACCAGGGCATTCCATGACCAACACGTGCCCAAGCAAGTTCTCATCAAGAAGGCACAAGAGTTCTGTACCATGACTGGGAAGATTAGCTAACCGCTTCCGCTTTCTGTTTGAACCTTTTAGCCCAAGGGGCTTTTACTAAGAACTCGTAATACAATCCTTCGGATTATGTAATATTTAAACCCTTGTTTGAATCTATGTGATGTATGACTATGATAATGACCTGAAATGAGTTCTGAATATGATAGCTACTGATCTAGGGACTATCACGACGATACAGGGAGTCGGGTTCTCATTTCAAAAATCCGGTTCGTTTCAGTTAGCAGGAGGGTGAAGGGAGAACATGTTCGTGGGGCTCACGGGTTTTCGCTTTTTCAGCTCGCGAGCAGCGCTGGTTGGCACTAAAATTTGCGGGGAAATAGAGGGGGACGGGGGTTGCCACAACTGGAAAGCAGATAATAAAGTATATTTTCCAAAAATAGACTGCCCGTAAGGGAGATAATATTACGGCTGGCAGTAAGTTAGTCAAGTCCATCGGCAAGTTCCACGGGACAGAAGTTGAAGAGCCGGACTAGCCAAACTGAAATTAACAAAGGAGGAGAAAAATCCGGCCGTGTCATCCTGAATTGTTTGCTGATTAGAGAACCTGAACCACGTAAAGTCACACTGCAATGTGACCCCACATGTAAGGGTTGAAGTCGAATAAAATTATCTGAGACTTGCAGTCTTGGAGAAAAATCTCTGTTCTGTGAACCATTGCGACAGAAAGCAGCTATGTGGCCCCAATTGTTACAACGGTGAGCGAATAGCATTTTTTGCATGCAGGTCACAGATGGCTATTAGAAAGGCAATGTGTGCATGAGCGCCCAAAATTAATGGGATTAAGGTGAGATGTTACCTTGGAAGAAGTTGCTTGCCATTTAAATTTGAATTCAAAATCAAACTTGGTTGTGTGTTCTTCACTTGATGGATCCGATTGGAGCCAGAAACACAACAATATTTCAAATTATTCATCAGGTCAAAACTGTTTAATCTTGAGAAAACCGATGGCCGCTCATGATTCAAAGGTTGGGTTACAGCTGATGATCGCAAAGGAACTTTGTTTACGCCCGTGAGGGGGGAAATATTGGTCTTAGCCACTTGAACATAAGAACGCTTCCCATTTTTTCATGCTGTCTGCGGTGAACCAAGGGAAATCTGGAGTGTGATCCCTTGTCACGGCTACTTTGGCCACCGATTCTTCCATCAACTTTAAATTTTAATCTTGAGAACGAGGCGAGCAGCCAAAAGTCCGGACCATGGGATGAGGCGGTGACCGGAGAGTGGAAGAGACATCGTACCTTAAAGGCGAAACTAAGTCCAGGTCGTGGATGCAACGAAAGATTCATATCCTAGAGAATGTGATCCTAGGAGGATGAGGATGGTGTAGATATCGGGATCCATTGTAGGAGGGGTCTGATAGATAATTAGGATCTTCTAGGAGTAGATCGAGCGGGTTCTTACATTCTCTTGATGAAGAATGAATTTCGGGCTTGGTGAAGAAGCACGACGCATGACCGACGAGTCGGGGAAGAGGACGCAGTGGCGGTGATATCGATGTCGTGCAGTGGGGACGTCGGCGGCGCTATCGCGGTACAGGGGCTGCGGCGCCTTCCCCTCGCTTCAGCGCCTCTCCAGATCGGTGGAGCTAGGGTTTGTGGGAGCCAGTGGGACGGACATCTTTGGATCACGTACCCTGACGGCTCCCCTATCTTTATATATGGCGTTGCGCGAGAGGGGGCCCACAGCCAAGAAGTGGCTGATGCGCCCCCGATCAGGGCGCCATCCGCGCCTCAGGAGTCACCTCGGCAGTCGCCTCAGGAGTCGCCATCCGCGCCTCGGGGTTGATGTCAGTCTTCTTGTGTGTACGTTGCGTGAGTTACAGAGCTTCATTCTCTTAGTTCTGTAACTAATCACTTCTGCTTAATTTTAACTCATTTTTCTTGTAAGCAATCAATACTTGATCAGCTTACACAAGCTTAAAGTCGTTTATTAGCAACCAAGTGTCTTATTCGTCTCAACACTAGCATTTAATTTGCAGAAAGTTCTCAATCTGCCAACAGAGGAAGAGAATATATAATCTCAGCTTCTATTATATATTTTTCTTGAGACCTTGAGATATAACCGTGCAGGCCTGCACTGAAGTTATTATTGAAAAGCTTTACAACTTGTGAAGGAATAATACTCTGGTGTGAGTGTGACTGTAGCGACCACACAACTCTCTTTCCAAGCAACTATATAAACATGCATGTGCGCCGCATGAGCTAGCCATGTGCTATATTAAGAAGACAGAAGCCACGTTAATTTTGCCGTCTCTGATTTACTGATGGATCACCCTGCTTTGATTTGCCACAATAAACATGCCATATATACGAACACAGAAAATTAACAGATCCTTTTTGTGCAGTAATGCATTTTTCCCGTCAGTTGAAAGCATTGTGGTTGCTGCTATTCTTCCATAGCACGATGTGCATCATTGTGGCCCTCTCCTTTGTCAGTTTCGATATCGATAAGATGAGCCATTCAGGCCCAGTATACCGCACTCGTGAGTGAACTCTGAACAATAGCCACTCTATTTATAATTTTATATATATGACTTGTATTGTTGTTACCTACCATCATGCCATCAGAATTCGTCTCTTTTGTGCATGAATGACAAGTACCTCCCAACCAAATCCGGTATGTGTGTTCATATGCAAGCTACCAATCTATCATGATGCCTCAAGTTGTACACATCCACTCCGTTTCCAATCAGCCTCGTCCTGTCTGCTCCGTTGAAAGCTTGTCACACATAGGAGTACACACATGCAAGAACTTTGCAGTTACTGAACTATCTAGAGGCGCGGTCTAACATGACACAACTCCAAATGGAACTAGCTAGTCTTTAGCTGCTATTCTGAAAAGTATTTCAGTGTCAATCCGATGATGTTACTAGTAGAGGCCCATGTGCGGCACGCACGCACATGTTTCAAAAAAAAGTCCAGAAAACAAGAATTTTACATTTATAGTAAGGGTTGCATTTGACATGTGCCAATGATATATTTTAAAAAAGAATCTAGTAAGAAATGATATTTTAATTAATGAACCAACAAAATATAATAAATCAAAAAATAATACAATTAAACAGGTAAACCAAAAAATATTATTGGTCCCTGTAGCAAAAAAGAGCCATAATATAATCAAAACCAGAAATTAACATGCATATTCAGCTAAGATTAAATTGGTAAACAAAATAATATTATTACCATCTGGAGTATTTTCTCCCGGTTTCATTTGATTATACATTATGGCTTCAGATATAGTCTATGAGGTTAAGCAAACTTTAGTCTCTACATCACCAATCCAAGAAAAATTTGTCAAAATATTAATTAAAATCAACAATCCAAAAAATATGATATATTCTATTACCATAACAATTAGGACCAGTTGAGTTTAACACTTTGGGTTTATCCTTCTATTGATAATTTTCCCTTGCCATTGCATATCTTCTCTCCTCCGATGAGCTCGCATATTTTTGACGTCTCTTCTGTTGAAGTTATTCATCTGGATCAATATTTTCAACTCCTGTGACAGAGAGAATAATTAGCATCATAGTTTGTGCACCATTTGCATTGCAAAAAGAAAAGTCTAGACCAAGAGGGAAACACTACCGGGAAGATCAGCATTGGATCTAGCTCTTTTACGCCCCTACGATGTGTTAGTACCATCTGCTAGAGGACATGAGCGCTCCATCTGATTGAAATCAGGTCTTCACACAAAAATCAATGAAGCTGTGAAGAACTGTAGCAAGCCGTAAGATGGTAGAAGAGGCCAAAAACACTAAACAAATGACTTGCATCAACCATCGGCACATAACACAATCACCCGGGGATCATCACTCCAGCACCAATAGACCGCCGCCGGCCGCCGTACCTACGTCCGGCAGCCGAAAGAGTAAATCCTAACCAAATAAATACATGATGCATATGTGCATCAGATTCTGAGGTTGAGCGAGGCATTCGTAGGGATCATAAAATTAAACCAGTAGTTAATCCACCTATGATAATCAAAGAATGCATTACGACCTTTTAAATGGCGATGGAGATCTGGCCGGCCGAGTGCTTCATAAAGTAGAACCACGCCAGCAATCGATGTTTGCCATGATGTCATCAGCGCGCATGTCCGTGGCGCGATCGCTTGGCATGGTTGTCGATCCCGTCACTGCCGACGTGAGATTAAGAGAGCGTGGTCGCGATGGCTCGGAATGGTCGTCGATCCCGGCACTGCCGGCGGCGTGCGATTAAGAGAGCGTGGTCGCCGATCCCGGCACTGCTGGTGGCAAGTTGAGACTGGAGAACCATGTTCAGCCTGATCCCCGGTGATTTCCTCTTGCTAGCACTTTTTTTAACCGGCAAGGAACACAACAACGGAACTTTTGGCAAGTGAGGAGGTAATTGGCAAGCGCTGGTAAGCGAACCAATCACAGAAAATTAGGCTGGTAGGATTAGGCGGTCAGGATAACAACCTGGAAGCAAAGAAAATTAAATAAAAGGACCACATCCCGGTTTTTGGAAAGTCTGGTTGTTCTTGAAAAGTTTGAGACAATCAAGGCCTTCAATTTTGGAAAGAGAATATGAGTCGGGGCGCGATAATTGAAATTTCATTTGGGTATAGGCAGGCGGGTAAGCAAAATGGCCGATGAAAAAGAAGCGCCGAAAAGGTAGAAACATTTTAGAATTGGCTGTTTTCATCAATACATTAAAACTTTTGCATCCACCAGCCTGGCCAGCGGGCCATCATGTGAGGGTTACGCGGAAAATTTTCAGGTGGGGTGACTTTCAATTGTTTTGGATCCTTATAGTATAGATAGAATTTTGGAAAACAAAACCCACTTAATGTAAGACTAATTGTTTGTTAAATATATTAGTAGGTGCACGTGCGACAAGCAAGTGTGTAAAAAACATTTATAATATAATATTATAATTGTGGCATATTCCAATTCATCATTAATAAATGTCATTTAAATAAAAGAAAAATACGAACTTGTATATCGTATATAGTACAGGTGTAGGGTTTGGTCAACACTTTAGCACGAGCCTTCCTAGGGTGGTAAAAAATAGTCCAAGATCACCTTTATAGACATTGCATTAACTCAATGCTTGCGTTTTAATGACTATAATTTCTCACTCATAATGCATACTCTTTTTGAAGGTGAAGAAGACAGACTGCACGGTAGGAAAAAGGTCACTGAATGGGAAAATAATACTCCCCATGAGTAATCAATTCATTGCAGAGGAAGCCCCCACTATAAGTAATAAATAGACATAATCTAGAGAACATTTAGATGGAGTACACTTTGGAAATCACCATATTGCAATAGACAGCTTGCACTCTCAAACAGACAGCATGTTAAAATCAAGTTTTTAAAATATTCAGGCTATTAAAATATGTTGTTACCCGTCTGTGCAATGTTGTCATCATTTTTTATGGCAAGGGAGGCTGGCGTGGATGCCAAGCAACTTCCAGGATCTGCAACAAGTTTTTAAAATAAAACGTAGACACCTACTTTTACAATTAGTAGAGAATGATATATCACAAACAAAACAACATTACCATTACCGTTCATATTAGGACCGGAAGAGTCTAAATTTTAAGTTTTGGCATTCCGGCGTCTGTAATTTTCTGTCGCCATTGCACACCTCCTTTCCTTTTCCTCCTCAGGTAAACTCGCGTATTTCTGACACCTCTTCAGACAATTTTGTTCAGATGGATCAATATTTTCTTCGCCTGCGCATGTCGATAAATAAATGAAAAATAAGTAAGCTTTTGAAATAGATGAACTTCAGAAACTAAACTCATAACTACACATTACTGATTTGATCAGTATTTCATTGTCTCGTTTTCGCGTCTTGGATTGGTTAGTAACATCGGCAAGAGGACTCCACTGATCCATCTGACAAACATACGACAACAACCACTTGTCGAACCTATGAGAGCAAAAAGCTTGCTGAGCAATGTAAAAAAGAGAGCCAAAAACTCTAAAAGATAACTTCCAGCAGAAGACCATACCAGGCTCTATAGGGATGACCAGTCCACGAACGTCCAGCTGGAAATCCTAACCAACTTGGCAGAGAAACCAGAACCTAACAAAGAGACGCCATTGTTGCTACCTGTTCAATAAAAAGGACCGCCGTAAAATATTTTGGGAAAGCGTGACAAGGGAAATCAACGCACAAACAAGGGAGATCAACGCACAACAATGGAAATCAACGCGCAAATATGACAACCATTTTGGCCAGCACGGGGAGTCCAAAGCCCCGAGGCCCCGTCATCGGCCTTGTCGTAGTGATCCAGCCCGCGCCTTGGCCAGCGTGAGGAGGTCGTCAAAGAAGACGGCTAGACCGTCGGCGGCGCGCGGGGACATCTCGGGCAGGACGAGTCCGAGGCGGAGGTCGGTGAGCGCGTCGGCAAGGACGTCCCCCAAGGTGATGCGTCTGACGACGGGGTCGAGTGCTAGCACCCAACACGGCCAGCAAGAGGAGGTCACCGAAGAAGAGGGCTATACTGGTGGTAGCACACGGGGATAGCTCCGGCAGCGCGAGCGCGAGGTGGAGGTCGCGTCAACGAGGACGTCCTCTGAGGCGACGACTGATGTCGAGCTGGCTGCAACGTACTGCTCGAGGGCGCCGTTGATGTTGTGATGATGGTGCTTACCGTTCTGTCCGTGGGGTGTTGGTTGTCAGATCCGGGGCAGCAGGACTGCTCACTTGGCGTTCATATACGTGTAGTAGGGGATGGCGCATGGGTCATACCTTCTCCTCATTGTAACTAGTCGTGTAGAACTAGGACTAATCGGACATAAGGAAACTACCCGAGCCGTACTCGGGTAGGACTCCTCAGGTCGTCCCGACTAGGATTTCCATGTAACCCTGTCCTCCCAGACCATATAAGAGCGGGCAGGGACCCCTCCAAAGCACAACGTGCATACGCATAACCATCAAGGCAATACAAACCGCACAGGACATAGGGTATTACGCTCTCAGCGGCCCGAACCTGTCTAAACTTTGTGTTCCTTGCACCTTCGAGTTCCTGATCTCGGCAACACCCTACCTACAACCAACCACCTCGGGGATATCCCTCGGTGGGCTTGGCGGTAAAACACCGATAGCTGGCGCGCCAGGTAGGGGTGTTCATCGAGCATCCACCGGAGAACTTGATGGCATCCACCAACATCACCAGCGTCGTGCTCGACAAGGGCACAACTTTCGTCTTCGGCTCATGGATCTGCATCGCCAACTGCTCAGGTGGTTTCGACAGCCACCTGACCAACTCCACCGAGCCCGAAGAATCGAGCTGCTCGAGCGGACTCAACGAGTTCATCGACAGCCTCGACGAGATGCATCCGCTTCTCACCAGCGAGACCGAGGAGAATTCCGTCACCGACACATTTTTCACTTGTGTCCCGACACGGCTCTCCGGATTGGACCCAAGCCGATCTGGGGTGGAGCATACCCGATTCGACTTCGGACTATGCAACACGACTTCTTCTTACCAGGAGGCCTTACGGTCTAAATCCCTCTTCGACTTGGAAGCGGATTTAGATCTCCAACTCAAGTCGGAGATGAGGATGCCACCGCCACGCAGGAGGTTCCCGTTTTCGATGCCTACTCGGATTCAGATGACGAGCCTGACTCCTCTGCGGTTAGTCATCTAGGTCTGACTATTACAACTACTGAGCAGGGTAGATTTATATATTGGAAGGGTATGGAACCCTCCGAACTACTCGATGATGATGCCCGCTTAGTAGCCACCATCCAGCAGCTGCCTTTCAGGAGGGCAGACCTCTCGCTCCTATCCAGGAGGAGACTACCAGGACGTCCACCTCGACTGTCCTGGCCACCGACTACTCTGGCGACTACTCGCCGGAGCGTGAAGTCTATATGGCTTCCATCCGCGAGGTCGACGACGACGAGCCAGGTATCAAGTTCGACGATGAAGTCGAGAATGATATCTCGGGCGACGAGAACACCGCTGATGCTCCCCAAGACGAGAACGAAGAGCAGAAGCGATGCCGTCGCCTGAGGAACTCCAGGCGGAACAAGCGCAATGCCTGCGAGCACGCCCGCAAGCCGCAATGGTAAAGGGACCTGCGATGGGACTTTGATGCAGCGGCAGAAGATGAATTCGTTACCCCAATGGGTAACATCTGCGAAGCCTCTCTGCTCCTGCAACAGATCCCCCAGACGAACCAAACTCAGCGGATCATGCGACTTGTCAAGCAAGCCGTAGTCCAACTTGTCACGATGGACCCGCTGAAATCTGTCCAACACACCAGCTCCAGGTCAAAGCGACACGGCAGTTCTGCTCCCCAAGGCAGTCGTGCTGTTGCAGGCCAACCCAACACCCGCAACCGACAAGCCGAACAGGAGGTTCAACAACATGGCCCTAGGCCTAGGGGTGGAGGACCCGCGGGAGGCCCAGGCCACCAGGGTAATCAGCTCCATCCACCCCCTGGCGACTTGAGGCAGCACATCAACAACCATCACAATGCGCGTACCATTATCTCCAACAGGCACCGTGAGCGGTTGGAAATCGGTAATCGCGACGACAGTGATTGTTTCCCGGCCTTCACCGAGAACATCACCAATCACGAGATCCCGAGGGACTTTAAGCCCAACAACATCCCGAAGTACGACAGGAAACAAGATCCGCGGTAGTGGCTGCGATGCTACTCCGTGGCTCGAATTCGACTAAAGCCCTTTACTTCCCCATGGCCCTGGAAACAACACCACCTACATGGTTGGAAACCCACTAACCAAACTCCATCGACTCTTGGGAAGTCCTGAAGTAGGTCTTCGTCGACAACTTTCAGGGCTCCATGATCCCGGCAGGTACTCGCCATGACTTGTCGCAGGTCAAGCAGGAGGAGAACGAGACCCTGAGTTCGTACACACGCCATTTCTTCAACACCCGTGCCACCATCGCCAACATCGCCGACGAGGAGGTCATCCGCTGCTTCCGCAACGGACAGGCCACAAAGCAAACGTACCGCGAGTTTGGGAGAAACCTCCCGACTACCGTACTCAAGCTCCGTGACATGATGCAGTGATGGGCGGATCAAGAAGACGAGGAAAATGAACGTTTCCCCAAGCGCAACAATGACAAGGGCAACGGCAACAATCGGCTCGACAAAGGCCAGTACAACAACTCGGGCGCCGCTCGTAAGCGGAAGCCAGAGGACCAAGTGGCCACCATCGAGAGCAGTCGTCGCAGTTAGTAGTCAGGCAAGCTTCAGGACCAGTATGAGAAGATCCTCCACAAGCAATGCCCGATGCACCCGAAGGCCAAGCACACCATGTTCCAGTGCACCGTCCTCCGCAAGAGCCTCAACGCACCACCTTTTGATGATGAGGAGAAGGACAAGGACAAGGCGGACGAGGGTAACGACAAGTCAGGGCCTCCGGGCTTCCAGCATCCGACTAACACCATCAATGTCATCTTCGGAGGCGACGATGGTATTCTCACCAAGCGCGCGCAGAAACTCTTTCGGCGCGAAGTCATGTCGGTCGAGCCTGCAGTGCCGCGTCCGTTGAGACACAGCGAGGTCCCGATCTCTTTCTCCCGAGAGGATCAGTGGACCAACTTCTTCGAGCCGGGAAAACTTCCGCTCGTACAGGACCCGGTAGTCGCGGGCTCTACACTGACCCGGGTACTCATCGACGGGGGAAGCGGGTTGAACCTGCTCTTCCCGAGTACTCTGAAGAAAATGAGGCTGGACATCGGCAAGATGCTCACCCCCAGTAAGGTTCCATTTTACGGGATCGTTCCGGGTAACGCGGCTACACCGATTGGCTCGGTCACCCTGCCAGTTACTTTCAGGATGGCTGATAACTTCTGTACGGAGTACATCAAATTCGAAGTTGCCAACTTCGAATCCTCGTACCACGCCATCCTTGGCAGGCCCGCCTTGGCCAAGTTCATGGTGGTACCTCATTACATCTACTTGGTTTTGAAAATGCCAGGTACCAACGGTGTACTATCTCTCCGCGGCGACGTCGAGAAGTCCTACGACTGCGACCAGGAGGCGATCAAGTACGTTGCATCAGCTCGTGTGCCAGAACCTTCTTCGGAAGTACTCGCGGTCGCGCAACAACTCTCCGAGACAGAGCTGGAGGTGGCAAACAAGAGGCCAAACTCGTCGAGGGTCAAGTCGAACCCCGACGTCGGCATCAAGACCTTCTAGCTTCAGGAGGGTGATTCATCCAAGACCGCTCTGATCGGCGGGAACCTGAACAGCAAATAGGAACTCACGCTCGTCAACATTCTTCTGGCTAACTATGACATCTTCTCCTAGAAACCAGCGGACATGCCAGGTTTGCCCATGGAGTTGATCGAGCATGCCCTAAAAGTTGATCCCAAGGCCACTCCGAGGAAGCAACGACTACGTCATTTCTCTCTAGAAAAGAGGCAGGCCATCAAAAAAGAGCTAGCTAAACTAGTCGTGGCTAGTTTCATCAAAGAAGTGTACCACCCAGAGTGGCTAGCCAACCTTGTACTTGTTTTGAAAAAGAATAACGATGAATGGAGGATGTGTGTCGACTACACCGATCTCAATAGGCACTGCCCAAAAGATCCTTTCGCGCTACCCCGTATCGATCAGGTTATCGACTCCACCGCCAGCTGCGTTCTGCTCTTTTTCCTTGATTGCTACTCGGGTTATCACCAGATTTCCCTCAAGGAAGAAGACCAGATCAAAACCGCTTTTATCACCTCGTTTGGCGCCTACGCATACACGACTATGTCGTTTGGGCTAAAGAACGCAGATCCGACTTATCAGCGAGCCATCCAGCTATGCCTTGCTGATCAACTACACCGCAACGTTAAGGCCTACGTGGATGACGTGGTTGTTAAAACCAGAAATCCCGACGAGTTCATCTCTGATCTCGAAGAAACCTTCAACAGCTTGCGAAGATTTTAGTGGAAGCTTAACCCGACTAAGTGCATCTTCGACGTACCACAAGGGAAACTCCTCGGTTTCATCGTCAGTCACCGACGCATTGAGGCTAACCCTGAGAAGATAACCGCCATTACAAGCATGGGGGCTCCACAGAAGATCAAAGATGTGCAGAAGCTCACAAGCTGTATGGCGGCATTAAACAGATTCATCTCCCGACTTGGAGAACGGGGTCTACCCTTCTTCAAGCTCCTCAAGCGGCAGGATAACTTAGTTTGGACTGAGGAGGTGGCACAGGCATTGGAGGATCTCAAGGATCACCTTCAATCGCCCCGCATCCTTACGGCTTTGAACCCAGGCAAGAACCTGCTTCTCTACATAGCTGCGACTACCCACGTCGTCAGCACGGCTATTGTGGTGGAGCGATCCGAGGAAGGCCATTCCTTTGGTGTGCAGCGGCTAGTGTATTTTGTTAGCAAAGTCCTTTCTGAGTCGAAGGTCCGTTATCCTTCGATCCAGAAACTTCTCTATGCCATACGCATCACCTCGAGAAAGCTTCACCACTACTTTGACGAGTACAAGATCACGATTGTCACTAATTTCCCGTTGGCGGACATAATCCACAAACGGGATGCCACTGGGCGTATCTCCAAGTGGGCAGTCTGTTGATGCCAGATTTTGACACGTGTTGAATCGGCATCAGGAGAAGAGATTGGCCGATGCAGCAGATCTAAAGGCTACAGTAAAGAATCGGCCGATTGAGGCTACAATTGGGAATCGGCCGATTGGCAATGCAACTTGCGCCAAACAGATTGGAACCACAACGGAGGATCCCGGTCAAAAGAGGCCTAATGTTGGTCAACGGAGCAATGCTGATTCGGTCAAGAAGCAATGGAAAAAGTCCTGATTGGATTAGGAGATGGCGACGGAAGATTCCGCGGGAGTTCGTTTCCTTTTTAAAGATATTATAGTAGTTTTCCTGTTTGAAATAGGTTGTAACAAGTCGTAATCGACCAGGAGTCCTGGTTTTAGGGTATAAATAGGAGTCGCCAGGGCTTTGCATGATATCAACACATCAATCAACAAAATACTTCTACTTTTTCCTAGTACTTTACTTTCAAGTCGGCGACTTCGCCAATACTTTTTCTTCTTTCACGAGTTCGTACGGATTGGCAGGGCTGCATCAACTTGATCTCCGGCCAATTGGTAGGTTTCGTTTATCGAGTAACATCTGAGCTTTAACCTCGGGCGCATCGCTGTGGTTTCATTTGGATTTATTCACTAGTTATCGATATTTACTAGAATTATAGGTTTTACCTGTTGTTCTAGTATTATCACCAGTTATCCAGCTTGAGATTGGAGTTATCGGCTTTATCATCGCTTTTCCTCGTCCATCGTCGTATAGCCGATTAGATCTATTTCAAGTGTTGCATCTGTAATAATTGTTTAAGTCGCTCCAGCAGCTTTCTTTGCAATTATTACGTGATTATCGGCTGATCCATAGCCGATTATCTTCATAGCAAATCGGCCGATTCGCCGATGCGCTCTCAGGGACAGATCGGAACCCCAGCCGATCGGGACGCCCCGAATTTAATACTTTTATTTCCTTATCAATCAACAGGTCAGATTGACTGGCACGCCGCGCGAACCGCACCAGGGAAAATAACCCGAACAGGAGCTAAGCAGATTCTCCCGGGTCGTGTGTCCGACGCTGAAGATCATCGGCCGATTCCTGGCCGATTTTAGCGCCAACACACTTTTGGCACGCCCGGTGGGACGAACTTCAACATCCGACATGTCAAAGAACGCAGAAGTTTCCGAAAGCAACATCATTGAGATCACAAAAGCGGATCTCAAGGACGACCAGAAGGAAGAATTGGCTAAACATCTAGAAGATTACAAGAAGATGTATCTGCAGTCGTTCAGTCGTACCAGTTCCCCGCCATATCACCATTGCTGAGGATTCGGGCAAGATGTCCGATATGATCCAACAGTCCGTCTACCAGGCGTTCATCGACCAATCCTCGGTGATGACCAATACAGTGTATAACGCCCTCATCAGCTCTCTGGCCAGCGTACGCCCCGCCGATTTCACTTCCAGCCAGAAGCTCACCAGGCACGCGAGGGATACAACACTCCGTTGCCTCCAGCGTCTCCAAGGTATAGCCGTGCACCATGTTTTCCATCACAGGCACCGCTTCAGCCCGTCCAGATTGCTTCTGTGCAATCGCTGCCCACAAGCTCAGTACCCTGGGGGGCATCGGTAATGACGGCTTTCCCCGATCCATCAACCGGGCATGAGAGCTATCCAATCCAGGCGCCGATCCAATCGGCCGTCCGGCCGACGGTCCCTCAGTATCAACCAGTCCTGTCAGAAATCGGCAGGGGGGCAGGCGCTGTAGAGCCACTCAGAAGCACGGCGCCGATGATGATGTACGACGGGGCGGCGGATTCACTTCGCCACCAACTGTCAACTGCTCAGACGGCCATGACGCAACAGAATTCGTCGCATGCTTCGATCCATCATCCGGCCATACCAACACCAGTCCTTCAACATATGCCGGCACCTCGAACAGTCGTTCATTAGCAGCAGGTGGACTGGACAGCAAGAATTGCAGAAGTAATTCAGGACCAATTCGGCTTGAAGCCAAAAGTATAGACTTACACATACAAGACACCATATCCATCTGCCTACGACTTGCTGCCGTTTCCACACCGGTACAAGATGCCCGATTTCACCAAGTTTTCGGGGCTGGACGACACATCCACCGTGGAGCACATTAACAGATTCATCATCCAGTGCGGGGAAGCCGCCACGCAAGATGCTCTGAGGGTGCGTCTATTTTCATCATCTCTGTCTGGATCAGCCTTCCAGTGGTTCACCACTTTGCCACCTAATTCCATTGTCACTTGGGCCGATCTAGAGAAGCAGTTCCATAAGTACTTCTACGCAGGAGTACACGAGATGAAACTCTCAGATTTGACCAGCCTCAGGCAGAGGAGCGATGAACCTGTAACTGGATACATACAGAGGTTCAGAGAAGTCAGGAACAAATGCTACAGTCTGGCTCTGATCGACGCCCAATTGGCCGATATTGCTTTCCAGGGCCTCCTGCCACAACTCAAGGAAAGATATGCTTCGCAAGAATTTGAAAGCCTAAGCCAGATCGTTCATCTATTGGCAGGTCAGGAAGTTCGGCCGTTTGAGCAGCGGAGGAATTTCCAGAAAAAGGTGGCATCTCTGGAAGGACCTGAATCGGAGGGAGAGGAAGAAATCGGCCTAGCAGAATGGGTAAAAGGCAAGAAGGCAATATCGTGCCCTTTCGAAAAGAAAGAACCAGAGACATTCGGCTTTGATACGACAAAGGCCGATAAGATTTTTGACTTACTACTTCAGGAAGGGCAGATCAAACTATCTCAGTACCATACCATCCCTTCGGCCGATCAGCTCAAGAAGATGAAGTACTGCAAGTGGCATAACGCCACGTCTCATGACACGAATGAACGCAAGATCTTTCGTCAGCAGAATTGGCCATCGAGCAGGGAAGGCTTAAGTTTGAAACCCCGGCCAAACCGGCAAAGCCGATGAAGATAGACCAACATCCTTTCCCGGCCAACATGGTTGACATGGGAAGAAATTCACTTCAGACCAAGGTGCTGACGTCGGAATCGGCAAGAAGGAGCAGCGCCGTGGATCCCAGGAAGCAGGTCACGGCGAATGAGGTCAAAGGGAAAAGGCGGGCTGAAGACAAGGGCGAAGGATCAGAACGATCGCGCAGACCCGTCACCTCCCAATTCTTGCTCAGCAAATATCGGCGGCAGCAGGAACGGTCAAGATACCACGACGAGATGATACGCCAGCACGAGGATCACTAGCAATGTCCGTTCTTCATCCATTGCTGGGAGAACGACCTCCAATTGCCATCAGCCAATAACTGTCCTGAGTGCACCGGATCAAGCTACAACGATCGCCCGTTTAAAAGATCGCGCTCCAGAGATAGAGGATCAGAGCCGATCAGCACAAATCGGCGCGTACAAGAAGGACAGCGCCTTTTAGTGCATGATCGGCTGGGGGGGGGGGGGGCAGAGTTGACCGGTATCACCGGTCGAAAGGCAGGATCAACCCACAGGATGGACTGGGGGGCAGAATCAGCGTACACGATCAGCTGGAAGAGGTGGCTGATGATAGGGTGTCAGATGAAAACCCCCTAGGAAGGGAACCAGATTGGGAGCACTCCAGATCATCGGCCAAACCAGTAAACCCCAGGTGGTGCCCTGATGGTCTATCCAGATCCCAGAAACGGAGGATCCAACGCCTGCGCCAGTAGGAGCAACAAGAAGAAGAGCAGAGGCAGGTGCTAGAAAAGAAAAACGTCAAGTCTTGGGTTTGGCGCCCCAAGAACAACAACAGCCAGGAAGCAGACAATCAAGAATCGGCAGCTGACATCAACATGGTGTTCATATTGCCGATGGAATTCATGTTGCCTAACGATCGAGACAAAGCGACAAGAGTGGAAGAGCAAATGGCGCAACTGGTGTTAGAGCCGATGATGGCCACTTTTGAGAAACCAGAAGAAGAAAAACAGCAACATCTTAAGGCGTTGTTTCTCAAAGGCTACGTTAACGGACGACCCGTCAGCAGACTACTAGTGGATGGAGGCGCCGCAGTCAACATCATGCCATATGCCATGTTCCGCAAGCTAGGCAAGAGCGATGAAGATCTGACCAAGACGGACATGATGCTCAAGGACTTTGAAGGCAACGTGTCTCCCGCCCGTGGAGCGCTCTGCATCGACCTCACCATCGGCAGTAAGACCCTTCCTACTACCTTTTTTGTTATTAATGGTAAGGGGTCCTACAACATGCTGCTCGGTCACGACTGGATACATGCAAACTGTTGTGTTCCATCTACAATGCACCAATGCCTCGTGCAATGGGTCGGCGACAGTACAGAGATAGTCACCGCCGATTCCGCCTAAAGCGTCGCAGCGGCCGACACGCAACAGTGGAGCTGTGAGCACATCAGGTGTATATCTGGCAGGACTTGGGACACTGATTTCCTGAAGGTGTCCGATTTCGATCTACAGCCGATCCAAGCAGTCGGCTCTGAAGATTCAGAATAGATGGATCAGCTCGTCCGAGAAGACGGGAAGCTTGGGCATGGGTTTACGTCGGCCGATTCATTGGAGATGGTGGATTTGGGAGATAGTAGCAATTCAAGGCCGACGTATATTAGTGCTAACTTGGATCCTTGGTATAAGTGTAAATTGATAAGTTTATTAAAAGAATTCAAGGATTGCTTTGCTTAGGAATACCATGAGATGCCAAGTCTAGACCGGTCTATTGTTGAACAGCGGTTACCTATAAAATCAGGATATCAGCCATATCAGCAACCTGCACGACGGTGCAACCCCAAGATTCTACCTGATATAAAGGCCGAGATCACAAAGTTAATTGAAGCAGGATTTATCCGGCAGTGCCGCTACGCCAAATGGATTTCTAATATTGTGCCTGTGTATAAAAAGAATGGAAAGTTGCGTGTGTGCATCGATTTCAAGAATCTAAATCAGGCCACACCAATGGATGGATATCCGATGCCAACGGCCGATATCTTGATAGATGCTGCCGCAGGATAAAAAATTATCAGTTTCATGGATGGTAATGCCGGGTACAATCAGATATTAATGGCCGAAGAAGATATCTCGAAAACGGCTTTCAGGTGTCCAGGTCACCTTGGTCTATTTGAGTGGGTCGTGATGACCTTTGGGTTAAAGAACTCCGGTGCTACATATCAGTGGGCCATGAACTATATCTTTCACAAGCTTATTGGTACATCGGTGGAAATTTATATACATGATGTCATGGTCAAGTCAAAAGGTCACCAAGAACATCAGGCCGATTTACAAGAAGTACTGGAGTGCACAAGGAAGCATGGGCTTAAAATGAACCCGAACAAGTGTGCATTTGGCGTATCGGCCGGGCAATTCTTAGGATTCATGGTCCATGAGCGCGGGATAGAGGTCAACCAGAAAACCATAGACGCCATCAACAAAGTTGTGGCCCCACAGAATAAAACTGAGCTGCAGTCCCTCATCGGCAAGGTCAATTTTATCAGAAGATTCATATCCAACCTGTCAGGGCGTATTCGAGCTTTTACTCCTTTGTTGAAATTAAAGCCCAATCAGGAATTTTTATGGGGAGAAGAACAACGCAGAGCGTTGGAAGATATCAAGCAATATCTGATTTCGCCTCCGGTGTTAGTCCCGCCACAGCCTGGTAAGCCGTTCAAATTATACTTATCGGCTGATGAACAAGCTATTGGATCGGCGTTGGTACAAGAGTTCGAAGGGAAAGAACGAGTGGTATATTATGTCAGCAGAAGACTCCTGGATGCCGAAACAAGATATTCCCCGGTGGAGCGGCTGTGCTTGTGTCTATACTTCTCGTGTACCAAGCTCAGGCACTATTTGTTATCGGCAGAATGCATAGTTGTATGCAAAGATGATGTGGTGAAATATATGCTATCATTGCCGATTTTGAAAGGACGGATTGGAAAATGGATCCTGGCTCTGTCAGAATTTGACTTAAGGTACGAATCGGCCAAAGCTGTCAAGGGTCAAGTCATGGCCGATTTCGTAGCTCAGCATTGCGGACCAGAAATTGCTGTCGTTGAACCGGTTCCATGGACTCTATATTTTGACGGTTCTTCGTGTGGGGCCGGATCGGGAATCGGCATCGTTCTTGTATCGCCTCGGGGGGCAAGTTACAATTTCTCTCTGCCGATAGAAGCATCCGCAACCAATAATCAGGCAGAATATCGAGCCGTCCTAAAAGGTATCCAATTATTAAGGGAAGTCAAAGCTGATGTGGTCAAGATTTTTAGGGATTCCATGCTCATCGTAGATCAGTTAACGGGGAAATCTGAATGCAAAGATGATATCTTGAGGATTTATTATGAAGATTGCCTCCAGCTGTTAAAGGAATACAAGTCTGCAATAATTGAGCACATCCCCAGAAATTATAATGAGGAGGCTAACAGGTTGGCCCAGCATGCATCCGGATATCGGCCGATACAGGGGGCTATGATTTTGGAGCTCGCGGTTGATGACATGCGAAGGGAAATCACCGATTACTTAAAGGACCCCTCCCAGAAAGTAGATCGGCGAGTACGTTTTCAAGCCACAAAATATGTGTTGCTTGAAGATGATTTATTTTATCGGACGATTGATGGGGTTCTTCTCAAATGCCTGGGAACAGAAGAAGCAAAGGTCCTGATGGGGGAAATCCATGAAGGCGTATGTGGAGCCCATCAATCGGCTCACAAGATGAAGAGGATGATCAGAAACAATGGGTATTATTGGCCAACGATTCTTGAGGATTGTTTCAAATATTATAAAGGATGCCAAGACTGTCAGAAGTTTGGCAATGTACAACGCGCGCCAGCATCGGCTATGAATCCAGTAATCAAGCCGTGGCCGTTCAGAGGTTGGGGAATAGATCTCATCGGACAAATTCACCCTCCATCGAGTAAAGGGCATAAGTTTATATTGGTGGCCACCGATTATTTTACTAAGTGGGTAGAGGCAGTTCCTTTAAGGAATGTGACATCGGCCGATATGATTGAGTTCGTTAATAACCATATTGTCTATCGATTCAGTATTCCTCAGACTATCACAACTGATCAGGGAACAATGTTCACTTCTGGAGAATTCGGAGAGTTCGCCGCCAATATGGGGATTAAATTATTAAATTCTTCTCCATACTATGCTCAAGCCAATGGCCAGGCCGAATCATCCAATAAGGGGATAATCAAGTTGATCAAGAGGAAGATAGAGGAACAACCCAAAAAATGGCACATGTCTTTGGCTGAATCTCTATGGGTTTATAGGATGGCTTGCCACAGAGCCACTAAGATATCTCCTTATCAGCTGGTTTAGGGTCACAAAGCAGTCTTACCTTGGGAATTAAGGACGGGGTCAAGGCGTATATCGCTTCAAGATCAGTTGACTGCCAATCACTATTCCTTCCTCATGAAGGATGAACTCGATGACTTGGCGGATCAGCGGTTGAGGGCCCTGATTAGCATAGAAGAAAACAAGAAAAGGGTGGCCAGATGGTATGACAAAAAGGTCAAAGTTAAACAATTCTCCCAGGGAGATTTGGTATGGAAGTTGGTGCTGCCGATAGGGTCTAAGGATCCCAAATTCGGTAAATGGTCACCCACTTGGGAAGGGCCGTACAGAATCGGCCGATGTGCCCCTAGAAATGCATATATTCTGGAAACTATTGAAGGGGAAGAATTCCCAAGAGCTTTAAATGGACGATATCTAAAGAGGTACTATCCAAGCATTTGGGTAGATGCATAACTTGCAGTAAGATATATCAAGACAACATGGCCGACCCCTATCGGCGTTTGTCGACACAGCCGATGTGGAAATGACATCGCTTTAAGAAAGAAACGTTGTGATTTGGTTTGACCAGTTCATTATTTGATGAAAACAACAGAGTACATGGCCGACATGGTACAAGTCTCCCTTAGAATAAAAATACCGATATATCTATTGATTACGCTTGCTCTGGATTTCTCTCTCGATCTGACCCAGTTCTATCAGAAGGCAGGTCCTATTCTCCTTCGGATTCTCCATGGTGGCTCCAGTCTCAACTTGATGGCATAGTTCTATCAGGAGGCGGATCTTCTTCTCCTCCAGATTCTCCATGGCGGCTTCAGTCTCAACTTGATGAGGGAGTGGAGGACTCTTTTCAGATGGTAGTCGCTTGCGGACCAGACAGTGAGCGTCTATAAGGTCCCAATACTTCTGGACAATAGCAGGAACATGATCTTTAAGTTCTTCAGAATGAGCTCTTATCAGATCTATGTCTGCCTATGACAGTGGTTCGTCTGAATGCATAACTTTGATTGCTCGTTCCAGACTGGGACAGAGACGTTTTGACTAAACAAAAATGAAAAGCTACCCAGCATCAGAGCGATTGAGATGTCTAGGGGAGAAGCAGAGGAGAGTTCATACCTGATTGACAGAGGAAGAAGATGAAGAGAACATCTTAATGTTCAGTTCGGAAGAATAAAGATCCAGTTGTTGGAGGGAGAGAAGATGGGTGATACATATGCCTCTGGAGACGGTGTGGGATCTCGTACTTATAAAGAGAAGGAAGTAAAAAGATAGTGGGACACGTCCTATCGGAGTAAAAGCATTCATAAATGCAAATCTGCCAAAGGAAGTGGTCCAGGATTAAATCGGCGCATCAACATTAAAGGAGCATTAAATGTTTACAAGATCCTTTACAACCCAAGAAGAGCATCTATAGTAGCAATAGCTCGTTGCCTAATCTGATCAGCCGAGTCTAATATTCTTTGATCATCGTCGGCCGATCCAGGTATTTCCGGCATACAGTGATGAAGTCTTATCGCTTCACAGGCTAAGTTCTGTCTTTCTTGTTTCAGCCCGGCGATGACGGATGGGAGCTCTTGAAGTTTCTTTTCTTCAGCAGCTATGTCTTTGGTTACTTGCTCCATCTCTTTGGCTAGCTCTGCTCTTCTCCGTTTGAGGTGATCTATTGTGCTGACGATATCCGAACAGGAACTCTTGAGGAAGTTGATCCGTTGGTGTACTTCTTGAGCTCGGTGCTTGTAAGAATCAGCTTCCTCCCGGGTCTTTGCTAGCTGGGCACGATCGGCCATGTGACGCAGGGCCTTGGATACCGGAATCTGCATCCACTCTATGAACGCGGCAGGGTGCAGAGTTTTTGTCGCTTCTTCCGGGATTCGGCCCTTGATGTCTCTGAAAAGCCGCCGAATCGGCGAGGCATCTTCTACTAATCGGCCGATATCATCTTGGAGGAGGACCCGCATGCTCTCGAGCTTGGCACGGACATCGTCAGAAATTAAACTCGACGGAACTTGGCGCGAAGCGACTTCTTCATCATCAGGCAAAGAAACCACGAAGGAGAAAAGGCTATTATTTGGGGTGTCTTGTTCCTGCAAAAGAATAAAGACAAAGATCAGCAAGCAGTAAATGGGATCGGCCGATTCCGGTGATAAGTTTGTTACCTCCTTGAAGCGGATCTCTCTTGCTTGCGCCGATGGGGGTGCCTCCATCATCTCAGCAATCGGTGCAATCGGCTCATCGGAGGAAGAGGACTCAACCATTATCAACGCTCTGCTTGGGCCAGCTTCCTGAAAAGGTATGGGAAAAATGTTCTATGAGTATACTATGGATAATTGAATAGGATGATATGATATATCTGCCATACCTCTGTTGGTCTTCCGGCTGATGTTTGTTGAGGAAGTTCGACCAACGCACCCAAATCGGCCTGCATCAGAATCAGTTAGTCTTCTGAATGTCGAGAAATTGAGTTAAGAGATTATCTACCTCGATGAGAAGGGTCGCTGGAGTTTCAGCTTCCGCTTGGGATGTGGCCGATTGCTGTGGGGACTGCACTGGAGCGGCTTGTGCAGCCTGATAGAAAGAAAAAGTTAGTATTAGTGGAGCACTTAAAGATATATGAAGTGTGCAAGATTACCTGAACAGCTTCCACTAGCAGTGATGCCGCAGCTGCTCCGACTTCTGCAGTGACTTGAGGATCGGCCACCTCGGTAGTCGGCAAGGATGGAGGAGTCGGAGTTTCAGCCGATACTACCGCCGATTGGTCAGTCGATCCGATGCGGGCACGCACTCGACGGCTTGTTGTCTTCAAGGTTGGCCTTTTTAGTGTTCGTTTCAATCGGCCAGTAGTGATGTCCTTAATGGTTGGAGCGTGATAGCCGATGAGTGGGTATGGCGTATATGGACGATCGCTCTCTATCGGTCTGCCGCTTCGGCTCCGCTTCGGAGGGACTTGGCTTTCAGACTAAAAAGATAAATACAAGTTAACGGTAAGATGGTAGTATGGAAAGAGACAGCATTAAAATCGGCTGGGAGAAAGGACATACCGCTGCACTTGGGTCGATGTTTTCTGGGTCCAGAATGTTGCAATATGTTGATGGAGATATGCAGAAAAGGTATTGCTTCCATTCTGCCCACCATAGTTTGAATTGCTGAACGGCAAAAGGGGCCACTGTCCAATTGTTCAGGTCAATGGTGCTAGAGGCTGGCACTAAGTTGCACAGCCGATTGTAGTCAAGACTCTTGGTCAGTTCATCTCTGAACTTTACTTGACCGGCAAAGTAGACCCGAATCGGCAATTGACCAAATCCCAGTTGCCTTGCTGCAGCCGATGGATTATAGAATTCATATGTGGGAGAGTCCTTTCCAGAGAAGAAGTTGGCCGGCAAAATCCCTAGTTTAATCAGGGTAACCATAAGTTCCCTATCAAAAGTATGAGTGGACGAGTCGTAGCAGACGGGAAATTCGAAAATCGGCCCTAGTGTCCGATAGGGATACCAACTGACAGTCTCTTCACTGAAGCCGTTGTAGAAGCATCTAAAGTATTCGGCCGTTCGGGCAGCAGTGAATTGACAGCCAGGGAAGGCCGATGCTGCTTCTCCAAAAGATGTGCAGCGTCGTCGGATGGTTGGGTTTTCCTCTGACTCAATGTTGGGGAAAGTTTTGGTCTCTATTTGTTGCTGAGAGACCTTGTTCATATATAGGTTGAGCCAGAGAGTGATGAACCACCAGGGACCGCCAGGGTTCCCAATCTGCTTCCCTTTTGATAGTCTAGTGCTGATTTGGTGCATCATGTGGTAGGCCGATCCCAACAGGTGCTTTCCAAGGGGTACGGCCGATCCTAGTGACAGAGCTTCTGCCAGGGCTTGGGTGTTAGAAGAAGGGCCAACTGCTCTGCCACAGAAAAAATATTTCTCCAGCCACATCATCAGAAACGCAGTATGCTCTCTCTGAAACTGTCCCAATCCTCATATTTCTGTTGATGTACCCCTTCCATCCGCCGATTCCTTTGGTTTCTAGCCGATGTGACGGCTTAATCAGATAGTCAAAGGGGGTATCAGAGGAGGAGACGTCAAGGCCGGTCAACAACAGGACATCGGCCAAAGTTGGAGTCATGGGTCCATGTCCAAAAGGAACCCATTGAGTGCGTCGGACCAAAAATAAGAAGCTGCTATGACCAAGGGCTCGTTTTTCTCCATCTGGGACAGAGAGAGGTCTATGCACTGGCCGATTTTCTGTTCATCCCACTGAACTTTCCTAGACCTGGCTACTCTGATGGCGACCCGCTAGGGTTTGTTCCCGATCTTTCGATGAGAGGCGGGGGATAACTCGATTTGAGATGGAGGCGACGTTCACGGCCCGACTACAGCCTTCCAAGGACGCTGCGCCTTAGCAACCGATACACCACCTCCAATGGCTGCCGCGATCTTGTGGAGCGCGACACCCGGCCACTAGGGCACCTGTCCTGCAAGCAATCGAAGAACCAGCAAGAACAAGTAGAACAAGCAACTCAATTGCAAATATGGAGATAATAACCAATCTGGAATCAACAAGGTGGGGTTCCGAATCGAGTAGAACGGATGGTCTAGTCGACACACGCGTCTACAAGGAAGTAGCAATGGCTAAACTTTCAACAAAACAAAAACCCCCCATCTGTTCATGGCGGCTCTAACCCTTATTAATACCTAGGAGGACGACCAAGAGGGTGTTTGAGTCGCACTCCAACCCTAGGACGCGTCCCTAATGGACCCGACTTGATACAAAGCCCATCGGGCCAAATTAAGATGTCGCAGCACCTTTAGACAGAAAACCAGTCGGTAGTATTTTGGTCATTGCGGACGAATCAGGAGAGATATGGACTTGAGTCCGGATCCATATGAAACTAGACTTCATAAGCTTTCCACGAAGTACTTGAACGTCCCTATCCGAGTCCGTATGCGACCGTGGTGTCCGTCACAAGTTGGTGCTGTTCTGCAGTCCGAATCCAGCCTCCAAAACGTGTTGGACATGGACTCTTTCTTTCCTTGCACCAAAAGTGACGTGGTGGCCTGATGGAGAACATTGGGAAGACTTAGGCTTGGTCCCCAATCAACTTCTTTGGTCCTCCATACCTTCCATGTGTGTTTATTACATGTGGGTGTATCCATTCTGGTGATGTCCACATCATTCTCCCCTTCTTGGCTGCAAGTCGTCCTCGACTTGCTCCAACGGCATTCAAAGGTGCTTGCTTTGTTGTTGGAACATGGAGCGACGACTATGCTGCATGGGCACAACAAACAATGCTCCCGTTCTTCAGGCTGATCCTGTTGCATAAGAGAAAAACTAGAAAAACTTTGCAAGATATTAGTAGTGTTAATGCAGCCCCCTATTTGCTCATGGTATTGTAGCCCAAAAGGATATTTCAGATTAGAACAGATATACACTTTATGCACCAAATATTCTCCTTTGATGTCATTTTTTCCAATTGCATGAAGCGAACAATGATTTAAACTTGGCAAATTAGAATCTAATTGAACCTTCTCTTTTAGACAATTTAGATTACACAGAATATTAAATTCAATATAACCCAAAGTATTTAAAGAAGACAACAATTTCAGTTCATCTTGTACACAAGTAATAGGATGAGAAGGATTATCTACAGCACATTCGTATGGTTCCAAATCAAAAATATCACACTTATTCATTAATTCTGGTATATGAGTAAA
The DNA here is from genome assembly GCA_032594955.1 of Panicum miliaceum. Taxonomy (NCBI): domain Eukaryota; kingdom Viridiplantae; phylum Streptophyta; class Magnoliopsida; order Poales; family Poaceae; genus Panicum; species Panicum miliaceum. Next base: position 32,394,447 of record CM064060.1, read on the forward strand.
AGAAGTATTAGCACACAAGTCCTCTTTATCATAAGAAACAACAAGTAATTCATCTTGTGAAAAAGTTGAATCAGCAGCAGGTTCCACTATTCGTTGCTCTTTGTTAGCATGTAGAGTGGACAAAGTTTGGACACTATGAGTCACATCATTCTTGCAAGTATTCACAAATGAAAGAATTTCTTTTTCAGCATGGAGAGCAAGACAAAACAATTGACCGATATAGCAATAGGACTTGCCAATTAACAAGTTTCGAATTTCAGAATTGAGCCCTCTCATGAACCTATTCATAACATCTTCCATGCATTCATCCAATCCACCAAACATGATACAAATTTTAAAATCATGGTAGTATTGTTTCACAGTCCTACTACCCTGTTTTAATTTCTCTAGTTTGGTAAGCAAATGATCAACATAATATGCAGGAATATAGGCATCTCTAAAATGTATTTTGAATTCTTTCCAAGTTTGCGGAATAATGTTATGCCTACAAATATATTTCCATTCTAGCAAAGCATTTTCTGTTAAAATATTAGAGGCAATATAAATCATTTGTTTCTCCGACAGGTCATGCTCATCAAATTCATTATCTACTTTTAGCTCCCAATCAATGTAAGCTTTAGGATCAAACTCACCAGGATATAAAGGCAAGCATTGAATAATGTCCAGAATATTTTGTTGTTGTTTGCTCCGCTCAAAAATCACAGTATCACCTGCCATGATCAGTAGAAAACAAGAACACAAAAATAATATGTATCCTCCTGTCAACTACTAGAATGTGTCGGTTGTAATTCTCTCAAACTCAACTTGTTTAATACGAGGTCTTACCAGTTCTTACCAAGCAAAACAGGATGAGTCGGCAACCAACAAGTCAAGCACCTTGAAAGAAGTGTATCGGTGCCTTAGCAACAGAAAACTATCAAGCTATAGTCGAGTATGTGGAGCTGTAGGTGGGCTGATCAAGGGAAAATACTAGCACCACGTTAGTCAGAAAAGCAAGCTGAATAATTGTTCAACGGTGGTACTGTGCTGGTCCTAGCATAGACCGTACTAGAGGCGCGAGCCTGGACACAAATGAAGTCACAAAGCACCAACCGAAACAGCAGGAACACAAAAGATGGATCAGCCCCTTTCTTCTTTTTCGTTTCTTTTCTTTTCTTTTCTATTTTTTTCACTTTGTTTTCTTTTTTTCTTCTTCTTTTTTTTTTGTAGAGGACTAAAATCCTTTGTTTGACAAACAACGCAACAGGATTACTGCATATAGCTGCTACCAACTCAGATTGACGAAACTTGTTTCACGCAGCCAGACGCACAAATCTCCAAGTCGATTCTGGAGCACTTAGATGGAATTTGTGACCCAGGTCAGATCCGTTGGAAAGATCACGAGTTACGCTTTCTAGATTGTACTAAAACTCGCAAATCGGAGACCGGACACAGAAACAATGAAAGTTTTCTTCCACTGATGAATTGAAACTCCGAGACAAAAAGAGGTGACAAGAACTCGAAACTCTAAAGGACTAAACTAAGACCAGCAACACGACGCAACCGATGCAACCGAAAACTCAACAAGCCCTAACTAAGTAGTACCAGCAAAGGCTCAAAGGGTTTATAGGATTGCCGGCAAACTAATCTACCTTTTTTTTTGGTTTTTCTGGACTATAGGAAAAAAAATAGCAAAGATAAGTCTCTCACCGATAAACCTTGCTCTGATTACCAACTGATGGCGACCCGCTAGGGTTTGTTCCCGATCTTTCGATGAGAGGCGGGGGATAACTCGATTTGAGATGGAGGCGACGTTCACAGCCCGACTACAGCCTTCCAAGGACGCTGCGCCTTAGCAACCGATACACCACCTCCAATGGCTGCCGCGATCTTGTGGAGCGCGACACCCGGCCACTAGGGCACCTGTCCTGCAAGCAATCGAAGAACCAGCAAGAACAAGTAGAACAAGCAACTCAATTGCAAATATGGAGATAATAACCAATCTGGAATCAACAAGGTGGGGTTCCGAATCGAGTAGAACGGATGGTCTAGTCGACACACGCGTCTACAAGGAAGTAGCAATGGCTAAACTTTCAACAAAACAAAAACCCCCCATCTGTTCATGGCGGCTCTAACCCTTATTAATACCTAGGAGGAAGACCAAGAGGGTGTTTGAGTCGCACTCCAACCCTAGGACGCGTCCCTAATGGACCCGACTTGATACAAAGCCCATCGGGCCAAATTAAGATGTCGCAGCACCTTTAGACAGAAAACCAGTCGGTAGTATTTTGGTCATTGCGGACGAATCAGGAGAGATATGGACTTGAGTCCGGATCCATATGAAACTAGACTTCATAAGCTTTCCACGAAGTACTTGAACGTCCCTATCCGAGTCCGTATGCGACCGTGGTGTCCGTCACAAGTTGGTGCTGTTCTGCAGTCCGAATCCAGCCTCCAAAACGTGTTGGACATGGACTCTTTCTTTCCTTGCACCAAAAGTGACGTGGTGGCCTGATGGAGAACATTGGGAAGACTTAGGCTTGGTCCCCAATCAACTTCTTTGGTCCTCCATACCTTCCATGTGTGTTTATTACATGTGGGTGTATCCATTCTGGTGATGTCCACATCATACTCTATGGTATCATTCTCTCCAGCCAGGGGTCTCATTCGGCCAGGACCTAAAGGCACCTGCCCACTGACCTAAATCCATGGGCGATTGCTTGAACGGGACTCTGTGAGTCTCTAGGTTGATCAGGTCAGTTGGATCGGGATTCCCCATGGGGCCTAAGCAGATAAGATCGGAGGATTTTGAAAGAGGAATGGTAATCTGATGCCTAAATGCCTAAAAAGGAGGAAAAAGGGAAAAAACTGAGAATGGGTCCAGAAAATACTGGAGCAGTAGAAAAGCAAAAGAGAAAAATTTCAGATGGTTACCTCCGGGATGAAGCTCATCGTCGCCGATGGGGCCGCAAGTTGAGCCGCCGATCGGGCCGCCGTCGCTGAGGGCGATGCCGATGGAACTTCCGTGGTTGGAGAAGTTGTTGATGGTGCCGCCATTGGAAGGTTGGAGTAGGTCGCAGGTGAGATCGCTGGGGGAACGGTTGGAGATCGAGAGGGCTCAAGAAGAAGATGAACAGTTGTTCGCAGGAGAAGATTACTAGGCTCGTGAAGAATGGAAGGCGGAGAATGCCGGTACTTAAAGACAATCCGAGAGAGAAAGAGCAAAGGCGGGATTTTTGCCGCGCCGTCTACATGAATTCCAGGGGAACAGTTGTCTCGAGCGCCCGGTCCGAGAAAATCGCAATCATTATGTAGAAGACCGCGGAACGGAAGGAGATTTTTACTGCGCCCGTTTTGGAGGAAAGGATTAAAGAAAGAGTTTCGAAGTAAAAATTATGTTTTACTCTGAAACTGGGGGGCATGTGTTGACGCCAGATTTTGACACGTGTTGAATCGGCGTCAGGAGAAGAGATTGGCCGATGCAGCAGATCTAAAGGCTACAGTAAAGAATCGGCCGATTGAGGCTACAGTTGGGAATCGGCCGATTGGCAATGCAACTTGCGCCAAACAGATTGGAACCACAACAGAGGATCCCAGTCAAAAGTGGCCTGATGTTGGTCAACGGAGCAATGCTGATTCCGTCAAGAAGCAATGGAAAAAGTCCTGATTGGATTAGGAGATGGCCGCGGAAGATTCTGCGGGAGTCCATTTCCTTTTTAAAGATATTATAGATATAATAGTTTTCCTGTTTGAAATAGGTTGTAACAAGTCGTAATCGACCAGGAGTCCTGGTTTTAGGGTATAAATAGGAGTCGCCAGGGCTTTGCATGATATCAACACATCAATCAACAAAATACTTCTATTTTCTCCTAGTACTTTACTTTCAAGTCAGCGATTTCGCCAATACTTTTTCTTCTTTCACGAGTTCGTACGGATTGGCAGGGCTGCATCAACTTGATCTCCGGCCAATTGGTAGGTTCCGCTTACCGAGTAACATCTGAGCTTTATCCACGGGCGCATTGCTGTGGTTTCGTTTGGATTTATTCACCAGTTATCGATATTTACTAGAATTATAGGTTTTACCTGTTGTATTATCACCAGTTATCCAGCTTGAGATTGGAGTTATCGGCTTTATCATCGCATTTCCTCGTCCATCGTCGTATAGCCGATTAGATCTATTTCAAGTGTTGCATCTGTAATAATTGTTTAAGTCACACCAGCAGCTTTCTTTGCAATTATTACATGATTATCGGCTGATCCATAGCCGATTATCTTCATAGCAAATCGGCCGACTCGCCGACGCACTCTCAGGGACAGATCAGAACCCCAGCCGATCGGGACGCCCTGAATTTAATACTTTTATTTCCTTGTCAATCAACAGGTCAGATTGACTGGCACGCCACGCGAACCGCACCAGGGCAAATAACCCGAACAGGAGCTAAGCAGATTCTCCCGGGTCGTGTGTCCGACGCTGAAGATCATCGGCCGATTACTGGCCGATTTTAGCGCCAACACAGTGGAACTGGGGGCTCTCAGTATCGACTTCAAGCCACGCACCACCATCAAGTCGCAAGCTCTAGTCGACTTCCTGGCAGAGTGGCAAGAAAACCAAATACCAACTCCAGCTAACCAACCAGAGCATTGGGTCATGTACTTTGACGGTTCACTCATGCTCGAAGGCGGTGGTGCAGGAGTACTCTTCATCAGGCAGACTGGTGAGCAACTTAAATACGTATTTCAAATACTATTTAAGGTCTCCAACAACGAGGCCGAGTACGAGGCATTACTACATGGGCTCCGCCTGGCTGTCTCTCTTGGCATTAAGCGACTACTCGTCTTTGGCGACTCTTTGCTAGTGGTTCAACAATGTAACAAGGAGTGGGACACCAACAAAGAAACCATGGACGCATACGTCGCAGAAATCCGCAAGCTCGAGAACAAGTTCTCAGGGCTCGAGATTCGTCACGTGCTCCGCGACAACAACGTTGGGGCAGACGTACTCTCAAAACTTGGCTCTGAACGAGCCAAGGTCCCGGCTGGAGTCTTCGTTCACGAACTCCACCACCCCTCTATTCCAAAAGTAGAGCGAGGAACCATTGACGAAGGCCCTGTTGAGCCTAGTCGAGAGGTCCTCATGATCAAGGAGGACTGGTGTACCCAGTTCATCGACTTGATTAAAGATAAGAAGCTACCTCCCAACCTTGACCCCAAGAGTGCCGAGGCTATCCGACTAGTCAAGCGCGGCAAGGGTTACGTCTTCGTTGGAGATAAGCTCTACAAGCGTGGATCAGTGTCAGGAGTACTCATGAAGTGCGTAACCACCACAGAAGGGCGGAAAATCCTGGAGGAAATCCATGAGGGCGCGTGCGGCAATCATGCGGCTTCCCGAACACTAGTCAGGAAGGCCTTCAGGTCCGGGTTCTATTGGCCTACGGCTTTGGCAGACGTCGAAAATCTCGTTCGCCGATGCACCAACTGTCAATTCTTCGGTAAGCAAGCTCATGTCCCGGCTCACAAGCTGATCGCCATCCCACCACCCACCATCATGGCCGTTTGGATGTTGGGGCCTCGACATGATTGGTCCACTAACAACGGCACGGGGAAGATTTATGCACATATTGGTGGCTATCAACAAGTTCACCAAGTGGATCGAGTACAAGCCCATAACAACCTTGACGGCCAACAGAGTTGTCACCTTCATCTGTGACATACTCCACCATTTTGGTTTCCCTCATACGATCATCACCGACTTGGGATCCAACTTTACTTCACACTAGTTCTGGGAGTTCTACGAGCGAAGCGGCATCGAGGTCAAGTATGTCTCGGTCACTCATCCGAGGGCCAATGGCCAGGTGGAGCACGCCAATGGAATGATCCTCAACGGGCTCAAGAAAAGACTCTACGATGAGAACAGCAAAAAAGGAGGCAAGTGGATTGACGAACTACCCATATTTGTCTGGGGGCTTCGTACTTAACCGAGTAAAGCCACATGACAGTCACCTTTTTTTCTCGTCTACGGGTCAGAAGCCATCCTCCCAGCAGATATCATGTGGAATTCCCCCAGATTGGATATGTACGAGGAAGGCGAAGCTGACGAGGCAAGCCACTTGGAACCCGACTGCGCTGAAGAGGTCATATGCAATGTCTTGCTACAATCAGCAAGATATCTACAAGGCGTTCGATGGTACCATGACCGTAATGTCCAAGAAAGATCCTTCAACGAGTACTTTCCATCACGATTACAGTCTATTGTCTGCCTCACAGGCTAACCTGCTCAAACGAGTTATGAGACTTATTTTCGACTACCTTCCTCTACGGCTTATTCAAGCTAAGGGGCAAGGTCTAAGGTAAAGTCAAAGGGGTCCTTACACCTACACACAGAGGTTCTATGAGTTCAACTCTATATAAAAGTATAAGTCTCGTACACCGTTCACCAGCTAAAGCGATGCTTTCAGGGTAACTATACACTAGAACTAATGTACTAAGTTGCTTAATGATTACGTTTCATACACGCCACTTCACAAGTCGAGCGTACCAAACAAACAGTCAGACAAGCATAAATATATTACACGAGCAACTGTTGTTTTTCCGTGAAACATTCACAGTTAATTACAAGCTCAAAAGAGCGGAAGGTCATCGACTATTTGGTGAGCTACATCCTGCACTTCGGCACGGTACTCGCTGAATTGTTCGTTGGTACACTCCCCGGAGACACCTTCCGTGAACGGCCTAACATCCATGCTCGGGTAATACGACTTTATCACCGCTAAAGCATGTGTCAAAACAAGCTTAATAGTGCCTGACGCGTACCCGGCAATGCTTTTTGGGGCATCGCGTAGTCGTTGCACCAAGGAGCGTTCATCGGCTACAGGATGAACAAACTCACACAACTTGAATGCTGCAGTACCGAGTTCTTCCATCTCCTTCTCCTTGCGCTCCTTGTCTCGAGCCATGGACTGGATCTGCTGCAGGTTCTGCATGAGCTGTTTGTCAACATCCTTCAGCTGGCAAGTCACAATCTTGTGCTCCTCGTCCAGATCTGAGTACTTCAGTTGAAGCTCTTCCAGGGCCTTCTTCAACTGTTCTCTTTCTTCTTTAAGTTCGTATATATCACACTTCCAGTCAGTTAGCGCTCTTTCAATACGAGCATACTCTGGGAAAAGCATACATATATACAACTCAAAAGAAAGATAGAGGCATAACACTACTCGGGTCGGAGGAACAGACTACTCACTCTCTTTCTGGGCGGTTAAGTCCTTGACCTTCTTGAGGGCTAGATCGTGCTTCCGCTGCTGATCAATCATGGCATCCCGATGCGAGGTCTTTAGGGCAGCCAGCTCTTGTTCGAGCCTGGCGTTCTTGTCCTTTTCAACCTTCAGGTAGTCCTCGGCTTCATGGGTACGTGGAAGCACGTCCCCAATCTGGGACAACAGAACAGATTTCTGCCTAGAGCGCTTGACAAGGCCCTACACGAGACAAGTCAGTATACCTTTACGACAACATCAAAGGAGGTACTCGACTACATACCTTTGTGTAATCTGTAAAGCGGCGTCCAAGCTCCATCATGAGTGTCACGGTCTCCGGCTTCACGAGGGGGTCTTCCAGGATTTCATCGCGAGAAAGCGAGATTTCCTCTTCCTATTGCTCGGGCACTTGGGAGCCTTATGGGATCTCCTCTTGTCACCGAGTCTGGGAATCCTCCACGACCTCATGTTGACCCGAAGTACTCGTGATCGCCTGCTTGCCGATCTGAGCACTATCCTCAATACTCGGCCTGGGAACATTCCCGGGGGCTTCCTTCTCTAGTTGTGCCCCCGCATCTGCCGGGGGCTCGAGATCTTTTCCTCCAGTACTCGCCGGCACATCCTTTTCAACGGACGGTTCGGCGGTACTCGCGGCGATAGGCTCCTTCGGCAGCAAGCTCGCGCTCGTGCCTGCCTGGATCGTACTGGAGGAAGCCGATGCTGGAGTCTCCGAATTCCTGCAAAGATGTGTTAGTACTGAACATTAACACAAAATTACAAACAAGAACATCCTGGTTGCTAACCTTGGTGGCTTCCTGAGGGGGGAGTGCCGTTGGCACGACCAGCCCTCGTGGCGCGGTCTTGTTACCCGTCCGGGTTGAGAGTCGCGGGCGACATTTGCCCCGACGTCGGACTCCTCTCCCCGGTCAAATCAACTACCCCTTGCCTCGGGGTCTCGGGGTTCTCCTCAGAGTCACTAAAGGGACAAGTTAGCCAAGAACTCGTGGCAAACAGGCGAATCAAGCAGATCAGAATAGAAGGCTACTTACATCGCCTGGCGACTGCTTGGTGTCGTCGCTGCTGCAACAGCACTCCGCTTGCGAGTTGCTACTCACTTCGTGCACGGTGGCTTCGCAGCAACGTCGCACGCATGTCCTGCGGCGGGCGGGTCTCGGGACGACTCCTCGAACGCAGGTTCAGGCGGGTCAGACCTGAACCGCTCCAAGTCGCCCTAAAGACAAAAGCAAGTCAGCAAATGACTACTCAATTCAAGAACACAGAAAAGGTACTCGAGTTAGTTCTTATTGGGTTCGGCGAGTAATCTGCTCCGAAGAGCCTCGGGATATACGGCTCCGAGGTCACCCCTGTGAACAGACGGGTAACCCGGCGCATGACCTCCTCGGTGGAAGGCACATCCTGGGCCATCCGTGATGGGTCCTGAGTACCCTCGTATTCAAAACCAAGGTGACCGTTGCTGGAGAGGCTGGATGCACCGCTCGATAAATGAGTATTCCATAGACTCTCCAGTGATGCCCTGGTCCTTCAAATGCTGGATCCGCTTCATCAACTCGGGGATGTTGCGGGATTCTTCCTCCGTTGGCTTCTTCAGCCAACAATCTTGGCGCTGCGGCGGGGAGTTGTCCCGTCCGGGGAGGCTTGGCTGGTGGTTCCCAATGTAGAACCACTGCGCGTGCCACCCGGACAAACTAGTTGGGGTTGCGTACTCGAGGTACAACGTCTTGTCGCACAGCTGTACCCCGGCACCCCCGACTAGTGCGAGGTTATCCTCATCAGGCTGGGGTTTGAGGTGGAAGAGATGGCGGAAGAGATGGAAGTGCGGGCGGATTCCAAGGAACACCTCGCACAGATACAAAAATGGAAATGTGCAAAATGGAGTTTGGGGGAAGGTGGTAATGCTTGATTTTGTAAAATCCAAGCAACCCTCGAAAGAAATCGGAAGATGGAAGAGCAAGGCCACGATCGGCAGAAGGGGCGAACATGATGGTCTCACCGGTGTTCTCCCATGGCGACGAGTCATTGCCGGCGGTCCGCCACTGCACCACCCGCTCCTCTTGCAAAATCCGCTCGGCAACTAGCCGGAGCAGATCCCTCTCCTTGACCGTTGAGGCCCTCCAAGACGACCCCTCGGTCACCGTCTTGGTGACCTTCACCGACGGCGATGACGACCCGCCTTCTCCATCGGCTCCCCGCTTCCTCCCACGACAGGCGGCTTGCTTCTTCGGCGCCATGGGTCAAAAGCTCACCAGGGTCTTCATGCGCATACCATGGGGAACCCAGGTGGGTGTGGATGAGGACGGGAATCAAAGATTCAGGCTACTATTGGCTTGGATTTGAGTGGAGAAGGGCTAGCAGATCTGTTTTTACTGCGGTGAAAACAGAGTAGGGTGAAAACCCTAAGGGGTAACGCGGGGTTATTTATAACCAGGCGGCTACCCATTTTTCCGTTGGAAGCCGAAGAGTTTTTTTTCAGGATAACGGTTTGATTTGTTGCTGTTTTTACGGGTTCTGTGCAACGGATAAATAGGAACTAGCCGTTTCTCTCAGGGATAGACTGCCGAGAGTTCGAACCTTTCAAATCCCAGCACAATTTAACCCTAAAAATCATCAAATTAAATTCAAAACACATACATTCCATGCCACGACTCTTTAGATCCTTTTTTCCAAAACTTGGGAATTTGGATTAAAGGCTCGGGGGCTGCGGGATACGTGTCATCGATGGCTTATTTTTTAAATTTCTTGGAAGATACAGACCAAAGATTCAAGAACAATTTGACCCTCAGCCTGATTCTTCGATTCAACCTAAGGCTCGGGGGCTACTCCATATGGAGTGCGAGTTCATCGCACCCCATATAAAAGAAGACTTGAAAACTATTCGGGGCTTGAGCACCTCACAGACTCGATGCAGCCAAGGAAGTACTCGGAAGACACCTTCTCAAGGGGACTCAGCAGGGACCTGAAGACACCTTCCAGAAGTACTCGAAAGCTTGCAGTACTCGGCTATGAAGAGCTCGGAGGCTTGTCAGACCCGGGGCAGCGGGACTGCTCACTTGGCGTTCATATACGTGTAGTAGGGGATGGCGCATGGGTCATACCTTGTCCTCATTGTAACTAGTCTTGTAGAACTAGGACTAATAGGACATAAGGAAACTTTATAGTATAGATTACGACGGAGTATGTGAATATCTAATTAGATTCTTGATATTTTGAGTAGGATGCAAATGTGTTTTTATGACGTAATAACTAGGGCGGGGCAAGCTGTTGGATGGGCCTGGGTTAAACGAATTCAAAAAAGTAACACAAAGATGGGCCTTGTTGGAACTAGCAATACAGACCTTAGACCCAGTCACACACACCTAGTGACAAAGCATGACGGTGGTGCAGCTGCTCGATGTCTGAGGCGATTTTCTGAAGCAGTAGTTGGTTCTTTGACTCCTTTTAGCCCCGGTGTCTGTCAAGTCTCAAGACTGCAAGCACGGTCGTTAGCTTAGCTGTACCAAAAAACCTCATGTTTTTTCTACGGCGCGCGCGGCCGAGCGAGACAGCGGCGTCCGGATCAGTGAGCGTGCTTCTCCAAGCGGTTCAGCAGCATATCCCCCGGCGTCTGGGCAACGGCAAGGGATCTATCGCGGAACCGGTCACAGCTCCGCCGATGAAAACGAAGGCTGAGCTGGTGACAAGTCAAGACGACAGAGATTAATTACTGCACAACGGGAAGGACGATGCATGATCGCGGGGGTCTGGAAGGATTAAACCGGTGGCCGTGCAAGTCGTCCTGGGAGCCCGGAATTTCTCCGAGCCGGGCCGGGCGGTTGCGCCGTGGACGGAGGGCGCCATTTGGTGGTGCTCCAGCGGCGTAGGAAACAAGGCAGCGGCGGCAGAGCTGTAAGTTAGCGAGGTACAGAACACGATTTACCGGTGACAAGGACGGCCAGTGTTTTGTAATGCATCCTTGTGCTTTGCATCGTGACAGCGACTAGGATACTCATATTGCAGAAAAAAAAGAGAGAGCAGGTTGTGTGTGTGTGTGTGTGTTGCCAAAGAGAAGCAAAACAGTACGTGCTTAAGAGATAGAAAAAAAAATCGGTCCTCTAGAAACCTAACAAATTCGTACTAGAGACGAGACCATATCCTCGGGATGAGCTGCTGTGTCCGCCGTGCTCGCGGTGGCATGGGCGCATCCGGCGGACGTACGTGAAGCCGCGTAACGCACCGCGCCATGCCACGTACGGCAGGTGTTTTCTTCCTCATGCCCCGCCCGTGCTCCTTCTGCCGGGCCGGCCGTGTCACTTTCCCCCATCACTGGCCGCGGCCGCGTCTGTCCACTCGATCGTCACGACAAGGGATTTGGTCGCGCCCGCGTGCCGTCACGGCTCGTCGCGACTTCCATTTATCAGGGTCACTCACACGCACGCTCCTTGCCCCCCGCTCCCTCCCACTGATTACTCTCGTCTCCTCCCGTCCTCCGTCCCCGCCCCCGCCCCCGCATTTACCGTCTCAGAAGCGTACGCCCCGGCGCTCCACTCGCCGCGCCCCCGCGACCGCGAGGCGAGCTTTTATATCCCGCCCGCCGGCAGCAACACCGCGCGCGACGCCGTAACTAGACTGAAGCTCTCGACTGACGCGTTGGTGTCTCTTGCTATCCCAGTGCCTGTGTGTGCTAGCACAACTGACCAGCACAGCTAGCAGCATGGGGACGACGGCCAAGAAGCCGTTGCCGCCGCCACCGTCCCTCCCGCTGCCGCCGGCGCTGTTCCTCGTCCGCGCGCGGTCGCGGGCGAGCCGGGTGGCCGACCTGGGCGACACCGGCGCCGCCGCGTGGCCGTCGGGGCCGCCGGACACGCCGCCGCGCCGCTCGCCCGTCACCGTGCCGTTCCTCTGGGAGGAGGCGCCCGGGAAGCCCAAGGCGCCACCACAACAGCCGAGCGACGGCGGGACCGGCGCTCCGGCAGCCCCTGCAGGCCCCGTCGTCCCGTCAGACGTCGGCGCCGCTACTTCTACTACTACTACTACTACTACTACCGCTGCCACTGGCGCCGGTGATAACGACAACGGCGGCGGCGATGCCAAGGAGGCGCGCCCCGCGCCGCTGAAGCTGCCGCCGCGGCTGCAGCGTGTGGCTTCCGCGAAGCAGCGCGACGGCTCGCTCTCCCCCAGGACCGTGCTCCACGGCCCCCACTACTACGGCTGCGCCGGCGGCGGCAGGAGGCCGCCGAGGAGGACCGCCAGCGGCTTCGCTGCCTTCCGGAGGATGCCGAGCGCCGGCGTGGGCCTATTCTCCCGCAGCAAGACCACAGCACCGGCGGCGGGGACCAAGAGGAACAAAGGCGGCGGCGGCGGCCACGACCATCTCAGCGCCGCGGCTCCGGACGCCCCGTGGTGTTCGCCGGCGGCGTCGTCGGCCTCGACCTCGTCATCGTCCTCCCTATCCGCCAGCTGCTTCGGCGACGACCCCGGCCACCGCCGCCCGGCCGACGGCCACGAGGATGGTTCGTCGGAGGAGGACGAGTGCGCCGGGGGGTCGGTGCGGATCACCAGGTTCACACGGAACCGGAGCCTCCCCACCATGACCACGTCGTCTCACCTCTGGGTATGTCTCGTCTCTGCTCTCCTTGTGCCTACTTCTTGCTCCATTTCCTTGACCGAGGTCGAAACCGATCAACGGAGGGGAAGGGCGTTCAGCAGAGTGAGGTCTAGTGGACAGAGATGGTTGTCGTTGTGGCCGTGCTGCGGATCGGAGGGCGATGGTGGCAGTGCCAGGAGGCAAGGGCGAACGCGAATAGGACGTCGCTGGCTGGCGCCTAGGTGCTCTGCATATCCTAGCTACACCATATTCATGATTTTTTTTAAAAAAAAGATAGTCATAATCTTTTGTTGAAATTAAATATCAAAAATAAAATTTTGGATGATGTAACCGTTAGTTTTCACCGAAAAAATCGACCAAGACCGTAGAATTTTACTCCATCAAATCCCAAAACCGTTTCCCTTAATTTCGTTATGAGCCCAATCGCCCACTCGGGCTGGTCTATATACTTCGCAAAAAGAAAAGTTCAGTTTCCGTAGAGTCGTTATGCATGAAACACCCTCGTTCAATGTTGACTTAAACATTTTGTTGAGCGCAACTAGCAAGGTGGCCCGCGCAAATAGCGTGGGTAGCTAATTTTTTATATTGTTTATTTTAAAATTTGGATATCAATAATTTGTTTTCTAATGATGTTATAAGAAATGATTTTCTAGATAGCCTAGATATCATCTATATTCTTTCCATCTAATCTATACTTTTTTTCATCAATATATACTCCTTTTTGGAATAAAAATTCAGGAGAAAAGGAAATATCTTATACAAAAATATATATTTTCTCGAAAGTAATATAAAGATTTACTTCTTTTATATGGATATATTTTGAAACTTTTACTGGATTTTGTGAGTTTGAATTATCATACATGATAAATTAGCCTTAGATTTTCAGAATAAGACGTGGGTGAGTGATGATTCAGTGTATACCAACAAAAATAAATAATCTGGGTGAGTGATGATTCAGTGTATACCAATAAAAATAAATAATCTTCTTTCTTTTTCTCCATCTCTATTTGCTATAGCTCCATGCGTACATACTTCTATATTTTCATGCATTGCTGCACCTTTTCGCCGACACAAACCATGCATAGGGTCTACACATTCACAATTACAACTAGCGAGGTATAACCGTCTCCATTGCGCTCGTCTCTTTTCTCCTACTTCTACTCTCAAGGAGTTTTGCCTGCTTTGCCTCGGTCATCGTAGATGCATCCCTAACACCTAATAGTGTGCGTCATTCCCTCTTTTGAATACTACTTGCAACTTGAAATGTATGGGCGAGCATAGCAAACATCGACTTTTGTGTTGCTTTTTTTTCTAGATCACATTAGTACTCTCAGCATGATGCATCTTTTCTTAGTTGTCGTCTAAAATTGAAAATCAATCTCAACTGATATAGTATGCTAATTTCTAAGGCATAGATCTCTCTCTCTCTCGGCCGATTTCGTTATTTTTAAAATTTTAATTTTATATATATCAGTTAGTCATAGACTTCTTGGGTTAGTCTAGACTCTGGACCGTTCAATTTTTATAAAATCCAACGGTGTAAATTCTTCTCTTTTTTAGATTAATATGAGAATTTTTAAAGCTGAAAGAATTTGCATGTCTCATCCTAGACTTCCTTCATTAGAAACTCTGTAATATAGTGACCTTTTCTGTTAATAACGTGCAGACAATATTTTTCTTCGTTAGCTCTTGCGGTAACAGATTGTTTAAAGATTCATCTTTTCATTGACAAAAATAAAAAGAAAGGGAATGCCCTCTGTACATACGCACCTAGTGGAAAATTGGACATGGTATAATCATCAGTACAATACATCCGATGTAGTTTCACCGCATGCTTCATATATTGTTGTAGTTAAACATCTAAATATCTATTCAAACATCATAACAACTTAAGTTCACGTAAACACGTTTACAGATATATACAGGCAATACACTTTACAGTATTGACACTCTTTCATAATGAAAACGCACCTTTTAATTTTGAATTTAGCCATTTTGCTAATAATAAATCCTTTTATCAAGTGTTAATATTAATCTTTTTTATTTTCATAATTCCGAATTTATCAATCTACAAATTGTATTCGACATTGACTCTTTGATTATGTCCTAATTTTCTTTTTTTTTAATTCCAAATTTTGTTATTTACTAATCGTATTCGACATGGATTTTTTGATCATGTCCTAATTTTTTTAAATTTTTTAAATCCGAATTTAGCTATTTACTTATCATATTCGGCTTGGACTATTTGATCATGTCCTAATTTTCCTAATTTTTAAATATAAAATTAGCTATTTATTAATCATATTCGGCATGGACTCTTTGACCATGTCCTAATTTTCATTAATTTTTAAATCCAAAATTAGCTATTTATTAATCGTATTTGATATGGACTCTTGAGTTATTTAAGATCGACAGATCTTCATAAAATCCAATGGTCTAAATCCTTCTCATCTTTAGATTTATGTGAAAATTTTTAGACTTTCTCGGTCGATATGGACTTTTTGATCATGTCATAATTTTCCTTAATTTTTTAAATCCGAATTTATCTATTTACTTATCATATTCGACTTGGACTTTTTGATCATGCCCTAATTTTCCTTAATTTTTAAATCCAAATTTAGCTATTTACTTATCGTATTCGGCATGGACTATTTGATCATGTCCTAACTTTTCTTAATTTTTTAATCCAAAATTATCTATTTATTAATCGTATTCGGCATGGACTCTTTGACCATGTTCTAATTTTTATTAATTTTTAAATCCAAAATTAGCTATTTATTAATCGTATTTGATATGGACTCTTGAGTTATCTTAGACCATCAGATCTTCATAAAATCCAACGATCCAAATCCTTCTCTTTTTCATATTAATGTGAGAATTTCTAAACCCTCTCGTGGTGGCTTGTTTTAACACTCCCTTACTAATATAATAGATTTATTAATCGTATTTGATATGGACTCTTGAGTTATTTTAGACCGTCGGATCTTTATAAAATCCAACGGTCTAAATCCTTCTCTTTTTTAGATTAATGTGGGAATTTCTACACCCTGTCGACGAACGTGATGACTTCTTTTAAAAATATAATAGATACTTTTACAACGTGGTCTTCTCACGCTTGCTTGTAAGTAGTAAATAGCAAGACACAGCATGCGTGTCCCGTATCATTGTGCCATCATGTTTCAACCCTTCTGGATGCCACGAGCCAGAAAATCAACTCGCAAGTCCAAAGTGACAAGCACCTCCCAACCAAATCTACTATATATGTCATGCGCCCAATACAAAATCTTGCATGTGAACGGTGTCATGTTGACCATATATGCCCACTCCCCTTTCAATCAGGCTTCTTCAGTCGTTATACCCTATCCCTACTCCGTTGAAATTGTAACATGCATATACCTCGCATCAAGTACTGAAACATTCTAGAACATAACCGTTGAAATGAAATTAACAAAGTCAATAGAAGCCCACCTTCGATAGGTTTAGGATTCATGGTTGGTTCCTTGCAACAAAAAAAAATAGAATTCTTACTCCATGCTTTTGCATAGTTGCATGAAAATGTTTGAATATTTCCCCATATATATGTTCCGAGAAAAGAAAACTACTATGTAGATTGAGATATATATACCCATTATATTATCTTACAATGTAGATTTCGTTAAACCTATGCTCGAAACTTCGTCAAGGTTTGAGTTTCTTTTTGTGTACTCCACAATGATAGTTTTGTTCTGCATGATCACATCAGATCTGTCTGCTCCAAACTGCAGATTGTTTTGACTTTTCTAGGATCATTAATTTTGCTATGCACCTAGATATATATTATGTCTAGATATATAGCAAGATTGATGAACTTAGAAAAGTTAAAACGACCTACATTTTGGAACTGAGGGAATACTTAAGTTTGACGTCACATATGCAATTGCAAATGTTATTGTCGGCAGGCAAGTATCCGGAAGAGCTTCAGGCAGATTACTCCATAGAGCTAGATCCAAGTTCGGCGATCATGAGGTACTGATGACGCCACTGCAAATAATCGGCGGCGCTCAATTGCAAAAGTGTGGTGCCCATGGTCCGCAAGGAGATTTAATGAAGCGTACAAGCATATGCAACAAGGCAAGCACGGCTCCATGTTACCATGTATATAGCTAAAAAAGTTTGCAACGCGCGGTGCCAATGTTACACAGGCCCCAAACTTTGCCATACGCTATATATGTCTCCTTGTGCATGTGGTACATACAGCCGATCGATTGAGCTAGTTCCTTCTCTAATTTGATACGTAGAATCATGTGCTCATCAAAAACGAAGTAATACTCTATATAAACAGCATCGATCATGAGCCATGACAATGATGACAACAAACAAACCAAAACTTTTGATCTTTACAATTCAACAAAACCAACTCTTTCGTCCTTCACTAGTTTTTTATGTGTATCCTGTGACACTGCCATGACGATGGTGTATCTGCCCACGGGCGGCTTGGTGCGCAGCAGGCCGGCCTCCATGTGGGCTGTGGCGAAGAACGCCGGAGCTAGGTTCCTGCCTGCACGCGCATCGGCGCATGCAGCAAAGGCGGGTTGCCATCGTCTTCGGAGAAACGGAGGGAACGCGAATGAGCTGTGCTTGTAAGTTGCAACGGGCTTCTTCTTTATTGACGTTGCTCTTGATGAGATATAATGCTTGATACGTTACTCTCGGTGGCAGTGACAGATACTACTATTGTTCCTGTGTGGAGTGCACTACCATCTCGAGGTAGAAAATGACCTGCAATACAAGAAAGGCCGAGAGCTAGCACTAAAATAATTCTTTTTCCAGTTAGGTCAAGTCCTAATGGCAAGGATCTTGGCTGTGGATAACGACAATTGACATTGGTGTTAGACTTTAGGATCGGCTAGGTGCGGATCTAGTGGGTGCAACTCTTTTGTGTCGGTGTGAAACAGAGAGAAAGAGAGAGAAAGGGAGAGGTGAGGTGGTCATACCCTCTCCTGCAGAGGAGCTCGAGGAGCCGGCCATCTCGGGTTCGCTCGGGGAAGACTGCACACGGGCAGCGACGGTCGGAGAAGAGGTGGCCGGAGTCGGGGTCGAGCTCGTGGCGGCGGCGGTGTGGTCGTAGGGGCGGCGGCGCTTCCCGCCGCTACAGCGCTTCCCTCGGATCGGATTAGGGATGTTGGTGGGGTGACTGGCGGCGCGGTAAACCTCATACCGAGTGCCCCGGCCCCCACCTATTCTTTATAGCGCTGGCGATGGGGGCCCACCAACCATGTTAGGGTTGGGCGCCCCCGATCTGGTCGCGAGTCAAGGCCAGCCCAGTCGTTGGACTGGCCTGGTGGAGATCAATCCAACATTCTCCCCCTTGATCTCACCATATACTTTATACTTTATAACTTTTTTCACTCTTATCGTTCCATCATGGATTAGTGCGTAGAACTGCATCATCATCACGATCAATTGCCAATAGAATCAACAGCTACAACACACCTTTCTGTTGGAATGAAAAACTTTTACTTTTTGGGCTCTTTATCATCCAGGGATCATAGGCTTTCCCTTAAACCCATGCCAGCTAAGTGTTCTCTGAACACATTGAGTGGTAAGCCTTTCGTTTGCGGATCTGCTAGCATATTCTTTGTTCTTATGTTCTCGAGACTTATAGTTTGATCCTGGACTTTCTCTTTCACAACATAGAACTTTATTTCAATTGGTTTGGAAGCATTACTTGATCTATTGTACTGCTGGTTCATTGTCCTAGTACATCTTGAGTGGTCTTTGAATACAATTTAACACTCTTAATCCGGGTACAAATTTCTTTAACCATATTGCCTGCCACGTGGCCTCATAACATGCTATGAACTCAGCATACATCGTGGACAATGCAGTAACTGTTTGCTTTGAGCTTCTCCATGATATAGCTCCTTCTGCGAGAGTAAATATATAACCCAACACATCGATTTCTTATCATCTTTGTCTCCTGCATAGTCCGAATCTGAATACCCTTTTATCTCTAGGGAATCGGACCTTCTGTACGTTAGCATGAGGCCTTTTGTGCCTTGCACATAACGCAAAGCTTTCTTTACCATATTCCAGTGATCTATTCGTGGATTTTTCTGATATCTTCCAAGAACACGGGTAATAAACGCTAAGTCAGGGCGTGTACGTATCTGAACATACTGTAAGCTCCGACAGCAGAAGCATATGGTACCGCTTTCATACGCTCTTTTTCATATTCAGTGCTTCAACACTGAAAGTTCCCATATCTATCACCCTTGACTATAGGAGCAGGAGAAGGTCTACTCGCATGCATACTAAATTTCTTTAAAACCTTTTCTAGGTATGCCTTCTGCGACAGTCCTAAAACCCATTTCTTCTATCTTGATGAATTTCAATGCCTAAGACATATGACGCTTCACCAAGGTCTTTCATATCAAAGTTTGAGGACAAAAACTTCTTCGTTTCCAGTAGCAGACTAATATCATTGCTAGCAAGCAAGATATCATCCACATACAGGATCAGAAAAATGTATTTTCCATTCTTAAACTTTGCATAAACACAGTTGTCCTCTACATTCGATTTAAACCCAAATTTCTTTATCACACTGTCAAATTTTAAATACCACTGTCTAGAGGTTTGCTTTAATCCATAAATGGATTTCTTTAGACGGCATCCCATATGTTCTTTTCCTTCCATGACAAAGCCTTTCGGTTGTGCCATGTAAACGTTTTCATCCAGATCCCCATTTAGGAACGCCGTCTTTACATCCATCTGATGTAATTCTAAATCGTAATGTGCCACTAATGCCATTATTATCCTAAAGGAATCATTACACGAGACTGGAGAAAATGTCTCATTGTAATCTATCCCTTCTCTTTGAGTAAAACCTTTTGCCATAAGTCATGCCTTAAACCTTTCTATATTCCCTTTAGAGTCACATTTAATCTTGTAGAACCATTTACAGTCTACTGTTTTGGCTCCTTTAGAAATTTCCTCTAAGTCTGAAACGTCGTTGGAACTCATTGATCTCATCTCATCTTCCATGGCCTCCAGCCACTTTGATGAGTGAGCACTTCTCATAGCTTCTTCATACGTAGTGGGATCACCTTCTGTGTTATAAACTTGATAATCACCAGAAATGGCTGCTTTTGTGACTCTTTGAGACCTTCTAGGAGCCTCAACCTCTGGCACATCTTCTATATGGGGCTGCTGCTCCTCCTCATGTGCAACAATGGGTTCGACCGGCTCCTGAAGGACAGGTTCCAGATTTTCTCCCACTGTTGACACAGGTGGAATCACATCAGGTACTTGCACCGCAACATCAGGAACTGTCGGTGCAGCAACAACAGGTAGTGAGAAAAATGGCTCCTGAATCATTGGAGTGGGCACATGTACCCGCTTCTCCTCAAGGTCAATTTCCCGAGCCACCATGCTCCCCCTCATCATTTCATCCGAAAAAAATACAGCGTGTCTCGTTTCGACAAACTTTGTATATCTGTCTGGACAGTAGAAACGAAAACCTTTTGATCTTTCAAGATAGCCAATGAAATGGCAACTTACTGTTTTGGGATCTAATTTCCCAATATTTGGGTTAAACACTTTAACCTCAGCTGGACTCCCCCGCACCCGCAAGTGGTTCAGTAAGGGTACTCTTCCTGTTCATAATTCATACGGTGTTTTGGGCACCGACTTACTTGGTACTCTATTGAGAATGTGAATGGCGGTTTTTAACGCCTCCATCCACAGTCCCAATGGCAAGGTGGAGTAACTCATCATGCTGCACACCATATCCATCAGTGTACGGTTACGCCTTTCAGCTACTCCATTTTGCTGAGGCTCGCCCGGTGTGGAGTACTGGGCTACTATAACATTCTCCTGTAAAAACCTTGCAAAAGGTCTAGGAACTTGTCCATATGGGCTATGTCGACCGTAGTACCACCCCCCCCCCCCCCCCCCCCGGGTCAGATTTTACTATTTTAATTCTTTTATCATGCTGATTTCAACTTCAGCTTTAAATATCGTAAATTTATCCAACGCTTCCGATCTTTCTTTAATTGGATAAATGTAGCCAAACTGGGAGTAATCGTCTGTGAATGTTATGAACGAGTCATAGCCATCCAAACTCTTTACAGGAAAAGGATCACAAATATCAGTGTGGATTATCTCCGATGTTCCTGGCTTCATTTGGCACCTTTTTTAATTTACTTTACATACTTTCCTTTAATGCAATTTACGCATTGTCCTAAGTCTGAGAACTCTAATGGAGGAAGAATTTCATTCTTAACAAGTCTTTCTATTCTCCCCCTCGAAATATGGCCTAAACCACAATGCCATAATTTCGACAATGTGTCATGAGTTCTCTTTCTTTTCTTGTTCTCTTTTTCCGATGAGGATACATTAACATTCACATCACACACAGAATTTACTTTTTCACGCAGTGATAATAAATAAAGCTCATTGTGAAGGAAAGCAACACCAACAGATGCATTATTAAACAAAATCTCACATTTGCCACTTTCAAAGTGACAATCATAACCATCTTTGTCCATGCATGAAATTCTAATCAAGTTTCTATGCAAAGAAGGAACACAAAAAACATCTCTAAGTAGAAGCGTGAAGCCATCAACTAGCTCTAAAGAGACGTCGCCAACAACCTCAACTTCTGCTTGAACTCCATTTGCGACTTCAACACATCTTTCTCTTCTTTGCGTAGTCCTCGTCGAAAGGAATCCCTGTAAAGAATTTGCAACATGAACAGTTGCACCTGAGTCAATCCACCAAGTAGATTTTGAAAACTGTGTATACAAGGATTCATTTACAAATGATATAATGTTCTCACCATGTGATGCCATGATCTTCTTTAGGTGGTCAGGGCAATCTCTCTTGTGATGCCCCTTCTTATGGCAGACAAGGCATTGATCTTTTTCCATTAGGAAACTATTCCGCTGATGCTAATGAGACATGGGAGTGTGACTACTCTGTTGATGTCTACTGTAGCTGCTCTGCTGATATCTAAGAGGCATGGGAGCCTTGCCAGGTGCCTTTGAGGAAGAGCTAGGATGAAAGTTCTTTTTCTTGTTGTCCTTCACATAGTTCAGAGAAACCATGTGAAGATCTGATTCTGTCCTCTTCCTGAACACACATGGCTATCATCTTGTCCATGTCCCACTTTTCTGGCTGCACGTTGTAGTTAATGACAAAAGTTTCAGACTCTTTTGGTAGAGAAGCAAAAACCAAATGAATAATGTGCCCAGGCTTGAGCTCAAGATCAAGTGGCTTCAGCTTAGCTGCCATGTTGTACATCCTGAGCATGTGCTCTCTTATGTCATTTCCATTCCAAGTGTACCTTTCTGTCACCAGTTGCCTCATCAACTGGGTTGCGTATGTCTTTGAAGACCCAGTAAACTGGTTCTTTATCTTTTCAAGGTACTCTGTGGCAGATTCACACTCTGCGATTGAGCCCAAAATACAGGCTCAATCGTGTTCTTTACCACAGCCATACACTTTTTATTTGCAGTAGTCCACTGTTTGTTTGCAAGATCAAAAGCCATCCGTATGGGAGCATGGTCCTGCTCCTTTTTCTTTGATGTAGCATCAGTATCTTCTGTCACTCTCACTGGGCCTTGGGGCTCAGTGGGCTCCGGAGTGGTGATGACCCAGTCAACCTCAGCAAGGATGAAAGCCACATCAATCTTTTTCCTCCACTCCGTATAGTTATCTCCTCTGAGGGTCGGAATCTCTTTGATACAACCCATCAAGTAGTAACTTCCTTGCCCTGAAAGCCACAAGGTAAGAATATAACAACAATTGCATGAATTAGTTCCAACGTTGGTCAAAAATAAAACATACAACTGTCTATGCAATTAAATCTACATCACCGTTGGGCAGAAATAGAAATAAAAGCATATAACCATTAAATTATGATTGTGTTATTAACAACGTTGGTTAGAAAATAACAGAATCATAATTCTCTGAAAAATGAACTCTTTAATCATGCTCTTAAAATTTAATTTTCACGTTGGTTCCAATTAAATTAAAGGAGCAACTATATAAACTTTTGCAGCAGAAACATGAGACTATACATGAAAACATACTTTCAGAAACTTTTCTAACTCATCTTTTCTCTAAAATAATAATCACGTTGGTGCTAATTAAATTAGAGCTAAAACTGTGTAAGGAAAAACTATTGGAAAAGCTTCTTGAA
This sequence comes from Panicum miliaceum, assembly GCA_032594955.1. Taxonomy (NCBI): domain Eukaryota; kingdom Viridiplantae; phylum Streptophyta; class Magnoliopsida; order Poales; family Poaceae; genus Panicum; species Panicum miliaceum. The sequence goes on from CM064060.1 coordinate 32,417,455, forward strand.
AAAAAACAAGATTTACTGTGCTATCTGCGCTAACGCGGCCCAAATAGACGCACGTCCGAGCGCTCAGCTCGGCCCAGCTCCCGTGTGCGGCGCGCCCTGTGTTCCAGGCCGCAACCTGGGCCTGGGCCGGGAAAGTGGTCACCCGCTTGGGTCAAAAACAGCCGGAACTCCGCTCGGACGCTGCCGGCCGTCGGATCGAATCCAACGTCTGTCCGTCCATTTTGCTGGGACAAAAACCCGGCCGGCGGCCCTTCTCCCCCAAACTCTAGTCATTTCTTTCTTCTCTCTCCCTCACCTTCTTTCTTCCACCCAACCGGTGGCGGCCCGTGACTGGCCGAAGGAGGTGACGGCGCCGCCGCAGCCCCCCCCCCCCCCCCCCTTGCCGGTGCGCGCGTCCACCGGAGTGCGAATGCGCTGCCGTCGGGCGGCCATGCTACGGTGCCCTGGTGGCCCGAGCCCGCGACCTGGGGAACACCGGCGGCTCGGGACCTCTGTTCCGTACGGAGGCGGTAGTGCACCGGCAAGCCGGCGCCTCTGGTTGACTCCCCCGCATGAAAAAACGGTCGCGCGGTGGTGGCCGCAGGTAGGTCCCGCGGGTTCTCTCTAGGGTTAGAGTTAGGGTTTCTTTTCTTTCGATTCGAATTGAATCATTCTTTTCTTTCTAATTTTCTTTCCCCGGTCTAGATCTACACGCTAGGGTAGGCGAATGATAGCATTGTTAGACATTAGGATCGCCTAGGTGTGGATCTAGTGGGTGCAACTCTTTGCGTTAGTGTGAAACAGAGAGAAAGAGAGAGAAAGGGAGAGGTGAGGTGGTCATACCCTCTCCTGCAGAGGAGCGCGAGGAGCCGGCCATCTCAGGTTCGCTCGGGGAAGGCTGCACACGAGCAGCAACGGTCAGAGAAGAGGTGGCCGGAGTCAGGGTCGAGCTCGTGGCGGTGGCGGCGTGGTCGTAGGGGCGGCGGCGCTTCCCGCCGCTACAGCGCTTCCCTCGGATTGGATTAGGGATGTTGGTGGGGTGACTGGCGGCGCGGTAAATCTCGTACCGAGTGCCCCGGCCCTCACCTATTCTTTATAACGCTGGCGACGGGGGCCCACCAACCATGTTAGGGTTGGGCGCCCCCGATCAGGGCGCGAGTCAAGGCCGGCCCAGTCGTTGGACTGGCCCGGTAGAGGTCAATCCAACAATTGGTTCCAACGTAACCAATATATATGGCTGAATTATTGAATACAAAGTGAATAATGTTTTTGCGTGTACAGATTGGAAACAGAAGAAGCACACACTGATGCCATTCCCATCTCCTTTGTTCGTCTCACTAAGTACAGAAACCCACATCCATCTCTTTCATTTAACTTGGTAGAGTTTATTAGACCCGAGACTAATGCTCTCATTAGTCTCGGTTGCAAATTTTATGGACGTCAAAGAACTTTTAGTCCCGATTGGTCACCCTTTAGTCCCGGTTGGTGTTACCAACCGGAACTAAAATTTTCTGAACATTAGTTCTGACAGATAACACCAACCCTTTAGTTCCAGTTGGAGTTACCAACCTAGACTAAAGAGTCCTAAGTCCCTATTGAAGTTATCAACAGGGACGAAAGGCGGAGCTCTCCATGTGTCACGGTGGAGCAGCTGCCCCACCTACCGCTAGAGTAGCACCACTAGGAACCCCTGTATTCCTCCCTTCCGGCATGCAATGGAGCAGGCGAGCGGCGGCGTCCGTCGTCTTCGTGAGAAGAAAAATGGGGAGTGAAGAAAATAGACCCATTAAGCCCAGCTGATCCGGCCCATGTGGAACCGTGGAAGTATCCCCAAGCAAACCTCTAAATCCCTAATTCCCAATCTCATGGCCTCTCGTCGGCGGCGGCTCCTCGCCTCCTCCCGTCGCCTGCCCGCCTCCGCACCGCATGGCGCCTGCGCTGGAGTCCCAGCCCCCAAGGCCGCGCCGCGCCACCCCTCTCGCTGCAGCTGCCCCGCACGCCGGCGCCTGCGGGCGTTGCGTTGGCGGCGGCGAGGAGCTCGGCATCAACCTCGACGCAGCAGCTAGGCGCCAGCCTCTCTGCCTCTAGGAGATCCACAATGTTGCATGGGAGGGCCGCCGGCACAGGCCGCGGCGCGGGAGGGGCGTAGCCGCCGTCAGGGAGCGTGGTAGCGGCGGGGAATTCGACCAAGTGAGGGTCTCCGATCTCTCGTTCGTTGTTCCCTCCTTCATCCGCGTGGCATGGTAAGCAATCGGAGTCAGATGGAATTGTCGGTATTCCGTGGCTTGCTCGTTTTCTGCTCTTGCGGGGAACATGCTCTGCCCCAGCTAAAATTTTGGGCCAGGTCCGTCACTGACTGGGACTAAAGGGTTCTTTGCGCGTCACATATGCTCTGTAGATGGGATGGATGGTAAGAAAACTACATGTGAGGCATGTGAGGCAAGAGATCTTTATCCGAGTTGCACAGAACATAGTAGTGCTTACTAATTATTTTTTTAGGCCTGGCTGACCTTTTAGTCCTTGTTCCTGCCCTTTAGTCTTGGAATGGTTATTCCGGTTGGAAATCCAGGACTAAAGTGACTTTCTAACCGGGATAAAAGACAGCTTCTGTATTAGTGTGTATAGGAAAAATAAAGAGAGAGAGATGCATGATACTGCTGCTAACGGCAGGAAAAAGGTCACGAGGAAAGAGCTGAAGTCCATGGAAAGTCATATCAATATCAAAGATATAAATGAATCACAAAACAGATATTTCAAAGTCATTATGGCTGGGCGCGTACCCGTTGGCCCGCGTGGGAGAAATGGGCCGCGAGGACATGGGCGAGTAGACGAGTATGTATTTAAATATTTTCTATTTAAATATTTTCACGAATTCGTACTAATTTATTAGTCTGACGAATAAACTTACAGAACTTAAGAGTTTTTACAAAAGAATTAGATGAAGTAGGGATTTTACATGGTGCTGACAGTCTAAAGGATCTAATAAACATGAAATGCAATTTTTAAATTCATAAATTTTGTGAAATTCTTAAACTATTTCAGATGGTCTGTTGAAGCAAATTTATAATAATATGAAAGTTATAAATTCCACTTGCAAGATTAAAAATTTATAGAAATATCAGATGGCCTGTTGAAGCAGTACAAAAGTCTCATACTTTATCGTCAATCTACTTTGTCTAGAAATTATATGAAAGTTCTCAAACACAAAAATGCAGTTATCAAATTATTTTTTTGACAAACAACTAAAATATTTCAGGAGAACCATTTATAATTTAGTTATTTTATTATCATGATATTTTTGAATTTTTAGATCTTTATTTGTAAGAGGAATAAATTCGATATAAAATGGTTAAAGGATTTTTCAAAAATTTATAAATTTGAAAATTTTCTTAAAAAGTTTTCAAAACTTCTGGCTATCTCTAGTTTGCAAAACTAAATTCACAAAGACTGATTTGAATGGCTTCCCTAGTCTACCTATTTTTTATGAAACATTATTTTTAAATTTATTTGTATGAGGACCAAATTCCATTTTTTTTAATACCTTAACTATTTCAGATGAAGCTATTCCTCTTACAAATGAATTTCATAACAGTATACGTAGAAGGTACTAGGAAAGTTAGCGAACTTTACTATCATTAATATATTTTGCACCATATTTATCTAAAACAAATGAAGTGCAACTTTCAAATTCAAAAAATTCTGACAAACGATATTTAGAATAACAATGGCATTTAAATTTTTATTTACTTTAGGTTGGAACCTGAAAATAGGAGCTGCGGTCAAATTCATACTTTTGCGCAATTACTTGTTCTTTCTACTATATATTATATAATTATGGTCGTAAGTGCAATGAATTCGAAATGATTTGAAGAATCAGTTGAATTCAGAGTGCATGATTCAGCTATCGGGTGCAGAAATATTGGTCAAATAATCATTTATTAAAAAAATTCATCATATGTGTATATTAGCTATTAATAAATTTTAATGGAAAATGAGGTGGTAAAAGTTAAATTCATGATCGCTCAATACTAGTTCAAGCTGGAAGCTGGAGACCTAATGACAACATAGATCGAGATGATGCAGAATTGAAAGCCAGCAAATTCAACTATTTTCCAGAATGAAAAAAAATCATCGGAAACAATGTGCAGCATTTAATTCAATCATGTTCATAGCTCAGATAACCATGCATAATATCATTTGCTACTTAATTAAGGTTACTATAAACATATGGGGTTACTACTACACATGCCACAGGGATGCGCGCGCCGGCATCCCAAATACCATTTCCCGTGCAAACAGAAACCAAAACATGAACTGATTTGCACCCACGAACAATATCCATCCCCAGTTAATCTTACTAGCGTCATTCCCATGTCTGTATATGAACTCTTCTTTAGACGACAACGTTGCCTACAGTTCATCAGTAGCCAAAGAAACTGCTGCCATGGCCGTGCCGTTCAGCGCTGCTTGGCGGCGGCAGCTGGTGACGATACTTGTGGTCGTCGAAGCTGAAGATGTGGTCCATGACGTTCACGGCCGCCGCCCTCCTCCGCTTGTAGCTCTCCTTGAAGCACGCCTGCCGCAACTTCTTGGTGCGCTCGGAGAGCTCGATCGCCGGGTTCTCCTCCATGAGCGCGCAGTAGGTCTCGAGCGCCGCCAGCTCCTGCTGAACCGCCGCCGGGTTCATGCCGGTGCCCATCTCCTGCACGCACGCGCGCACGCACCCATGCACGAAATAATGGTGACTGACTGACTGGCCATTCGAGGCATTCACGGCGAAGCGATCGTGTGGTTCTCTTTGCACGCGTGCGGCATCGATCGGTGCATGATCCGTTCGTGTGCAGGGAAGAAAGCGTGCGCGTTGCGGAGGAGGCGATCGATCGTCACCTGGACGTTGAGGATGAGGGACTTGAGGCTCTTCATCTTCCGGTGCGGCCACCGCGCGATGCCGAGCTCGCTGCAGCGCTTCTTGAGGACGGTGAGCCCCACGTTCAGCTCCTGCGCCGCCCTGGTGATATGCATGTAGAAGTATTTCCTTAGCTCGTCGAAATCGATGTGGTCCAGCCTCGTTTTCCCGTGCACCGGAGCCGATCGGTGGTCGACGCTCCTCCTACCGCGCGGCCGCGGCAGTGGTGGCGGCGGCGACGGCATTAGTGCCGCGACTGAGCTTGATTTTTGGTGCTCCTCATGGCGACTCATGGTGATCTCGAAGGCATTGGCCCTTGGTCGGAAGGAGTCCGCGATGGCCAAGGGCTTCTGATCCGCGTGGACGACGTCGACGCCTGCTGCATAGTCTTGGCCGACGGTGTGCTGACCTGCCGGCACGATCATCTTGTGCTCGTCGGCATTGTCGAAGGCCTCCAGATCAATGTCGCCTAGCGGCCGCAGGAGCGCGTCGTCGAGGCCCACAGTTGCGCCGTCCGCAGGTACGGGTGGGAGCTGATCGAAGAAGTAAGGCTCGCCGGCCGGCGGTGGCGCAGAGAACAACGTCAGGTCGTAGTAGCTCTCGTCCCCCCTGAAAGGTCTTGTCAGTTCATAATTTCTGGAATGCTAAACTATTCTTGAACACGATTCGAGTGAGACTCCATGATTGCTGGAGCGGAAGTACAAAGTACAAACTGACCTCAGATTCATCAAAGCCGACGACGGGCAGTCTGCCGCGGCAGCCTCAAGCGCGCCATGGCAAGAGCCCACGATGAGCCCGCCGCCGTCGCTGCGGCTCATCACATGACCGGGCGGAGGAGCGACGGCGATCGGCAGACGGTAGTCTTCCGCGCTGGACGGTAAGAGATGGAATTGCGTCGATTAAATTCGCCGGAGGAGATAACGAAGACCGATCGAGCGACCGTTATCCAAGAAAATAATAAATTAATCCAAGGAGTATGTACGGACCTCAGCAAGGCGAGCGGCGGCGGCGCCGAACACAGCGGAGGGAAGTCGTTGAGGCCGTACTGGTACCAATCGTCGTCGCGGCCGTCGCAGCACTGCGCCATCTCCAACGCTGTCAACATGCAACACAAGGATTCGAGCGAACAAAACCTTCAGATGGAGGGTGTTGCCGTGACCTCTAACGCCGAACCCAGGAAGGAGACGACAGGCAGTGGCAGTGGCAATGGCAGGAACACTTGTATATATACATATATATATGCTCGCACACTAACGATCAGGGGGAGACGCGAGATGATGGGAACGGGAGAAGTAGTGGCGCAGTAACTGCGCGGTGATCTTGGGTGGATTCTGGCTGCGAAACCGATCCCGGCATTAACTGGGGCATTGCATTAGCATCGACGCATGCAGGCGTAGGAATAGTGGGAGCACGCGCGCGCGTGCCCGCGCGTTCGCGCCTTCCCAAAGCCGACCCCGAGAGCGAGCGAGCGAGATCTATCCCTCCATTCACTCTCCCGGCGGCGCAACGCACGCTAGCTCTCGATCGGTGATCGCATGGATCACAGGCCATTCACTGCTCCTCCGGTGTTCGTGCGGATGCGCATTTATTTACTCGCCTCTTAGCGGTGGTAATTGTGTGTATTTACACGCGTGATTAGCTCTCTCTGCGCCGCGCGCGCCTCTGGGCCACGGCGTGATCGATCAAGTGAAACGTGCGTCTGATTCATACGTAGGGGAGGGGGGAACATTGACACGAAGAAATGGACTCGTTTTTATTATTTGCGATCACACTATCACAGGGCTGGCGCGTACACATACACTGCAACCTATACCATACTCGCATATCCACGAGTAGAGGGACCGTGACGCCAAGAGAGAGAACTCTTAGCACGAAGCCCTTAGTGCACAAAGTGAAAATTGGGTCTATAGCATCGAAAGATCACGACTTCTGTAAAATACCACTAAAAACGTTTTGCCTCGGTAAAACACCATTAAAAGATGCAAACGTTACCGAAAAGTAGCATTACGTTAGATCTCACCAACATGTCTGTTAACTTGGACAAAAGTACCCTCGAACATAAACATGCACGCACAGCATGTAAGAAACACAAGCGCGCACCGAACCGCTGCACGCCGGCCCAGAAAATATCACATATGGTAAGTTTCAGTAATTAATGACAATCGTATATGACTAACATGTGTTTTGAAGAAATTATTGATTTATGAAAATATCACATATAAAATATGAAAGGAACCCCTCAATTCTCAATAAAATGTGTGTCAAGTACTCGTACATGAAGATTAAGGACATTTCTAGCGACAAGTGACACAAGGAGATGAAGGACACTTGATTTAGTTCAGGTTTTATAGTTTTTAGTAGTTGACCGTACTATTAAAGGGGATTTTTGAGTTAGTAGCTTGACCTAGTTTGAGGTGGCCTAGAAAACATGCACACTTGCTCAAGCTAAGTCCTATACAGCTCAAGAAAGTCAGAACAACACTTGGAGGAACAAAGAATTCGAAGAAAAGATCAACTCTAAGCCAATTGATCAAGTCCAAAATGGAGTCAACAGGTCGGTTAAACCGACGCCATCAAATTATAAAGCATCGGTGCATATGGAATTAGCAAGGTGACCAAGTGAAGTGATTCCAATACCCACCGGTTAAACCGACGGTGCATGTTCTGATGCGTCGGTGCAATGTGTAGTTGCATCAGAGACTTTGGATATTTGACTCAGAAATACTCCGGTTAAACCGACACTGTCAGTGTCGGTGCATTGGTAGTTGCATCAAAGAGTTTTGGGAATCAGGCTCTGGAAATGTGTTTAGCACCGGTTAAACCGACGTCACTTCATATAGCGTCGGTGCATGAGTCTTTGCAATGACATCAGCCTATAGTACAGTGTCTAAACCCTAACGGCTACTATTGGGACTTAGAGGGGTCGGTTGAACAGATGCGGAGCTATCGGTTAAACCGACGCTTTATGCTTTTTCAGGAAAGTACAAGTAACGGCTATGGCTTGTTCCCTAGCCTATATATACCCTTCCCCTGGGTCATTTGGGCTACCTTTGACACCCTGAATACCTGAAGCCACTCCAGAGCAGAAGAGAAACACTTGAAGCCATGAGAAGAAGAGATTGAGCTTGGAAGTTGATCCAAACACAAAGAAACATCCATTCTTGAGTAGCAAGTGTGCTTGAGCTTAGGGCCAGCTGTGTGTAGGTCAAGTGAGGGCTTAGGAACTTGTTACTCTTGGTGTTTCATAGCACCTAAACGGTCTTGGTGATCGGATGTTCTTGGTGAGCTCTTGGAGGTTGTGGGAGCCCCAGGAAGAAAGCCTTGTGCGTGGTGTGAAGCTCGCCGCTCCGAAGATGGATAAGGAGTATTCTTAGTGAAACACTTGCATTCTTGGTGATGCAAGGGAGCAATACCCTTAGTGGGTGCTCCAACATGGATTAGGGGGGAGCGTCAACTCCTCGATACCACGGAAAAAAATCCAGTTGTCTCGTGTCCCTCTTTTACATTCAAGCCTTTACATTACTTTACTCATTGCAATCCTTGCTAGCTTGCTTGTTTGTTTAACTAGGATGATCATATGTTAGTATGTCTTCTTGACTAGGATAATACTTGCTAGTGTGAGCCTCTTGCTAGGAATCATGGACATGCTAGTGTGTTTTTTACCTAAGGCTGCTCATCTTAGTGTGCTCTAGTTGCTAGGATCAAAACTTGTAGATTGGACAACACTAGTGTAGGTTAAGGATTCGATAGAATTTGAAAAAGTTCCAATTCAACTCTCGCTTCAAGCTGCCGAGGCGGGTCGATCTGATCGGCAAAGCATTTCTGCATGCAACGCTGGTAGGTGGCACCGGTGTTTTTCAAACCGAACAGCATAGTGACATAGCAGTACATGCCAACGGGGTGATGAAAGAGGTCGCGAGCTGGTTGGACACCTTCATTGCAATCTGGTGATAGCCCAGGTAGGCATCAAAAAAAGAGAGAATTTTGCATCCCGACATGGAATCAACTATCTAGTCTATGCGTGGTAAAGGAAAGGATCCTTCGCCTTGTTAAGGCCAGTATAGTCAACACACATTCTTCATTTCCCATTATTCTTTTCTACCTGGACGGGATTGGCAAGACAGTCAGAGTGATACACTTCCATGATGAAACTAGCTGCGAGGAGCTTGGCGATCTCCTTGCCTATGGCCATGCGCCTCTCGTCGTCGAAACGGCACATGCGTTGGTACACGAGCTTGGAACCTGGCTTGATGTGGAGCTCGTGCTCAGCGACCTCCCTCGGGATGCTCGGCATGTCAGAGGGCTTCCATGCAAAGGCATTGTGATTGGCGCACATGAAGTCGACGAGCGCGCTTTCCTATTTGATCAGAAGTTGGGTTTCGGTCCGCACCATCTTGGTTGGGTCGTTGGGGTCGACCCTGATCGCCTTGGTCTCCTCAGTCGGACGGAAGGCGTTGGATGAGGTCGTCTCATTGTAGTCGGGGGCGACCTCCGCCACCGTTTTGCGGAGTTGCTTGAGCTTGGCGGAGTTGGCGGCGGTGGTGGCAAGCTCGAAGTGCTCGCGGGTGCAAGCATACACCTGCTCAGAGGAGCCGCTCACGCCGGCAGGCTGGCGGAGGGCGAGGCGGCGCGGGGCGCGCAACACGCCGGCAGAGGGGTGGGTGGCGCTGCACAGCGGCGTATGGATGGGGCGACGTAGGGGAGAGGCCCGTGGCCGCTGGCCGACGAGGGGCAGGTAGGGAGATAGAGAGAGAGGGAGGGAGGGCTCGAGGGGGAGCGGATTTGGGTGAATACGAAGGGGAAGGGGACGGTATTGTGGGAGATGGTGCAGCAGTGTGCCCAATACCATCTAGTATTGGTGGAAGTTTCCAATGTCAATTCCAAAACCATCCAAACAACAGATATTGGATGCTTCAAATACCAATTCCGAATTTCAAGCTTCAATATCTACATCCAAACCGACCCTTAGGTACATAAAGCAAGGAAATTGTGATGTACTCTTTGGGGTCTCCAGCGTGCTATAAGCCATAAACCCATTCATCGTTATTGAAAAATAAAAATTAATATTATTCATAACATTTCAATAAGTTAAATACTAGAAATATTTTGGTGACTACGCAATGCTTTAAAATATGGAGATGCTCTCATATATATATATATATATATATATATATATATATATATATATATATATATATATATATATATATATATATATTATTCTACACGCATGTGTAGCTACTCCCATGTATGTATCTCATAATGTAGGGCGTATCTGACCCAACGAAGAGCATGTACGTGAATTATAGGATCATACTAGATCATATATGATGGTATATACATTGAGTATGTGATGATACATAGAGTATATTGACATACTCATTTTTATATACTAGTACTAAGGTATAATCACAATATATTTAAAAAATAAGGATGCTTTTAAAAATTTTCATATATATCCCTTTGAAGTATCTCAGAATTAGTAGGAAGCCCCGGCCAACGAGCCAACCAGCCACGCGCGCCCCCGCGCACAAACGTGCTCTGCGCACCCACGTGGGCGGCCGAGCGCTGGTCCCCACGCGTCCCAGCGTGCCAGCTACTCCCCACGCGTCGCTGGTCCTAAAAACCAGTCATCCGGGTCATAGAAACCTGTTGTCCGGGTCATAGAAACCTCCTATGAAAAAGACAACAACGCTGACACATGCCACCCATGCACCTGACACCTGACATATGCATGCACCTGCCACCTGATGCGTACATGCTTGCAAACCCACCGTTTTATTTTAGTTTTTTTTACTATAATTCTTCAATCAAAGATCCAACTCAAAAACGGTTTCCACCACAAGGTTCCTGATATTTTTATGCACAATTTTAGATCCGTTGTGAATATTTTTTTTGAATTTTTTAATTCATAAATTTGCAAAGAGCATAGAAACATAGGGAGAATATCATAGAAAGATTTTCGAGCATATAAACATAGGGATACGAGCATAGAAACTTTGAGCGGCCCGTATTTCCGAGCATAGGAATGTTCCGAGCATAAAAACATATGTATAGAGGCACAATTTATCTCTGAAATTTGAAATTTGAGTTATAGAAACCATATCCGGAGGTTTCTGTGAAACATGGACATGGAAGCATATGCGTGCGGTCATAGAACATATGTGTAGATGCACAAATTCCCTCTAGAATTTGAAATTTGAATTATATAAATCATACCCGGAGGTCCCCGCTTAACATGGACGGACATAGAAACATATGCGTACGGTCATAGAAACATATGTGTAGATGCACAAATTCCCTCTGAACTATGAAATTTGAATTATAGAAACCATACTCGGAGGTTCCCGCAAAAAATGGACATAGAAATATATGCGTGGAGTCATAGAAATATGTGTGTAGATGCACAAAATTCCCCTAGAATTTGAAATTTGGATTATAGAAACCATACCCGATGATCCCCGCAAAACATGGACATAGAAACATATGGGTGCAATCATAGAAACATAAATTCGCTCTGGAATTTGAAACTTGAATTGCAGAAACCATACCCGGAGGTCCCCGCGAAACATGGACATAGAAACATATGCGTGCAGTCATAGAAATATATATATATATGTGCACAAATTCCTTCTGGAATTTAAAATTTGAATTATAGGAGCCATATCTGGAGGTCCCCGTGAAACATGGACATAGAAACATACGCGTGCAGTAATAAAAATAAATTTTTTCTCGAGAATTTGAATATGACTAAGGCATAAAAATCTGTATATACGCGCATAGAAACGACCATATATAAAGGCATAGAAATCTGTACATACACGCATAGAACGAAGATATATACAAGTCATAGAAATATGTACATACAGACATAGAACCGAACATAACGACTAGAGGATAGAAAAATTCGAATTCCGAATCTAATTGGATTCATAAAAATCACAGTAGCATATCGTATATAGGACTTGTATATACTTCACAATACAAACGTGCATAGAAATCACAATAGCATGTCATATATAGAAATCCAGTTGTGGAAGTCGTCATCCGGCAGATCCTCATCAACAACACACCTTGCAATTAAAAAGGCATAAAATTAAGTGAGTGCAGTCATAGAAACATGAGAGAAAAAATAACAAAATAATTATATGATTGCAAAAACATATATCTAAGCAACTATATCTGATAGGAATGGATGCTCCAATGGAGTAAAAAAATGGATGTTATCATAAACTAGTGACGATGATCATATAAACATGAGAGAAAAATACTAGACAAAATATATGATGCATTGTGTGAGTTGTCATTAATTGGATCCACCTCGGCAACCCACCTCGGTAACAAAAGGTAAAACCAAATAAACAACAGCAAGGACAAAGGTCGAAATGGATACTTTATGCTTAGAAACACAGGCATCTTACGAAGTTACACTATATGGTGCAAAAATTATACACTTCCCTCATATTAGTAGCGTACAAATCCAGTGTAGAAAAGTTTCTATATGGGTATAGAAACCTATTTCATGGTTCTATCATAAAGAGAGAAAAAAGATGAAGCTAACAAAACTGATTTTGCATTTTTACCATTTTTTCACTATTTTCTACGGATTTTCAAAACTTTAAGCGATTTGGCCCCTAAAAGACTATTCATATGAGTCTATGACAATGCAGAAAACCCTCAGGACTTGTTTCAATTGCTGCACAAGGTCCTTCGCATGAACTTGGAAGAGAGGCGGTGTTCAAAAGCTCGATTCGGCGAGAGGTGGCCATGCCGGCGGCCGGGGAGTGGTGGGGAAGCACGAGGGGATCACCTGCGATCGATTTGAAGCAGGAGTTGGAGCCGGGGATGGTCTGAGGAGGGGCGTCGGCGGTGCAATACCTCGGGTGACGGTGGCGATTTCGTTCCGGCGAGGGGGTAGCCGATGGAGGTCGGGGAAGGGGCTGGGGAGGTCTAGGGTGGTGCGAAGGAGCTCACCGGGTGGTGGATTTAGGCGGAGAAGCTCACCTACACAGCCGGCTATCGGCAGCCTGCCCGAGCCGGGCGCGTTCGCCGTGGGCGGCGCGCCGCTGCCATCGCCCCGCCTGTGCGAGCACCAGGGCTCGCGCGCGTGAACGCAGCTGCGCCGGCGCCAGCGCCCCGCGCTGCGTGCTGCCACAAGCTCCTCTGCACAGCGCTCGCAGCACTCGTGTGCCCCTGCGAACAGAGAAGAAACGAGAGGAACAACAAGCACGCGAACCGATCTTCAAATCAAAAATACTCACTCAAATCTCAACGAATCAAAATGAAATTTGAGCCATAGATGCACAACCAAACGACCTAATAGATCCACGAAGAAATTCGCATAAAGATAGAGTATCCACGATGAATCGAGTGAAAAACTGAAGCACCCTGGCAACACGAATTTGGGGAAAATTCAAAATCTGACCCGATTCGTGGAGGATCTGAGGGAGGATAGGATAGGCGGGGGAACCCTAGCTATATCTGGGCGGTGGGTTTTGGGCGGCATGTGGTACTGGGCTGCTGCGGGTAGGTTGTTCCAAAAAGCAAGTGGTCGGGGTTTCTAATTATTATAGAAAATTCTAGACTTTTTATATATAAAAAATGAGTAATTTTATGACTAGAGTACTGAACTCGAGCTCCGGTAAAAGACCACCGTACGTGCTGAATATATATATAGGACACGTGTATTTAGCTCCATGAGAGCTTAACTTTATAGCCAGAAAAAAAACCCCCGCGAAACTGTGACATGCACGGAGGGTGCAGTAAAATCATCCATCGAAATGCGTAATTAGAGGGTCGTCCCTTTCTAGTCAAAGCAGACGCGCACGAATCGTAATTATCAACCAACACAAACGTAAAAACAACAACAGAAACACCCCACCGAGCAGCGGTTCTGGATAGGGAATGACACTATTTTTGAAACCATCGGGAACCACGCCTTTAATTTTGCTCACATCCGAAAGAAACCAGGAGCCCCCACCCTCGATCCACGCCCAAACCACCACCGTGGCAGGTGCATCGCTGGATCTGACGGAAAAATTCGCCCCCGCCCGCCGCCGTACCGATTTGCAATCGCTCACCCATGCTCACGCATCGCCGCCGGCCGGCTCCAGCTCCATCATTGCATGGCATCGAGGCAGTGGACCCCTCTCCTGGTACTCCCGCGTCGATGGCACCAAGGCGGCGCTCAACCTCAACCACCCCGGCGGGACATCGGGACCCTGTCCGACCCCGTCGAGGGCGCTATCGCCGGCGCATCGCGGGGGTCGTCGGCACCCCCACCCCGCAGCGGCTGTCTGCGTCGCTGGCCGGCCAAGGAGTCGCGGATTCTCCCAAGTCATCGCTGCCCAATCGAATTCGCTAGCACGAATTCTGCAGGCAGCAGACAGCGGCGGCGCAAGCCACCAAAGCAACGACGGGTGGATACAGCGGGTCAGTCAACTAACGACATTTGTTCACCTCCAGAATTCTTTGAACCGTTGCCGTCTAGATGCAAGCCACGGTCATGAGTTCAACAACAACAGATTAGGAATCACAGGTAGACAATGAACCCAATTTCATGGCAATTGCAGTTTTTAGGATTTTTTACGGCAACCACTTAGTGTGACCAAGAGTAATTTTGGATGTTTGGAGAAGTAATTCACATCTTAGCATGTCGACACGTAACTTTTAATCAAATTGAATCTGCTACATTATCATAATTTTATCCAACAGTAATTTAAAATGCTCTGAGAAGTAATTCACAACTTAGCGTGTCTAGGGAGTACTGTGTCTGGGAGTAATTTTAAATGCCACGAGAAGTATTATAGAAGTAATTTCCAGATGATAATATTCGCCATTACAAAAGTACTTTGATTTCTGAGATGTTATTTCACTAGTTATGATTGTATAGATTGAATTACTATTGCTGCAAGTGTCTTTTTTTTGCTACTCCCCTATTTTGAGATGATTATAATTGATAAGTAGTTTTCACACTTTTTTTATCAGTCTGAGTGATTTTTGTTTCAGCACAACAGAGCTGGATACCAACCAATAGAGCTTGAATCTGCTATCACAGCACAACACTTCATGAGTTGCATTTAGACAAGATGCTGACTGTGAACTGTGCCATGGTCTTTCTCAAACTTGGACCCTTTTAGCTTGATGGATAGATAACAACAGGCAGCAGATGTCCATGGTGGTGCTCATTTTGTACAATACTTATGGACCCTTTCAGCTATAACACATTGTACCATGAGCAGATGCATCAGTAGCTGATGACCCCAGATCCATGTGTTTGTGAAGATCGAAGGATATAGCAATATTGTTTTGTGTATCATTGTAGTCTAAGCTATCATTTTCTAAGAATTTTTGCTCTGGTTGCAACAATACTCCTTAGCAAAATACATGCTCTGATTGACCTTGACTGGTAGTAGATTTAATTTACTCATGCTACAGTTAACAATTACCACAACCACTACATCCATTTACTATCGTGCCAGAGCATTCATCATTTTTTTAGGTCCTGATAACACCAATTTACTGATTACAACCAATTATATGTACTGTTCTGGATATTCCGATTGCATCGACTCCTAACGGATATGGGCGGTAAATTTTACAGTTCGCGAGGAGAGCCCAGAACAGGGGCTAGGCATGCAAGATGATCATCCCTGAACTTGGAGAACAAACAGAGCCGACAAACCTTCCGCCACAGCCACCAGCTACCACAACAACTGACCCCGATGCTCACCCAGTACTCTGATCCGGATGCACAACCTCCCTCCGAAGAAGAAAGACGTGCAGAGACGTTAAGGATACCCGCCACCGCCTCCATGCTCTACGACCACACCAAATTTGTTTCTTTTTGCAGATCCAGACTACAGAAAGATTGACAACTGATGTGTATTTCAGAGTACATAAGGTATCATAATCATGGGAGTTTTACTATTTGAGTGGCCAAATTAGGCACTGAACTTTAGGTATTCGTCAGTTATTTTCACACTTTTGAGTAGTATTGTTTAATAAATTAATGATAAATACTGTAGTAGTAACCTTTTTTCTAATGGCTACGCAGGGTCCTGGGGCGCGTGCAGGGCGCGCGGGGTCCTGGGGCGCGTAGGTGGAGTGGCTGGCTGGGGCTTCCGATTGTTATTGGAGATTCTGGGCTCCGAATAGTCAGATTCTATATATATATATATATATATATATATATATATATATATATAAACGTCGTGAACATGGGTTCACAGCTCCACGCATCTCCAATGGTACGGCTAGCTCCTTCATTGGTATCAAACAAGATCACCGACTTTCCCGGGTATCGGACTAGTTTATTGTTCGCATTTTTTTATTCTCCAAATAATTAAATCTAGTTGTTCGAAACTATTTGGGATGGGCTATGTAATTAAAAATTTATTTTGGCACTGAAAAATGGTGGGCGGCCCCACCGAGCCCGACTTGCTCCCGATTTTGCATGGCGTCATAGTTATCGGGCTGGCCTCGTCACTAGTTTTACATTTTTACAACCGAAATAAATTGCCCTTTTCATCTACCCCCCCCCCCCCCCCCCCCCCCCCCAAAATCCGGCCCAATATGCAAAATGCTCGGTTTTTGTTAAAAACGTTAACTCTTTCTAGAAGCACAGTGACGCAAATGCAATGACAATTGACGCATCGAAGAGAATAAAACGTTCCATTGATTTGTACCTGAATGGGATCATGTAGAATGATCTATCCAAAATTTTATATGGAAATGAATTGTAGTTCTCCCCCTCTTAGTAAAAACGTGCACAAGCACGTTCACAGAAAGAAGTGCAATTCTGTGAAACAAACGGGCCCGAGTAGTTTTATACAAAACTAAAAATAATAAAGTAAACGTGGCGAAGATTGTACAGGAATGACAGAAAGCTAGAGGCATCGTGGGGGCGACTAATAGTAATAGCTAACGACACACATCAAAAGTGGCAGGGGCACAGCCATTAGCTAGGAGGCTAGGACTTCGGCACCTGACGAACCCAACAAAAGGAAGCGCCGGACTATCACCACACGGACCTCTCAATCTATCCGTCCATCCAGCACCCTGATCCGGTGCAACTTGCGCCAGTTCCCCGTTGAATTTATTGGCAGATCCGCGTGCACCCATCACGGACACACATGATCCAGACTGCAGCAGGCATCCATCATCTGAAACAGAGGAAAGAAAAAGGACAAAAAACGAACAGGAAAAAGCAAGGGGAAATCGATCGTAAACCTTGTGGCATGGGGTGGGAGTGAGGACGAGACAGCGCTTTTGGCTTTGCTTAAAGCTAATCATGTCCCAAACATCAGAGACAGTTGTTAATCTCATGCGTGATGATGCATTGTTCCCAAGGTTTGTTTTTCTACAACTCTTTCCTAAATTGTACGGATGAGCACTTTCGTTGGATCTTGTTGGTATATATATAGTACACATGAAAATTGTAGCCAAGAATTTATTTGTACGTTTCAAGGAAAACAAAGGGATGTACAAGATAGCAGCGTCATTAGCTGATACAAGCAAAAGATATACTAATTCTTTTAGGAAAAATATATTGATTGCATGCTTATGATGGAAGCAAGGTGTTGATGGCTCATACGGATGTTGGGGGTTTCTTCCCAAAAAAATAGTGAAAACTCATAAGGAGGGCCCCGTATGCATGGAGCAGAAATGATGGCCATGCACAGCAACACAGGGATAGAAAGAGAAGAAAGGTGAGAAAGAAGAGTTCAGTTCAGCATCCCAACGAAATCCCATCCTTTGGAGCTTTTCATCACCTGCACACAGTCGGTGTGAGGGAGCTAGCCCCCATCCATCTTGACTGCTTAACCAACTGAGGAGCACCGAGGTAAACCGGTCCCTGGATGTCGTCCCTACCGAATTCACTTCACCCTGCTGCAGACTATTCATGGCAGCAGTTGATGTAGGGGTCGCCTTGATCAGGACCTGATGAGCTGATGATAGTACACTGGAAATGATTGCCACCATAAAGTGGGGACTGACTATCAGTGTAGTTAGTCAAGTAGACTCAAGGAGTCAGGACCATCCGATTCACCATCTTTGCCGCTCGTTCACTCACCAGTCACCATCCGGTAAAAAAAATAGTACCAGAAGCAGAGGCAGTCGTCGCTTGTCCCACTGGCTTTGCCTTGAATTGCATTATTATATAATGCTGTTCCGGCCACTGCCGGGGCATCACAACTACTCCTAGTGCTTGTTAAATACTTAAATATCCGTCGTGCTCATGACATGCTTGCCTCCTTCCCCCCCCCCCCCCCCCCCCCTCCCCCACCTCATGGTCTTCCTCCCAGCACGACGTTGAGTTCCTCCCCATCATTGCTTCTCCCGTTCTTCGTCAGCTGCCAGCATCGTCGAAACATTCTTCGCGTTCTTGTTCAGATACTTGAGCAGGACCAGGAATACAGCCAAAGCAGACTAGGGAAATAGAGGAGTTCGTTTAAGTTGGCAAGAATGGTGGAGGCAGTGGGGTCCTTCGGGAGCAGAGGCATCGGCGTTGCGGGGATGAGCAGCACGCTGGAGGAGGTGCAGATTGAGGAGACCCTCATCTTCTCCGACACCATCAAGGTCAGCTCATCCTTCCTCCAGATTCGTGTTCCTGCATTCATCTTCTCTTCTCCCTCTCCTTTTTGTTCTGCCTTTCCAAACAACTACATATCTTGCTTTCTGACTACTTCAAACAAGATTGCATTGGCTGTTCAAACTGATCGTTAGCATCACTCGTTGTAATCTGTAATTGCAGGATCTCAAGACTCTGAGGTCGCAGCTCTACTCCGCCGCCGAGTACTTCGAACTTGCCTACATGCAGGAAGTGGGGAAGCAGGCGTATGTGCTACACCCTCTCATTTCCTACACGAGATCACCAAGCAAAATTGCAAGCAGAATGCACTTGCACTTAACCTTCTTCACTCGGTGAGGCTTATACAGCTCTGAATTTACTGATAATCATCTGGATGCATAGGGTGATGAGCAACCTCAAGGAGTACGCCGTGAAGGCCCTTGTCAACACCGTTGACCACCTGGGCTCCATATCATTCAAGGTCTCCAGCCTCATCGACCAAAGGTTCGGTGAGATCGCCGACGCCAATCTCCGGGTCTCTTGCATCCAGCAGGTTTTGCAAGCAACTAATCCTGGAATCTGTATTAGTCCCATCATCTCTCTCTTTGAATTGGTTTTAATGAAGTGGCTGGTTTCAGAGAACTCAAGTTAGCCAAGCCTGCATGGATAGAGAAGGCCTTTCACAGCAATCCTTGGTGATCACTGCCCCTAAGTATCACAAGAGATACATCTTGCCAGGTAAACAAAATATAGGTATCCTCACTTTTCAGCACACACTGAAAGCAAGAGATGATTTTTATATTTTGGTGAGGTATTTCAATTCCATTTCGCAAATTTCAGCTGGAAACCAGTCAATGCCCAGTGCCGTGCCCAACTTCAGGGAGATGAACAAGGTCACAAACAGGAGTGCGCAGACGCATCAAGTATTCAGTGGTAAGAATGGACTCTTCATATCTTGCAATTATGCATCGCCATCAATTAACCAGTGAACAAAGGCCATATGTGTTAACTTCGTACTGACCTAAAATGTGTTGCATCAGCAGCCCAACCAAAAGCCAAAGAGAAGCAGCCTTCATTCAGGTAAGTCCTCGATGTGCAAACAAAAGCTTGGAAATCTTTTCATCTTGCCTCTCTGTTCGCAGCTAGATTGACAAACTGAAATTTCTAATGTTCGCAGCAAGTTGCGATCAATTGCCCGTGCACCTTCACAGCGTGCACGTTCAGCATCACCAGCACAGCGTTCACATTCAGTGCCACCATCTGAGACTGCTATACCCACCAACAGAGGTACAGCAATCAATACTTGTCCAGCAACCCAGTTTCTTCTTTTTTTCTTTTTTTGAGCAATGAGCAGCCAGGTCCAGGAGATGATCACAGAAAGGATCCTGGTATGCTCATACAGTTTTATATGATGATAAATTGACTCATGTTTGGTACTCAATATGCTTACCGAAAGCAGATAGGCGATCAGATTCGCCAATACCTTCAGTAACTCCATTGACAAGGTCCGGATCAGTCTCGAAGAAGGCATCCTTGCTCAAGACGTCAAGTGTCAGGGTTCAGGTAATTACACGGGCTTGAGACGGAGTCTTCCAAGAAATGATGTACATAACACATGCATTCTCATCTCTTGTTACTGAAAATGCAGACCACCTCGCAGCCCAAGAAATTGGCACCACTGAGGTCACAAGCTGACAGGAGCAAAGACACTATGGATGGTGAGCATACCCCAAAGAAGGGCAGGAAGTTCCTCAAGTCCATCCTCAGCAGGCGCAAATCCAGAAAAGATGAGCCGCTGCCCAGTTATTTCGATGACTACTGAGCCTTTACTACCAGATTAGGTGGCACCACTGTCTCTGCATACTCCAACAGCAGTGTTTTCAGAAGAAGTGGTATATGTCCTCAATATAAATAGTCATTGTATAGCAGTAGTATAAAGGTCGGTATATAATGTAAGATGAACATGGAAAATTTCAGCAAGACCATAGTTGTTACGGCGGCGCGGCGAGGCGCGGCGACCCACCACCTTCACACCTTTACAGCGTCTATGGCGCGCGGCGTGGCGTCGCCATACACACATCGGCGTGGCGAATACATACATTATAGTCTAGGATATTAGGAAATTATACTGACAAATAGTAATGCAAATGTAGGTTAAAAGGTATAGTCTACAATATTAGCAACTCAAAATAGCAATGTAAATGTAGCACAAAAGATATAGAACTCTCTCATTTCTCAAACTTCCAAATCTCTCATCTCTCAAAAGTCGTCCAATGCAAACTCATCGAGATCGTTAGAAGCATCCATGTTCTCTCCACCATCTTCAGTAGCATCCATTGGTTGTTCACCAAAATCATCTATATCATCATCATCCAAAATGATCTCTTCTTCCTCTTCCTCTTCCTCATCTTCTTCAACCACTCTTGGTATATGTCTTGCGCGACGAGTGTAGATCCTAGGAAGATTACGACCTCGAAGCTCACGTGATGCACCAATGGCTTCATAAACTTGATCCCATGTTAGTTCCGAACCACGAGCACCTTCAGGTTGGGCCATTGGGTCTACCCATTCATTGTTCCAATCAAAATCTTCTATAACCAAAGGGTCATAGCTTTTACCCGCTTCCTCGCGGCGCTTTCGGAACCTACTAGTCATTTTCCGATTATAGGAAACATAAACCAAATCATTCAATCTTTTATGCTCCAGCCGGTTTCTCTTCTTAGTATGAATCTACAATTGATCATAAAGCAAGGAAATTTAAAAAAATATGTTTTAACCGGTTTCATTCAATTGAATAATGCAACTTGAGTACTTTACTTACAAATTCAAAAAGTGCTCCAATTACGCTCACAACCGGATGATGATGCACAAAGACTAACAATACGCTTTGCCAATCTTTGTAGGTCAATGCATCGGCCACCATACGTACGCCACCAATCAACTAAATTAACAATACGTCAATACACATTCATATATTAGGATTTAAACCTTAAATAACATGCAGCAATTAAATTTTTAAATCACTTACAAGGTTCTTTGACTTCACGGTTTGGAGGGCCATGCAATTCTTGAAGATATCTCCACGTTGATCTTCATAGAGCATGGATTGTTGATCAATTTTGTTTCGAATGCTCTCATCTTGCACCATTCGTGCAAGCACATCATTGAAACAACCCCTTAGATGACCAACATATTCATCATTCTCCTTTTGGATGGTATAGAATTTTCCTGGGTTCAAAAAGAGGGCAGCGCCATAGAGTGGGGTATCCATTTGCCTATCCCAACGGCTCTCAATAATTTGTATGATCTTGTTGAGCAAGCTTCTCTTGTTTTTAGTAGAGAAGCTAGCCTTGATCTTCTCCTTTGCATGATTCATGAGAGCATCAACCTCTGGCATGGCAGGCCTCTCATCACCATCAACCACCCTCAATACAATGATAAGTGGTAGAGAAGCTCTAAGGCAATCCTCAACGGAGTTCCAAAACTCCCTAGACAGCAAAATATCATACACTTTTTTCCTGGCCTCTGTCTTTGCTAGTTTGCAACCAGTCCATTCCTTGGAGGTAAACAGAAATCTTAATGCATCTTTGTGCTTGTACAAACTCTGCAAGATGAGGAATGTGGTAGCAAACCGAGTGGCTGCGGGTCTCACAAGATCCCTCCCATTTGTCTTCTCCCTCATTGCACTAAGAAGTCTTCCATGTCTATAGATGAAAGTAGTGACATGCCGGGCACGTGAGATAGGCTTCTTAAATTCCTTCAACTTCGCTACGTCTTCCAACATAAGGTCTAAACAATGTACAGCACAAGGAGTCCAATAAAGTGTAGGAAACCTCTCCATGAGAAGCTTGCCCGCTGCTTTATAGTTAGCTCCATTATTAGTGACAACTTGCACAACTTTATCTACTCCAATGTCCATAATTTTCTTCTCTAACAAATCAGCTAACATCACCTGATCATGAACTTCACTTGATGCATCAACTGACTCCAAGAAGAAAGTCCCCTCTGGACTATTGACTAGAAAGTTGATCAAATGATGCCCCCTCCTATCCGTCCATCCATCTGACATCAATGTGCAGCCATATTGTTTCCATGCATCCTCATGTTTCTTTCTCAAATCATCTGTCTCCTTAACAACCTTTTCGAGCAATAGCTCCCTAAGCTCATGGTAGGTAGGAGGCCTATACCCAGAACCGTACTGTGCAGTGGCCTCTATAGCAATCTCAAACTGCCTAGAATTTGCGGCACTGAATGGTATGCCACTCTCATAAAAGAACCTGGCCCACTCTAAGTTGACAGCTTCTCTTTCTTCCTTTGTCCTTATGCTAGCTTGAATACTGACCTGAGAAAAACCCTTCAAGTGTCTTTCTTCCACAACCTCTGTTGGAGTTTTCCGAAGCATTGAACCAACTGACTTGGTGCTGGGCTCTTTTGGTTCACTGAACTTCAATGTGGATTGTTTCCTTTTGGCAGCTGTTCCTGAACTAGGATGCACAATGCGCCTAGCAAAATCTTGGGACTCCTCTGTCAAAACAATCACATTATCTTCCCCTTGTTGCTCTCCTTCTTCATCATCAAGGACGAGTGGTTTCTTCTTCTTCTTCATAGCATCTTGCATCTCTCGTGCAATAGTTGTTGTGGTTTTGACACATTTCTGAACATCTCCATAACCACCCACAAGATGCTCCTTGATCCTTGTAATTCCTCCCGTTATTCTTCTATCACATAAGCAACACTGCACAACATCTCTATTGCCAATGGTTGGCTAAAATCCATATTTCCACCCAGGATCATTTGATTTTGCCGGCTTCTGCTTTGGATCAGTCTTTGGATCAATATTTGATGCCGCGCCCGAGGCCTCCGCGCTTCCAGTCCCTTGCGTAGCCATGTTCTATACTTCTGTGATAGGGTTATCCCTAAAATCTGCATATAATTTATGTTTAAAAGATGGTTTAGTGTGCCAACAAAAATGGATGAGAGGGAGGAATCCAATTGTTCAATTATTTCACTGGCTGTTTTCCATTCCCGTAGCCTGTTGCAGAGCATCAAAGGTCTCCCTAGTTAAACTAGCAGCACTAGTAACCTCTCAAAAGAAATAGAACAAATGAAAAATAGAACATCAAAGATGCATGGAAACAAGACAAAAGCAAGACATGATCCAAATGATAATAGCTAAAGTGCAGACTGCAGGGGCTCACTTTCTAAAACTGCAAATGCTCAACTAGTAAAAAAAAAAAAGAAGATGTCACTGAATTACTGAACTATCATTTGAACAGAGTAAATAGAGTAAGCAAACAAACAGACCTGGTAGCCTCAAACATCAGTTTGTGAACTAAAAAATTTTGATCCAACAGAAATACAAGCATCCATCCTGCTTGGTCACCAGAAATTTGTGGGCAGCAACAAAGGTTACAGGGCACCCTTTTCCTCAAAAGAGAATTGCATAGCCCCAACCACAGCGCAGCCCAGCCCCCACCACTACCCCAATCCACGTACACATAGTCAACAGAATTCAAAAACTACGGCGACAACAATGAGGAGAATCAGAGAGGAGAGTGAATAGGTAGTCGCGTACCTTCCAGAAGGCGGCGCAAAAGGGGCGCGTAGGAGGTGCTTCGCGAGGGCGGCGGGCGGCGGCGGCGCGAATCAGCGGCGACAACTGCGAAGTCGGCGGACAGGTCGCGGCGGCGAAGAAGGGCCGGCGGCGGCGGCTCGGGCAGGCGGCGGCGGCGCGAATCAGCGAGCGGCGACGGCGGCGGCGAAGAAGGGCCGGCGGCGGCGGCGGCGACTCGGGCCGGCGGAGGGCGGGCGAACAGGGGAAGAAGGGCCGGCGGCGGCGGATCGGGCCGGCGGAAGGCGGGCGAACAGGGGAAGAAGGGCCGGCGGCGGCGGCTCGGGCAGGCGGCGGCGGCTCGGGCCGGCGGGAGGGCGAGGAGATAGCGGCGGCGGCGGGGCGGGGAGACTGCGGCCGGACGCACGGTGTATGGCCCTGCATCTCATATACCTAGACGCACGGTGTATGGCGCCCGCCACAGAGCAATACGGCGCCACGGGGACGCCATGGCTCTGTGGCGGACGCCATACTCGTCGAACTCGTGGCGTCGCCGTGGCGAGAGGGAAAAAACCGCCACGACGATATGGCGACGCCATAACAACTATGAGCAAGACACCTCACCAACTTGCCTGGTTTCTGTAAGAGCAGCATCAGATCGCAAGTCTGTATGTGTTTGTAAGGCTCATGTTCGTTCAGAGAATTTAGCTGAAATTCATGATCAACAATGGTTCAATTTGTAATGACCTCATCATTTCGCCATAATATTCCTTCTGGAACTCTCAACAAGAAAACGATCAGAAGATGAAGGAAATAGCAACACCTAGGAAATATATCATGAAATTACAGAAAGGTTGTAGAGCCGTAACAAGTAGGTAGCACCAGTACAAAAGTAATACAGAAACAATATCAAGTGCAACAATTGAAGAATAAATGAACCAAGTACCCCTTGCACATTGCGTCAAAGCATAACTACAAGATTTCTTGAAATATGATAGATACTTACAGAGTTGGTATAAAGCTTAACACCAGTGCTCCACTGCCCTGCATAACAAAACACAAACACTCGTACTAAATGTATCTTGCCCAGCCAGTGTACAGCATGAATCAGCCTGATTACCCAACAATTGTGTATTAAGTAAAAAAAACCTACAAAAAAGTGTAGTTTTGGTATCTACCTACTTCTAGTTTACAATTTTACATCCTCCATCATTGAGACCCTGGCCAGCAAAACAACATAACTGACTGTACATGTTTCCAGAGATTTGTGCCTTATTATGTGAGTAGCAAACAGGCATTACCTCAAGAAAAACACCTTAACGCCAGTATAATCCACTACACGTAAGGTACAAACTTGACGAACAAGAGGCTCCCATCAAATTGCTTAGATATTTCCTGCTCTTACATAGTCCATCCTTGCCATGCCATACTTGACACAAGCAAAACATCTCGTGGACAAAGACAAATTGAATGATATCAAATGATCAACAGCGCCGGCCACGAGAAAACCTTGTGTAACATGCCTCTTGCCCCCTTCTGCCTTGCTTGTTTTATTGTTGATGTACCACAGGAAGATCATCTTTTAGCTGAACGAGCTTCACAGAGCCATCACCTCCACATGAAATGAAACCATGAGACAGCACCTGGAGGTCTGTTACAGCAGCCTGCAAACATTTAGGTATGATTAATAAAAGAGAAGTATGTGATATAATTATCTTCTCGTCATAATTCAACCAAAATTTACTAATGAGGTGACAGATTGTATATTCCGTCTATAATGTTACATACCCTAACAACACCGCCAAAACCCCTGGAAGTTGGTTGAAAAAAGGTGTGCCGTTCATGCAACTTTGACCAGTGAAAGACCAGCTGAGAATTTTTCGCATCCCAAAGCTTTACATCTCCATCTTTGCTTCCAGTTAAGAACAAGCTCGTATTTGGGATGGTTGTGACCTTGGTGACACTTCCTGCAGATGTGCAATAAGATATGAGACAGAGAAATCAACTGAAATTCTGAACAGTGCTATGCAGAATCAGTTACCTAGATGAGCCTTTGGTATATGCCAGACCATCCCATTAGCAGTACCGCCAGAAGTACCAGATTTGGTATCGTGCCTGGAAGGTGCCTTGACACCATGGTCAGTGGAGATTCTATTATGCTGGGACTTTCCAGTAGAAAGGAAGCGGAAATCATGCAAAGCTACATCTCCGCTTTTCCCACCAGTTACAACCAGTGGTGAGACAGACCCACAACCTCTATCACTATCAAACACTGAAAGAGATCGTGCTCCTCCTGCACGTTGAAGTCCATGGTGAGCCAATATTATTCTATATAAAAGTGCACAACAGCAATATTTTTTCTGAGAAAAAAAAATAGTCTTCCTGTAGACATGAATCGCCATACCATTACAAGTCATATGAACTATAATGTAAATCTTTTAGAACTCAAAATATTTCTCTTTCTTTCTACAGAAACTATGGGGGAAAATCTATTCTACATCCTGAACTGTGCAAAAGTCCGCTTAATTCCAAAACTATAAACCAGGTACTTTACCCTCAAAACTTAAAAACTGGATCAATGTACAAACTACAGTGGGTTCCAAAGAGGTTTCGCTAGGGATCCAACTTGGTGGTTTTTGCCATGCCATCGGTTTCCGTAGATGAGGATCCCAACAACAGGGAGGATGAAGAGGAGGAAAGTTAACGGAGAGAAATAGAGTGATCAAGAGGAAAGGGGTCAAGCATATGAATGTAATCATCCTCATGTTACCCAATAAGCAAACCTAGGGACATGGCTGCAGGTTGCTAATGTGACAAATACCACCATCAGTAGGCTTCACGTCATTAAAATCACCTTCCAAAAACCTGGAGCTCACAACTCACAAGCATAGTCAGGCTTCTGTGCACAAGCCATGTGGTCCCTTATGGTTTACTATTCCACTGTCGAGCTTCAAGACAATTTCGCCAGGTTGCCCATGTCAATTTATACCTGATCATGGGCCGCCCGACCCGACGAACCCGAACCGACCCGCTCGAAAAAAACCCGACCCGATCCGACCCGAAAAGTGCATGGGCCGGGCACGGGCGTATTTTTTTGACCCGGACAGAAATTCGGGCCGGGCTCATGCCGCAATTTTAGCCCGTGGGCCGGCCCGACGATCCGAAAAAACTCTTCATTTTCTGCAGCCCATGATATCCTAATAGCCCAGCCTAACAAAGTGCCATATAAATTGTTGTTTCTAACCCTAATTTCTCAATTCTTCCTCCTTCAACCGAGCACTCCTCCCCTGGCAGCCGGCACACGCAGCAGGCAAGCTGCTCCCTCCCCACGCCTCCCCTGCCCTTCCTGTCTGCTCTGCGCAGCGTGAGGGCCAGGCGGTGGGGCTGCCAGGCGGAGCGGCGTGGCGGCCAGGCTGCGCGGCGCTAGCGGGGCCAGGCGGCGCGGCGCTGGCGGCGGCCACACGCACCGCGGCGCAGCTGCCGGTCGGCGCGGAGGCCGGCTTCGTGGCACGGCGCCCTCCTCTCAGGCTCTCAATTAGAGCAGATCTAGGGACTTGCAGATCTGAGCGCTTCAGCCCACAGGTCGGCCCGCGGGCCGTCGGGCCACATGTCGGGCGGGCACGGGCCAGGATTTTCGGCCCGATGCTCGGGTAAGGTCGGGCTTTGGCCAGCAGAAAAACATGTCGGGTCTCTTTCAGCCCGGCCCGAACCCAGCCCGACCCGAGATTTGATCAGGTCTATGTCAATTTGGTCTATTCATAACTATTTAATATTATGCAGCACTTTATTTAATCATGTATGGATTTGACTTCCCGTTGGGTCACTAATGTGGTGTGTTCACTTGATTGGGGACTAGTGCAGAAAACAACAAAGGGTTCAGATTTGGTATATATATGGATACCCACAACATTTTAAAATGAAGTTATTGAACTTTCTTCTGTCTATTTGGAATTCGTAAAGGAGCTCAATCCTTTCAGAAATTATCGTGCTCCTGATAATAAATTTTAGAAATGCATGCATTCGCAGCATATAGTACTGTAGTGAGAGTTCTATGATGTAAGACAATCTGGCAATTTTTCCAACAGATGAACCTCACGGTTGGAGTGCCTATGTTTGCATGATAAAGAGGATAAAGATGTGATAGGCCTTAGGTTCAACAAAGGTGCATGTGCAATCAAGAACAGACAAATAGATCATATATATACAGTTTGATCAGTAACCTCCACTGTAACATATTTATAAACAGAGAAGTTGCAATATTAAGAAAATAATTTTCAGGACAAATCTACTTCGTGCTATCAAATGTTCAATTCAATAATAAAAATAATATCAATGGACAAATTTGAAACATGGCTGCATGTTTCAGTGTGGTCATGTCCAGAACTTATTTGGGTACATTTTATCTTTCGTTGCATTCTTAGGGACAAAGACGAAAGAACAAGATGTATTTGGGCACAATGAGATTGGCTTGCATATGCAAATAAATTCAACAAGAAATGACTTTGCTCTAGTATAACAAGCTAATGTATCAATCAATAGATATAGTCAACTATGAAAAGAAAGCCAATTTATAATGTTTCTTTAAAAAAAAAACTTGACCGGCGGGGAAAGACCGCCCCCGCAGCATTACAACAGAGAAGAAACCTCAGCAAACCGGCCGAGAAAAACCCCCAAACCCCGGCTTCACCCTATAGGGCCGCACCGTAACCTGGGTCGACCACGACCAACTAGGTTGGCGACCACTGCAACTATCCCCTGGTAGGAGGGTCCAAACCAACCACAGGTGCCACAGGCCGGCGCCCTGCCACTATTTTTTGGGTGGGCAGCGAGGAGATTTTTTTGATGCCACCAGGATTTGAACCCTGGTTGGTGCTTACCATTACACTACAAGAGTGTTGGCCCCATGTGATGTGAATTACTTTGCATGCATAGTAATGCGTGAGTGTTCTGTTATCAATAATCTAAAACTTTTAAGTTGCTTTGGATAGCGAATTGTCAAAATCACAATTATGACACTGACATTTACACCTGTACAGGATTACAAATGTGATAGCCCCATGCTGCAACAACCTTCAAAAATGCATCAAGATGCACTCTGATTCTCCTCTTTCATATTAGTTAGCAAGTAGCAATGAACCATGGAAACTGCTTAGAACGACTGGATTTTGACTTAACATCCTAATTAAGCTGGTGTTTCTAGACTGGTGGCTGGTAACTGGATTTAATGCAGATCTGAAATCCAGGGGAGCGAACATCCCCATTAGTCAACCTACCATGTTGCAGTATCTCAAAAGTTAGTCAAATCTTGCATGTAGTACGCATAAAGTTGTGTATAGCTGTAACAATTCAGTTTAAAATTCATCCTAGGTGCCAAGAAACAAAATATACAAGAAGTCAATCTGGCACTGTTCATCAAGTGCTGAAAACTTGTAGTTGTTTAATCTTAAAAGCAAAGATTAATTTGAGACTAAATTTTTACAGGTTTATTTAACTTTGTATATACTACAATATGATTTTTTTTCTTTTGATTTCTTGAACTGCACTCGCCAACTTTTTTTTGGCCATGTCAACATCCTTTTAGTGATCCATAAAAGATCGTGCAAAACTGGAGATAACAAGCAATCAGCCATGATCCTTTTCCTACTATATTCTAATATGCGACCAGATCCTAAGGTATGTCTGTTAACACAATCCAATTCTGCATAGTCTGACAGATTTACGATTTATCCCATATACTAATTGTATTACTTTTGCACTGTTATTTAAGATTAACGATTACTATTCCCAATATTCAAACAGTAAATAATAAAGCATTGCTCACACTCAGCGAATTACCTTCATGACACATAATAGAAGTTTGACATGTGCCAGGCGGAGACAGGGTATCCCAGATAACAACATTTGCACCATTTGAATTAGATCCAGCAGAAGCGACAACTGACCCACTTGCAGACACATAAGAGACATCCCTGTATCCAATAAGAACTAATCTGTAAGATATTGAGATCTGTACCAAGCAGTAACTATTGCATGGATGGAGTTTGGTATACATACGAGGCATGGCTATCAAAGCATAGGGATGAATCTGTAGAATGAACATTGCTTCTTCCACCCACCTCAACTTGCCATGTACAAACGGTACCATCTAATGCAGCAGTGGCGAACCGCTGTCCGTAATAATCAAATTGAACAGCTGATATGGAAGCTAGTGCATAAGGCGGTGGAATGTTAGCAGCAGGCAGAACACCATATGTAGCCATGGCACTATCTTTACCAAACTGAAAAGTTAAAAGAATAAAAGGCATCAATGGATGTTTAAACACAGAATATTCGTATTGTTCCTAAATACTTCAACACTAAATGAACTTGGTCCCAAGGTAGAAATCGTTCTCGAAATATAACATGTTACAGGAATCTTACTAATTCCAATAAAATGTTGATAAAGATCCTAAAGAGATTCTTACAACCTGCTTCCAAATCTAGGGGACAAACAAGTGCTTTAGAAAAGCTACTGCAATGCCAAACAGAGCTCTGGGAAGAAAATGTTTACCTCCCATAGATACACATGGGTATTGCTTGAACCAACAAGAAATAATGGTAACAAAGGATGTCGGGATAATGCTCTTGAATGGATGTTCTCAAGTGTTGCTGGAGGATCGACAAAATCCTCAAATTCTTCAGGTTCACCCCACCCAAACCCAGAGGCCCCAATACCAGCATAACCTGGAATTCCAAATGCTCCGCCACCAGTTAGGTCTCTTCCAGGTTTTGCCAATGAACCCAAACCAATAGTTCCTCCACCTGAACTAAGTCGGGATCCTTTTTTTTCGCCAAGACCAGCACCAGATGAAATGAAAGTTGGAGTTGGTGTAGATTCACAACCAGCCCAGCCATCTAATGGCCAATCAGATCCAGACCAGACATATTCTGCAAATTTCTTGCAATGTTTCTTTTCACTCCAGTTGAAGAAAACAAGGCCCTGAAAAGTGGCTGACTTAGTTGATAGTGGTACAGCATAGCAGCATAATTGTATGACTTAAGAGACAAGCAGCCCCAAGCGTGTGTGAGTTTGTTTGTGCAGGTTGGTTTTGTTTCTGTTGGGGCTCTTTTACCCCTTTTCTTCTTAATATAAAGATACGCTGCTCTCCTGCGTGCTCGAGGAAAAAAAAAAGACAAACAGACCCATACTCTACGGACATAATGGAGAGAGCAGTAGCACTAGCCACACAGCTTTCTATATGAGGTCTGGACAGCAAATGCGCAAAACATTTAATACAACAAAGTTTAACATATTAGAAAAATCATATATTTCATCGAATCCATGTATAAAGTTGCTCATTCAGGTTATGATAATACGGAATTAAGAAGTCTGGGCAGTTAAAAATATATACCTTTCGGTTAGTAGCAATTGCAGCTTGTTTCTCATTGATTGAGTTAAGACATATCGCCTGTGGGACTGAAAAGGTTAAAATGCAGTAGCAGAAAGGGAAGCAATGTGTAACCTAGACAGAGTCTCTAAAGGGTCAATAGGCTGACAGTAAATACCTCAAGAAGTTCCCCACTTCTCCTTAGAAGTTCCATTGGGCTTTGAAAATCTTTTTGTACTATCAACTCCTTCCTTTTAGTTTCAGGAAAGACTTCTCCACTAGAAGAGGTTTCGTCAGCAAATCCCTGTCTTTGATTATTGTTCTTCGAGCGAAGTCCATGTTTATGTCCTTCTTCACTTCTTTGAGTACTATTGTTTTTGCACTCAACTGCAGTACCTCTTATATCCTTCCAAGATCTAGTAGCATTTATGCTGCTCAATGAAAAGCAATTAACCCCTTCATTCACAAAAGCATTACAAATATCCACAGAATTAACGGAAATTTCCCACAAATTGTTAAACAACACCTCCATATTCTCACTGTTTGCACGCTGCAAAATTCTTGAAAGCTGATCATAACTATTGCTGTCCGACCATTGCTGAGACGAATTACATTCTAACCAGAAGAGCACACTAGAATGTGAATTTTTTGGTAAATTCTTCCTCAAGAATGATGCGTGCAGTTTTACTAACGAAGATGACACAAAATGTATCGAATTCGTAGTAAACTTTGCAACAACTGAAGAGAAATGACCCTTGAACTCTGAATCGCTACCACCAGTTTCATGTTCATGTCTCTCTTTTTCAACAAACTCCCTCAAATAATGTTGCATTACGGATGTCAACCGAATCCACAAAGAAGCACCTAACAAGTGCCACTTCTCATCAATTAAATGATTCAAAATTTCACTCTTTTCTAGCTGTATCTTATGAATTGAAGCGCTGGGCATTCCCCCTTCTGTATTCAATGGTACATCATGACTTTTGTGGAGCATATCATGCTTCAACCGATCTAATAGTACTTGAAAGGACTCCCCTTTAACGGAAGCAGCTAGGACTGGATTGATCATGATAAGCAATTCCTTTATGTCACAATACAGCCAAGAAAAGGAAAACTCTATAATGTACTCAAGCAGATCCATAACCGTAAGCATAGCTGACCTGTTATCTAGAATATTGTTTCCACCATTGTCATGCCTTAAAAGCAACCTGCTGGCATTCATGTAGTTTGACAACCCTGATATAATGTACTTATGATTCTCTTTAGGTGTGCATACAGTAGTATTTGTGAGTTCCATATCCAGAACGAAACGCATGAAGGAGGAATAGACAACATGACGACTAAGAAACTTGCAGCTCTCTTTGAATGAAACCAATAACAGATAATTAATCGGACGGAGAGAGAAGCATTCAAGACCGTGACGGTCAATGGCAACATCTGGTGATTTACACCCCCATAACAAAGCATACGCAAGAAACAATAAACCATCATGGCAACAAAAGATTAGAATCTGCAAACACAAAACAGCAAAATTTATGTTTAATTATTATGGAAAGTTCATAAAAATGAAAAAAAAGTCATTGTTATCTCATAGCATTACCTTCTCAGCTATATCAGCAAATTTTAAAGAGAACCTTCTATCGAATATCGACATTGCTGCTGTAACATCACGTGTAAGTTCTTCAATTTGATGACCGTTGTAGTCGTTAAGGACCTTATCTTCAGATAATGATGCATTGCATTGTGAACAGAACAAGTGATTTTTCAGAAGGTAGGATAGATATTTTGAAGCCATAGTTATTTTAAGGTCGGACTCAAAGTCACTAATGACAGACGAAGATAACCAATTTTTAGAAGCAGAGAAAGGGTTCAGCATTCCATCAAAAATCTTGTGGTCTCCACCAGAAGGTACATTTATGCTTTCCTTGCCATCTATGCCCAAATTAGTACATAGGCATTCAAGTGCTTCAAGCTAATAAGAGGGAAAAAGTTTAACATTTAGAATAATTGTAAGTTACTAAAACAATATGCAAAGACCCACAGGGTGCAAAAGCAAAAAGTGGTCAGCTTGCATGAGGTAAACTTACAGGTAGTCCACACTTGTTCAAGGCACATGCAGCCATTGCAAATGAAAGCTTAGATAACTTTGCAGATACAGCTTCACCAACACAGTTTCTAAAACCATTTTTCGTCGAGAGAATTGCAAAGTACTGACCCACTTCTGGGTCTGAAAACATATATGGAGCACCAAGGATTTTGGACTCATCAATCTCCAACTTGGGATGGCAACCAAATAATCTATTGATAGACTGATAATAGTTCCCCAACATCCACTGGAAATTCAGATGAAATGGAGTTAAGCTGAAGGATTGTTACTTTGATTCTCGATATAGTACAAATCTAAATAAAAGGCCACATGTATATGACACACCTCAAGCAGGCTTGAAAGCCAGTTGTCTCCTTTCTCAACTGAACGAGGAAGAAGGACATTAGAAATAAGATTACGCTCCAGGGGCCCTCCGGATCCTTCAACAAGCCGACAAATTACAATAGCAAGCTGTTCATCTTGAAGATTCTTTGCACAAACATTGACTGCTGATGAAAAATCATCACCAAGCAGGAAAAATGCTATAGCAAGCTCCCATTGATGCCTTCCCATTAGTACGTAAGCATTTTTTAGGGCAGCAGCTCTGTGTCTTTCTTCCTGAATAAATTCATTCCAATAATTGTGAAGTAAATAAATAGCTTACAACACAGAACATTGTTTTAATATGTATGAAGTTCCTTTTTTGCGAAAAAGGCTTCTATGTTTTAAATCAATAATACATTAATATATTCATTCAAAAATATATAATATAGCCATTTATTTCCAAAATGTAGCCTCTCATCAATCTGTGTTGGAAAGTAGGGGGGGGGGGGGGGGGGGGGGAGTGGATGCCAAATTACCAAATGATATGGCAAGTAGGCTCTAGATGCACGCAAGTGAAGTTAACTGTGCTACTTCCTCCAATCATATGCAAATTTATCCACGATAGCTCCAATATTTGAGGACATGTGGATTCATTATGTTATGTTCATGAAACGATGAAAGTAGATATAAAAGAAATTTGCCACAAACACGTCATGTAGCAGATCAAATGTGGCGCACGATGCACCAGGAGAAACTATGTAAGTTTAAAGATATCGATCTACTCACATAGGCATCCGAAATCCACTAACTAAATAAAATTATCAGTTGGAGCTATGGTTGAAATGTTTATCAAAAGATTAGAGCAGATTAGTACACTCAGTTTTCATAGTGGTGTTCATGCAGTGTTATTTTTGGCCAAATGGCTTAGTGATTGTACCTTGTTCCCCTACTATGCAGTGACAGACTCCTGTCACTAAACAGCAACAAGGTGACAGCTTTCCTGTCACCTAACAAATTGTCTACATTATGCTATTTTTCAACAAAAACAAAGAACAGGGTAAATATTTAAAAAAACAAATATAAAACGTGTTATTTGTAAAAACAATCTAAAATCCTTTTTATCATATGTATTTGGCTCAAGAAAGACTGCACCGCCAGCATAATGATGTTCTTTTTGAGATCAGTATGATAAATATTTATGAACTGCCAATAACATAACTAGCATAAAATCCTAGAGGTAGCTCATATGAGGTGCCAATAACTAGCATAGTCATTTCCCAAAAGATAATAAGCATTAACATTGCAGGATAATAATAGGATCAAGTTTATGAAATAGTTAGGCACAACCACATAACTGAAAATGAACGATGATCAAATTACGAAGTCACAAATTGAGGTACCTGGAAGTTCCTGGAGAGAAACTCATATAGACGTTTATCCTTTTCATCTCTGCTAATCTTGAAGAGACCAACCAACACTTTTATTCTGTTCAATGCTATGTAGAGCAGAGCGCAGTCCTTGGGGTCCTTGCTTTTAAGATATTGCAACCTTGCCAACTTTTCCATCTACAATTTTCAGACATACCAATCAGCACAGGTGATTATCCAGACAACTGCAAGTGTAAAATTCATTCATTATGGTGTTCACATATAGGAAAAACAAAAGATCAACACAGTCATCAGTACTTAATCCTAAAATCTGGAAACATTACAACAATGACAAAACAGTGGCCCATCGGTTGAGAAGGTCAGATATCAAATCATAGACAGGTCAAATTTAATGGCTTTGTTGGGGGAAAAAACATGTGGGTTCAAATGGAAAGGTACAGCTGCAACATAGCATTTAACTCTAACCAAGGCAAGCAGGAAAATCCAAAGTGCCTGTTTGGATATGAGGAAGAGGAATCCAATATGAATCATAGGATTCAGTTTTATCTCGAGGGACAAGGAAATTCCCCTCATCCAAACACTCACTTGGTGTAGGATACCAGCAGTCAAAGAAGGATCCATGATTATGTGTTGGTTCAAATTGTCTTATTAGAATGTGTAGGCTGCACTAAAAAAAAGGAACCCTTTCAGGGGTTGAGAACATGGCACATTTGGTGTGCATAGTAATGGCCTTGTTAGTTCACTAAGACAATGCTGTAGTTTAGAACTCCTTTTATATCCATTTCGCTTCTTAGCAAAACCATATGAAAAAATACATAGTTCTATTCCCACAAAAAAGAATACATAGTTCTGAAGATAGTTCTATTCCCACAAAAAAAAAATACATAGTTCTGAAGCATCTGATTGTTGGCAACCACGTACCCTTGTCCTTAGCTGGGACACATTGGTATA
The DNA here is from genome assembly GCA_032594955.1 of Panicum miliaceum. Classification (NCBI taxonomy): domain Eukaryota; kingdom Viridiplantae; phylum Streptophyta; class Magnoliopsida; order Poales; family Poaceae; genus Panicum; species Panicum miliaceum. Next base: position 32,453,580 of record CM064060.1, read on the forward strand.
CCATAATCCTATACCAAGCTTTTGCATCTCTGACCAAGTTGGCTCTAAAGGAAGCACAGAATTAAGTAGATCATCCTGACAATCAGATTGGAAGGCCCATGCTATCGAAGCAGAATCAACAAGGAACCCTTCACTACTAGATGAATATCCAGATCTCCTAAGAGCATGAAGCTGTTGGAACTGCACAGCAACCCAGAACCTTGAGAGAAACAAAATTATCAATTAACATAACTTTAGCAAAATAAGGAAGCATGAGCCCTATCCAACACTTACTCCTCTAGATTCTAGTAATACAATACCAATGAATTTCCATAAGTTCATATTTTAGAGTTGTCTTACCTTCTTCCTGCTTCATCAAGGCTTTTGTAGGGAGAGGAACGGCTCTGATCAGTGATTTCTAACATAAGATCAGAAATTGCAAGTATCTGAGTTCTCTCAGTGTCACTTATGCCATATACACTGAAGTTCTTATCAAGGAGCTCAGCTATCTCTGATTTTTTAGACGCACTAGTGGCAGTGCTGGTACCTAAATTACCATCCCCATAAAGAAATGAATTTGAAGGTGACAGCAAATTAAAGGTTGTGTTACTTCTGTCTTCACCCCACAGAAAGCCTTTGTTAGAAATGTTGTTGGACATGGTTTCTACAAAGTATTCAGATAAAGGAAGTTCTGGAATACTATGGCATGATTTACGGCATGAACTGCACTTTGACGTGATCTTTGATGCTTCACTTGCTTTCATGGATTGAATAAGATGCTGCAGAGCAGCATTCACACGTTTCCATTCACCTACACAAAAGCAACAAAAGAATCAATGACTCAGCTATATTACATAATTTCCACAAAATTGCACAGGATGCAATGGGATTTGTAAATAAATTGTTCAAGGATACTGCAAATCTTGTGGAATGAAATAATCAAAGACTAGGGGTATATCATAAGAACAGAACTCCAAAATTAGCAGTTAGCTGTCCATGAAACCAGCTGTAACTGCAGCATTCGGCAACTCAATCACAACCAAACAACTTAGACCAGAGCAATTTAATCCAAGGAAGGATAAGAGAATCTTGAGGCCTTTATTATTGTATATATCTTATGGAAGAATTGTCATAATAAACCATAATAGAGTTGTTTAATGGCACCATCTTATCATGACACAATAAAAGCTAGTATATTTGTAGATCAGAGGGTTCAATAGACCACAGGAATAATATCTGTAGATCACACCAAAAGATCATACGAACAACCCAAACCTGTTTATTCTGATTTATGACCGATCAAGCTTACTTACTGGGATATTACAGGACACAAGCTCCATTGAGGTCAGTGTCTGGCGAACAGGCAGGGGCCAGCTTTTCGAACTAACATAATCAGGCTTAGTTTGGCACGGCAGTGACTTTTCGATGTGCATTTTTATTTTATCGTTCTCTTTTTGGGTACATTAAACCATACTATTTTTAAGGGCCACATAGTTAAGGAATTTTTCTAGATTCCACATAGCATCACAGCATAGCACCCAAACAAGACCTAGATCTCGAAATTCAGCCGCGGTTAATGCTAATATCTTGGAACTGTAAGTTAAAGTAGCACTAAAAACATTTTATCATCTTGCTTGGTATTCCCTTGTCACAAATAAATGACCTCTTGCGCAACAACAGCCTCAAAAACCACAACTATGGCTACTAGTTTCTGATTTGTCATATTTCTACAGCCTAGTAAAATTATAAAAATAGGATAGTACTTTCCCATGTAATCTGGATTATCATTTTCATACGTGCAATGCAATCTAAGTTTTCAAAGAGATATCTATTACTAAAGTAAAAAAAAAAAGTTTGTGCATGGATCCCACATGTCACTTATTTTTTATTGGATAGAGTTTTAAAAAATAGAACTCCATTCCTATCAAATTAACAAAGCTTGCGATCAATGTGGGATTGAAAGAAAAAAATATATATATTCGAGGTAAATACAGAAAACCCATACCTGAATAAAGATACTGTACAAGTGCTCTTGGGTTATACGATGCCACAGGTCCGCTTAGTTTATCAGCTATAGCCAACAAGTTCCATAAACTATGAGAACAGCGACTATCATCTTGGTCTGTTCTCAATACACCATTGCTACCAATAGTCCTGCTACCATAATTTTCTGGTAACTTGAATTTACCAAAAGCAGTTTCATTGAAATTGTTAGCACATGGTAACATATCATGCACATCTATTGGGCAAGCACGTATCTGGGTAGTGTACTCATCAGCTCCTGTTACTAGCCATGAACTGAAGAGCGAAAGATGATTCTCGTGAACAAGCGTGATAGTTGCCTTTGGCCCCCAAAGAAAGCCAGCAATGTCATGATGAGAGTGGGATAATGCAATACAGCTCCAAAGATGCTCTTCTTTTGAATTATCATTGTGCAGCACATTCTGAAAGGAAGGGTGCTTATGAGAATATATACGCAGCTCGTTAGGTAGATAAACTGCAAGTAGAAATCGTCCATCACCTAAGGATAGCCCCTCTAAACCAACAATATAGTCTTGCAATATTATTGCATCTTCTAGCAGAAAACTACCATCCCCGATGAGTTTAACTGCTTCCCAGATATGAATAGAGGTGCTATTCTTCTTCAAATTTCTGCAAACAGTAACAACTCTACCACAATTTGACAGTACAACCATACTAACTGGTCCTCGGTGAGCACCATACATGCCTACTAGTTCCCAGATGTGTCCCTCTTTCTCAGTCTGCAAAGAGTTATCTGCACAAGACATCTTCCAAAGATTCACAGTGCCATCAGAGCACCCAGTAGCAATATGATAACCAGGAACAGTTCTGTAAGGTTCATGTTGTATAGGCAAGACTGTATTGTTCAGCGGCACTACAGAAATGCATGTGCGATATTCTCCCTCCAGGCTAGAAGGAAAGACTGAAGAACCTTCATATATAACTGCTGAAAAAGTTTCACTGTCGAAGCAAGTTACATGCCTCACTTGGTTTGTGGTAGAAAGAGAGCTCTCATCAAAACCACACAAACATCTTCCACTGTCAAGTTGATTTTCCGAATGCAAGACTACTTTCCATGAAAAGGCTTGGAAGCTCTTCCTCCATATGCATACTACTAGGAAGCTGTTGTTAACAAAACACCCACTGCATTTAGAAGCCAATGGTATGGTATGAATGCTGTCAGGTGGTCCTTCCGCATTTCTCTCTCCAAGGAAAGGGATTGTGAAAATCCTCTGGCATGAAAGAACCTCTTTCTTAATTCTGACTATGAAACAGTCAGCTCCATTTTCACCTCCAAGGACAAGAAATCTATAATCACGACTAACAGAAGGCGCCCAACACAAGCATGAGTACTCCACATCCTCAGAACTGTTACACAAATCAAATTTCCACAAAGGCTTCCATAAAGGATATGTAGGTGCATGCAATGTTGGTATGAGAGTTGAAAAGGTTGACAGAGACCAGAAAAATAACATTCTGTTTGAATCCATTGAAACAGCTATCTGTATTTCACAGCTATATGGATGGACAGAGACCTGTCTGATGCTACCCTTATGCCCATCTTGTTTGACAGGTTTTGTCAAACAACATGATATACTATTAGCTGATTCACTTGAAACATGGGTCCCAGAATCCGGTAACAAACTGTTGGATAAGGCTGACCAAACGAACGAATCATCAGGCAGCAAATGCAGCAAAGAGCATGTTGTAGGTGGGTCAGAACATAACCTTCTTGATATGATAGCATCAACAAATATCGACTGCTCTAGAGATTTTGGAGGAGCCAATTTAACATAGGGCTCCCCCCAGCCCTGCAGTTTGCCCTGTTTCCATAGAGTAATCCGTGGATACCTTGGTGGTGGAAATACATCATCTAGACAATGGACAGCCCAAAAGTTAACACAAGGCCCTGGGCCAACACTAACAAGCCACTCACATTTGCCAACTTGGCTCTCCCTCGAATCACCTGAAAACAACTCAAATTTACCTTCTTCATCTCTCGACACAACACTGCCAGATTCCATAGACCATCTGACAGTAATATCAACTCCAAGGACTCCATTCAGAGTGTTGTTCACCTCGATTACTGCAATGACGCTGAATGATATTTGCAAACCACGTTGCTTCTTCGACTTGACCAGCTCATCCTCACTCCAAAGCCGGACAGTGCCATCTAAGCAGCAAGTCATGAGGATCTCTCTCCTGATCTCAGACCGATCACTGACATATAACGACAAGGGTCGCCACTGGATCATGCAAACAGGCTGCGGATGCACAAGCTCGGCTTGCTCCAACCCCCTTTTGGCATCATTCAGAAACACAAGAACAGGCACACTGCACTCAGCCGGAGCAACAGCTGCGACTGTCGCGACAGGGCCCTGCACAAACCGGGTAGAGGAGACAAGGGATTGTGGCACCTTCGGAATAGACCTCCAGGTGAGCTGCCAGGAGGACTGCACTCTGGTCCACATGGACACACCTGCACCAACTGCCACAATGCCGTCGCCCGTGCCCGTCCATGCCACAGCGGTGATGGCAAATGTCTCGGTGATAGACCATCTCAGGAGCCAACCAAACGAACCTGCAGGATCCAATCTCCAAACACTGAGCCGTGCCACAGAGCAACCGCGTAAGCTAGCTAACGATGAGGTGAAAATTTGAGGAGCTGGCTAGAGAGCACAGACCTGGGGAAGAGGCGGCGGGCGCCGGCTGGAAGATGGAGACGGAGTTGTCTGCGGCGGCGGCGACCTCTGCGCTCCCGCGACCGCACCAGGCAACGGCGGACACTGGGGCGTGGAGGTCTATGACCTGGCGGAAGAACGGGGAGCAGCCGTCATCCCCGGCGCCGTCGCTGGTGTCATCCCGGGAGGGGGAAGGGAGGTGGGATACTACGAGGAAGAATCCCGCGGCGTAGGCGACCCAGGGGAGGCCACCTAGGTCGGGGAGGAAGGCGATAGCGCGGGGGTCGTGGGCGGGCGCCGGCGGGATCAGATGCGGCGGGCCGAGGGCGAGGGGCAACGGCGGAAGCGTGTCTCGCTCCCGCATCGTCGCGCCGGCTGCAGCATGCACCGCTGCGGCGGCGATGGTAGTGGTAGCTTGGAGCTGTCGATCCCCTCACCGCCGGTTGCCGCGGCCGATCTCAGCCAACCGGCGACAACTGTGCGCGGACGTGGGCAAGAAAGGGATTGTTGGGCCACAACGTGGGCTTTCTGGGCTAATTGTCTTGCTGAGTATTTGGTCCAGAGAAATATCTCCGGGCTTTATTATCACGGTCATATAAAATTTAACTTTGAATAAAATAAAATTTTCGGAACGAGAAATAACACATGAATAGTTGCGGGTAAGTTACACCTGCAATTATTTTACACTTTTGGTTTCTATTTTATATTTCTCACTGCACTCAAATATTGCAAGCATGTAGATGATTTATTCCTTTATCCATATATATTTTGGTTAACAATTTTCAGACACTTTTAAATGTGCTACCGAGTTATTGTAATACAATAATATCATAATACCAAACACGTTCTCGTTTGGCACCTACTCCTATTCTTATAGCAACTCCAGCAATGGCACCTAAATCAAACCCTCCAAATGCTAAATGGGGGATGTTTCTATTTTTTAGGGGCTTCTAAATCTGCTTCAACTCCAGCAATAGCCCTTAATTCTAACGTACTCTATAATAGAGGGCTCCCTAGAGACCCCCTAGGAATAGAGGGTGGAGAAAGAAATTTGGAGACCTCCCTAAAATAGAGGGCCTAATAGAGGGTCTGCTGGAGTGTATCTTTTTTATTTCACCCTCTAAACTTAAGATAGAGGCTGTTTAGAGGGTGTGCTGGAGTTGCTCTTAAACTCTCATATCAAAACCTGGACCTTGCAAGACTTTTGTTTTGCTTAAAAGGGTCTTTTATTATTTTTATTTTATTTTCTAGAATTTTCTATATTAACTCGGTACGCCAGGCTTTTTTTGGCTGCTCTGGGCTGGAGCTGGAAGCAGCCCACCAGCCGTCTAGCAGCCTAAAGTAGCCCAGCCGAACTCTATTATTAACTGATATAGTTTTATCTTCAATGATCCTTTCTTGAACTTTTTAATCAACTAATTAAGTTACCTCATATACCACCAATAAAGCTATAATTCCATATTTGCCATCCCTGAAATTGATAACCCAATACCCATAAGGATTGCATTTTATTTTCATAATCTCTCACATGGAGAGATTTCAATATTTAACACTCAGTTCACATATCTCACTGAATTTGACACTCAATTCACATGTCTTTCGAGGAAAAGCGAATTCTTTCAATTTTAGGTGTTTCTCTCATCTTTTCTTCAATTTCCTTATTTTCGTCTTCCTTTCTTTTCTTCCAGCCCAAGGATCGGCCAGTTTTGCCCCTCTCTCTCTCATCCATCTCACTCCAACCCATCTGGCCATCTCTCTTTAGTCTCTCTCGGTTGGACGTTGTTGCTCTGCCGCTATCTAATGTTGAAAGCATCTAGGTCCCTAATTTGAGTTTTGGTAATTAATAACAACGTTCATGGACTAACAATTCTTTGGAGAAGAAATGAGTATAGGTTGGTTCATCAGAAGATGAGCATTTGGTTGTATTATGAAAAACTGAAGACGATGTTGAAGGGATATGCTCAAGGCAAAGGTATTCGATAGGGCTTTTTTATTTTTGCCGGTCATAAGATGCTTAGTGGATGAGAAATGACTGGATTACTAGGATAGATAGTCGTACTATAAAGAGGGGTCAATGTGCCTTTGCATGACGATTCTATAGTGCCATTTTGCTCAAACTATTGCATTGCATGCATGAGAGTTAACTTGTTTGAGAGATGGTAACTTGAATGTGTGCTGTCACGATGTTGCAGATGGTCCAACTCTGTTTAGCGGATAGTCCGCCCTCTACACACAAAGTTTAGTCAGAAACGTATGGGAGTTGAGGTTTGTGCGGCGGATGGTCCGCCCAGGGGGTGCGGACGGTCCGCCGGCTGATATGAATTTTAGTCAGAACGTTTTGGGTTCTGGTGGCGCGCTGAAAGTGAACAGCAGACGGTCCGGCTGAGGGGCGCGGACGGTCCGCCGGCTAACTTTTAAACCAGACAGAACTCGGGGATGTTCTATATGCTCAGGGGTTTTGTACTGCGGACGGTCCGCTAGTTATGGGCGGACGGTCTGCCAAGGCTGTAACGGTCACGTCTGACACACAATCATTGCAGTCTTAGCCATTGGTTTTGAATGGCGGACGGTCTGGTCTCTGTGAGGCGGACGGTCCGCGAAAGCTCTATTTTCACGGGTTTTGAGTGTAACGGCTAGATTTCGAGGGAGTGACTATTTATACCTCATGCCCGGCCGTGGGTGAGGTCTCTTGGCACTTTGAAAAGCATTCTTGACATATTTGAGCCAGCTTCCTCCTCTCTCTCTCTCACTCACTTTGCTTAGAGGTTGCATTCTTGAGAGTGTGAGAGCATCCTAGTGCATTGCATCAAGTGTTTGAGCTTTGTGGCACTAGGGAGTCTTCAAGCAAGCGTCATCGACTTGTTACTCTTGGAGGTTGCCGCCTCCTAGACGGCTTGGGCCCTTCAAGAAGATTGTGAAGGTGCCCCGGACTGATTGTGAGAGGTTCTTGTGCTCGTCTCGCCAGAGTGGTGAAGAGCAACTCTAGTGGATTCGAGGTTTGGAGAGGCTCATTGTTTCAAGCCGGCTCAAGATCAAGAGTGGTTCTTGGTAGAGTAGCGGTTGAAAGCTTTGAGCCCACCTCAACATGGATTAGGGGTGACCGGCAAGTCATCGATACCACGGGAAAAATTCTTGTCTCGTGCTTGGTTATTTTCTCGCTCATTTTATTCTTGCAATTTACTTTGAGCAATTTACCTTTCTAGAGTTTGAATTGCATCTTGTCACCCTAGGTTGCAAAACCCCACTAGTATTAAGTCTTAGCAGCAATAGGGCTCTCTTGTGGTTCTAATTAAAATTGCCTAGTGTTTGTGTTTTTAGATTGAAACTGCCTATGCACCCCCCCCCCCCCTTCTAGTCGGTATCCTTGATCCTACAATTGGTATTAGAGCAAGGGACTCCTTTTGGTGAGGATTTAACCATCCCGGAGTAAGGATAATGACAAGTGACAATGGTATTCATGTTGGGAAGCCACCTTTCTTTGATGGGAACAATTATGATTATTGGAAGACTAGAATGACAGCTCATCTCAAGACTATGAGTAGAAAGATATGGATAATTGTAAATGATGGATTTGTTGTTCTTGATGAGAAAATTTTGACACCTCTTGATGAAGAAAATGATCTTCTCAATGATCAAGCTATAAATGTCTTATTCAGTGCTCTAGATGTAAGTGAGTTCAACCGAGTCAAAAATCTCAAAATTGCAAATGAGATTTGGAAGAAGCTTATGGAAATTCATGAGGGCACATCAACCCTAAAAGAGGAAAAAATGTATGTGCTAAAAGGAAAATTTAGTGAATTTGCCATGAAGAAGGATGAAAGTGTGCCCGAGATGTTCAACCGGTTGAATGACATTGTCAATGAGCTCAAGGGGCTAGGTTTTGAAGTGCGGATGTGGATTTCTCTCATAAATTCCTTAGGTCTCTTCTGGAGAGATATGACACCATTGTGACATTGCTTGTGAGGTCTAACTTGAAGACCACCACTCCCACAGAAATTTTTGGAAGAAGTGCTCACTCATGACATGTTCAAGAAATCTCAAGATGAAGTCCATGGTGCAGCAAATGATGAGAAGAAAAAGAGTGTGGCTTTCAAAGCACAAAGCAAAAAAGAAGAAAATGATGATGAATGCAACGTGGATGAATCAGATGAAGAAATGGCTCTCTTTGTTGGAAGATTCAACAAATTTATGAAGAAGAAAAATTATGGCAAGAGAGGGCAATCATCAAAGAAGAAATCTTTTGGTGACAATAGATGCTTTGAATGTGGTGAATTGGGCCATATTATCATGAATTGTCCAAACAAGAAAGAGGGCAAGAACAAGAATGACAAGAGGGATGATGACAAGAAATAGAAGAAATTTGTCAAGAAGAAGAGGAATGGCCAAGCCTACTATGTTGAGTGGGATTCCGATGCAAGCTCCGACTCCGATGATGATGGTGATGATGATGATGACAAGCCATCTAAGGGAGTTGCCGGAATTGCCATCAAGGATGCTCCTTCACTCTTCTCTACACCATATTATCTTATGGCAAAAGGTGATGCAAAGGTATCATGTGATGGTGATCTTGATGAACTTACTTATGATGATCTAGTTGACATGCTCAATGATGCCAATGAGTTCATGAGTAAGTATAGGGCAAAGTTGAAGGACTTGAAGTTGAAGTTTAATTATCTTCAAGCATTCTATGGGGAGCTAAAGACCTCTCATGAGACTCTAAAAGAAACTCATGAGAAGCTTGAGGAAGCTCACAACACCTTGCTTGTTCATGAAAACAAGGCAAAATTGAGTGTAGGTGTTGGTTGTGATTTAATTGATGATAAATGTTGTGCTTCCACTTTCACTAACTCATCTTGTAGCTCTAGTGATTTGTCTTGCTTAAATAATGAATCTTGTGATAAGTCACTACTCTTGGAAAATGAATTGTTGAGGAAGGAAGTTGCTTGCTTGACCAATGATTTGATGAAGTGTTATGATAAAAGGGCTCAATTCAATTATTGTTGGGAAAATCAAAGATTCACAATCAACCAACAAGGTTTTGGTTATATTCCCAAGAAAGTGAAGGCGGCCTTTATTCAAACCAAGACCCTTTTTATGAAGAATAGTGGCATTCCTTTTTGTAAAAACTGCAGAAATGTTGGGCATGATGAGAAAAAATGCATAAACAAGAAAGCTATATTCTTTGATCCTAGATATGTTCTTACTAAAAATTCTAATGGTAATGTCTGTGCAAAATTTATTGGGTTACCTATAGATGACGCTAAGAAAAATTCCATTTGGGTTCCTAAAGTTTTAGTTACTAACATTCAAGGACCCAAAAAGGTTTGGGTACCTAAAAGAGCTAATTTTCTCTTGCAGGTGGACTACAAGTCGGGAGGAAGACATTGGGTGCTTGATAGTGGATGCACTCAACACATGACCGGTGAATCAAGGATGTTTTCCTCTCTTGAAGAAAATACTAGTGGTTACAATGATATCATCTTTGGTGATAATAGTAGGGGGGAAGTGGAAGGAGTTGGTACAATTCCTATCTCAAATGATCACTCTCTCTCAAATGTGCTATTGGTTGATTCTCTCAAATTCAATCTTTTATCGGTTACTCAACTTTGTGATCGTGGTTACAAATGCACTCTAACTAGTAAAAGTGTTGAAGTTACTAGTATGGATGGAAAAGAGTGCATTTTCAAAGGTTTTAGATATGAAAGCTTATATCTTGTGGATTTCTCTTCTAGCAATGCCGACTTGACTACTTGCTTATTCCTAAAATCATCTATGGGTTGGTTATGGCATAGAAGGCTTGCTCATGTGGGGATGAGAAAACTCAACCGTTAATTGAAACATGATCTAGTTGTTGGGTTGAAAGATGTGAAGTTTGAAAAAGATAAATTATGTAGTGCTTGTCAAGCCGGAAAACAAGTTGCTAGCTCTCATCCTTCCAAAAGTGTTATGTCAACCTCAAGACCATTGTAATTATTGCATATGGATTTATTTGGACCAACTACATATAGAAGTATTGGAGGAAACCGTTATGGTCTTGTTGTTGTAGGTGACTATTCAAGATACACTTGGGTGTTCTTTCTTCATGACAAGGCCGACACTTATAATATTTTGACGAAATTCTTGACAAGGATTGAAAATGAGTTTGATCTCAAGGTGAAGAAAGTGAGAAGTGATAATGGAAGTGAGTTTAAGAATACAAAAGTTGAAGAGTTATGTGATGAGAAAGGGATAAAGCATGAATTCTCATCAACATATACACCAGAACAAAATGGTCTTGTTGAGAGGAAGAATAGAACCTTGATTGAAATGGCAAAATCAATGCTCTCGGAATATAATGTCTCGGATAGCTTTTGGGCTGAGACAATTAACACCGCTTTTCATGCCTCAAATAGGCTATATTGTTATAGATTCTTCAACAAGACTCCATATGAGTTGCTAACTGGAAGAAAGCCAAATATATCATATTTTTGAGTTTTCAGTTGCAAGTGTTATATTCTCAAGAAGGGAACTCGGTTATCTAAATTCCAAAGCAAGTGTGATGAAGGATTTCTTCTTAGATATTCACCATGTAGCAAGACTTATCGAGTTTATAACAAATCCATTGGTGATGTTGTAGAAACTTGTGATGTTGAGTTTGATGAAACCAATGGGTCACATGAAGAGCAGGAAAATCTAGATGATGTTAGAAGTATTGGTTTGAGAGATGCAATCTAGAATATGTCAATTGGTGATGTTAGGCCGAGAGAAGAAGATGAGGAAGAAGGTGGTCCATCTATCTCTATTAGAGTGAATCCTTCCATCCCTAATTGATCAAGATAGTTATGATGAAAATTCTCAAGCTCAAGATCAACCGGGATCTTCTACCTCACCATCTACATCAACTCAAGATGCTAGTGTTCCACCAAGAGTTCATCATGCTATTGCAAAAGATCACCCAATGGATCAAATCATGGGTGATATTAGTAAGGGTGTTCAAACTCGATCTTGTATTGCTTCATTTTGTAAACATTATTCTTTTTTATCTTCTTTTGAACCTAACCGTGTAGATGAAGCACTAAATGATCCGGATTGGGTGAATGTCATGCATGAAGAATTGAATGACTTCACCCGGAATGAAGTGTGAGAATTAGTTCCAAGACCCAAGAACTATAATGTTATTGGTACAAAATGGGTCTTTATAAACAAACAAAATGAAGATGGAATTGTTGTAAGGAACAAGGCAAGATTGGTAGCTCAAGGCTTCACTCAAGTCGAATGTTTGGATTTCGGTGAAACCTTTGCTCCCGTAGCTAGACTTGAAGCAACTAGAATCTTGCTAGCCTATGCATGCTCACATAACATAAAACTTTATCAAATGGATGTAAAAAGTGCCTTCTTAAATGTAGAATTAGTGAACTAGTGTATGTTGAACAACCCTCCATTTTTGAAGATCCAAAGAAGCCAAATCATGTATACAAGTTGTCGAAAGCTCTCTATGGTCTTAAGCAAGCTCCTCGGGCTTGGTATGAGAGACTAAGAGACTTTCACATTTCTAAGGGCTTCAAAATTGGAAAGGTTGACACTACATTGTTCACTAAGTCTGTTGGAAAAGACTTGTTTATTTGTCAAATTTATTTTGATGATATTATCTTTGGTTCTGCTAATCAAAGTTTTTGTGAGGAATTTGGTGAGATGATGTCTTGGGAATTTGAGATGTCCATGATTGATGAATTGAGTTTCTTTCTTAGACTTCAAATCAAGCAACTCAAGGAAGGCACATTTGTATACCAATCTAAGTATGTGAAGAACGTATTGAAGAAATTTGGTATGGAAGATGCAAAACCAATCAAGACTCCTATGGCTACAAATGGTCATCTTGATCTTGATGAGGGAGGTAACCCGGTAGACCTAAAGCTTTATAGATCCATGATTGGTAGTTTGCTCTATCTTACTGCATCTAGGCCCGACATCATGTTTAGTGTTTGCATGTGTGCAAGATTTCAAGCTGCTCCTAGAAAATGTCATTTGTTCGCTGTTAAGCGTATATTGAGATATTTAAAATTCACTCCAAACATTGGCTTATGGTATCCCAATGGTGCTCATTTTGATTTGGTTGGTTATTCGGATTTGGATTATGCCGATTGCAAATTTGATAGAAAAAGCACTTCCGGAGGTTGTCAATTTCTTGGAAGATCTCTTGTTTCTTGGTCATCAAAGAAACAAAATTTAGTTGCTCTCTCAACCGCCGAAACGGAATATATTTCAGCCGGAAGTTGTTGTGCTCAATTATTGTGGATGAAGCAAACTCTTCTTGATTTTGGTGTGAAATTTGGGAAAATTCTCTTATTATGTGATAATGAAAGTGCTGTGAAAATTGCAACTAATCCGTTTCAACATTCAAGAACCAAACACATTGATATTCGGCATCATTTTCTTAGAGATCATGTGAACAAGGGAGATATCAAGATTGATGGAATTGGAACCGATGATCAATTGGCAGATATATTCACCAAGCCATTGGATGAAAATCGGTTCTGCAAGTTGAGAAATGAGCTTAATGTCATTGACTTCTCAAATGTGGCTTGATATCTAGTACATGTGTCATGCATCTCTTTTGTGCATACTTGAGCATGTTTCTCTAGCATTTCTTGGTGCATTTTTCTGTTATTTTTGATCTGATCATCCTTATATTTTTCTGGCTCCAACATGTTTATAAAGCTTTGTTTTATGCCTGCATACTCTTGTTGCATATTTTGAAACAGTTTATGAGCAATGATCCCATTTCACTATTCAACTCGAAGATATTTCACTGAAATTCTGGGCAGTCTGGACAGTGTATGGCGGACAATCCGCGGGTAAGAGGCGGACGGTCCGCAGGCAGTATGATGGAGCAGTCAGAACCAGTTCCGATCGGACAGGTCCGAAAAATCGTAAGGCGGACGGTCCGTCCATGGACCGCGGACAGTCCGCGCCTGCGGGATTTCAGGGAGCCCAGGCAGTCGAGCCTTATCTCCTTCACATGTCTTTCTATTCCACCAAACCCGACCCCAAAGCCTCCAAAGCTCTCTCTTTCTCCTTTGCACGTGGAAAAGGACTCACCAAGGGGGAGGGCTTTTGGCGTGATTCCCGAACTGTCCGAGCGCATCCCCGAACACTCTGCGAGCTTCTCCACCATGGCCGATCGGTATTTCATTGAATCCTCCTCTCATGCTCTTGGGTTTCATCAATTGAGGAAGTTAGGGTTTGAGTATGTGATCTATTTTTGGGCCATGGATTCATGAAATTGATTTGGGAAACTTGTTGCTAGTGTTAAGGAGATGCTTTGGTTAAAAATTGGTTGGTCAATTCGATCTTAAACTCAAGATTTGGGTGGATTCAGTTTGAAGTTTTTACTATGCACAATCTCGCCTGCACAGTGACCGGCGGACGGTCCGCCACTGCAACGTTGACGGTCCGCCGGCCACTGTTTTCTGCAGAGCAGCTGGATTATTGATTCAATGGTCTCAAATTGTTTTGCGTGATGAATGTGCAATGTCTAAATGAATCTTATGATTGATTTGTGATACTCAGGCCTCTCAGGAAGATTTTCAAGACTGTCACTTCAAAAATAAAGAAGATGGGCACTTCAAAGAGGCATAAAAGGGATGATGATCCAAATGTTGATGATTATCAGTCGGATCCCAGTGAGCTTGCTGCTGCATCATCTGTTGGTGGTGTTAGCGATGGCTCTGACATGGATGAAGATGATGGAGGTGATGAGGATGATATTCTTGATCTTGTTGCACTTAACTTCCCAGGAAGAGCATGGACAGCTGACGGTATTCCAGTGCAAGAGCTGTGAACCAATATGGGCTTGCTAGAGACACCAACATCCTCTACTTTCACACTCAGGTACACCAAGATGCCTTCTTTGGTCACATGGTTAAGAAAATAGTTTTCAAGCATCAAACCATAGACCTAGGGTACATGGGAACTCAACCGGTCATGAGGATTAATTGATAGATTTGGACAAATGGGTCTTCTGAGTTTCTTTCAGCATAGATGTGATTGGAATGAAACTGTCATACATCAATTCTAGAAATAGATACAGTAGAAGAAACCTTAACGTGGATGACTGGAAAAAGGAGATTTCAGGCCACATTTGCTGAATTTGCTGCTGAGAATAAGTTGAACTATGATTTCCTCAAGGATGAACATAGCATTAACATGATGGCTGAAAATCCACTTGATGAAGATGAATATCCTGCATTTTATGAGCCTGCACGTCTTGTTATTCCTCTTGTTTTTAGTGGCACTCAAGGTCTTAGGCATCATCCAGCTATCATCAACAAAATTGCTAGAGCCACTTTTTTGCTTAAGAGTGGAAACAAGATAAAGTTAGAGGTCTTTATTGGAATTTGATTTCTCATGTGATGCATGGACAGAAAGTGGATGTCATTGCTATCATTATGAATCATTTGGCAGATTTGAGGCTCAACCTTGAGCTGAACTTGTACTTTGCTCCTTATATCATATCATTGATCAAGGCTAAAACCAGATTTAAAGGAGTTTGTGAAGTTAAGCACCTCCCTTTCAGGCCCTTCAAGAATGACACAAAATTTCTTCAGAGGCCTTTGACTCCCTTTCCTGATGTTGAGGTTGATGAGGCAGGTAATGACAATGAAGGGGATGCAGCTCAAAATGTTGATCAGCAAGCCATGCCACCTCCACCTCTTGTGCAGCCTCAGTGGGAGCCTCCAGCTAGGTACTTTGTCTCTTACTTTACAGACATGCAGCTACACATTGGTACCCAGGTTGAAGGGTTGGCTACTCAGATGCAGCAGCAGATGACCTTAGGATTTCAGAATATGAATCAACAATTTCAAGATCACATGAATGCAAGCTTTCAGGCCTTTGGGCAGCACATTCATACACACATGTATCAGCCACTTATGACCAGTCTGTAGAGTGTTTAGTAGAGTTTGCATGATGATATTGCAGCATTAGACACTCGGTTTGATGACTTGCCCACATCTGAGCAGCACTAAGGGCTTGTTGAGAAGCAAGAGAGACTCCAGCATGATTTTGACACGTTCAATGCAGCATTCACAGGCTTCACCGATCACTTCTACTCAGTGTATCCGGCTCCAGTGCCTCCTCCTCAGTTTTATCCGCATCAGCCGTTCTACCCACCACAACCGCCTCCGCCGCCTATGGATGATTAAATCTTCTTTTTGGTCCTTGATGCCAAAGGGGAAGAGGATGTCTTGGAGATCATGGAGGAGTGATTTAGGGGGAGCTCATGTCTTTTATTGCTTTCGAGTTGAACTTTTTGTGTGATGAACTTTTTGCATGAACCTTGCATATTTATTTCGCTCGAATGAACTTATGTTTGAACTAGAACTTGGTTTGTAATATGTGGAGAACTATGTTGACTTGTTTAATCTTATGTGCTTGTTCTAGTTCTTGTGGTTCTTCAGGATATGCTAACCTTGTTGAGCTTAAACTCCATATTATGTTTTATATCTTGTATGCCTCGAATTCCACTTTGTAAGGGAAACTCCATCGAAAATTTTAAATCATGTATATGTGCTCATGGTATTCTTCAAATCTTATATGCACATATCAAGGGGGAGTTCTCTTCTACTCATCGGACTTTGGTGAAATTTATCCATACATTATTTCTTAATCCTTCATGAAAAGCATTCTTGACATATTTGAGTCAGCTTCCTCCTCTCTGTCGCTCACTTTGCTTAGAGGTTGCATTCTTGAGAGTGTGAGAGCATCCTAGTGCATTGCATCAAGTGTTTGAGCTTTGTGGCACTAGGAAGTCTTCAAGCAAGCGTCATCGACTTGTTACTCTTGGAGGTTGCCGCCTCCTAGACGGCTTGGAGAAGGTGAATTCGTTGAGCTTTTCAAGAAGATTGTGAGGGTGCCCCGGATTGATTGTGAGAGGTTCTTGTGCTCGCCTCGCCGGAGTGGTGAAGAGCAACTCTAGTGGAATCGAGGTTTGGAGAGGCTCATTGTTTCAAGCTGCCTCAAGATCAAGAGTGGTTCTTGATAGAGGAGCGGTTGAAAGCTTTGAGTCCACCTCAACGTGGATTAGGGGTGACCGGCAAGTCATCGACACCACGGGAAAATTCTTGTCTCGTGCTCGGTTATTTCCTTGCTCATTTTTGTAACACCTCAGGTGTTTTGATTGTTAAACAAGTCTTATTGGCATAATAAAATGCATCACTAACTAAGAAAATAAAAGGAGTGGATTAAGTTTGGTTTTGCTTTTACCTTTAAAAGTTTGTATGTGCATAAATGCATGTACTTTAATGAAACAAATTGGATAACTTTCACATCAAAGCAAATATGGCTATGAAATTAAATGAGCACACCAGTATTAGCATGACAAATAAAAGTTTAGTTGAAGCCTAGGGAAGAAAATGAAATTTTGAAATAAAATGACGCGCCCTCCGAATAGAG
Source organism: Panicum miliaceum (assembly GCA_032594955.1). Classification (NCBI taxonomy): domain Eukaryota; kingdom Viridiplantae; phylum Streptophyta; class Magnoliopsida; order Poales; family Poaceae; genus Panicum; species Panicum miliaceum. The sequence goes on from CM064060.1 coordinate 32,470,694, forward strand.
TTTTCTTTAAGTTTTTAAAATAACTTTGGAACTAAAGCTCAAATGAACTTTGGCCTGAAACGAAACTTGTTGAACTTTTCATTTTGGACAACTTTCGTATTCAAAGATTTTTGAGTTGGGACATAGAAATGTGAGAAAACATCAGTTCTACGATCAGACCCTTAACTTTTATCAAATTCTTGCACATAGGTCCCTCCCTCACCTCTCCCATCCTCTGCTGCACCGTCCCCCTCGCCCGACAGCCGCCGGCCACCTGGCCCTCGACGCCTGCGCGGCACCAGGCGCTGAGCCAACCCCCGGCGCCCTGCTGCACCGCCCCCGCTCGCCCAACCGCGGCCGTGTCTTCTTCTCCCTCCCTCCACGCAATGCCTCTGCCCAATCCGGCGCCCTGCAGCACCGCACCGCCGCCCAGTCGCTGGCCGCCGCCCAGGCACCCAACGGCGTGCCCCCGTCGTGCTGCCCCAGCTCGCCAATCGTCCGCCCGCGTCGTCCGCACGCGACGTCGCGCCCCGGTGCGCGCCCAGCGCACGCACGCCATGCAAATGGCGCGCCTCTGGCCGCCGCCCAGGCCCCCAATGGCGCCCCAGCCTCGCCGCCCCCCTCCACCCAGTGTCCCGGCTATGCCAAGCTCGCCCCCATGAGCTCCACTGGCTATAAAGCCCGGCACAGCGTCCCTCCCTCCTCTCCTTTCTTCTTCCCCGCCAGAACAGAGCAGAGCTCCATTATCGCCGGCGCCCCCACCTCACCGCGGGGCCCCTTGCTCCGGCCCACCTCCGCCCGAGACAAGCGCTGACACGGATTCCCCTCGACGCACTGAAGCCTCCCAGCCCGAGCCCCGCCGCCCAGCTCGCCGGAGTTCGCCGGAATTCCGGCCGCACCTCGACGGAGCCGCTGCTCCACGTCGCGGCACCCCTTCCCGGCCGCCCCAACTCGCACAAAACCCACCCAAAGGTAGCCCCCAACCTCCTCTTGCTCCTCCCCCACCTTGCCCTCGCCGCCGGCGACCGAGCCCGCCGGATTTCGGCCGGATTTGCTGTTCCCCGCCGTGAATCGCGACCAGGGACCACATTGCAATCGCCCAAATCTTCCCAGGGGGTTTTCTGCTAGTTTTCAGGGACCCCTCTGTAAAGAAAGTTTTAACCAAATCTGTGAACTTGTAAAATTCGTATAAAATCGTAGAAAATTCAGAAAAATGCAAACTCAACTGTTCTGGAATTCTTAGAAGAAACTATACAACTTTTGTTACGAAAAGTTTATCAGATTCTCAACATATTTTGCTCTACATTAAATGGAAGTTTTAATGGACTTCTTTTGTACCCACTGTTGTAGATCAATGCTGACCCTAAATTTTGGGCAGTGAGTTAGTTGCTTGATGTTTAGGACTGTGTAAAAAGATCAGGCCCAAATTCCATCTCTATCTACACTGTTTATTAAACTTAGTTTCATACCATAAGTGGCTAAATATTTTTATCCCTGCAGTTAGGTTATGAATCACCTAATGAAAATTTTTCTATGCTGGTGTAATGGTACCTAGATGCCAGAGAAAAATTGGGAGACTTTATATCTTCGAAAGTCTCACCTGAAAACGAGCCACAAGCAAGGCTGAGTATACTAATACTCAGCAAGGCTTACCCGACTAATGGGGTATACTTAGCCGACTCCTAGACATGCGAGGATGTTGGCTTGAGGCTTTTTGGCAAAACAAACCCCTCAAGCCAACATCCTCGCATGTCTAGGAGTCGGCTAAGTATACCCCATTAGTCGGGTAAGCCTTGCTGAGTATTAGTATACTCAGCCTTGCTTGTGGCTCGTTTTCAGGTGAGACTTTCGAAGATATGATTGCTAGCTTGACTTGGCCCTGCACTCTTCCCCCTGGTTGGTCGGTGGAATGGGATACGCCCCCGTCCAATGGAGATAATGCCGAGTGATGTCTCGTACGGGCTTCATCGAGACATCCTTATCGTCGAAGTAGCTTTCGTTGTTTTATTTTCCGCTGCAACTTAAACTCTGAAGAACTTATTAGTTATGATCACTGAAGTACTTGGTTTCTAAACTCAAAACTTGGTCTGTAATATTTACTTATGGTAGTTTTGTAATATTTGCTGGAATGTGGTATTCTCTGGGCTCATCGTCGCATGAGCTTTTGTATGTATGGCATTCGATCCGCTCTACCGTGGTTGTATCGGGAGGTTATACCCGACAGACCAGTGGATTACTCCGTTTGAAGTGTAAGGTTAACCGAGATTGCCTTAATGGTGATGGTTAATACACTTGAGCCGGATTAATTCAGGTGGTTCTGCCATAATTTTAGTCTTGCAATTTATTTTGAGCAATTTATCTTTCTAGAGTTTGAATTGCATCTTGTCACCCTAGGTTGCAAAACCCCACTAGTGCTAAGTCTTAGTAGGAATAGGGCTCTCTTGTGGTTCTAACTAAAATTGCCTAGTGTTTGTGTTTTTAGATTGAAACCGCCTATTCACCCCTCCCCTCTAGTCGGTATCCTTGATCCTACAAATGTTGTGTCCCATCGCCTAAAACTCGCAGCCGACGGCAATGCAGCCAGCGCCGGTGAGAGTTCCATCACCACCACCCTTGCAACCTCATGGTAGAAGAAGAGGTCGACAAGGACAGTGGCGAGGTCATCGACACTGATCTCTAGAGGGCAACTATGGCGGGAAGCGGCTCAAGCTCCTCGACCGTCGAACAGTGCCTCCACCACCACCTCAGCCTCCGCCAATCGCCGCCTGAGTGGTGGATCTCGTGTGCTCGAGGTCCAAGAAAGTGTGTCTCACCTCGTCCCAAGCTACAACGCCACCGCAACCATCACCAACAATGGCTGGAGCCAGGGTCTGTGCTGTCGGGCCAAGCAAGGCAGTGAGAGACAATAGAGAATAATTCCGGCTTCCACGTAGGAGAAGAGCTTCGGAGATGTTGGCCAAGAGGGGGTGTGGCAGCGAATAGTAGATGTGACGGTGGTGGCGAAAGAGATAAGGGGATCACAACACATCTGGGTGGGTGGACCAAGGGATAAGGTAGGCAGGGGTAAAATTATCCTCAAACATGGGCTTGAAAAGGAAATTATGAGGAAAAGAGAAAAAGTGAGAGAAACGCCCAAATAAAAAAAATCATGTTCCCAATGTCAAATTTTGGAAGGCATGGGAATTGGGTATCAAATCCAGTAAGGCTTAATTTATGCAAATTGTACATTGTCCATCCATGACTTCAGATATCTTAATTGTGGAAGATCTTATCTTGGCATTCTCAAACAAGTTATTGTTTATAACATCAAACTCAATGTTGAAGGAGCACTCAGCCATCCCGTAAGATTCTTTATTTTTAGATCCACCATCATCACCAAGCATTTTTCTGACCTGTTCAACATAATTAGCACTATTCCCACTCTCCTCCCCGTAGTCCTCCTTATAAAGATCATTATTAGCTTCATAAGTAGCAGCAGGAATAGCTTCTTCATACAGAAACCTCTTTCCTTTCACCAGATCCATCATTGGGATTCAAAGAGTTCTTGTTCAGCTGCTAGTGAAAACTGATTCTTTGGCAGAGTTAAATTTTTCTGGAACCAATAAGTCTCACTAGAGCCCAAGCCTCAGCCTGATAAAAACTTTTGCCACCACCCCTAGAAGATTCACCCTTGTCAGAGGACTGTTTGTTAGCATCAAATATGAGTCTTCTGTGAAGATTCAGTTATCATTTTACTTGGGCTAGGCTGCCCCTCAGGGTTTTCCACCTTGGTTGTGGTGGCTGTTCAGGTATCTCAGGCTAAAAAAAAAATCATATATGAACATCCCTAGATTCCCTTCAGCAAATGGAGGAACCTATCTGCGATCCCTACAAGCAATTTTGACTCTAACATACTTTTGCTTCAATCTGATTTTTATCATCAATAGCATCTGTTTTTCCCACTAAACCACCAACCTTAGCAATAGTTCTAATGCCTCTCTGGTCATAAGGTATTCCACTTACTTTGAACCAAGCCTGTTGCAGCGGACCTTTTGCACCCATGGAAGAATTTCAGGGTTTAATGACCATCTAAGCATCACCATCCTTCTTGCCTAGCTTGAAATTGCTATAGTCTTGAACCATTTTTGCATTAGAAAATCTCATAGCAAACTTATTGTATGCAATCTGTTTTGTGGACATTTCCAGAATTCATTGCTAGTGATATTTTTGAACTCAACTTCAATGTTTTTCGCAGAAAGTTCACAATTCACTGCTGAGATGAAAACAATACTAGACTTATCACGAGAGGCTTTTGTGTCAAATATGTTCATCAATACGAAAGAAACTCTCATCAAGCACTTAAGTTGCGCATAATTCAGGACCCATATTCCAAAGAGTCCTCCTGTTAGCATCACCCATACATCTCACATAATTCCTTCCTCCTGTACTCCTCAGTTGAATGATTCTTAGGCCCATAAAAATTACAGCCAAATTTTCATAAGAGTTTCTGTTGGGATTTACCTCATGGTACTGATGGTGGGTAGATTCCTTGATTTCTTCCACAGGTTTCTTCTCAAGGTTTCTAGGTTCCCATTTTTTTCAGCCGAGTTGTCTTGGGACGTCTCTGCTGATTGCCCTTCATGGCTTCACGTTGAACAACTCGATCCCAAGTAGACGACGATGATCCACCGCTAATCTCTTCATTGCCAGCATCTCCAGATTTGGGATTATCTCAACCCCCTCGATTACCTCGACCCCCTCTTCAGTCAGTTTGATGGTCTTTGCGATCATAGAATTTCTCTCCATCCTCATCCTATCTTTCATAATCCCTTCCCTAACCCTTAACATGCTCCCGCGCCACCTTCTGTGGGCCTGGCTCCGAAAATCCTTCGCTTCTACTGACCCCCCGCTTCAAGGCAGGATTCACCTTCTCCCTCACAACCTGGGCATATGATTTGGAGGTGGAGTTAGGGTTAGGGTTGTTAAAAGATTTGAGGAAGTATCCTACAAACTTGGAGATGTACTTGAAATTGGAAGGGGGATCAGCTGGATGGGATTGTCTTCACCCATCCGATTCGGATGGATGTCGACATCGGGTCGGATTCTGACACAACCCTTCCCCAACTTACTCCCATCCACGATGTTGACATGTGTCGCCAAACATGGATCAATACCCAAAACGCCCTCCCAAATTAGGCAAGGAGGAGGTATCCTGATCCTCGTGGTAACCAGATTTTTCCCAAATCCTGACCGATGGGGATCCACCGTCAGAGACACATGATACTTCTGTCTCGTGTCATCAACCTCGGGTGAAGAATTTGAACCTGGAACCCCCACCTCATCCTTCCCCTCACTCACAGATCTCCAACGGAGCTGAACGAACTTCAACTTCATAGAAGTTCTCTCAAGCTTCTCGAGAGGGAAATCCGACTCCAATTTCGCTCTCTGGAGCGCACGTGAGGAAGAATAGATGGGGAAGGAGAAGTTCCTCCCTATCGCCCTCCTAGGAAACGGGGCTCTAAACATTTTCCTCTCAAGGCCTTGTCTCCATCTCATTGATCACTCCTACTGCAACCTTGCTACACAGCAAATAGGAGCATATGGAGAAGCAGCCGGTTAGCTAACCTTTTGATATGGGTTGAGAGGTCCATGAGAGATACTATCCTTTTATAGAGCTGATGTGCACTAGGCGACCTCCTTTGGGTGTTTTGATCTGATTCTAGAGCCTACAATCATGGCTCAAAGCCAATTTGGCTTTATCATCCTTAGCGCACAATTTATTGAATACGTTCATACTGAGTGCATACTCCCTCCGTCCCAAATTATTAGTCGTTTTGGTTTTTCTAGTTACTTAGGTTTTACTATACATCTAGATATATGTTATGTCTATGTACATAGTAAAATCTATATATCTAGAAAAGCTAAAACGACTAATAATTTAGGACAAAGGGAGTATGATCTTATACACTTAATGTTCACATGATCAACCTAACATGAATTAGGTCTAGCATCTTGGTCGTAGACTCCAATAACCTAGATGGTAAAACAGCTGGCTCGCACGAATAACTAGCTGGATTAGACCCTGCACAATCAAAATATTTCCCAATGAAGAAGCTAAGCTGCTAAGAGGTTTTCCATTAACTCAAAGGCTCAGCACAATCGCTGGCCACCGCGTCCGCGGTACAACTCGGGACACCGTCCCATGACAGTACAGACTCATGAGAACACGAACATCCCAATGCAGCAAGAGCATGGGCTACTTTGTTACAGGATCTAGGGGCGAAAACAAAATCAAAAGACGAGAAGCTCCCCTGAATTAGTTGCTTGAGCTCGTAGATCGCCCCTCCGGCAGGAGCTAGCCAATACGAATCATCCTCCATGGCTTGTTTCAGAATGAGAGAATCAGTCTCAAAAATCACATTGCAGATTCCTCTATCCGCTGCAGCTCGAGCGCCCTCTGAACAAGCTATCATTTCTTCTTGCAATGCATCCCTCAGGCGAGCCAGTTTACCAGCAGCAGCATGAATTACATTACCTCCCTCATCTCTGATTATGAAACCCCACCGTCCTTGGCCTGAAGCAGCTGTATAAGCACAATTCCATCCGGAGTTCAAGTCAAGACCTTCAAAGCCATCTCCCCTATTTGTGGGTAAGAAGCTATCTGAGAAACTTGGTATCTGTTCATTGTTTCAGAAACGTTTGTGCATTCTTTATATTTGCGAAATAAGCCCTCTAATAAGAAACAATATGGTAATCCTCATTTACGTTTCTGCAGGACTAGTTGCGGCCGCATCTGGGCAGTTGGATAGAGTCCTGCAAGACTGTTGCAACGGTCATGTGGTTCCAGCTAAACCCATTCTAAGCAATGCCTCTTACAATCCTACAGCACACCAAAATGGGCATCCAAAGAAGCTCGCCAATGGTCTTTCAAATGGAACATACTATGCCAATGGCAATGGTGTGCATGCTTAGAGCATCAGTGGAGGGCCCCAAGGATTTGCACCTATTTGCTTCAATTTTGCAGTTCCTGTTGCATCAGTTTGGGCATGGCTGGCTTAACTATATCATGGTCGCTCGAGAAAGAAAAAGTTCTTTACTCGATGCAGACTGTATGCAGGGGATAGTGCTCGTTCGGTGGTTTTTAGTGAAGGAACCTTGCTAAATCTCTTTGAAGGCGTGTGATTGTGGTATCCATGTTCATCTCTACCCTCTCCTGTCAGCAAATAGAACAGATTTGGGTCAGAAGAGTTTTTATGCTGTATATCTGAAAGAAAGGCTAAATGTTTTGGTTGCTTAATAGATTTTCAGTGAGTTCTAAAGTTGACGCTGAGAATGCAGTGTAATGGATGAGAGAATTTGGACCTTAGGCACTCTGTATTTAAATATTGGACAGTTTTTGTGCTCTTGCGCAAATAAGTTAATGCTCTGCATGAACAGTGTTAGTTGAACGGTATTTCTAAAGTTTAGGATGAAAATTATCTGGTCTCATAGTTTACAGTTAAATTTGAAGGTCAAGTCAATTTTTAAGGAGTGATGTGGAGTTTTCCCTTGAGATTATGTGATTGCACGTTGTTGGGACATTCCACTTGTTTGAGATCTTTTATAAGAGCATTTGATTAATCATAAAACATTCTTCATTTTATAGTTTGGCTGAAAATGGGAACAGTGGATGCAGTTTGAACGACACCGAATCCGAAGGCCAGCATTCACACTATTCTTTAGCTGATCGTGTGTTAACATTTCACAATATTTGTTTATTATGATAAAGTTAACAGTTTGGCAATGTTTACTAGTCGAAAGGAATAAAATCGCGCGCGGCTGCTCGGGGACACACCCAAAATTGCAGCGAGGCATTAATAGGACTGGATTTAGAAACAACGAAATCAAGCGTTTGATCGTATCAATAAGATACGACACTGGAGGTGTTACTGAACGAGCAATCTTTTTGTCAGAACACAAAAAGGACAAACGAGTAGCTAATGCTCAAGCGTTCTTGTAATCTGTCAATTCAATTATTCGATTGATCCGCCCTTCTACACCAAATTCGCCACCGTTTTTGAAGTTGATCACCAAGCAGCTCACGCTGCGGCCGTCGTCGCCGCCGGCTGCTCGTCGGCGCCGTCTTCCTCGCCGTCATCCTCCTTGCCAGAGGCCAGCAGCCCGGCCGCCTCCTCGAGCTCCTTCCACGGCCCGTCGAACTGCTCGGGGAACTTCTTGCGCAGGCCGACCACCACCCGCCTCGCCGCGCGCCCCTTGCCGGCGCCCTTGAGCCCGCGCACCAGCGCGCGCACCGTGCCGAGGTTGGCCAGCTTCCGGCGCTTCACCCCCTCGTAGAACACGTCCTCCGCCTCCGACCACCGCCCCGTGCCGCACAGCGCGCCCACCACGCACGTGTACGTCGCGCAGTCGGGCGCCACGTCCGCCACCTCCCCGGCCTCCAGGCCGCGGTACACCTCCACCGCCTCGTCCACCCTCTTGTGCCGCGCCATCGCCCGCATCAGCGCGTTGTAGGTGACGACGTTGGGCTGGAGCCCGGCCTCCTCGCGCATGACGCGGATCAGCTCCTTGACCTCGTCCACCGTGCCGTTGGCGGACTTGTAGGCGGCGGCGTCGGGGGCGATGCCGTGGTCCTGCACCATGGCGCGCCACAGCTCCTCGGCGCGGTGCGGGAGGCGCTGCTTGTAGAAGGAGTCCATGAGGGCGGTGAAGAGCTGGAGCGACGGCGGCGCCCCCGACGATGCCTCCCGGAGGAGGTGGAGCGCGGAGTCGGCGCCGGAGGTGAGGCAGAGCGATTTGGCGAGGATGCTGTCCGTGGAGGCGTCCCGCGGGATGGAGGCGTGCGCGACGAGGATGGATGGCACGAGCCCCGCCAGCCGGCGGCGGCGGAGGAGCGGGCTGAGGACCGCGTTGAGGTGCGCAGCGGTGGGCGACGGGATGGTGCCGAGCAGCGCGGATGCGCGGTCGGGGAGGCCGACGGAGGAGAGGGCGGAGAGCGCGGCGACGGTGTGGGAAGGGAGCAGCGGCGCCAAGGTCTCGTCGATGTCGGTGAGGCGGCCTGCGCGGGCGAGCCGGCGAAGCTGGGCGATAGGTACGGGGAGCTCGGTTTTCTCAGCGGCCGCGGCGGCGGTGGAGAGGAGCCGGCGGCCGGCGGCGGAGAAGGTTGCGGCGGCCATGGCTGCGGAAGTGCGGAAATGAAAAGAATCAAACGATTGCAACCAGTGGTGCTAGGGTTTGCGGGTTGGGCCCTTGAGAATCGGGTCGGGTAATGAAAACGAATTTAGGAGGTGGGCGCATTCAAGGCCCATTTTTCTGCCGGGCCTTTCTTTCCACTAGAGTCTGGGACGCGCCGGAGGCGCGCCGTTTCTGCGTTCCACTTTCTGCATCATGCTCTTACGGTCAGAAGAAAATTTTGATTAGGATCAGGAGTTACAATCTTCTCGTAGGTGGTCCATGTCTGCGTGTAAAAGGTACTATGGAATTTTGCGGTGAAAGAAGTATATGTTGTTAAGATGTGTTTGTTGGTAGTAAAATAGTCTCGAGAGCAGCTATTAGCATTAATGGTTGCTTGGTGAATTGTCTTCAATTTATTTGACCGTAAAGACGGTGCGTTTTTGCATCTCGTTGCGCCGATAGGGCTCTCTATAGCGGAGCCACGTCGGAGAGAGAAACGAAGAGAGAAAAGAAATTGTCGCTAGACGTAGCGAGAGTCGTCACCGCGCTGTTCCACACACAGCGGGCCCCACCAAGTGATTTCCCAGGCCGAACGGGCGGAGCGGGAGTGCGGCATGAGGGGCGCGCGGCCGCCGGACCGCCAGCGCTGATGAGGCGGGGGTCGCTGGCGTGGGACGAACGAGCGCCGGACCTTGACGCGGTGGCTCGGCGGCGGGTGGAGGAGAAGCCGGAGCTCGGCCGCCGCCACGCACGAGCCCGATGCTGCATGGGCAGAGCGAGCTCGCCCGGCCGGCGGCCGCCGTGAGCGAGCCGCGCGGGTCTGAAGCTCGCCCGGCCGGCGGCGCCGTGAGCGAGCTGCGCGGGTTGGAGCTCCACCGGCCGGAGCGCGCGCGAGCAACGCGGGATGGAGCCCGACCGCCGCCGCGGGGGAGTAGTGCGGGGCGGAGCCCGGCCGCCACCGCCGCCGCCGCGAGGGAGCCGCAGGGGACGGAGACTGGTCGCCGCCGCGAGCGGGCTCTCGGCCGCACCACCTCCGTGCGGGAGTTGTCGGCTCGCGTTGGAGCTTCGTCGCGCAAGCGGAGCTTGCCTGGCGCCGCCGTCGCAGGTCCTCTGAGTGCCGCTAGAGGATAGAGAAGATAGGACGGATCACCGGAGATGATTCGACATTAAAAAATATAAACTTGTGGACCCCGAACAAATTTAGAAAATCGTGCTACAGTAAAATCGTGCTACAGTGAGATCGTTGGACAGGTAGTCTATAGGATTCACTTAGATTATCCTAAGTGTACATCGTTATAGAGAGCTTCTTACTATAACTGTTGCGGGTGCCCTTATTTACTGCTATCTCCCGAGGTTATCTTTATTCACATCCTACCTCGTCTTCACCACATGGGTTCGGCTTCATCGAGAAACCACCGAAAAATCTTAATCCCAACCATCTCGTCTCCTTGTGCTGCTTTCTCGTCGTTGAGTTCGCTCCATTGACGCAAACTTTCTCTAACCTTTGCCATAATAATCTAAGTTCCAGATAGCCAGTATTATTACAGTTTCATCTCAGATCAGTTTATTACAGTTAGTCATATGTATAGATTTTGTTAAACAATATGTATGTTTTTATGTCAGCGCATGTAGCCAGTAATATTACAGTTCCATCTCAGATCATCATCAATAAATCTTATGTTCAAGGTAAAAAAACAACACAACACAACAAACAGTACTCAGGCTCATGCACAGAGTGTAAATATGCAAATCTCTTGTACAAGGAGACCAGCCTACAGCACCAGAACATAAGGATAAAATATTCAGGAAATTGCAACACATGCACAATTAGTTTATTTGGAGAAAAGTAAATAAGCATGGATGCCTTTAGTCCCTTGATTCCAGGTTGTAATATATCTCCCTATCTATTTCATCAATCAACAATATAATGAATTAGAGAAGAAACATATGCTCAGAAATAAATAATGAAACAAGGGCACAAGGGTATTAATATGTGTGCCCCACAACCAAGTAAAGTGGGACATGTTAAAAACAATGAACCAGTCGAAGGTCAGTTCCATGTGATATAACAGTACAATGACAAAGTCAAAAGTCATGGGCACCCCGGAAATGCAAAATATTTATGTGGTTGGCCATTCGGAATCGTTGTTGGACTGCAGATCACTTACAAAAAAGAGGCCTCCCACATCCTGAGCGCTGCCCTCTTTGCGACCAGGAGGAGGAAAATATTCAGCACATCCTCACTTCCTGTGTTTTTACGAGGCAATTCTGGTTTGCCATTTTACAACTGGAAGGAATCGGTACTCGTAACCTAAGAGGGGGAGGGGGTGAATTAGGCAAACTTAAAACCTTAACCTATGGTTCAATCTAGTTTGCACAAAAACTTAAACTAAAACATGCTATCTAGATGCGCAACTAGGGTTCTTCTAGTATGAAAACCTCATCCCAAAGAGTTTTGCAACCTATAGCCAAACCTAGCAAGAAACTACACTAAGAAAGTAAAGGCACACAAGTTGCATATAAAATGCGAAAGCTTAAGAGTAAAGAATGAGGGGAAGCAAACTCTCGACACGAAAATTTGCCCCGTGGTTCGGTTAGGCACAAGGCCAATCCTACATCCACATTGGTGAAGCACCCACTAAGAGTATTGCTTTCCGGCAACCAAGTCTCTTCTGGGACTTTTCTTGACTCGCCACCAAGGCTATGTCAAGTCACCACTGTCACCTTGATCCCGCTTTCCACTAAGGAGCTTTTCCACCAAGGAAGGGGGTCTCCACGTCCCCAGCACAAAGCCGTCGTCGCCACTCCACACCAAGCCGGAGGGTCGAAGACTTGCCGGCGAGCCACCGATGCTCCAAGGGGCCAGCACACCGAGATACAACTTGTGGTTCACTTCTAGATCCAGCACACAAGGCACACGCCTTGCTTTCACACTCAAACTTGAGCTAATCCTAGCACTCTCACTTACAAAGCTTCTCCACATGGTCACAATGCTTTTTTTTTTCAATGCATCGACGCTTTATATCCTTATACCGTCGGTTTAACCTACGCTTGGGTCGGTTCAACCGGTCCTCACACGAATCAGCTTTATAATGCTTCGTATTTTGGTCATAACTTTCTACTCCGAACTCTGATTTTGATGATCTTGTACTCTATGGAAAGCTCGTAAGATGCTCTACAAGATCCACTAGGATACCACCTCATTAGATCACATTTTGAGAGTCGGTTTATTGCCAAAAGACCGACACTGCGTCGGTTCATCCGGTCGCCTCTTTTCTCTCTTTGCTGCTTTCGTATTTTCCTCATAACTTTTTTTACTCGGGACTCCGATTTTGATGATCTTGGACTCTATGGAAAGCTTGTGAAATTCTCTACAAGATTATTCCAAAAAGATAACCCATTTGATCAATCAGAATATAAAACTCATAGGATACTTCGAATTCATTCCTCTCATTGTCCCGGCTTTGGTAGTTCTCTTTGTGTCGCATCTTTGGAACCTATTAAACCCTACAAGTATTTATTCTTGACACACATATTAGTCCCAATGACTATGTTGTCATTCAATCACCAAAATCACAATATGGCCTAATGGGGCCATTTTCCTTACAATCTCCCCTTTTTTGATGATTGTTGACAACACAATCAAAGCAAGCATAAAATTGCAAAATTTGACAAATTTAACCACTTACACTTGCTTGGATGCTTACCACCATCCAACTTGAATTTTGGCCTCCCCCTAAGTCCATGATTTCTCCTCCTTTTTGACTTCTCCCTTCTATGGCAAACCACTTGAAAGCTTTCAAATCACTTGAAATCATACTTCTCCCTCATATTTGCCTTGATTCCATTTTTCCAAGCATGTGTGCTGTGATTCACCATTTCTCCCCCTTTCGCTTTCACACAATGCTTGCTTGCTTTGACATCTCTCCCCCTTTGGAATCAAATCACCTAAAAAGGTATCTAACACACCTAAAAAGATCTAGCAAAACAATGTAGCTCATGGGAAAAGTTAGTAGCATAGGGAGTTAGTTCCATGAAACATTACCCAAAATGATGATATCAATGAAGATACCATTTTGAAGATCACTAAGGTGGATCACAAAATCATGAAACTAGCATGGCATGAGCTAAGCTTTCCATATATGAGTGCATAATAAGATAATGTGAAAATCATATGCACCACTTGAAAATATGAGTAGGATAGCTTAGATCATAGCATGCATGGAGGTAGCTTAAAGCAATAAGAAATTGAGAATGAAACCAATTGAAAAGTTTAAGCCTTGCATACCTTCGGGGTAGTTAGTTACCTTGATTATACCACTTGAAAGTACCACTTGTATGTGGATGGATGTTGAGCACTTGGTACACCAAGGTGAGCAAATGTATGAGCACATAGCCTATGAACTTAGATATGGAATTTAAGCTCGATAGGTCATGGTTCAATATGCATGAAAGCACATGATTACTCTATTCACACTTATAGAGGTGTTAGTTCATATTGAAAGTGAATAACATTCTCATAGTGTGTTTTAACCGAGACACCGTAGAGACTACATAAGATAAGCTTGCAAACTTGTTAGTCTCCAAAATCACAAACCATAGGATGAGCTCCCCCTAAATGTGTGCATTTAGTGTTTGAATCACCAATCAAATGCTTGCACATTGTTATTGACAACATTGGGAAGTTTACACTATAGCTTGTGTTCATGGTACAAAATTGAAACACATACCTTATGAAGTCCATGTACCATGAAAAGAAGAATGTGTAGTATTTCTACACACTTATCAAACCATATAGGTTACTCATGGGTTAGAGCAAGACACAAGCAACCCACCATATGTAGATAACACTAGGAAATGCAGCACATGCATACAACATAGCAATGTAATGAAGCTACATGATGCTTGAATTGAAATCTAGCCATCATTACCTTATGGGGGACTTGGGCAATAAATATCCAAGTTGTGAGCTTGGCTTCTTAGCTTGATTCATCTCATCATCTTGTTAGCCAAGCCTCCAAATTCCCCGAAGCCGTTCTTTGGGCTTCAAGTCTCCTTTGGAACCCACACAATTTGAGGCCCCTTCATGTTGGTGATGACATCCTTGGGCACCCAAATGGAGCGGTTCCAACTCCAATCCTTCTTCCCAACCTTGTGGGTAACCACCTTGCCATTGTTCTTCTTCTTGATAACATAGGTGGTTCTCTTGTTCTTGTTCTTCCGGTTAGGCTTGGTGTAGATGAGAGAACTCTTGATGGTTGCATTTTTCTTGTTCTTCTCATCCGGAAGCTTCTTCTTAGGTTGAGGACACTTGTAGGATTTGTGGCCTTCTTGATGACAATTGAAGCATGTCACGGTTGCACCATTCTCAAGCTTATTCACCATGTCTTCACGGTTATCTTGAGAAGGTTGGACAATGTTCTTGCTCCTTCAATCTTGCCAAGTCCTTCATGAGCCTTTCTACTTGTTGCTTGAGCTCATCATTCTCCTTGGCAATGAGATCATCACATGTTTCTACAAAAACTTTCTCAAAGCGTTTCTCATTGCAAAGGTTAGAGCAAGATTCATCAATTAAATCAATGCAATAAGTTGAAGCATCTACCTTGAAGATAGGAATTGCACAAGGAATAGATTGCTCCATTTTCAAAGAGTCATTAGTTTTATTCTTAATGCTCTCAAGTTTTAATTTGAGCTCTTCATGCTTCTTGCTAAGCAATTTGAATTTGCATAACAAATCATCATAATTTGTAGCAAGAGAAGCATTAAGGTCATTGGAAGCATTAAGTTGTTTAATTTCTTTAGCTTGTCTTTTCATAACTCCTTGTTGCTCATGAATTAATTCAAGAAGTTCATCAAAGGAAGGAGAGTCGGATTCATCATCACTTACATCGCTTTCATTCATACCTTTGGCCATGAAACACATTTTTGATGATGATGTACCGATGTTGAAGCGGGTGGTGAATTTCTTGGATGACTCATCATCACTTGAGCTTGTGCTTGATTCTTCACCACCGCTCACCCATTCTCCAAATGTAGCAAAAGCTTCTTGCTTGGGCTTCTTCTCCTTCTTCTTTTGCTTCTTCTCCTTCTTGAACTTGATCTTCTCAACCTTCATGAGTTGGTGATGTTGCCCTTCTTTGAGGAAGACCATGTACCCCATCATGTTGATCTTCTTCAAGCTCTTGTTCATGATCTTGACTTGCTTGAAAAGCTTGGGGTGCATCTCTTCTTTTTCATCATTTGAGGAGCTTGTCTGCTTCCTCTTCTTCCTCTTCACTTGAGCTACCTTTGATGGCCAACTTCTTCAATATTTTAGCTTGCTTGCATGCAAGAGCGCTATGTGTTGGTGAAGAAGGTGGCTCTCTTGGCTTGATGTCGTTGCGAAGCTCATGGGCAATTACTTTGTTGAGGACTTGATTTGGGGTGAGTGTTGAGAGCTCTTTCTCATAGATGATGGAGGTCACCAAATCATAGTCCGGCCTTCGGAGAGAGTGAAGAATCTTGCGAGTGAGCTCCATATCTTCAATTTTCTTGACATCTAAGGAGTTAATCTCATTCACAAGAACACTCAAATGTGAGTACATGGATGAAGCATTTTCATGTTTTAATTGCTTAAAGTTATTAAGCTTATCAATGAGAACACTATATCTTTCATTTGCCACATCCTTTGTGCCCTCATGATTCTCATTAATACACTTCCATAGCTCAAAGGAATTTTCACTAGCAAAAACTCTATTGAACACATCATCACCAAGGGAAGACAATATTATACTTTTTGCAATAACATCATATTGTCTTTCTTGGCTACCCTTATTTTTCATGCCCTCACTCACAACTCTCCAAACATTTAGGCCCCTAGCTTGGAGAAAAGCTTGCATTAAAATCTTCTATCGTTGGAAGCCCGTGCCATCGAATTGTGGAGCCGATCCTAGGGTATCCATCCCTTCCCCGACGAGCTAACTCACTAGGCGGTGAAGCCTAACCGTTCCAATGAGCCAATTTTCACAATATGCCAATGGAATTGGCGTTTCTTTGTGAAAGAAGTGAGCCCCGGCTCTGATACCACTTTGAAGGAATCGGTGCTCGTAGCCTAAGAGGGGGAGGGCGTGAATTAGGCAAACTTAAAACCTTAACCTATGGCTCAATCTAGTTTGCGCAAAAACTTAAAACTAAAACATGCTATCTAGATGTGCAACTAGGGTTCTTCTAGTGTGAAAACCTTATCCCAAAGAGTTTTGCAACCCATAGCCAAACCTAGCAAGATAGTACACTAAGAAAGTAAAGACACACAAGTTGCAATATAAAATATGGAAGCTTAAGAGTAAAGAATGAGGGGAAGCAAACTCGACACGAAGATTTGTCCCGTGGTTTGGTTAGGCACAAGGCCAATCCTACATCCACATTGGTGAAGCACTCACTAAGAGTATTGCTTCCCGGCAACCAAGTCTCTTCCGGGACTCTTCTTAACTCGCCACCAAGGCCATGTCAAGTCACCACTGTCATCTTGATCCCGCTTTCCACTAAGGAGCTTCTCCACCAAGGAAGGGGGTCTCCACGTCCCCCGCACAAAGCCGTCGTCGCCACTCCACACCAAGCCGGAGGGTCGAAGACTTGCCGGCGAGCCACCGATGCTCCAAGGGGCCGGCACACCGAGATACAACTTGTGGTTCACTTCTAGAGCCAGCACACAAGGCACACGCCTTGCTTTCACACTCAAACTTGAGCTAATCCTAACACTCTCACTTACAAAGCTTGTGATAAACCTATGGATGTGATCAATATGCTTTTGGATGGCTTGGAGAATTTCTTCAATGTTTCTAGTGCTTTTCTTGGACTCCAGCACACTCAAATGACCGAGGGGATGGCATATATATAGCCCACAAACTCGAACTAGCCGTTACTAGCCGTTATGCCTTTTCTGGGCATAGCGTCGGTTTAACCGGTCCTGAAGGACCTCTTTGTATCGCCTAAACATGCTCTCTAGACAATGGATAGACGATGCACCGACGCCTTTAATTTGACCGTCGGTGCATCTGTTACTCCGTAGCATCCGTTACACCAACGGGGCGTCGGTTCAACCGGTCCTTAAGATCTCGGCTTGAAAACCCTTCTGGAGGTACTGAGTAATGCACTGACGAATGCACCGACGCTTTGTGTTTGCATGGCGTCGGTTCAACCTGTCCCACTTGCACTTCTCCACATGGTCACAATGCTTTTTTTCATTGCACCGACGCTTTATATCCTTATACCGTCGGTTTAACCTACGCTTGGGTCGGTTCAACCGGTCCTGACACGAATCAGCTTTATGATGCTTCGTATTTTGGTCATAACTTTCTACTCCGAATTCCGATTTCGATGATCTTGTACTCTATGGAAAGCTCGTAAGATGCTCTACAAGATCCACTAGGATACCACCTCATTAGATCACATTTTGAGAGTCGGTTTATTGCTAAAAGACCGACACTGCGTCGGTTCATCCGGTCGCCTCTTTTCTCTCTTTGCTGCTTTCGTGTTTTCCTCATAACTTTTCACTCGGGACTCCGATTTTGATGATCTTGGACTCTATGGAAAGCTTGTGAAATTCTCTACAAGATTCTTCCAAAAAGATAACCCATTTGATCAATCAGAATATAAATATTTATAGGATACTTCCAATTCATTTCTCTCATTATCCCGGCTTTGGTAGTTCCCTTTGTGTTGCATCTTTGGAACCTATTAAACCCTACATGTATTTATTCTTGACACACATATTAGTCCCAATGACTATGTTGTCATTCAATCACCAAAATCATAATATGGCCTAATGGGGCCATTTTCCTTACAACAACCCTTAAACCTAGCTCAATTGACGCCCACAAGGAATATTACCTTTGTTGATTGGTGGAAGAAAGCTGAGAGGAAACTTCAGAAACAACATAGGACGGGCTTCAATTCTTGTGCATCCTCGGAGCATGGACCATATGGAAGCATCGGAATGCTTGTGTGTTTGAGGGGGCGGCTCCAAACCTACAGGTGGCGGTGCAAGCCTTTAAAGAGGAATCCCACTTGTGGCAACTCTCGGGGGTCACTGCCTTAGGTGAACCTATCTTGTCCTTCAGGCTCACAATTCTATCACATGTCAGGGTGTATTCTGCATCAATTATTTCCTCCTCCAGTTTGAACCTTCTCAAACATTCTATATAGACAAAAGTTAACTAATATTACAAATTGATAAGGCAAGATATTTTTTCTAGAGTCAGTAGTTCTACTCGAAAGACTCAGAGGAAATATTGTATCTGTTGTGCGAAATAAGGGCAAAGAACAAATGTATGTTGATTGCTTACTTCATCAACCGAAGGGGTGCTTGTCTTTTGTATCTTTGCTAGCTTTCTTTTGTATTCTGTTCATGGAATAATAACAAAGGTCACATACTGAAAAGAAATAGATGTTGAGGCCAAAAAGAATGGCATTCAATAAAACCAAAAGTCTCATACTTAAGTCAGTTGAAAAAAGATAAGAACATGAATCAGCTTAATATACCATTGGTATTAAAATTAAATTAGTGTGCTACTAAAAAACAGAGAGCCCCATAAAAAACCATTGTCAACTTACTGTCTACTGTAAGCGTCTTTGTTTCAATTTCCTGTTGAAGCTGGGCAATTTGATCTACCTAGTCAAATATCAAGAATAAACAGTTTTGAAATTATTGAATTATGAATCCCATTCAACTCATTATTAGAAGTTGTTATGTTAAGGGCACACCCAGTAACAGGAAGGCAACAATATATAGCAAATTGCATTGTGCACAGAACTCTAGACTAACCTATTATTCTGATTCATAGTGTATCAAGTATGTCCAGTGGTAGAATTTTGGAGCAGATGCTGCTATCCCTATTTATTATGCACAGTGCACTTTCTCCAAGTTTAGAGGGAAGAATAAAGCTTCAATGTTCAACTATCTATGCACCCACATCTGTTGTTACCATAGAACAGGGCTGTCAACATATTTTTCATTATTTCTTAAGCGTAAAAACACAATGCACGAAAATGAAGGAAAAAAGAAGACATACTTGAACTTCCAGATTCCATTGTTCCCTGGCAAGCGATTTTGCAAGCTCTGCTTTTGTGACCTGCGAAATCCTTCAGTAAGAGCATTTCTAAAACTTGTGACAGGGGGGAAACTATTTTTCACCACAACAGTCAAAGGCTCCGCATAATGCACTATGTGCAGAGTATAACATAAAAATGGCAAGGGGGGACAGAGTCGGTAGACAGCAATATACCTCAAGTCTAGCCAAACGTAAGGGCTTCCATTCTAGTGCTGTGATGTCTCTGTTTCTCCATCCACTGCAATCATACTAGTCTGCAACTCTGAAGCCTGAAAATATATGAGCAAAATTTTTTTTATAAAGAATCATCACTTTCTGAACCATCTCACCAGAATAGAAATGATTTTGCATATGAACACTGAGCAGCTGACTCTGCCTTGCAAGAAACAGATGTGGACTGCGTTGTCAGGACTCAAGATCAACATAAAGTTCCATACTTCCACAACCAGATGCAGTATTGGAAACACATAGAAGGAAAGGATAATATACTTTACATAACAAACAAACACCATGCAATGTATTACTAACTCAACTGTCATGTAAATCACAAGAATAGAGTTAATAATATGGGAGCTTTAGGAACAGTTTCTCTCGTTCTGTTCACAGCTGCATGAAGTATGTGATAAATTTAGCAACCTCTCAAATCTCAAGCAACATAAAATCGACATGGCGCAGGCTCACCTCTGTGATGTGCAGCTCCTATTTCACCCAATTTAGAGACCAATTAGCTCATCTGTTAAGCAAAACAAAGCCTACATATGTTGTATACTAATATTGGGGCTGTTTGCAATTGTTTTGAGCTCCGAGGGCCTCTTTGCAAAGCTGCCAATATATGGTCTTCACCTGGCTGCGAACTGAGCACCTCTGTTTAGCTCTGTTCTTGAGAGAGATAGGGTTAGAGAGTTGGGGAGAAGAGAGGGAAGAGTTAGATCCACCAAATCCATCCAACAGAAAGTGAAAACGAGTGGGAGATTTGGAGCCTCCCCATCTTGTTGGCTCCCACCTCGTGTATTGCTTCATCTCATAGTGATTTGCCTCACCGTCGCCCGTGGTTTTTCCCCGCAAGGGGTTTTCCATGTAAATCTTGGTGTCTACTCTTGATTTGGTATTTCTCTTGCTATATGTGTTGATTCAAATCACCATCTTGCTTGCTATTGGTCCATATGTGAAGGATTGGTTGTATGGATGAGTTGGCATGAGATGCATATTTGTGTTCATTGATATATTGTTGATGAGATGATGGGGATTGATGTTCTAGTGAGCTATTGCTGCAAGTATTTTATTGGTTGATGCATTGGACAACTTTAGCTTCCAAGATTTGAAGCTAGCTGCTGTTTTAGTTCATGCACATAAGGTGTTCGGTAAAATGCTTGTGACAGATTAGCTTGCTGTTTTGATCACTTTCGCTGCTCCATTGTTATCACAACCTCATGGGCTTGCTCCTTCTCATGCTCGCGAGCAGCTTCTCAAGCCCAACCTTCTCCCCCTTGAGCCTCGCAACAGCCCCCTCTCGCTCGGTGATCATGCGTGCAACCATGGCCACGAGCCGTTCAGCCTGTCTCCTCTCCTCCACCTCTGAATCCTCCGAGTCATCACTCCCTGACCCATCCGATTTGTCATCGCTCCCGCTCCCGCTCCCACTCTCAAACCGCCTTTGCCGTCCCTGCGATCCCCACGAAGCGCAGGGAGATGAAGCGCCTGGTGGGCCCCGCCATCGGCGCGGCGATCTGGATCTAGGGGGACGGGAGGCGCGCCTGCGAGGACGCCGCGGCCGCAGCAAGGTGAGAGGTGGCGGTACATGAATGCCGCCCAGGTCGAGCGAGGTCAGGGCAGCGCGGTACGGGCGGCGCGGTACGGGCGGCTGGTGCATGGACAGGCTGTTCGGGCCGGAATGCAACTCGCCGCAGCGCGATCGAGGAGGGAGATGACGCGGTGGAGCAAGAGAGCATGCGGGTGGCCACTGGGCGGCAAGGGCTGGAGTTCTTATAGACGGGGCCACGGGGCAACGCCACCTCCACCCCGCGCGGCGCCGATGCCCCCACGATGCCACTACTCCGGCGAGAAACCACTCGCCACGCAGGCGCGAGCTGCCGTGGTGGCTGAGCAGCGACGGTGGCAGAAGCTGATGGTGAGCGAAGGGGGCAAAAAGAAGAGGAAGGGGAAACGGGAGACGGGAGCGGGTCGGGGGCTCGAACCGCGGCCGGAGCGGGTGCAAGGAGGGTGTTTTCGCGAAAGCGAAGGCGGGCGGTTTTTTGCAAAATGTACACGGTTTACGAATTTTCTGTTCTTCGAGATGAAATATTTTGGACCATAGGGGCCGTAGCGCAAACATTTCAATCGTGTTTACTGTGCGTGAAGGACCACGGTGGATCACGGCGTGATTCCGTAAGAATCGAAGGGCCTTTTTGCAAAACAACCACGTGCCTAGCTGGGTGCTTATGGACGGCCAGATCAACACGATCCGATGGCTGCGGAATGAAGGCCACGTAGCGCCATCCAAAGGCCGCGACAGGGCCCCAGAATAGAGTCGCGGAATATTTTGGACCACAGGGGGCGTAGCGCAAACATTTCGGTCGCGGTTATTGTGCGTGAAGGACCTCGGTGGACTGCGCCGTGATTCCGTTAGAATCGAAGGGCCTTTTTGCAAAATAACCACGTGCCTGGCTGGGTGCTTATGGACGGCCAGATCAACACGATCCGACAGCTGCGGAATGAAGGCCACGTAGCGCCGTCCGAAGGCCGTGACAGGCCCCAGAATAGAGTCGCGTAGCGATATTCTGCCCACATTTTATTACCATATAATTGCTTAGAACGATAGAAAAGTAGCACATACAACCCCTCTTTAAAAGTTAAAATGCAGCAAATTAATTTTGTACTTGCTGCGCCTTTTACTCTAAAGAACAAACATTCTCACAAGGTCGTTTAACTATTTGCTAAGATTAAGATGGTACAAGGTTCATAGGATGCATGTTGATAAGAATGACAATTGAGAAAAGAATAGGACAGCTTAAAGGAGATCTGAGGTTATCATGATGCAACTAGATGAATAAATGATTGTGCTAAGAAAAGAGTGAGACCACATTGATGCTTGCTTGCCTAGAAAATAACGGGTCAGGAGAACATACCGAGTCAGAACAGTCAAATAAAACATCACATGTAAATTATTCATTGTATGAGAGCACTGCTGGTAAAACACTGTCCTACAGTCAAGGTAACATGGTAATGTCTTTACAGTTTTCATCCAGATGAAACAAACAAATAGAACAAGGTTGGCTCGGCAAACCAGACCCTGAATTATCTCATGTAAGAGACATCTTTCTTCGGCAAATTATAGTGTCTCCAAGTGCAGAACAGTGAATGGAGGCAGACACTGAGACATTGCATACACAAACTAGCGCTACGCCGAAGCACCAGCTTCTTCTTTCCTCTTGTGAGCCCACCTCGGGCTAACCTCGATGAGCCGATGTGGCATCAGCTGCCGCTCCTTTCTGGTTAGCTTCTTGTAGTTGCTCACCCTGAGTTTGGCAATCTTTCCCTCTTCCTCGGCTGTAGCTTCTCTAACCACCACTGTCAATCTGCACCTTGGTCGCACCATGATACCGCACCTCCCCTTGGCATGGTAAGATAGCCTCTCCAGGGGGATGGTGCTTATACAGCTGGTTCAGGTCAAGGAGGGTGGGATTTCATAATCAGAGATGAGGGAGGTAATGTAATTCATGCTGATGCCGGTAAACTGGCTCGCCTGAGAGATGCATTGCAAGCAGAAGTGATAGCTTGTTCAGAGGGCGCTCGGGCTGCAGCAGATAGAGGAATCTGCAATGTGATTTTTGAGACTAATTCTCTCATTCTGAAACAAGCCATGGAGGATGATTCGTATCGGCTAGCTCCTACCGGAGGGGCGATCTACGAGCTCAAGCAACTAATACGGGGAAGCTTCTCGTCTTTTGATTTTGTTTTCGCCCCTAGATCCTGTAACAAAGTAGCCCATGCTCTTGCTGCATTGCTACATGCTCTTGCTACATTGGGATGTTCGTGTTTTTATGAGTTTGTACTGTCATTGGACAGTATCCCGAATTGTATCGCACGCGGTGGCCAGTGACTGTGCTGAGCCTTTGAGTTTGGAAAACCTCTTTTCCACGAAAAAAATAGAACACACTAACACGATGCTTCCTCGCCTCGCGCCGCCGCTCGCCGGCGCCCTCGTGCGCGTCCGTCGCGGCATTTGCACCGCCGTGCAGCCGTCATCCAAGCCCCCGCCCAAACTGCTCTCCCCATCCGAGCTCGACGCCATCTCCGGGCTCCTCCCACGGCTCCTCTCGGCGGGCCACGTCCCTGCCGCGGGCTGCCTCCTCTCCGCCGCGCTCCTCCTCCCGGGCTCCCTGGAGCGCCTCCCTCTCCCGGCCCTCGCCGCGCACCTCACCTCGCCCGCGACCCTCTCCGAGGCCTTCGCGCTCCTTACCGCGCTCCGCCACCACCCGGCCCACCCCTCGCTGCTCCCGCTGGCGTCGCCGCTGCTCGACAACCTCCTCTCCCAGCGCCGCGCGCGCGACGCTGCCTTCGTGCTGCGGTGGCTCTGCCGCCCGGACTCCCCATGCTGGCCCAATGCCACCACCTACGCCGCCAGTGTCACGGGGCTCTGCCGCATCGAGGACCCAGGGGCGCGTTCGCCGCGCTCAGGGAGATGGCCGTGAACGGGTTGCAGGCCTCGCCTGAGCTGAGGGAGGCGGTACGGGACACGATGCTACAGGACGCCAGGATCGAGGAGGCGTGGGCGCTGGAGGAGGCGATGCGGCTGCCGGAGACCAGCAAGGTTGTGGAGCTGGTGGGCAAACTTGTTTGATTCTTTTACCTATATACCATTATAAAAGTTGGTGGTTATATATGTGCCATTAAAAAGTTCGCAGGCACCTGTGTGCCATCGCACCAATTTTTTTTTACCTCTGTGCCATTTTGGATGGAATGAGATCTAACAGAGGCTAGCTAATAGAGGTTTAAATAGACTATTTTACTCTTCTGCTGTGACCGTGAGTTTAGGTGTTGAGAAGATACAGAAAAAGGCATCCCATCAGAGTCGGCGGAGGGGAGGAGACGAGGGAGGGGCAACGGAGGCGGCAGACCGGCGGCGGTGTGGGCAGCGTGAGAGGAATGGGCAGCGGGGTGCTGTGGATAAGGTTTGGATAGAAGAACAAAATGGTCATATTACTATGATGGGGCCACATGTTAGATCCCTAAATCTGTTATCTGTTAACGGAATGTGGATGGAATGACATACAGGTAAAAGGAAGTTGGTGCGATGGTATACAGATGTCTACGAACCTTTTAGTGGCACACACGTAACCACCAATTTTTATAATGACATACATGTAAAAGACTCAACTTCTTTCGGAGTGGGAACCCTGAGCCTTTCAGGAGCAATGCATGGTTGGTGCTTCCCTGTATTGGATGCAAAGGTGAGAAATTTTCAATGTGCGTTGATTATTGTCCTAGAATTGATGGCAACGTTTTGTGCTAATGAATTTGCAGCTTGAATAAAATCTGATGAAATTTTCAATCTGCCAGTTTGTATTGGCATTGCATGGTTATTCAGTACCAATAACTCAGTGTTCCCATGCAGAAGAGCATGATTCACTAAAACATTGTTGCAAGACTTGATTGGATAGATCAATGTGCATACAATTGGGCAAAGGTCATTTCTGGAGTGATTTTGGTATTGGATTATTTCAGTGTCGGAGTTCATGAGGTGTTTGTCAGTCACCACACCAGAGTATTCATTCTGAATGGCATTTGATTGATAAATTGTCTGCATTTACTGTAGTAATTTTTCTTGAAATTTTGGACCATAGGAGTGCTGCTTGTTTCCACCGTTTCCCTTTGCAAACTAGTATACGTTAGGTACCTAACGCACATTTTATCATGAATCAGTAAAACCTCGTATGTTCAGCAGAAAACAGATTTGCAGCTGTTGATTGACAAGGTAAATGACCGTCTTCCCTACTGAAAAATTCAGTTTGCTTAACAAAGCAAGTAGGGCCGTGCTGGTCAAGTCAGTTCTAACGGCCATCCCCACTCATACTGCTATGGTTGTTGACCTTTCTCCTTGGGCGATCAAGCATATCGACAAGAGAAGGGCTTTTCTCTGGAGGGGCAGTGAAGAGGCAAGGGGGGACACTGCTTGCTTGCCTGGCCTAAGGTATGCAGCCCCCTAGATCTTGGTGGTCTTGGTTTTCTAAACCTGCAGCTATTTGGGTATGCCCAGCGTATGAGATGGTTGTGGATAAAGAGGACTAATAAAAACAGACCTTGGTCTGAACTTCCCGATAAACATGACAGTGTAGTGCTTTCAATGTTTCAAGCATCCACTTCCATTGAACCAGAAGATGGCCCTCGCTCATTTTTTTTGGACGGACAGATGGCTTCACGGGCAATCAGTGAGGATCATTGCCCCCTGTCTTTGTGATGCAGTGGGCCCTCGTATTCAAAAGACAAGAACAGTTGCAGATGGCCTTCAAAATGACTGTTGGATACGGGACATCTCCGGTGCACTCACCATCCAGGTTCTGCTTGATTACCTCGTTGATTTGGGATCTCACCAAAGACATTGCCCTGCGCCCTGGGGTCACTGATCGTCTCCTAAGGAAGTGGACTAGCGATCAAACCTTTTCCACGACATCGGCGTACAATTCTTTTTTCATCGGGCAACACTCTATCCCGAGAACAAAAATTCTAGAAAAAACAAGGGCTCTTGGCAAGTGCATATTTTTGGATGGTTGGTACTCCATGATCGGTGTTGGATAGCTGCCAGGAGGAAACAACAAAACCTCCAGGACGACGACAACTGCACTCTCTGCTGCCAGAATTCAGAAACCATCACACATTTTCTCATCAGTTGCCCCTTCGCCAGAGAAATTTGGTTTGGGGTGCTGCGACCTCTAGCATGGCACAGCCTGCTGCCGTGCAACAATTCATTCAGCTTGGCTGATTGGTGGGCGTCAGCTCGGAAAAAACTTCCAAAGCCGGATCGCAGGTATTTTGACTCCATGATTCTTTTGGTTTCTTGGCTACTATGGCTCAGGAGAGTCTTTGACAAACAGTCCAGATCGGCACATCAGCTTCTCAACCTCGTTGCTGATGAGCTTTTCAGTGGTCACTTGCAGGCTATAAGCAGGTCGTTGGCCTTGCTGCAGCTCTTGATAGTCCCGTAGGTCGCGTAATTGAGTTTGTAACTTAACTCTTTTTTCTTTTGTTGACCCACACTTGCGTACCTGCCTTGGTTACCCAACAAGCTTTGGGTCTTTATGTCTATATAACAAACTGATGCTTCCCTCTTAATGAAACACGTGTTCAGACGTGTTCTAAAAAAAAGAGCAACATTTTGCGGTTGTGTGGAAATGAAATCGAACTTCATGGTTTTCTTTTGTAGCGTATTAAATAATACGAGCTCAACTTTGTGTAGTTGCAGATCTGATGAGCTGAGAAGAGATGATTGGTCTGCACAACTTTATCCATATTCAGGACAGATTTCGCCTGAACAGACTTCACCCAGAATATTAATCTTTTGATTCTACTTAAGATGGCAATGTCTTTTATTTTTTTTTGTAGTTTTAGACTCTGTTTATGTATACTTGATGGGATGCCATTGGGCGTATTCAAAATTAGAATAGGTATCTTAAGAAGATTTAGAAAGGCAGATTTTCTTTTCTTGTGCTTTGTGCTCTGATGGCAATTGGCTTTGAGTTTGAATTTTACTGAAAACATAGTACAATTTCATCTGACTTGTTTCTGCGATGAGAACTTTGTGGTTGTTTGTTTTTGAAATATGCATTGTTGATACTTCGGAAGAGATGGTTGTGCCAAATAAGCATATGAATACACTAAACTTTCTACATACAATTCCTTCATTGCAAAATTAATATGAAAATCATGAGCTTAGTATGCAGATTAACAATGTTTTGTTACTGCACGAAAGTCGGTGCAAGACGGGCCGAACTGGTGCAATTAGTGCAAAAGTTCATGTAACAGAGGTGCATTAGAATTTTTCGCAACGAACGGACCCGATCTATCCCATTGGAACCTAATCTTATATTTTGGTACATTTCAGACCGTTTCGTTACTGCACGAAAGTCTATGCAAAACGGTGCCGAACTGATGTAATTAGTGCAAAAGTTCGTGGTTTTGATCTGCGAATGACGAGCTTCTTGGATTGTTTTGTTTTTCACCCTCTGCTGGATCTGGGACGTCTCTCATCCATCCAACGGCCGCCCACATGCAATCAGGCGTGCACCCAATCCCCCAAACCAGTCTAATTCTGATCTTACGACTTCAAACCAGAACAGAGGTGTAGTTTGGAGAGTGGAAAATGGGACCAGTATCAATATTTGGACTGACCCATGGCTGCCAAGAGACTGGTCGAGGAAGCCTGTCACACCAAAAGGGGCATAACATTCTGTCCAAGGTTGAGGAGTTGATCAACCCAATCACTGAAGCATGGGATGAAGAACTGGTTCGGGAGATTTTCTGGCCGCAAGACGTGGAGACAATTCTGTCAACCCTAGTACATATGGGACTCGATGATGTGGTAGCATGGCACAAGGATAGTAAGGGCATGTTCTCTGTTCGGTCAGCTTACAAAGTTCAGCGTGACCATGAGAGAAGGAGTAGTCGTAGAGGAGTGGTATCTTCATCAAGTGGCGCCTCTTACTCTGAGCTGGAGTGGAAGAAAATATGGAAGATAGAATGCCCGGGGAAAATTCGACATTTCCTGAGGCGTTTCAGCCATAACAACCTTGGGCTGAAAAGGAATTTGGAGAGGAGGGGAATGGACATTGATATGAAATATGTGATGTGCAACAAATTTACAGAAGATGGGGCTCATCTGTTTTTTAAGTGCAAGCATGTCAAGCAATTATGGGAGGAGGTGTGCTTCCCAGAGGAGAGAAGAATAATAACGTTCAATCTATGACAACCTTTACTTTCTCGCAAACCGCTAGTCGTACCATCTGGCGGTAAATATAGTGTACTGCAGTATGAATGAGACGTCGATACTTTACTGCAGGAACGTAGCAGGTGCCAGTACTCCTCTCCTGGTTCGACGCTGGTTGCGGACTGACTACGAGTGTTTTGGCCGAAGCGGAGAGCGAGTGACTAGCAGCGAGCGACGTGACGTGGCAGACCCACGGGGCAGCCTCCGCCTCAGACGCACGATTTCGTCGTCTGCGGTGCCGCTCGCCTTATCCCTCCCCGGCTCCAGCCTCCGCGCACGATCAAATCGAAAAAATGGCGCTGCTGAGCCCGCGCGTGCCGCGGCTGCCGCCCTCCGCCTTCGCCGCCGGCGCTGCCGTCGGGATCCGGTGCTGCGGCCGCGGCGCGCGGTGCCACGCAGCAGCGGCGGGCGGCGTGGCGGCCACGGGGCCCCCGTCCTCGGAGCTGGAGGCCATCCGGTGGGGCAGCGCCAAGCTGCAGGGCGCCCGCGACGAGATGGAGGACGAGGTCGTGCTCCGCACGGGCTCCCTCCTCGACGGCTTCTCCTTCGCCGCCGTCTTGGATGGGCACGCCGGCTTCTCCGCTGTCCAGTTCCTCAGGTTACGCTCCAACCCACTGCCTTATTAATTTTTTATTTATAAAAAATGGACCTTAATTACACGCAGTTTACTCCCGGCTGCTTTGCTCACGTTCGTAGCGATTCAGGGACGAGCTGTACAAGGAGTGCGCGGCCGCGCTGGACGGCGGCGCGGTGCTCAGCACCAAGAATCTCGAGGCTATCACGGCCTCCATACAGCGTGCCTTCGCCGCAGTCGACGCCAAGCTCACCACCTGGTCAGCCTCAATAGTTTGTAGGATTTGATATCCCGATTTTTATTGCCTTCTTCAGCCTTTTACTCTTTGGTGCTTATTTTTACATGTCATGCCGCTTCCTTCCTCATCCTCCAGGCTTGAGCAAATGGACAAGGAGGACGACTCTGGCGCCACTGCTACTGCCATGTTTCTCAGGAACGATGTCCTCGTTGTTTCACACATTGGGGACTCTTGCCTGGTACTAACATTTCTTTTCACCTGTCTAGTGTCATCTCTTTGTTATGCCTAGTAAATAAAGTAGGGCTGAAATTGTTGCTTATGCCAAAGTTACTTTTCTGCTGATGATGATAATGTAGTTTTGGATCTTGATTAGCAGATGATGTCATGCGGTGGAAGACCTGAATCTTTGACGAGCTCTCATCGACCGTATGGGAACAACAAAACGTCACTTGAAGAGGTCAAACGGATCAGGGCAGCAGGTGGATGGGTGTGTTCTCTCTGCCAGAGTTCTGCTGCATCTCCTAGATTGCCCCTAGACTACTGTAATGGCAGCTTCATAAGCTTCATGACTCTGTTACTATTAGAGTGGTTTCAAAACCTTATCATTTACTCCTTGCTACTTGTCTCATGCAAAAAAAGAACATTTTCCTTTCCCCTCAGGTTGCGACTCATTTTCCATGTATAGGGGAACAATGATAATAAATTGATGCAGAGGTGACTTTCTTCCATTATCTAATAACAAAGATAACAAATCATGCGAAATTTATATAGCACATCAACAGCATTTGGTTGCTTGGTTTGTTGCCCACCTTTGACGAAATTTTGGCAAGAAACTCTGTCAATAACGGACGGTTGTGCCACAATGCTAACAAACAGGAAAGGCCACAAGTTTGAAGTAATTTCTGCTGCATCTATTGTGATCAACAACATAGTGATCTATTAAAACAATATAACTCATTATATTGACAGCAGTACATTCTAATCTAATCATTAGTTCAATCCTACTGAATAGTGATTAGTTGGTGTTCTTCATGCAAACTAAAGAATGTCATGGTAATTGCCATAGCTGTACTACGTCTCTCAAGGCCGGATTCATACATGGTTTTGGAAAAAATATGTAGTTGCAAAATTAAGCAGTCTGTAGACATTAGAGTCAACAGTATGCTGAATTGCTTGTGTATTGCTGTTACTGTCTTGAGCTCACTGTTATGCTGACTCTTGTTTTTACAAAGTTGAAATATTTTTCTGTAGATTGTTGATGGGCGCATATGTGGAGACATTTCTGTATCTCGTGCTTTTGGGGACATAAGATTTAAGACACGAAAGGATGAGTTCGTCCCTTGTACTCTTAGCTCTTTATACATGCATATGTACTCCTTTTACCACGTTATTTCTCAATAATAACCCTTTAGTCTTTGACATTCTGTTGTGTTTTTATACAGGATGCTGGTGAAAGGAGTTAAAGAAGGAAGGTGGACTGAGAAGTTCATCTCACGGTAAAGCTCTCAGAGCTTTTACTCGATGAATTTTTTGTAAAATGCCCATCTTTTATTTAGAAATTCATAAGGTCAGATGCGTCTCCAGCATACAATGACTTTCAAAGATCATATGTCGTGTTTGAAGGTTATTTAATAACCAATGTTCATGGTTAGTTTTATGAAACCGTTTATTAGCAAGTGTACCATTGCACATGACAAATAAAATAATCACCTCCACTTGAAAATTACAGACTTACGGTAACTCTATGTTTGTAGCATCCCAAAAGTTTGCTAGTTTGAGGAAGTTGAGTTCTTTTTGCTGACACACAAGTTACTTGAAGCTATCTGAAAAGTAATTTATGTGCAACTCTTGTTCATTTCTCTAAACCATGGTAACCTGAGTCATTCCTTCATGCTCATCACAAATTAGATCATCATCAGGTGATGAATACCTTCTGTCCTTCAGGGTAGAGGGCGATATGGCTCTGAACCATGGATTTTTTTTCTCATTTAGTATCTGCTCGGTATCAAGTAAACTGTTTATCCAACATATGGTATTTTTGGTGGTACCAGCCAGGTTTCTAGTCAAAAGAGAGGATGGAAAAAAACTCTCATTACAACTTAAAACTTTTAGACAATGAGACTATAGGCACGCTTAGCAAAAGACGAGCTTTTTAGGGTATATGACGCTTCTAATGTCATTGAAGCTCTTTCTCTGCAGAATAAAATTTACAGAGGATATAATAGTCTCGTCACCTGATGTATCTCTGGTAGAGCTTGGACCGGATGTGGAATTTCTTATACTAGCAACTGATGGTCTTTGGGATTACATGAAAAGGTCCATCCAAGTATCTTTCCTTTTTATGTAGTCTTCTAACGTTTCAAAACATTGTAATTCACTATTCAAATTTAGGTGTTCTGACATGTCAACTGTCTTTTGTAGCTCTGAAGCTGTAGCATTTGTCAGAGATCAGCTACGTCAACATGGTGATGTCCAGGTATTCAGTTTATCCGTGCTCAAAACCCAATAGTCACTATGTTCCCTTTTGCAACCGATTCTGTAATTTCACTTATTGCTCATTTGGTTTGTGCAGTTGGCCTGTGAGGCACTTGGTCAGAAAGCTCTGGTATGATGCTTTCGACATTCATCTTTTCTGTTGTCCTTAATTTTATATCACATAAAGCTAATTTGAGTATAATTTGGTGTTCATTCCAGAATCCAAAACACCGTTCTAATTTTTTTCCTATTATCTTAATTGCAGGATCAACGGTCACAAGACAATATTAGCATAGTCATAGCTGACTTGGGGTACTAATTTGAAAAACTCTTAATTGATAGTTTGGTTGCTGTATGCATGCTTCTAATCCTGCATCAATTGCAAAGTTTACTTATAGTTCCTGCAAATTAATGGCAGGAGGACAAACTGGAAGGCGTTGCCCGTGGAAAGGTCGAACTTGTTCTTGGAACTAAGTCAAGCAGTTGTGACTGTAGGAGTTGTCGTGGTAGGAATTTGGTTCTCATCGCTGCTTACATTACAGTAGGATTAGTTCTGTTCAGATGTGTACATTACTTATTGAGTTACATCTTCCGCTGGTAGCTGCAAATATATGTATATTCTTATAGGGTCGATTAATATAGTGTAATCTGTTGTATAATGGTGAACGGGTGAAGTACTGATGAAGATCGTATCATCCTGCTGATGCCAGCTGATTGGTTTGAGTCCAATGCAACGGGATGAATGATATGTCATTGATTTCCTTTTCCGTTGTGATATTGAGAAACTGAAAAGTCAAGAAAATATTTTTGTGCCATTGCAGAAAGACAAAGTATTCAATAATGAAACAAGATGACCCTCTCGCCAACAAACTCTCGCAAAAATCAAAACATCTAACCATCGATATGGACACATGTTGGAAGTTCCATGTCAGAGAAATATAAAAGTATGACGATAATGAAGACATGCAAGATCAAGTGGATGGTAGGTATGTCATACTATCAAGAGCAGTGGCGGAGCTCGAAAAAAAATTTAGGTGGGGCGCATCGCAAATATAAGTTTTTAATGATATCACAAGGATGCACATCGATAGCTAATCTATGGCAAATTTAAATATTGATTGATGATCGTACCTCTCATTTTAAGATAATATTCTATTAATTCAACAAAGACCAACGAACAAGAAAAAATGTCCAAATTAAAGACCACAACTATACCTCTCAATTACCACATCTCAAATAAATTGCTAAATGCCTAAATCTGAAATTCACAACTATACCTCTTGTTACAATTTTTTTTCTTTCCAATTGCCGAAGAGGCATGACTGTTGGTGTTGGGGGCGCCTGCGCCCTGGCCTCGACCTCGGCCTGCTGGCCCTGCTCCTCCCTCTCGCTCTCCTCCAGCTTCTCCCCGACCACACCCACGCCCGTGGCCAGCGCCTGTCGTCGACTCGCCGGCGTCGCTGCGACCAACCTCCCCCACCAACTCCTCCTCCTCCATCAGGCGCTCAGAGCTGAGCAGCCGCCCGCCGGCGCTTGGGCTGGTCGCCGGTGCCGGCGTGCCGCGCAGGCGCAGCTCGGGCCCGGCCGGCCGGGGCGGGGGCGCGGCCGCGCAGGGCGCCTCTGGGCCGGGGCGACTGCAGGCGGAGGCTGGGAGGCAGGAGGCGCGGCGGCGGACTGCGGGTGCGGCGCGGCGGCGGGCAGAGGCAGGCAGGAAGAGGCGCGGTGAGCCGTGAGCAGGAGCCAGGAGGTCAGGAACGGGGCGATTAGGGGTTTAGGGTAGTTTGACTTGGGCCGGCTAAGCTGGACCTATTGGCTATTGGGCTTTTTCTTCTCTCCGTTTTTCCACTTGCCTGCTGCCCTGCCTAAATCGGAGATGACGGAGGCTGCGCTGCCGCCCCGCTCCATTGCCGGAAGGGAGGAAGACAGCAGACATGGGGGTACTAGTGGAGTTTTTCCGGCAGTAGGTGGGGCAGCTGCCACACCGTGCCGCATGAGGAGCTCCGCTTATGATGAAGAGGGATGCAACATTTGTTGATTGATAATACCCAGAAGTGCTCATAGATTTATCCATGTGAGAATCCTTGAGAGAAACCATATTTTACTAACCGTAGCAACCTTGATCGACCAAGTTTGTGACTCTGTTCACCAGGTAGAGCTCTTTGTCTTAGAAGTGTTTCTGCTCTTAGTCACACTGGTCTGACCATTGTGTAGCACCGGTCTGACCGGTCTGTGAAGGGTTAAGGCTAATTGCTAGTTTTCTTTTAAAACCGGTCTGACCGGTTGGCCATACCCGTCCGACAGTAGTAACGGCTAGTTTTGGGAAGTTGGGTTTTGGAAAGTTGGGTATTTATACCCCTTGGCTTTCTCCTTCGAGGGTTGCAGGTTTATTTTTCTTCCTGAGCTTCCCAAAGCCATTTCTCTGACCAGCAAGCACTTCCCAACCACTCTTTGTGAGTTGTGCTAACTTTGGTTGCAAATCCTTAAGTTGGGTTGAGAGAGTGTTTGTGTGTGAGCACTTGTGAGCACTGGAGAGCATTCCAAAGCTTTGGCACTTGTGGTTGACATCAAGGCAACTCATGAAGCAATTGTTACTCTTGTAGGTGAAGCCTCCTAGACGGCTAGGCGTCGCTGGCTAGCTCTCAAGCTTGTGGTGAGCAGCGGCAAGTTTGTGAGAGTTGGGATCTTACCTTCAAAAGAATAAAAGATCACATCTAGTGGAAACGAGGCACGGTTGAATTAGACCAAGCTCAAGGGTACGAGTTGAAAAAGACTCGAGCCCAACGAATTCCTCAACGGAGACGTAGGGTTCACAACAGCGAATCCGAACTTTGGAAAACAAATTCTCGCGTCTACATTTGGTTTGTCTCACTTCTTACTCTCTGGCACTTACTTATTAATTCCACATTGATCTACTTGGTTGTGCTTGTTCTTTGTCCAGTGACTTGCTAGTAACACTTGAAAACATCTACAGAAGCATCCCACCAAGTTTGGTTTGTGTTAGATCTTGAGATGAGAAGTTACTCTGATTTTAGTGTGGTTTCTATATTTTGGACCGGTCCGACTGCCCAACCGGTTGCAGTGCTGACAGTTGCAATTAGTGTTGTAATTTGCAGAAAAGCCTATTCACCCCTCTAGGCGACATCAAGATCCTTTCAATCGCTAAGACCCTTGAATTGGTTATTCAAATTATTTTAAGGTTCAGGGGCTAGTAAGTTACACCCGACAGTGGATTTTTTTTTAGTATGCAGAAAGAAGATTCAAGATTTTATTGAGTCTCAGCCCGATTCTTTGATTCAACCTAAGATTCGAGGGCTACTCCATATGGAGTGCAACTTTTGCCGCTCTCCATATCACATTCCAAAGATGAAGTTTACAAAATCAAGATGATCAATAGATTGAGCACATCATAGCCTCGTGGCAGCTTTAAGGAACTTTGAAGATTTAGATGGACAAGTACTCGAAACGAGTTGCATTAGATGCCTTGGAGGAGCTTCTTGCCCGCTCTTATCCTAGTCCAGTACGAGCTTAGGAGTCCTACTTTAGCCGTACCGAGTAGTTTTCTTCTGTATCGACTAGTCCTACTCGTATCCGACTACATTACAACAGGTATAGGGTATGGGACATGCCACATTCCTTATTCTAGAATTATCTATGCCATGTAAGTAGTCCTGTGGTCCCGGGTCTGACAAGCCACTGAGCTCTTCGTAGTCGAGTACTGCAGGCTTCCAAGTACTTCTCAAGTCATCTTTGAGTTCTTCAGAACTTCATCTTGAATATGTCTTCCGGAGTACCTTCCGGG
This sequence comes from Panicum miliaceum, assembly GCA_032594955.1. Lineage (NCBI taxonomy): Eukaryota > Viridiplantae > Streptophyta > Magnoliopsida > Poales > Poaceae > Panicum > Panicum miliaceum. Next base: position 32,505,977 of record CM064060.1, read on the forward strand.
CTGCTTCGAGGATATGAGGTGCTCTTTGCCCCAAATGACTAAGTCTTCAGAAATAATCTTTTTTATAGGGTGCGATGAAAATCACACTCCATATATAGCAGCCCCCGAGCCTTAAGTTGAATCAAAGAATCAGACAAAGGATCCAATTAATCTTGAATCTTCTTTCTTTATCTTCCAAATAAATTTGAAAAACAAGTCGCTGATGACATGTATCCCACAGTTCCCGAGCCTTGAATCCAAATCTTCACTTTGGAAATAAGGATCCAAAAGAACGTGGCATGCCTTGAAATATAAAAAAAATTCTAAATTGATGGTTAAAAAAGGTTTGTTAGGTTTGAAATTTGAAAAACCTCTTTCTCAAGATAAGATCCCTAAAAAAGGTTAAACAAATAACTTTCCATAATAAAGCCTAAATCACTGCTCAAAACAGATATTTATCTGCAGAACCCGATGGCTATTCAACCCCACGGTAACACAGGGTAAGTCTTCACGTAACTCACCTTCCGAGTATTTTTGCGGTGTCCAGCCCCTAAGCTTATGAGCTAGATGAGCCGTATAAGCCACGTCGAGTACTTATTAGTGCCCATCCCCTGAGCCTGGGAGCTAGTGGAGCCATTGGAGATGCATCGAGTAGTAATCCACTAGCCTCCAAGCCTGGGAGCCGCGGAGCCATGATGGCACGTCAAGCGGCATGCCGAGTTGTTGCCGAAGATCGATCCAAAAAAAAAGACAATGCAGGCATTATGTAGTATAATGCGAAGATACCAAAATTTATTCGGTGTAAAATAAATTTGTTGTGTTGAGTTCTTGTTTTAGGCCATTTAAATCTTACGAGTAGTCCGTCTGTTACGTTTATACACCTGGTCCTGTTCTAGCCTTTGCTCATAGCGTGCATGAGATCTTTGTTCCGTGCATAGAGTCACTTATGTCATGACTAAAGATTGGAGGTTTCACGGATTAAAGGCATATGCTACTTGAGTAGATTAGCTACCGTTAAGAGAAGATAATGATTGCATAAATAAGTAGTCATTATCATGACAAAAAGAATGCTTGTTGGCATAAAGTAGTCGGCGAGAGCATGGGTTGCGCGCAAAGTAGTCGACGCATGACCAATCCTGTCGAGAACAAATTGGAGAAACGTATAAGTCACTTAGCTTGATTCATGGACGATTTATCGATGAATCAAACTAGTCGGAGTCGATTCCAACTAGTTGTTGACCTTGCGGAATTCCCTGCCGAGTAGTTTAGAACCCATCTCCGACTAGTTTCTTGTCGAGACAAGTAGTCGAGGTCGGCGACTGCGCGGCGGTGTCGCAACACGAGCTGGAATCGAGTAGTTTAGAACCCATCTCTGACTAGTTTCTAGTCAAGACGAGTAGTCGAGGTTGGCGGCTGCGCGACGGTGTCGCAACACGAGCTGGAATCGAGCCGAGTACTCGATGGATTCGAATTCGACTCGAGCAGTCCAATCCGTGCAGGAGAAGAAGTCGGGTACAACCCGGACTCATGCTAGATGTCCTCCTTCGGATCAGAGAGTTGAATCTCACTGAGATCATCGATGAGATCGTCGATGGGGCTGCGAGAAGTTGATGCAGATGTGAAAGGATCTTGATGTCGCCTAAAGGGGGGATGAATAGGCGTTTCTGCAAATTACATAACTTAATTGCAACTGTCAGCACACTGACCGGTCAGACCAGTCAGATAGACCGGTCAGACCGGTCCAACACTTAGCACAGGCAGACAGATAACAAACCGGTCAAACCGGTTGTGGTGACTGGTCATACCGATCTACAACAGAAAGCTCACAAAATCAGAGTTACTTCCCTCCTCGAGCTCTAGCACAAACCAAACTTGGTGAGATGCTTCTGCAGATGATTTAAAGTACTTCTAGCAATTCATTGCACACGGAAACAACACACCCAAGTAGATCGATGCGGAATTACCAAGTCAATACTAGAGAGTGAGATATCAAAACAAACCAAATGGGACACGAGGATTTGTTTCCCGAAGTTCAGATCCACCACAGTGAATCCTACATCTCCGTTGAGGAGCTCATTGGGCTTGAGTCTTTTTCAACTCGGTCCCTTGAGCTTGGTCTATTCCAACCAATCCTCACTTCACTAAGTTGATCCTTTCCACCAAGGGGGCAAGATCACAACCCTTACAAACTTGCCGCTGCTCACTACACCATGGGAGCTAGCCGGCGACTCCTAGCCGTCTAGGAGGCTTCACCTCCAAGAGTAACAAATGTTTCACGAGTTGCTTCGACTTTAACCATAAGTGCTCGAGCTATGGAATGTTCTATGCAATTCTCTACTGCTCACTTTTGCTTACACAAGATCTCTCTCTCTCTCTCAACCCAACACTAGGATATATAATCTAGTTAGCACAACTCACAAAGAGTGGTTGGGGAGAGCCCGCTGGTCAGTAGAAAGGCTTTGGGGGAGCTCAGGAATGCAGAAGAATCAACAGCCCTCGAAGGAGACGGCTGAGGGGTATAAATACCCCACTCTCAAAAAATAGCCGTTGCTCTGTCAGGGCCCAACCGGTCAGACCGGTCCCCCAGACCGGTCAAACCGGTCATTTTGAAAAGACCAGCCGTTAGCACCCAAATCCGGTCAGACCGGTCCCTCAAACCGGTCAGACCGATTTGAGCCAGAGCAGACCCAAAGTTTTCTTCTCTCTAGGCTTCTCACTTAGGTAGACCTATGAGCACTTTAGATGTTGTCAATCAACCAATGCTGCATCTCTGTTGATAGTACGACATACCTATACTCAAGATAAAATATGAAATCTAATTCAACCACTTGAGCTTTGTGTCACTTCAATCTTGCCACACTTTGTCTTTCTTATTCTTGGGACTTTCAACATTGCTTATCATCTTGAGCACATTCATACTTGAACTAGTGACTTAGGATTTTCCATCATTCATGAAAATATGCACTTGAATCCTTAAGTCACTCCATTTTATCAATCCCAACATATTTGATGCATTGCATTGCTCTTCTCTTTGAGACTTAGGTATGATACTTCGAGAACCCCACGGATACTAGCCACTTCACCTTAGCAATACGCACATGGTCTCAAGCCGTCGCTTAACCAAAGCTTGCTTAGTCCCTCCCTCTAGTCATCTCGGTTGGTTTCTTCACCACTTATCATTGCCTCATTGAGTTAAGCTTTGCACATCAATAATGAATTCCCACTTGAATCTTTTTCTTCAAATGCTTGTTCTTGATTGATAAAGAATGCCACATATATTGCAAGCTTCCAAAGGTAAGACCAACATGTAAATATATGCTTTTGTCTTTTGAACATGTACACATAAAGCCTTGCAATATTCATTTGTGTATATCATTGTATCTTGCTTGATGATCCCTTCATTTGTTGACCAAGCTTTGCTTGTCATTGACCATCCAATATTCATCACGAAATCACATACTTATTTAATATCATTATTGTGAGCCATATCATGTTCATCAATATATGAAACAACATCATGCTATGAACATTAGAATAAAAACCTGCTCACAATCTTAATCCAACAAGTTAGTCCTTTAATTGTTTTGTCATTTAAACCGCCAAAATCCACTTAGGGGCCTAGATGCACTTTCAAGATGCCTTCAGCTTTGTCGTTGTTGTGAGGTGGCGGCAGAAGCCTCCTGTGCTGCCAGCAGCGCACAACCAGGAGCCAAAGACGAACGTCACACCTTCTTGAAGCGCGATGGTGAAGTTGATTGACGCCATTGAGTTCGCTAGGGGATCTTTGATGAACACCCCTAAATATAAATCTGGTGCGCCAGCTATCAGTGTTTTACCGCCATGCCTACCTAGGCATACCCTAAGGTAGCAGAGTTGTAGGCAGGTTATCGCCGAGATCAGAAACTCAAAGGTGCAAGCAACACAAGGTTTAGATAGGTTCGGGCCGCGAGTTGCATAATACTCTACCTATTGTATGGTGGTTTGTATTTCCTTGGATTATTAGATTGTTGGTTGGATTGTTGGTTAGATGCCTTCGAGGAGGTCCCTGCCCACCATTATATAGTCTGGGGGATAAGATTACAGATATCCTAGTCCAGTACGAGCTTAGGAGTCCTACTCTCACCGTACCAAGTAGTCTCCTTCTGTACTGACTAGTCCTACTCGTATCCGAGTACATTGCAACAAGTATAAGGTATGCGACATGCCCCCATCCCTTATCTTAGAATTATCTATGCCACATAAGCAGTCCTGTGGTGCTGGGTCTGACACTTCGCCAACACTATCATCATAGACCCAGGCTCCAACTTCACAACGGATTTATTCTGGGAGTTTTGTGAAAGAAGCACCATTGACGTCAAGTTTGTATCCGTCGCTCACCCGCAAGCCAATGGCCAGGTTGAGCACGCCAATAGCATGATAGTTGATGGGCTGAAGAAGAGACTATACAACACAACAAGCGAAAAAAGGGGGCAAGTGGATCCATGAGTTACCACACATCGTCTGGGGGCTTCGCACTCAACCTAGCAAAGCCACAGGATGATCACCTTTCTTTATCGTCTATGGATTAGAAGCTATCCTCCCTACATACATCATGTGCCAAACTGCACGATTGAGATGTACGACGAAGGCGAAGCCAATAAGGAGGCAAGACACCTGGAACTCAATTCAGTCAAGGAGGCCGGATGCAATGCTCTACTTCGATCAACTCACTACCTCCAAGGCGTTCATCATTACCATAACCGCAATATCCAAGAGAGGTCATTCAGCATTAGCGATTTGGTCTTACGTCACATCTAGAATGAGTTAGGGCTACATAAGCTAAACTAGCGATGGAGGGGTCTTTCATAGTCACGAAGGTTATAAGACTAGGGTCGTATCGACTATAGCACTCTGATGGCCAGGAGGTTCCGACCTCCTAGAATATTGAGCATATGCGATGGTTTTACCCATAATACTAAATGTGCAAAGGTGTCATCCGGTTACATTATATTGATCAATAAAGAGTTGTTATCCACAAGAAATGACTACTTTGTTCTGAGTTAGATTGTAGAACCCAGAGGCTCCGGTCACGAGTACTAAGTAGAAACAAAAAAAAACACTTAAGTCAATAGGATTACTCGGGGGCTACCACCACGAGTTCTTCATAATACCACAACTAAGCCCAAGAGGCTAAGTCGCAAGAATACTTGTGCAAACTGATTCCAATAAAAGCTAGGGTTTCAGACCCAAAGCTACGTGACTGCGTACATACCATAAAATATTCTAGAGTAAGGGGTGCGGCATGTCCATACCTTACATCTGTTGTACAGTACTAAGATACGAGTAGGACTAGTTGGTATAGAAGCAAACTACCCAAGTAGTACTCGGGTAGGACTCCTAAGCTAGTATCAGTCTAGGATTTTCATGTAACCCTGTCCCCTCAGAGTATATAAGGGCGGACAGTGACCCCCTCCAAAGAATAACCACTGATAACAAATCAAAGGCAATACAAAACACTAAACATGATGTAGAGTGTTACGCACATCGCGGTCCGAACATGTCTAAACCTTGTGTTTCTTGCACCTTCGAGTTTCTAATCTCGGTGATACCCTGCCTACAAGTCTACTACCTTAAGGTATAGCTAGGTAGGCTGGGCGGTAAAACACCAACAGCTGGCGCGTCAGGTAGGGGTGTTCATCGAAGATTCACCGGCGAACTCGATGGCAACATTCAACTTCACCAGCGCCGTGCTTGAAGAGGACACAACTTTCATCTTCGACTCGTGGGTGTGTGTCACCGACGGCACATGCAACTTTCGTCGGCACCTCGTCGACAAAGGGCCGGAGACCCCGGCAGCAAATCGATGCAGCGAACTCGACGAGTTCATCGACAACGTCGATGAGACGCTGCTCCCTGACCTAGCTAGGGAGATTGAGGAGCAGTCTGTTTTCAACGCGACTTCAACTCGTGCTACACCAGGGCTCCTCGGATCGGATCCGATTTGACTCGAGGAACCACATATCCGATTCCCCATCGGATTACGCAACGTGGCCATTGTATATCAGGAGGCCACGTAATCCGAGTTCTTCTCTGCATTGGAAATGGACTTGGATGACCTACTCAAGATCGGAGTACAAGGAGCCACCGCATGTCGGGAAGCCCCTATCTTCGATGACTACGACTCGGACTCTGATGATGGTGCCGAGCCTTTTATGGGTGGTCATCAGGGCCTGATTACCACCGCAACGACAGAAGCCAGCAGGACTACTCGGGATCCTCCCAAAAGCGTAAGCCAGACGACCTCGTCGCGGCTGTCGAGCGCCCCCCGCGTGGCAAGAAATCTGGGACAACACAGGAGCAGTTTGAGAAGCTCCTGCAGATGCAATGCCCATGGCACCAGGCGCCAAGCACTCAACAATCAAGTGCTACAACCTCCGGAGGACCTTCAATGCCCCACCCCTTGACAAAAATGACAAGAGGAAGAGCAAAGGCAAGGATGATGACGAACCAAAGGACATGACCGACGACGCCCAATTCTAGGACACCTCAAAGACAGTCAACGCAATCTTTGGCGGCGAATCCGGGTTCGCCTCCAAACGAGCCCAAAAACTAGCGCTCCGCGATATCTTGTCTATCGAGCCGGCGGTACCACGACCCCTTCAGTGGTTGGAGGTCCCCATCTCGTTTTCAAGAGATGACCAGTGAACTAGCTTCTCAGAGCCGGGAAAATTCCCACTCGTACTGGACCCAGTGGTGGCCAGTGTCAGGCTCACTAGGGTACTCATCGACGGAGGAAGTGGCCTCAACCTTCTCTTGGCGAGTACTGTGAAGAAGATGGGTCTGAGATGCTCACCCCAAGCAAAGCTCCCTTCTACGGTATCGTACCAGGGAACTCGGCCACACCACTCGTAATAGTGACCCTTTCCATCACTTTTGGCACTCGGGAGAACTACCGCACCGAGTACATCAAGTTCGAGGTGGAAACTTCAAATCCTCGTACTATGCTATCCTAGGAAGACCGGCACCGGTCAAATTCGTGGTCGTGCCCCACTACGTCTACCTGTTTCTCAAGATGCCAGGAAAGAGTGGAGTACTCACCTTCCAAGGCGACTTGAAGAAGTCGTACGACTGCGACCAGGAGGCCATCGAGTACGCTTCGACTACGCGCGTGTCAGATTCTTTAGCAGAAGTACTCGCAGCCACGCAACAACTGTTGCAATCAGGGTTGGAGATCACTACGAAGAAGGCGAATCAGTCCAAGATGCAGCCTACTGGAGAACTCGGAATTCATCGGTTTACTCATTATCCAAGAGAAACAAATGGCGCGACTCATGATATAGCTAGATTTCTTTTTTGCATAAGATTGAATGTAATTGGGTCACGAACCCCCAGATTTTATCATTAGTTTGTAATATCGTGGACCGTGTAACTATTTTGGACTGTCCTGCACCGCTCCATCTTAACCTTCTACTCCATCTGTTCTACCTTACCCGACCCGACCACGTGTCAATGCAAGTTGGGCTCAAGCTAAAAATCCTACCAGATGGTCGGATCGGGCCGGGTTCGGGCTGAAGAAAAAAATACCAGTTTTTTACCCGATCCAAACCTGACTCAACGCGATCCATAATTAGATAGGGGAGAGAGAATGGGACGGCTATGATATTACTACAGATAATAAAAAAGACAACAACTATAGAGGTTGTGTTAAGTCATCGAAATTATGTATTAATGCATGAGATGACCTATTAGGTACCACTAATTTTCTTGTTCTTATTGGAAGAAGTTTATTGGAAAACTGCTAGAACTGGCAGTGCATTATGCTGTGCTGGACGCCAGCTGCAGTGAACTGGCATTGCATTACGCTGCGCTGGACGCCAGTGGCGTTTTCCATCGGGTGGTGCGCGTCACGCGTCGGGCAGCGCTCATAGTAGTAGGTGCAGGGAGGATGGCGACAGCACAGCTCCCGGCACACTATGTTAGAAAGTTAAAAAAAAGGACACCTTCATCAGAGAGGCGAAATTAATGAGTCTAAAATTCTTGATTAGAGACGCCCATGTCACACATTTTTTAGCAAAATTTATACATATCACCAGTGACGTAGCCTTAGTATGGTAAGATCTGGCCACTGCCATACCTTGATTTTTGTGAGAGTATATTCTCCTCTTTTTGATCTTTATTTTCTCCCGTGTTTTTCTCTATGCAACACCATAAACCAATATACTGAGGGAGAAACGGAAGGAGGAAGACAGAGGCTAGAGGGACAGACTGTTTATATGGCACTCTGAGCTTTGCTCGGTTGCTCTACCAACACAGTGCACCACACCTTAATTTTAATCCATCCTCTGGTGCATGTGACGTTGAAAACTATCTCACGTTACAGAAACCCGTACCATGTCACAGTAGTTTCAAGTCAAAAATGTTACAAAATCATGCCATTATTCAGGTGACGTGAAATATGGACGCGGATCATGTACATCAACGTCATGTTACATCTAATAGTGGTACCATGAAAGATAATTAGATCTAATTAGGAGATATTTTTCCTATTTTTCAAAATAAAAATTCGTAAATATATATTTATCCTATTATTTTTTAGAAGGTAATATGTCGTAATAATCTAGATCTACCTATATGGACGATCCACTATCACTACTACAGGAGTACCATAGCTATAAGCCCAACTATTTTTGAAAATCAATTAAGTCGCGATGATGACATTTCCTAAAAAAAAAAGACCATCCACGAAGGGACTCCAAAGTGTTGAGGCACTGGTCACGGTGAACGTCCACAAACAGTCAGATTATTCAGTACCCAACATTCCTTTTGAGCAACTATCGGGAATAAAGGATATCAATGGAATCTCACAATGGAACCTGCAAGGGGGCCACTAACTATAGACTCTTGTCACCCTCAGGCGCATCGTCCTTCTCCGCATGCTTCCTTTGGTGCTGCTTCTGTTGCTTCTTCGCTTCCTGCGTTGCCTCCTTGCCTGCACCAATAGAAGCAGCCGTTGCTCATCTCTACCGAGATTGTAAGAACACCATGACAGGAACAACATGCAAATTGTATTCTGAAAATATACTACGGGTTGGAAGGAGTCCGATGAGTGGAGCTGCCCTCCGCGGGGGGTAAGCATACCTCGTGCGGGCCAATCAATAGTTCGTGCCATTCCTGCAGGTCCTTGTTATGTATGAGTAGATCATCAAGGTCAGCACCAGGAAGCTGCCAAGAAATTATGGGAAGTGTTTATTGGTATAACAATATAGTTGGTCTTGGTCCTGGTATTATAATAATCATAATGGTTACTAAAAGGATATCAAGTTCCAGGACTCACCGCAGAACTCATGGATTGTGCAAATGGTTGATCCCAAAACATTTCGTTCATGTCACATTGAGCGCCAGTTCCTTGTTCCTGAACAGACATCTGAAGAACTGCATGGCGTAGAACATGAGAAAAATCAAACTTGTCACTGAGAAAATGTGAGTACGTATAACGGTGTATAAAACGTACAAGTATTTCAACGGTAGTAGACAATAATGGAATTCACCATTCAGAACAGAGTTTGTGCACCGTGAAAATAGTCATACAGAACAGAGTTCCACTTATACAGAACAAAGTGAAACAATATGTACATGTATTTCAAGGATAATAATGAAAACCATAATTTTGTAAAATTATTTCTGAAATAGTGGAAACCAGTTCTGTACAAGTGGATTAACCGCCACTGCCAGATGGATAAGGACATTGACTTTTGTAGCCCACTATTTCCAAATACTTGTAATCTTTGATCTTAGATTTTGTTCACAAATACTTGGAGCCTTTTCAATCACTGAATGATGGTAAAATATGGAGCTCTTTTATAGCTCACAATACTACCACTTGGTAGTATGTAGTATAGAAAAGATCTAACCGTCCATTTGACGGGGTAAAATTATCATCGCTAATTTAATATAAATTGAGTGGAGTTTTTAGATTTTTTTTTGCATTTTAGCCCTCCTGACCTCTCCGTCTGCCCGCCGCCCCTCAGTCATCTTACTAGCGCCGATCGCGTCCTCCCCGCCGCCCGTCCTCGTCGAGCTCACCAGCACCGCTCGCCTCCTCCCTTCCAGGTCGCCGCCCGTCCTCGTCGAGCTCACCGCCATCGGCACCGCTCACCTCCTCCCTTCCAGCCCACCGGTCCTCATCGTGCGCTGTTCGTGGTGGGGCCCCTGACCGGCGGCCGCCTCCTCCCTGTGCAGGCCCTGCGTCGGTCCTCCTTGTCGCCGCCGGGCGGAAGATCGGCTCCCCGCCCGTGGACAGGCACCGCCAGCACTTGCCGCGCGCGGGATACCGGAAAGGCGGCCATCGGCAGCGATCGGCCCTCCCTCCTCCGCGAGCGCAGCCAGCCATTTCTCCCCCGCGCGCTACTTCGTCGAGGAGGTCATAACCGGGTACGACGAGACCGACCTCTACATGACATGGCTACACGTACGTCCGTCCCCGATGCGCCGGCCGCAATTCCACCTCCTACCTTCGGTTGCTGTTGCTCTGATTCCGTCACCGATCTGGGCGTGCCGTGTCTGCAGGCGAACGTGATGCGGAGCCCGCAATAGAGGAACACGCTGCTCGAGAACATGACGTGGAGGATCTGGAATCTCACGAGGAAGGAGGAGGTGAGCTCGGTTCTTTCTCCGGTTGCTTCTCTCCTTGGATTGTGCTAGCTCAAAGTATCGTTCGATGTTTGATGAGGGTTTGTGGCAACCATTTTGCCTAGAGCTTAATGATTAGCTCGAGCGAGTTAGATCGACCAGTGTTTTTTTTCTTAGTTATTGCTAGAAATTGCACAGATGTTGCTAGGTGACTTTTGGATGCAACGAGCATAAACGGAGCACTATATTGATTGCAAAAAGTTTGCTGTCAGACGGCATTGCCTTCTAATACAGCTTTGACGTTACAGTTTGCCCACTTCTAAATCCTAAGTTTCTCAGCTGCCACTTCTATTGTAGTAATCAATGTTAGTTTGTAAATGTTTTTCCTTGTCACTGTAGAATCCTTAGAAACAAATCGGACCTTTGGCACATGCCCTGTTAAGAATGCTTGAGAAGCACCCAAACATGACTGGCACAATGATCTTATATTCATTTGTCTAACATTGTTAGTAATTGATTTTTTAGGTGACATCATGGGCTGTCCTGTTCGGGGTAAAGAAAACTTTGTTTGACTTCCACCTCTGTTTGATTAGAGTAACTGCATCTGCAATTGTACCTTCTGAAGAGAAACCAAGCTTTTGAGCATGAGTGATCCTCCGTTAACACATTCAGTTAACTTTCAGGTGTTATCAATCATTCTTGGGATGGTACTCAGGAACCTTGGGCCTGACCGAGAGACTGACTATGACAGCGATGATAACACCACTGTGCCTGCAAGGCTGCCTCTACTAAGAATCCAGTCCCAACATGGTCCAGACTATGCTGAACCTAACACATCTCGTAGGAGTGGTTCATGGAAACTGCGGATTTTAGACAAGGTGAGACGTTTCTAGACAAGTGCTTTCTTTTGCAGCTTCCAATGTTCTAAGTGTGTTCACCATTAGTAAAGCTTTGCAACCTTTTCATTTCAGGTCAACAACTAAGATTTTACTGATCTCATATGACGAATCCTTAGGACAGAATTTTGATCCAATGGTTTCAGAAGGATGATAAGATTATAGCTTTTTTCTTCTGGAGAGATGATCCTCTTGATGGAGTAGCAGCAGCAGTGTTAGAATAGTTTTGAATGGCTACTTTTGAATGCCTTTCAACATGGACAGATATTTGAGTAGCATGTGACTGACCCATATAACCCTAACAGTGTAGGGGAAGAATATTGCACTGAAATGTTTCAGAAAGAGATGAGGGCATGACTGGTGCCTTCACTGACCAAACACAGAAATATTTGATTTTCTTTTCATTTTCCATCATCTGGTTCATCCATTTATTTCTATCTGATTTGTCTGTTGTTGGTATTCTAGTTTGCATTACCTGTCAATACCAAAAGATGAAATACGAGGTATACCACATAATACAGCCTGCATATACCGATATAATACAGCCCGCTGTACATGATGTCTCAACCGACACCGTTGAGTCCTTGCTTGTAGCCTTTGCCGTGAAGATTTCAGTATCATAGCTTTGCACCTATAGCAAGCATAAGGGTTGAAACACAAATATATCCAGTTGAAACTACAGAGCATTTCAAGCTTAAAATCGAACCCAATACATGCACCAATTGTATCTCAACTAGAGCTTCTATACTTTGGAACACAACGCTTTTTCCCTAAAGATTTTTTTATTGCATCATAAATATGTACAACACATTTACAAAAAAACTAAACAGACTCTACACCTAGTCAGAGCTCTTAAGGTCTCTTGTCAGAGTCCACAGGCTGCTCCAAGATTAGCCACATCCTAGGACGAGAAACATCCTTTGCATGAATCAATAAGCCATGCATCATTACTCTCAGAAAACAATGGTGAGCAAGTCATCATGTGCAGCTCGAGCTATTTTACATGAGAATCATAGGCGTAGAAGATGTTTTCCGGCGTGATCAGAGGCGTGATCAGAGGCAGCTTCCGGTCTGATGTTCTCTCTAGTCACTGTTGCCATGTCAACCAAGTCTCGGCAGTCAGTGAACATCCACAGGTCACCAGAATTTACTCGTCGCTTGAGGCTGTCCCGACAGAAGGGGCAGGACTGGGATCTTGAGCGCCTGCAAACCAGGATAAACAGCACAAAATTCAATCAATACAGCCACTATATCTTTGCAGCAGATAGTTCAGTGAATGCATGTATTCACACTTCATATCATACAGCAGAGAAAGGTAGGCTGCTCAATAATTGGCAGTTTCGTGCCTTACTGGGTCTCTGGCTCTAAAAGTACAGTTAGGAACATGCAATCCAAAGGAGTAGACAGTAATTTCTTCGTTCTGTTAATTTCATGCAAGGTACTTGGCCGTTTTTCCTCAAAAGAAAGGCAGGAGTACTGCTGCTCGATTAAGGTGCTTATGCTTGACAGCATAGCTTTTAGTTGGCTACCATCTTTTTTTGAAGGAAATTAGATGGCCACCATTGAGATAACCAAATGCTAGAAATTTAGGGTCTAATAATGGTATTAATCATCAAAAGCTTACTGCAGTTCGTTACAACAATTCTCTTAGATTAGGGATCAGAATAATAAAAAATAATCAAACACTAAAGATCACTGATGAATGTCTCAGGGAAAAAATGGTCTACCATCATCCAGAGCAAGCAATTATCATATATCCTGCAACTGCTACCATCATCCACAACAAATCTCCTCACATAGAAGGATTGTCACTAAGGGGACAATAAGATTCCCAATATGATCGCAACTGGGCTTCAAACCAGACAATCATTAAAAACCATTGAGCCACCATTACTAATTTGGTAGTGGTTTCCCACTGGCCACTCATAAGTCATAACTGATACAGAATCAGCTTTATGGTTTCCACTTTTCAGTGCTAAATCCTGAATCGGAACATGGCAAAAATCACCAGTTTTGTCTAGTTCTCTTTGAAGCTAGCAGGATCAACAGGTCTTTAAGTTACGAAGTATTAAGGCACATTCTGTTTACATTTTGCAGTGACAAAAAAAAGAATGTTGCCTGTAACATGCCCAGATAGTGTCAATTATCCACAAGCTCTTGAATTGCTTTGAATAAATAGTGCCATATGCTCTACTGACTCGAAATCAGATTAGGTATGGAATGCTAGCCTTAGCTGGGTTGTACAGCAATATGAAAAATTGAAAACAACAGCCACGAACCTCAACAGATCAATGCTCAAAAATATATAAATGATATTGCAAAACAATGCAGATTCCAAGTGTACACAGATCATCATTACCTTCTTCAATGAAGACTGAAAGCCAGAAATCCATTGCCGAGATGCCGAATCGGGGATGCGATGCGGGGTGCCCCTGCTCCTTGCCCTTGTCGCGCTGCTGCAGTGGGCCAGTCACCTGTGGCCGTCCGGGTGTTGGCCCCCTGCCGCGTGCCTGCCGCGGTGGCCGGCGGGAGGCGACGGGCGGCACCGCGCCAGGCCGGCGGCATGCGGACCCCTCGCCCCGCATGCCGCAGCTGCGCAGGCGCGCCGGGGCGGTGGACGGCGGGTGGACCACCAGCGCGAGGCGGCGCCCCTTCCCCCCACCGCCGGCGCCGTTGAAGTTGAGCACGGGGTCGACGGGCGGCACCGCGGCTGGCCGGCGGCATGAGGACCCCTCGGCCCGCAGTCCGCAGCTGCGAGGGCTTGCAGGGGTGGCGGCCGGCGGGTGGAGCCACCAGTGCGAGGCGGCGCCCCTTCACCCTCAACGCCGGCGCCGCCGAAGTTGAGCACGGAGTCCACGGCGGCGAGCGACGGGCGGGGGTCGATCCGCCGCCACGGATGCCTCCCCATCTGGGAGCGTCGGCCGTCAGGGGGATACGCGTTCTGTGCTCCTGCCAGGGCCCGCGCGTCAGGCGCGGCATGCGCCGCCTCAACGGCGGCGAACCGGAATCGCCGCCGGGCGAAACCTAGACGCCGGGAAATGTCACAGGCAGGGGAATGGAAGAGATTGGGAAGAAATGAAATGAAAAATAAAAAAATGATATTACAAATGATTTTCCCAATATTACCCTTATACTACCCATACTATCTACTATCTAGATATACTACCTTATACTACTGTAGTATAGAAAAATCTGGACCGTCCGATGTTTATATATGAGTGCTTTTCAGACAGTAGTATATAGTCGTATTGTGCGTCGTAAAATTCGCAAAATATAAGATATTGATAGATGTTGTAGCAACCCAATTACTGACCGAATTCCACCTCATCTGCAATACCCTTTAACAGTTGGGCATCAGCAGCACGTAAAGTTCCAGGGTTACCATCTTCTATCGACATCACATGAGCTTGTTGCCATAGCTGATCCTCCTCATCCTGTATTACACCAATAATATTAATTTTCCTCATGATCAACAATAAAAAAAGACAATGTCTTTAATCAATCAAATGGTGTCAAAAGGATGGGCATCCTTAAATCTGACCACCAGTCTAAAAGAAATATATAGAACTCAGGTATCTCAAAAAAGAATCAGTGTTATGAGTATATAAATTCCACTTATTCGGATGATGCCCTAGACTGATAACACAGCATGCCCTTAGCTTATGGCATAAAAGCTTAATGTAGAATTTATATTAACAATTTTTAAAATAGACCTGTCACTTCTCTCTGCTAACAGGACTGCGAAGAATTTTTATCCAATGGATGTTCAGCAAATAGTCTGGATAGATGAAGCCATTGAACAAAAGAAAACAATTCATTCCTTCCACAATCTAACGAACACCGAAATAACTAGACATAACAGAGAAGTCTATTCTGGTGGCCTGAACTTTGATCAAAGGCAGACTATACCTTCTGGCTGAGGTGGTCTCACAGTGGATAGTTTTATGTATAGATTGCATTAGCTGAATGACACTAAGCATACCTTCTGCAGATTTCTCTTGTCTTCAGTATATAGATTTGGTTCAGGTTCTGAGTCAACCATAACAGTTTCATCATTCGAGGTTGAAGATTGGCATGTGCTTTCAGTTTCGGAGGATTCTTCTGCAGCAGCTTCTTGCCTTGCTCTCTCTTCTTCCATAGAGACCTGAAGTACAAGTGCCAGATCCGGGTCTACATTTGGGTCCACACCAAATTCAAAACCGTATGCTCTACGGGCTGCTGCGGCAAAAACAGTTTCTTGGTCTTCTGCTAATATTGGTGAACTGCATCAGCACATAACTATTAGAGATAAGATGCTGCTACATCAGGTTAGAACCTGATAACATAATACATGCTCACCTGAGTATGACATTAGAGAGGAAATCTTCTCCTTGTAGGACATGAATTATATGACTGTTGCCACCACTACTCACTGCAGCAACAAGAGCTTCTAGTTTTTCAGGCTTTTCATCGTCAGATTCACCGAAGTCAACAAGATCAAGAGCAACATTGTTCTTCTTCAGTTTTTCCCCGATTGCCTCTAGCACATTCTTCGCATCTATTACTGGGCTGAAAGGGAGAAATTTAGAACTCGAATATAAAGTATGATCAGTAAGATGCAACCTCAGACCCTACCTGCCAACAAAAACAATTATTCTCTGCTGCTGCTGCTTGTTCTGTCGATTTTTTAGAGCAAGTTGAGCGACCTGGATAGCAGCAGTCATGTTTACTTCACCACCAATTTCCAACCCTGCACCCAAAAGTAGAATCTTCAGTCCTTTAAAACATGGTGGAAGCAGATTTTTCATAAGTTGGATTTTGAGCGATTTCTTAGGCGCAGACAACAAGATACAACATGGATGCCTAGAAAGTTGTATTGTCTAGTATCTATAGGGTGACAAGATACTGCAGTTACTTCAGGACCAAATAAGAGATTGCATTGCCAATGATTCAAATGATATCTGGACATACATTTGGGGAAACCAGCTTTTATTCTTCAAAACAAGCATACACATTCATGCATCACATTAGTGGATTTGAAAAAGTTAAGTAACTGCCAGCTCAATCATAAAATCTTCTTCTCTGGCTTATGATCAAGGAGAGACTCAACAACAGAGAGATGTGTATTAGGATTGGTGTCCTACACCGTATGTACCAAGGACTCAAAGTCCTACTCTTGTAATTGTCCTCTCCTACTAGGAGATGGTCTTGTATTCGTCTATGCCTAGGACATATTCCGGGCTATATAATGAACATCATGGCTGCCCTCAGGGGTAAGCCGTTCTGCCTAATTCTACATGGTATAAGAGCCAATCCTCCAGAAAGAACATCTAGTTGCACACTGCAATTTTTTCGTCGTCGAACGCTCATGGCTTCGGCGAGTTCATCGATGGCTTCAACAGTCCTCAACATCCCCGTCTCGGAGAAGCTCCACAGAGGCAACTTTCTTGTGTGGCGAGCACAAGTCTTGCCCGCTGTTCGCGGGTCACGCCTGATGGGAATTCTAGATGGATCCCTCGCGCAGCCTTCCTCCACAATCCGCGTCAAGAAGGCGGATCAATCTGAAGGAAGTTGAAAATCCAGCGTATATCACCTGGATTGCTCAAGATCAGCAACTTCTTGCCTATCTCCTCTCCTCCATGACCTCGGAAATCTTGGTTCAAGTCTCTTCTTATGAACATGCTGCGCAACTGTGGACGGCCGTTAACAAGATGTTCTCGTCTCAGTCACGTTCCAAGATTTTGCAGCTTCGTTCTCAGTTATCTCGGGAGAAGAAGGGAGATGCGTCGGCTGCAGCTTACTACAGCAAGATGAAGGGCATCGCCGATGAGATGGCGGCCGCTGGCAAGAAGATAGAAGATGATGATCTCATTGGATACATCTTGAACGGATTAGATTCCGATTATAATCCGTTTGTCTCTTCAATCTCCATCAAGGACACTTTGACACTCAGCGATGTTTATGCACAATTGTTGTCCTATGAGGCCCGGCTAGTTCAGCAATGCACGAGTTGTTAAGGAGACGAAATATGCATCCAGATGACTACAGGTGTGTTTTCTGCAACAATACTGGCCATGAAGTGGTTGAACACCTCTTCCTGTACTGTCCATTTGCCCAACAATGCTGGAATTCTATTAATATCAAAATCTCTTCAAGCTGGTGTCCCTTTCGAACCCTTGAGCATCTCAGGCAGCAGATTTCAGCCCTCTATTTCCTGGAAATAATTATTTGATGACATGGAGTATTTAGACCTCCCGAAACAATGCAATCTTCAAATGCCTACCTTTCTCGGTTCAGACCGACAGCTAGTTTTGTACATGAATTTGCCATGGTTATGCATAGAGCAAAGAACAAATACCTTCCTAGTATAGCTGATTGGCTAAACAGCATTATGTAATCTTTCTTCTTTTTTCATGTAAAATAAATCTTTTATTTGTTTAATACATAATCAGTAGGGGAATTCTCCCCTCCTGTTTCATTGAAACACTTCCCTCCTCTTATGTCAAACATATAGCGCAGAAACACTTCCCGGATGCAAGAAATTATGTGCGTTAAACTCAAAACAACCTGAGCACTAATATAAACACAAGTGTGACAATATCAAATGAGTAGATTCTGCCGTAAAGTTCTTAAACTTACATATATATGCTCCAATATTTTTCCTGCAACATGACTAGAAAAGCAATGACTGAAGGTGTGCATTTGAGGCCGTGTCGATGTGCAAAATAAAAGACAGTGGAGGGTATAATTCTTCTCTATGCCATATTGTAATGAAGTGGACATCAACTAACTAGGTAAGCAAGTCAAACAAATTCAGCAATTGAAGTACCAGCCAACATGTAAGGGTCTGTAGAAGTGAAGTTCAGTTGTGCCCACTTGGAAGGTATGTGCAAGCAGCAAGTCCTCTGACAAAACTGAATACAAGGAGCTCATGAAGTCATGATGCTTAAATTTCAGTATTCAATTACATAGGTGGACGACAATAGGATGCATTGCCAATTTCCATGTTGTACAAGCAGCATTGCAGGATACTAATACCTTACTGTTTCTTAGAAATTAAATAGCATTCCGGGACATCAGATCAGCTAACAGGGGGCTAAGGTTATAACTAGTGCTGGTAATTCACAGAGAACATGTAGTCGCATGCACCACGCCATACAACTTGAGTTTGATGGATTGGGCAGAGAGCCACTTTGTATAATTTAGTCAGCAAATAAACAAAGATGGCAAGCGGGGATCTCGCGTACCTTGCATGCGTGCGAGGACCTCGCCGAAGTCGTTAGTGGGCGTGACGAGCACGCTGACGCCCCGCCTGCCCGCCATGGCCAGCACCCCCACAGAACTCTCCAGGTTCGCCTGCGCGGCGTAAATCCAAAGATCACCCAAGGCGAACCCGTGAGACCCCCACCACAAAAGCCTAGCGGGCAAGGGAGAGAGGCGAGAGCAAGACCTGCATCTTGGCGCTGCAGACCATGGCGACGGCGTCGGACTGCGCCGCGAACCGCGATGGGCGGTAGTCCTCGTTCCGCATCCACTCCGAGTTGTCCACGCAGATCATCGTCGCCTGCGATTGCAATTGGACCACCAAAGAAACCGTCAGGAACGGTCAGAAATCGCTGGGCGTCAGCAGGCTGGGGCAGGAAGAGGAGGATGGACTGGGAGGCGTACTGACCTCGAGCACCATGGCTGCGGCGGTGGCGGGAGCGGCCCGCGAGGCAGTTAAGTGGATGGTGTGTTCTGGGAGACGAGCGATGGTGTTGCTTCGGAAGCGTGGGGGAGGATGGTGGAGTTTTAAGTAGGGTGGCTTCTCGGTCTCGGAGACGGTTGGCAAGGATGTCGAGAGAAGTTTTGTTTCCGACGTGCGCTGCTGCGCACTAGTGTGATTCTGCACCCGATCAGCAACCCGCGGGTCCACCGGCGCCCACGGGTTATTATGGGATATATGACTTACTAGATGTGAAATGAGACATGACATGGAGCGTGACAAATCGTCAGGAAGTATCAAATTAGATTTGTTTATAGAACTTTAAGGACTTTAAGGACCAACACGCGACACCGGCGCCCATAGATTATTATGGGATGACTCACTAGATGTAAAACGGGGCGTGACAGGTTATCGAAAAGTATCCAAATTAGATTTCTATATAAAACTTTTATGACTAATACGCGACGGGTCACTACTGTCCGGGCATAGGTACCTGCAGCTGCCAGCTGGTACCTATGGCCTGGACCTAACCGAGGCAGGGGCATTTGGTACCGGGTCGTGGCATGATCCGGTGCCTATGCTCCAGCAACGGTACCAATTCATGCCACGATCCGGCGCCTAAGGCTTCACGGCACCTCAGGTGTCGGGTCGTGGCATGACCCGGTGCCTATACAGCGGCCATAAGCACCGGTCCGTGCCACGACTCGATGCCTGGTGAGCTCAGCGGCATTAGCACCGGGTCATGGCACGACCCGGTGTCTATGTGTTGGCCATAGGCACCGGGTCATGCCACGACCCGGTACTAATGTTGTTGCCTATATATACCGTGCCCCTCCCCCTCCCCGAGCTGCCATGAACGCAACACTGTTCATAGCAGCCGTGTGAGGGGAGGGGAGGAGAATTTTTGCAGTTTTTTCACCTCAAGGTTATTTATTTTTTCTTTAGTTAGCAATTAATTTTCTTCGGTGTAGTTAGCATTTAATTTAGTTTATAATTGGTATACACTTACTAATTAATTTTTGTAGTTTTACTTTGCAAGTAATTTAGATGCAGGTAGACAATGATATAATAATTATTATACATATTATAATTAATTTGTTTTATATATATTTGTCTATCTATTTAGAATAATTTAATTTACTTTTGTATTCAATTATTTATTTATAAATGACTTGAGTTTATTATATTTAGTGGAGGGAAATTAATATTTTATCCGTAGAAATGGCACTGCAACATGATGCATTGGAGTGCCGTGCGTCCGCTCGAGCATCGGTACGCAATCATTTGAAGCGCACTGGATATTCCCTTGAGTTCCGTCCTGAAGAGCGTCTTGGACTTGTTAGCGGTCATATTCGTCGTTGGATTAACAAAGCATTTGATTGCCTCGCGCAATATAATGCAAGGCGCAAATTTGAGTGTGAAATTGACATCGAGTTGCATGGTACGGTTGATGATCGCAAGTTGATTGGATCGACATTATGCAAGGCGTGAAGTGTTGGGGATGGTAGAAATTGACCGTTCAGTGTCGAGAGTTCGCGAGACGGTTCATGAGGCATTGGTCAATAGGTCTCTTGAGTAGTTTATAGTAGCATGTAGTTTATTTGGTATTTTAGACCTTTTTATTAATCATGTTGTATAATGGATAATTAGATCTTTTTATTAATCATGTTGTGTAATCGATAATTAAACTTTTTTATTAATCATGTTATGTAATGGATAATTAGACCTTTTTATTAATCATGTTGCGTAATAGATAATTAGACCTTTTTATTAATTATGTTTTTATATATTATTGTAAATATCCATTTGAGCATAAAGAATTAGTAGATTTACTCTTTATTTTTTTAGATGAGTCATCAATGGATGTACAACGCCGACCGGCGTTCAATGGAGTTTATTAATGGTGTGCATGAATTTTGCAACGCGGCCGAGAAACACAAGTACAACAGTTTCGTTAGTTGTCCATGCAAATTCTGTAAGAACGAGAAGGATTACTCCTCCTCAAGAACCATCCACAGTCACTTGTTCTCAAGCGGTTTCATGTCCAACTACTATGTTTGGACCAAGCATGGTGAACGAGGGATTATGCTGGAAAATGATGAAGAAGAAGAGGATGTGATTCCTGACTTTGCAGCCAATTACGGTGCCTGCTTTGATGATACTACAATGGGTGAGCCAAAAGAAGATGCTGAAGGACATGCTATAGAAGATGATCTTGGTCAGATGCTACGTGAAGCGGAGGAAGTCCGCGAATCCGAGAAGGAATCGAGAGATCTGAAATGTATGTTGGAGGACTACAAAATATTGTTGTACCCAGATTGCAAACAAGGGCAGAAAAAGTTGGGTACCACATTGGAATTATTGCAATGGAAGGCATCAAATGGTTTGTCTGACAAGGGATTCGAGGAGTTGCTGAAACTTATAAAAAACCTACTCCCTGAGGGTAACACATTGCCCGGAACAACATACGAGGCAAGAAAGGTTGTTTGGCCTCTAGGATTGGAAGCACAGAAGATACATGCATGTCCTAATAACTGCATTCTCTATCGTGGTAACGAGTATGAAAATTTAGATGCATGTCCAGTATGCAAAGCATGTCGGTATGAGATCCCTCGCGATGATCCAGGCGACGTTGAGGGGGTGCGTACCAAGAAGAGAGTGCCTGCCAAGGTGCTGTGGTATTTTTCTATAATACCATGTTTGAAACGTCTGTTCATGAACAAAACCAATGCAAAGTTGATGCGATGGTACAATGAAACGAGAAAGCAAGACAATAAGTTGCGACATCCCGCTGATGGGTCCCAATGGAGGAAGGTGGATAGAACATTCCCAACTTTTGCAAATGATGCAAGGAACGTGAGATTTGGATTAAGTACGGATGGCATGAATCCTTTCGGTGAGCAGAGCAGTGGCCATAGTACTTGGCCTGTGATAGTTTGTATATACAATCTTCCTCCTTGGCTGTGTATGAAGCGCAAGTCATTATGATGCCGGTGCTTATCCCCGGCCCCAAGCAACCTGGCAACGATATTGATGTGTACCTGAAACCACTAGTTGACAATCTTCTACCGCTGTGGAAAGAGGAGGGTGTTCGTGTGTGGGATGCGCACGCAGAGGAGCATTTTAATCTACGTGCATTGCTTTTCGTAACCATCAACGATTGGCCTGCACTTAGCAACCTATCCGGACAGTCCAATAAAGGTTATACGGCATGCACCCATTGTTTAGATGAAACCGACAACATGTATCTGAAGCACTGTAGGAAGATTGTGTACATGGATCATCGTCGATTTCTTCCTATTAAGCACCCATTGACGAAGAAGCATGCTCATTATGGTGGAAAGGCATATAATCGTATGAAACCTAAGCACCGCTGTGGGAAAATAGTATTTGAAATGGTGAAAGATGTAAAAGTAGTATTCGGAAAGGGACCTGGTATCAGATCAGTGCAGAGTGAGGACGGTCGCGCACCTATGTGGAAGAAGAAGAGTATATTTTGGGATCGACCTTATTGGGAAGTCTTAGAGGTCTGCAACGCAATTGATGTGATGCACCTCACCAAGAATCTTTGTGTTAACCTACTAGGCTTCCTTGGTGTGTACAGGAAGCCAAAGGATTTACTAGAAGCGCGACAAGATCTTCAACGTATGAAACAACGGGCCGCCCTACATCCAGAAAAGAGGGATAAAGGACACCATTACTTAGGTCCTGCCTGCTACACTCTAAGTAAGGAGGAGAAGCAAAGTATGTTTGAATGTTTGAACAATATAAAGGTCCCGTCCGTCTACTCTTCAAATATAAAGTCCCATGAAAGAAAAGAAATTCGCACACGTAAAGTCCCATGACTGTCACATGCTGATGACGCAATTACTTCCGGTTGCACTAAGAGGTATTCTACCAAATAATGTTCAAGCAACAATCATAAAGCTATGTGCATTTCTCCATGCAATTTCTCAGAAAGCAATCAATCCAACGAGTCTAATAAAGCTACAGGAGGATGTCGTCCAAATTATAGTTAGCCTTGAGATGAGATTTCCTCCATCATTTTCCAATATTATTGTAACACCTCAGGTGTTTAAATTACGAAATAAGCCTCTTTAGCTTAACACGGTGCATAAATAATTAAGAGAAGTTTCAACGAAATGAGTTTTTAAAATAACTTCTAAACTAGAACCCAAATGAACTTTGGCCTGAAACAAAACTTGTGTAACTTTTCATTTTGAACAACTTTCGTGTTGAAGGATTTTCGAGTTGCAACACAAAAATTTGAGAAACACTTGGATTTGCAAACTAGTCCCTACCTTTTCTTCTATTTCCACTGCAGACCCTTCTTCTCCGCCTCGCCCAACCCTCGCGTCGCCCGTCCCTTCCATGTCGTCCGACCCTTTCGTTCGCCCAACCCGCGGCTTCGCTGCGGCCCTCGCTTGGCCACTTGGCCGGCGATGCCTGACAGCGCTAGGCGCCAAGCCAATGCCTGGCCGCGCCCGCACGCACGCCCGCACGCCGCGTTCCTCCCCAGTCCGCGCACGCCACGCGCGCGCCGGCGACGCGCGCCTCTGCTCGCCACCCGCCGCGCCCAATGGGCAAGTCGCGCCATGCCCGTGTCTCCGCCGCGTCCCGCCAGTCTGCGCGCTTGCAGCCCGGCAAGACAGCTGCTGCAGCTCGTTGCCCAACCCGCGCGCCGCGTGATCTCCAGCTCCACACGCCAAATCTTCAGCACCCAATCCCCTGCCCGCGCCCGCCGCACGCCGCGCCGGCTCTGTTCTCCGCCCGTCGCGGCCAGTCACGCGCTCCCGCCATGCCGCCCACGCCCGCGTCTCGCAGTCCAGTCCCGCCCCTCCTCCCGCCTCTCTGCTGCCTACAAAAGGCCGCACTGAGTCCCCCTCGCGCGCCCAGGCACCAGAACGCTGCCGCCGCCACCATTACCGCCGTCGTGCCCAGCTCACCGTGGAGCTCACCTCTCCGGCCACCCCTTGCCAGAGCTGAGTCTCCCACCACCACCACAGCACCCCACCGCAGCTCACCGCCCCACCCATCGTCGCCCAGAACCGCCGAAGCACCGCCAGCGCCGCCCGCGCCGCTACCGCTCCTTGCTGCTCCGTGGACGGCCCACGCCGAAACTCCTCCATCCCAGATAAGCCTCGAAATGGGTTCCCCTCGACGCCGCGAAGCTCATTGACCAGCCCCTACCCTCCCCTCCTCGCCGAAGCACCGTCGCCAATGTTCCGCCCCGCCGCCGCCCCTCTGCTCCGCGCCGACGAGTCACCTCCGGCCACCCCCAACCCCGACCAAGGCCATCCCGAGGTAGCCCTCACCTCCCTGGATCTCCCCGACCCTTTTCCCCTCGCCGCCGACGAGCCGCCTCGCCGGAATCTGGCCGGCCGCCATGCCAGCGCCGCCTAAGGACCCAATTGCATCGATTGCAATCTTTAAAAGAGTCTGCACGCAAGTTTCTAAGGACCCCTCTGTAAAGAAAGTTTAAACTTTGAATTTAAAAACAGCGAACTTGTAAAATTCATTTAAAATCGTAGAAAAATCGGAAAAATACAAACTCAACTGTTCTGGAAACTTTAGATGAAAATCTACAACTTTTGTTGCATGCTTTTCTTCATTTGCTTGCTAAATCTTACTATAAATTAAATGGAAGGTTTAATAGACTTTAAATGTACCCCCTGTTGTAGACAAAGTCTAAACCTGAAAATTTAACAGTAGATTGGTTGCTTGTTTTGTAGACCAGTGTAAAAATATTAGGGCCAGAACCCATCTCTAACTAAACTTTTTGTTAAGCCTTGTTTATGACATGAAGTAATAAAATTAATTTGTAACTGCTGTTATGTTGTGATTCATGTGGTGAAACATTTTCAGGACTGTTGTATTAATGCCTAAGTACCACGGAAAAAGTTTAGAACCTTTTTCCCTTCTATAACCTATTTATATAATTTTAATGGTAGGAAAGGTGCACTAAATCAAGTAATTAGTTTATGTGCTTGGAAAATGTTCAACTTTTTACTGAAGGACACTTTAGAATAGCTCTTGCTGTATAAAAAGTTTCATATACAGAAACCCTATAAAACATCCTGTAGAAATTAATCTTTATTAAACTAGGTGTATCTTTTTTCGTATTTATTATGCTTTGTATCTTACTCAGTAAAATCTGAAAAATTTACAGCAACATACTGATGGATAGATTAATCACCTGTAAAATATTTGGTGTCAATACCGGAATGGTTTGTTCTGTATAAAAATAACTATGTTCTAGTAGTAGCTGTGTATTACCTTTTTCATAATTATTCTACTG
This sequence comes from Panicum miliaceum, assembly GCA_032594955.1. Classification (NCBI taxonomy): domain Eukaryota; kingdom Viridiplantae; phylum Streptophyta; class Magnoliopsida; order Poales; family Poaceae; genus Panicum; species Panicum miliaceum. Next base: position 32,531,442 of record CM064060.1, read on the forward strand.
CGTGAAAATGCCTGAAAGTTTTACAGTGCTTTTGTCTCTGCATATTGTGCTCTAAATAAAAATTTTATCACCAGAAGTTACCTAATCCAGAAGTGGTGTTTAATCCATGTTGTGCTTAGAAAATTAAGTTTCCCATATATCACAACCCCTTCTTGTTTAATGAAGTTAATAGTTAAGTTATACTCTATTAACAATTGCCCAAAGTAATCTTAACTCAGTAACTTCGCAACCAAATCGATGTTTTGTGGAATACAACTTTATCATGAAGGAAAATAATCGTCATTAACATCACTATAACTTACACTTGTGCATTCATATAGAATCGACTACTCTTGCCGACCGAACGTACGAGATGGTGCCCGCGTCCGAGAGTGGGCAGCGTGAAGCTCAAGTAAATCTAACTGAAGCTCTTGAAGACCCGAGCCCAAGTTCGGACGAGTCCCAAGCTAGCTTTTCCCAAGAAGGCAAGCCCCGGAGCATGAACCCTATTTTTCTAAACTTATGCAACTTATTACTCTACTTTACTTGTGCATTAAGTTTATAGGAGTTGAATGAAAACTTAGTTGCATGATCCTAGGTACCCCTGCTCTGAACACTAGATGTAAGGTTTGATAGGATGTTATGCTAATAGAACTCGGTAAAAGTCAAGTGATTTCCTGTCACTCGCGAGAATATAGGAGTTGAATGTTTACTACATGCTGCAATCATAAGGTCGACGGACGGGGCTATGATACGATGTTTATGTTGATGATTGAGGCCCCGTCTATTTAGTGAAAAATGCTAAGGCCGCAGTGTGTGGTAGTGGTGGTTAAGTCTTTGAACGTACTAACCACATGCCGAGAATATGGTAATCGGTAAGCTTAAGTACCAGATTGAACCGAGGCCGGAATATACTCCCCACCGTCTTGAATTCGTTCACATCTAGCTAATGGCGGGTGCATGTGCCGCCATGGCCAGGTCCATGGGGACGTGTAGTCGAGGGCGGTGGGCCTGTTCCGTGAAGCGGGAATTGAAGTGAAAAGTTGCACGTGTGACTCGGTGAGTAACCATGTGTCGTGTGTTTAGGTTTCCCTTGCAAGGTTAGGAAATTCGATTCGAATCGTCCATTTCTCGCGGTTATTGAGACTGCTTGACCCTTTTACCACATAGAGTAAGAAGAGGAACAATGATGATGATTAATCTTGTTGGATGCAAAATAATTCTTCCACCATGTGTGATATTGGATAGTTGCTTACCTACAATGGATAAAGAAGACTAGAATCTGGAGCTAAAATTTGAAAGTAAGTGTTGACGCCAGATTTTGACACGTGTTGAATCGGCGTCAGGAGAAGAGATTGGCCGATGCAGCAGATCTAAAGGCTACAGTAAAGAATCGGCCGATTGAGGCTACAGTTGGGAACCGGCCGATTGGCAATGCAACTTGCGCCAAACAGATTGGAACCACAACAGAGGATCCTGGTCAAAAGTGGCCTGATGTTGGTCAACGGAGCAATGCTGATTCGGTCAAGAAGCAATGGAAAAAGTCCTGATTGGATTAGGAGACGGCGGCGGAAGATTCTGCGGGAGTCCGTTTCTTTTTAAAGATATTATAGATATAGTAGTTTTTCTGTTTAAAATAAGATTGTAATGAGTCGTAATCGAGTTTTAGGGTATAAATAGGAGTCGCCAGGGCTTTGTAAGGGATCAACACATCGATCAACAAAACACTTCTACTTTTTCCTAGTACTTTACTTTCAAGTCGGCGACTTCGCCAATAGTTTTTCTTCTTTCACGAGTTCGTACGGTTGGCAGGGCTGCATCAACTTGATCTCCGGCCAATTGGTAGGTTCTGTTTATCGAGTACCATCTGAGCTTTAACCTCAGGCGCATCGCTGTGGTTTCGTTTGGATTTATTCACTAGTTATCGATATTTACTAGAATTACAAGTTTTACCTGTTGTTCTAGTATTATCACCAGTTATCCAGCTTGAGATTGGAACTATCGGCTTTATTATCGTTCTTCTTCATTCATCATCATCATTATATAGCCGATTAGATCTATTTCAAGTGTTGCATCTAGTAATAATTGTTTAAGTCGCTCCAGCAACTTTCTTTTGCAATTATTACATGATCATTGGCTGATCTATAGCCGATCATCTTCATAGCAAATCGGCCGATTCGCCGATACGCTCTTCGGGACAGATCGGAAACCCAGCCGATCGGGACGCCCAGAATTTAATACTTTTATTTGCTTGTCAATCAACAGGTCAGATTGACTGGCACCGCGCGAACCGCACTAGGGCAATAACCCGAACATGAGCTAAGCAGATTCTCCCAAGTCGTGTGTCCGACGCTGAAGACCATCGGCCGATTCATGGCCGATTTTTAGCACCAACACACTTTTGGCACGCCCGGTGGGACCAACTTCAAGATCCAACATGTCAAAGAACGCAGAAATTTCTGAAGGCAACATCATTGAGGTCACAGAAGCGGATCTCAAGGACGACCAGAAGGAACAATTGGCTAAACATCTAGAAGATTACAAGAGGATGTATCTGCAGTCGTTCAGTCGTACCAGAAGCGGGGAGGCAGTCAAGAAAGCTCCTCTTCCAGTTCCCCGCCATATCACCATTGCTGAGGATTCGGGCAAGATGTCCGATATGATCCAACAGTCCATCTACCAGGCGTTCATCAACCAATCCTCGGTGATGACCAATACGGTGTATAACGCTGTCATCAGCTCTCTGGCCAGCGGAGCAGTTCAAGGATATCAGGGGCCAGCATATGCCCCGCCGATTGCACTTCCAGCCAGAAGCCCACCAGGCACGTCCCAATCGGCTCCTCAGCCGATAACGGCGCAACGCGAGGAATATAACACTCCGTTGCCTCCAGTGTCTCCAAGGTATAACAGTGCACCATGTTTCCCATCGCAAGCACCGCTTCAGCCTGTCCAGATTGCTTCTGTGCAATCGTTGCCCACAAACTCAGTACCTTGGGGGGCATCGGCGACGACGGCTTTTCCCGATCTATCAACCGGACACGGGAGCTATCCAATCCAGGCGCCATTCCAATCGGCCGTCCGACCGACAATCCCTCTGTACCAACCAATCCCGTCAGAAATTGGCAGGGGGGCAGGCGCTGTAGAGACACTCCGAAGCACGGCGCCGATGACGATGTACGACGGGGCGGCGGATTCGCTTCGTCATCAAATGTCAACTGCTCAGACGGCCATAACACAACAGAATTCACCGCATGCTTCGATCCATCACCCGGCCGTACCACCGCCAGTCCTCCAACATGTGCCGGCACCTCGAACGGTTGTTCATCAGCAGCATGTGGATTGGACGGCAAGAATAGCGGAGGTCATTCAGGACCAATTCGGCTTGAAGCCGAAAATGCAGACTTATACATATAAGATGCCATATTCGTCTGCCTATGACTTGCTGCCGTTTCCCCACCGGTACAAGGTTCTTGATTTTACCAAGTTTTCGGGATTGGACGACACATCTACCGTGGAGCATGTTAACAGATTCATCATCCAGTGCGGAGAGGCCGCCACACAAGATGCTCTGAGGGTGCGTTTGTTTTCATCATCGCTGTCTGGATCGGCCTTCCAGTGGTTCACCACTTTGCCACCTAACTCCATTGTTACTTGGGCCGATCTAGAGAAGCAGTTCCATAAGTACTTCTACGCAGGGGTACATGAGATGAAGCTCTCCAATTTGACTAGCCTCAAATAGAGAAGCGACGAACCAGTAACTGGGTACATACAGAGGTTCAGAGAAATCAGGAACAAATGCTACAGTCTGGCTCTGACTGATGCCCAGTTGGCCTATATTGCTTTCCAAGGCCTCTTGCCACAAATCAAGGAAAGGTATGCCTCACAAGAGTTTGAAAGCTTAAGCCAGATCGTTCATCGATTGGCATGTCAGGAAGTCCGTCCGTTTGAGCAGCGGAGGAATTTTCAGAAGAAGGTGGCATATCTAGAAAGGTCTGAATCGGATGGAGAAGAAGAAATCGGCCTAGCAGAGTGGGTGAAAGGCAAAAAGCCAATATCGTGCCCTTTCGGAAAGAAAGAACCAGAGACATTCGGCTTTGACACATCAAAAGCCGATAAAGTTTTTGACTTATTACTCCAGGAAGGGCAGATCAAGCTATCTCAGTACCATACCATCCCTTCGGCCGATCAGCTCAAGAAGATGAAGTACTGCAAGTGGCACAATGCCACGTCTCATGACACGAATGAATGCAAGATCTTTCGTCAGCAGATATAGTCGGCCATCGAGCAGGGAAGACTCAGGTTTGAAACCCCGGCCAAACCGGCGAAGCCGATGAAGATAGACCAGCATCCTTTCCTGGCCAACATGGTTGAGACGGGAAGAAATTGACTTCAAACCAAGGTGCTGACGTCGGAATCGGCAAGAAGGAGAGGCGCCGTAGACCCCAGGAAACAAGTCACGGCGGCTGAAGTCAAAGGGAAAAGGCGGGCTGAAGACAAGGGCGAAGGATCAGAACGATCGCGCAGACCCGTCACCTCCCAGTTCTTGCTCAGCAAATATCGGTGGTAGCAGGAACAATCAAGATACCACGATGAGATGATACGCCAACATGAGGATCACTGGCAATGTCCGTTCTTCATCTATTGCTGGGAAAACGATCTCCGATTGCCGTCAGTCGATAACTGTCCTGAGTGCAACGGATTAAGCTGCAACGATCGCCCGTTTAAAAGATCACGCTCCAGAGACAGAGGATCAGAGCCGATCAGCAGAAATCGGCGCAAACAAGAAGGACAGCGCCTTTCAGTGCATGATCGGCTAGGGGCAGAGTTGACCGGTACCACCGGTCGAAAGGCAGGATCAACCAACAGGATCGACTGGGGGGCAGAATCAGCGTACACGATCGGTTGGAAGAGATGGCTAATGACAGGGTGTCAGATGAAAACCCCCTAGGGAGGGAACCAGATTGGGAGCACGCTAGATCATCGGACAAACCAGTAAACCCTAGGTGGTGCCCTAACGGTCTATCCAAATCCCAGAAACGAAGGATCCAATGCCTGCGCCAGTGGGAGCAACAAGAAGAAGAGCAGAGGCAGGTACCAGAAAAGAGAAACGTCAAATCTCGGGTCTGGCGCCCCAAGAAAAACAACAGCAAGGAAGCTGACAATCAAGAATCGGCAGCTGATATCAACATGGTGTTCATATTGCCGATGGTGTTTATGGCGCCTGCCGATCTAGACAAAGCGACTAGGGTGGAAGACCAGATGGCGCAATTGGTGTTAGAGCTGATGACGGCCACCTTTGAGAAGCCAGAAGATGAAAAACGGCAACATCTCAAGGCGTTATTTCTCAAAGGATACGTTAACGGACGACCCATTACCAGGCTGCTAGTGGATGGAGGCGCCGCAGTCAACATCATGCCGTATGCCATGTTCCGCAGGTTGGGCAAAAGTGATGAAGACCTGACCAAGACGGACATGATGCTCAAGGACTTCGAGGGCAACGCGTCTCCCGCCCGTGGAGCGCTCTGCGTCGACCTCACCATCGGCAGTAAGACCCTTCCTACTACCTTTTTCTGTTATTAATGATAAGGGGTCCTACAATATGTTGCTCGGCCGCGACTGGATACATGCAAACTGCTGTGTCCCATCTACAATGCACCAATGCCTCGTGCAATGGGTCGGCGACAGTACAGAGATAGTCACCGCCGATTCCGCCTACAGCGTCGCAGCGGCCGACACGCAACAGTGGAGCTGTGAGCACGTTAGGTGTATATCTGGTAGGACTTGGGACACTGATTTCCTGAAGGTGTCCGATTTTGGTCTACAGCCGATCCAAGCAGTCGGCTCTGAAAATTCAGAATAGATGGATCAGTTCGTATGAGAAGACGGAAAGCTTGGGCATGGATTTACGTCGGCCGATTCATTAGGGATGGTGGATTTGGGAGATGGTAGCAAGCCAAGGCCGACGTATATTAGTGCTAGTTTGCATCCTGGATATAAGTGTAAATTGATAAGTTTATTAAAAGAATTCAAGGATTGCTTTGCTTGGGAATACCATGAGATGCTTGGTCTAGACTGGTCCATTGTTGAACACCGGTTACCTATAAAATCAGGATATTGGCCATATCAGCAGCCTGCGCGACGGTGCAACCCCAAAATTCTACCTGATATAAAGGCTGAAATCACAAGATTGATTGAAGCAGGATTTATTCGGCAGTGTCGCTACGCCGAATGGATTTCTAATATTGTACCTGTGTATAAAAAGAATGGAAAGTTGCGCGTGTGCATCGATTTCAGGAACCTAAATCAGGCCACATCAATGGATGGATATCCAATGCCAACGGCCGATGTCTTGATAGATGCTGCCTAAGGACACAAAGTTATCAGTTTCATGGATGGTAATGCCGGGTACAATCAGATATTAATGGCCGAAGAAGATATCTCGAAAACGGCTTTCTGGTGTCCAGGTCACCTTGGTCTATTCGAGTGGGTTGTGATGACCTTTGGATTAAAGAACGCCGGTGCTACGTATCAGCGGGCCATGAACTATATCTTTCACAAGCTCATTGGTACATCGGTGGAAATTTACATCGACGATGTTGTGGTCAAGTCAAAAGGTCATCAGGAACATCTGGCCAATTTACAAGAAGTACTGGAGTGCACAAGGAAGCATGGGTTAAAAAGGAACCCGAACAAGTGTGCATTTGGTGTATCGGCCGGGCAATTCTTAGGATTCATGGTCCATGAGCGCGGGATAGAGGAACAACCCAAAAAGTGGCATATGTCTTTGGCTGAATCTCTATGGGCTTACAGGATGGCTTGCCACGGAGCCACTAAGATATCTCCTTATCAGCTGGTATATGGTCACGAGGCAGTCCTGCCTTGGGAATTGAGGACGGGGTTAAGGCGTATATCGCTTCAAGATCAGTTGACGGCCGATGAATATTCCTTCCTCATGAAGGATGAGCTCGATGACTCGGCGGGTCAGCGTTTGAGAGCCTTGATTAGCATCGAAGAAAACAAGAAAAGGGTGGCCAGATGGTATGACAAAAAGGTCAGGGTTAAACAATTCTCCCAAGGAGATTTGGTATGGAAGTTGGTGCTGCCGATAGGATCTAAGGATCCCAAATTCGGTAAATGGTCGCCTACTTGGGAAGGGTCGTATAGAATCGGCCGATGTGCTCCGGGAAATGCATATGTTCTAGAAACTATCGAAGGGGAAGAATTCCCAAGAGCTCTAAATGGACGATATCTGAAGAGGTACTATCCAAGCATTTGGGTAGATGCATAACTTGCAGTAAGATACATCAAGACAACATGGCCGACTTCTATCGGTTTTTATCTACATAGCCGATGCAGGAATGACTTTGCCTTGAGGAGGAAAATATTTTCCGTTTAGTCTGACCAATTCATTATTCGATGAAAACAATAGAGTACATGGCCGACATGGTACAAGTCGCCCTTAGAATAAAAATACCAATATATTTATTGATTACGCTTGCTCTTGATTTCTCTCTCGATCCGGCCCAATTCTATCAGAAAGCGGGTCCTATTCTCCTTCGGATCCTCCATGGTGGCTCCAGTCTCAACTTGATGGCATAGTTCTATCAGGAGGCGGGTCTTCTTCTCCTCCAGATTCTCCATGGCGGCTTCAGTCTCGACTTGATGAGGGAATGGAGGACTCTTTTCAGATGACAGTCGCTTGGGGACTAGGCAATGAGCGTCTATTAGGTCCCAATACTTCTGGACAACAGCAGGAACATGATCTTTAAGTTCTTCAGAATGAGCTCTTATGAAATCTATGTCTGGCTGCGACAGTGGTTCGTCTGAATGCATAACTTCGATCGCTCGTTCCAGACTGGGACTGAGACGTTTTGACTAAACAGAGATGAAAAGCTACCCAGCATCAGAGCGATTGAGATGTCAAGGGGAGAAACAGAGGAAGCTTCGTACCTGGTTGACAGAGGATGAAGAAGAAGAAGACATCTTGATGTTCAGTTTGGGAGAATAGAGATCCAGTTGTTGGAGGGAGAGAAGATGGGTAATGCATATGCCTCTGGAGACAGTGTGGGATCTCATACTTATAAAGAGAAGGAGGTAAAAAGATAGCGGGACACGTCCTATCGGAGTAAAAGCATTCATAAATGCAAATCTGCCAAAGGAAGTGGTCCAGGATCAAATCGGTGCAGTAACATTAAAGAAGCATTAAATGTTTACAGCATTCTTTACAACCCAAGGAGGGCATCTATGGCCGCGATAGCTCGTTGCCTAATCTGATCGGCCGAGTCTAGTACTCTTTGGTCGTCGTCGGCCGATCCGGGAACTTCTGGCATATGGCGACGAAGTCTTATCGCTTCACAGGCCAAGTTCTGTCTCTCTTGTTTCAGCCCAGTGATGACGGATGGGAGCTCTTGAAGCTTCTTTTCTTCAGCAGCTATGTCTTTGGTTACTTGTTCCATCTCTTTGGCTAGCTCTGCTCTCCTGCGTTTGAGGCGATCTATCATGCCGACGATATCCGGGCGAGAGCTCTCGAGGAAGTTGATCCGTTGGTGTACCTCTTGGGCTCGGTGCTTGTACGAATCGGCTTCCTCCCGGGTCTTTGCTAGCTGGGCACGATCGGCCATATGGCGCAGGGCCCTGGAAACTGAGGTTTGTATAGATTCTATATATGCAGCAGGTTCCAAGCTTTCTGTTGTTTCTTTCGGGATTCGGCCTTTGATGTCACTAAGAAGCCGCCGAATCGGCGAAGCATCTTCCACCAATCGGCCGATATCATCTTGGAGGAGAATCCGCATGCTCTCGAGCTTGGCGCGGACATCATCAGAAATAAAGCTTGACGGAACTTGGCGTGAAGCGATTTCTTCATCATCAGGCAAAGAGACCGCGAAGGAGAAAAGGCTGTTATTTGGAGTGTCTTGTTCCTGCGGAAGAATAAAGACAAGGATCAGCAAGCAGTAAAAGGGGATCGGGCGATTCCAGTGATAAGTTTGTTACCTCCTTGAAGCGGATCTCTCTTGCTTGCGCCGATGGGAGTACCTCCCTCGTCTCAGGAACCGGCACGATCGGCTCGTCAGAGGAAGAGGACTCGACCACTATTAATGCTCTGCTTGGGCCAGCTTCCTGGAAAGGTATGACAAATAAATCCTGTGAGTATACCACGATAATTGAATATGATGATATGAGATATTTGCCGTACTTCTATTGGTCCTTCGGCCGATGTTTGTTGAGGAAGTTCGACCGACGCACCCAAATCGGCCTGCATCAGAATCAGTTAGTCTTCTGAATGTCGAGAAATTGAGTTAAGAGATTATCTACCTCGATGAGAAGGGTCGCTGGAGTTTCGGCTTCCACTTGGGATGTGGCCGATTGCTGTGGGGACTGCACTGGAGCGGCTTGTGCAGCCTGGCAGAAGGAGGAAGTTAATATTGATAGATCACTTAAAGACATCTGAGGTATGCGAAGTTACCTGAACAGCTTCCACCAGCAGCGATGCCGCGGCTGATCCGACTTCTGCGGCAATTTGGGGATCGGCCATCTCGGTAGTCGGCAAGGATGGAGGAATTGGAGTTTCAGCCGATACTACCGCCGACTAGTCAGTCGGTCCGATGCGGGCACGCACTCGTCGGCTTGCTGTCTTCAAGGTTGGCCTTTTCGGTGTTCGTTTCAATCGGCCAGTAGTGATGTCCTTGATAGTTGGAGCGTGATAGCCGATGAGTGGATATGGCGTATATGGACGATCGCTCTCTATCGGCCTGCCGCTTCAGCTCCGCATCGGAGGGACTTGGCTTTCAGACTGAAGAGATAAATACAAGTTAATGGTCAGAGGGTAGTATGGAAAGAGACAGTATTGAAATTGGCTGGGAGAAAGGATATACTGCTGCACTTGGGTCGATGTTTTCTGGGTCCAGAATGTTGCAATATGTTGATGGAGATATGCAGAAGAGGTGTTGCTTCCATTCTGCCCACCACAGTTTGAATTGCTGAATGGCAAAAGGGGCCACTGTCCAGTTGTTCAGGTTGATAGTGCTGGAGTCTTGCACTAAGTCGCACAGCCGATTGTAGTCAAGGCTCTTGGTCAGTTCATCTCTGAATTTTGCTTTTCCGGCAAAGTAGACCTGAATCGGCAGTTGACCAAAGCCCAATTGCCTTGCTGCGGCCGATGGATTATAGAACTCATATGTGGGAGAGTCCTTTCCAGAGAAGAAGTTGGCCGGTTAAATCCCTGGCTTAATCAGGGTATCCATAAGTTCCCTATCAAAAGTATGAGTGGACGAGTCGTAGCAGACGGGAAGCTCGAAAATCGGCCCTACTGTCTGATATGGATACCAACTGACAGTCTCTTCACTGAATCCGTTGTAGAAGCATCTGAAGTATTCGGCCGTTCGGGCAGCAGTGAATTGACAGCCAGGGAAGGCCGATGCTGCTTCTCCAAAAGATGTGCAGCATCGTCGGATGGTTGGGTTTCCTCTGACTCAATGTTGGGAAAAGTTTTGGTCTCTATTTGTTGCTGGGAGACCTTGCTCATATATAAGTTGAGCCAGAGAGTGATAAACCACCAGGGACCGCCAGGATTCCCAATCGGCTCCCCTTTTGACAGTCTAGTGCCGATTTGGTGCATCATGTGGTAGGCCGATCCCAACAAATGCTTTCCAAGGGGAATGGCCGATCCTAGTGCCAGAGCTTCTGCCAGAGCTTGGGTATTAGAAGAAGGGCCAACTGCTCTGCCACAGAAAAAATTGTTTCTCCAGCCACATCATCAGAAATGCCGTGTGTTCTCTCTCTGAAACTGTCCCAGTCCTCATATTCTTGTTGATATACCCCTTCCATCCGCCGATTCGTTTGGTTTCTAGCCGATGAGATGCTTTGATCAGATAATCAAAGGGGGTATCAGAAGAGGAGATGTCAAGACCGGTCAACAACAGGACATCGGCCAAAGTTGGAGTTATGGGTCCATATCCAAAAAGGAACGCATTGAGTGCGTCGGACCAGAAATAAGAAGCTGCTATTACCAAGGGCTCGTTTTTCTCCATCTGGGATAGAGAGAGGTCTATGCACTGGCCGATTTCAGTTCATCCCACTGAACTCTCCAAGACCTGGCTACTCTATGGTACCATTCTCTCCAGCCAGGGGTCTCATTCGGCCAAGACCTAAAGGCACCTGCCCACTGACCTAAATCCATGGGCGATTGCTTGAAAGGAATTATGTGAGTCTCTAGGTTAATCAAGTCTGTTGGATCTGGATTTCCCATGGGGCCTAAGCAGACAAGTTCGGAGGATTCGAAAAGAGGGATAGTGATCTGGTGCCTAAATGCCTAAAAGGAAGGAAAAAGGGAGAAAACTGAGAATGGGCCTAGAGAATACTTGAACAGTAGAGGAGCAAAAGGGGAAAATTTCAGATGATTACCTCCGGGATGAAGCTCATCGTCGCTGATGGAGCCGCCAGTTGGGCCGTTGTCGCTGAGGGGGTTGCCGACAGAGCCTCCGTGGTTGGAGAGGTTGTTGATGGTGCCGCCATTGGGAAGTTGGAGCAGGTCGCAAGCGGGATCGCTGGAAGGAGCGGTTGGAGATCGAGAGGGCTCGGGAAGAAGATGAACAGTGGTTCGCTGGAGGAAAATACTAGGCTCGTGAAGAGAAGTGGGCGGAGAATGCCGATACTTAAGGATAATCCGAGAGAGAAAGAGTAAAGGCAGGATTTTTTCCGCGCCGTCTACACGAATTCCAGGGGAACAGTCATCTCGAGCGCCCAGTCCGAGGAAATTGCAATCATTATACAGAAGACCGCGAAACGGAAGGACATTTTTACTGCACCCATTTCGGAGAAAAGGATTAAAGAAAGAGTTTCGAAGTAAAAATTATGTTTTACTCCGAAACTGGGGTTCATGTGTTGATACCAGATTTTGACACGTGTTGAATCGGCGTCAAGATAAGAGATTGGCCGATGCAGCAGATCTAAAGGCTACAGTAAAGAATCGGCCGATTGAGGCTACAGTTGGGAATCGGCCAATTGGCAATGCAACTTGCGCCAAACAGATTGGAACCACAACAGAGGATACCGGTCAAAAGTGGCCTGATGTTGGTCAACGGAGCAATGCTGATTCGGTCAAGAAGCAATGGAAAAAGTCCTGATTGGATTAGGAGACGGCGGCGGAAGATTCTGCGGGAGTCCGTTTCTTTTTAAAGATATTATAGATATAGTAGTTTTTCTGTTTAAAATAAGATTGTAACGAGTCGTAATCGACCAGGAGTCCTGGTTTTAGGGTATAAATAGGAGTCGCCAGGGCTTTGTAAGGGATCAACACATCGATCAACAAAACACTTCTACTTTTTCCTAGTACTTTACATTCAAGTCGGCGACTTCGCCAATAGTTTTTCTTCTTTCACGAGTTCGTACGGGTTGGCAGGGCTGCATCAACTTGATCTCCGGCCAATTGGTAGGTTCCGTTTATCGAGTAACATCTGAGCTTTAACCTCGGGCGCATCACTGTGGTTTCGTTTGGATTTATTCACTAGTTATCGATATTTACTAGAATTACAAGTTTTACCTGTTGTTCTAGTATTATTACCAGTTATCCAGCTTGAGATTGGAACTATCAGCTTTATTATCGTTCTTCTTCATTCATCATCATTATATAGCCGATTAGATCTATTTCAAGTGTTGCATCTAGTAATAATTGTTTAAGTCGCTCCAGCAGCTTTCTTTTGCAATTATTACGTGATCATCGGCTGATCTATAGCCGATCATCTTCATAGCAAATCGGCCGATTCGCCGATACGCTCTTCGGGACAGATCGGAAACCCAGCCGATCGGGACGCCCGGAATTTAATACTTTTATTTGCTTGTCAATCAACAGGTCAGATTGACTGGCACGCCGCGCGAACCACACCAGGGCAATAACCCGAACAGGAGCTAAGCAGATTCTCCCGGGTCGTGTGTCCAACGCTGAAGACCATCGGCCGATTCCTGGCCGATTTTTAGCGCCAACAGTAAGGACCTACTTATATATGCTTTTCGGCAAAACAATCCCCTCAAGCCAAAAGCCTTGCATGTCTAGGAGTCGGCTAAGTATATTCCACTAGTCGGGTAAGCCTTGCTGAGTATTAGTATACTCAGCCTTGCTTGTGGCTTGTTTTCAGGTGAAACTTTCGAGGATATTCAAATTAGAAATTGGAGGAAGCATCCTGTTTGCACCCAGGCCCCTGGAACTTTTCAAATTCTCGCAAAAAGGTCCTTCGCTCTCTCTCTCTCTCCCCTCCCCGCCCGACAGCACGGCCAGGTGGCCGGCGCCGCCTGACCGGCGCGAGCCGCCAGGCTAGTGGCCGCCGTGCCTCGCCCCCAGAACCGTCTTTGCCCTCCCCCCCCCCCCCCCCCCCCGCCGCCACGCTGCCCAGTCCGCGCCCGCGCGTGCGCCACGCCGTGCCGTGCCCCGGCTCGCCGCCCGCCGCGCCCAACCGTCGCGTCGCGCCGTGCCGTCCCGCCCGCCGCGACCCGCCCGTCGCTGCGCCTGCTGCCCGCCTGAGCCGCTGCTGCAGCTGTTCCCCAATCCGCACGCCGCGCTATCTCCTCGCTCCCACGCAAAATCCCCGGCCGCCAGTCGCTCGCTCCCGCCCGCCGCACGCCGCGCCGGCGTCCTGCTGCCGCCCGCCGTGGCCAGTGGCACGCCATTGCCGTGTCTCCGCCCCGCGCGTCGCCCAGGCACCCCCACCCCGTCCTGCCCCTATAAAAGCCGCGCCCAGGCCGCCCGCGCGAGCCACCAGCAGCCAGAGCACCTCGCCGCCGCCATTGCCGCCGCCGAGCTCCGCCCGCTCGTGGACAGCCCTCCACAGCCGCCCCCTGCCCAAATTGAACCTTCAGCCACCACTACATCACCCCACCGAAGCTCGCCGACCCGCCCAACACCGCCCAGGACCACCGGAGCGCCGCCGCCCGCGCTGTCACCCGCCGCCGCCGCCCCTGCTCACCGCGGACAGCTCGACTCCGACCTCCTCCGCCCAAGCCAAGCGCCCGAGCAGCTTCCCCACGCGCCACTGAAGCTTCCCGTCCAGACCAGGCCGCCCCAAGCCCGCCGGAGCACCGCCGTCGACGCGTGCTGCCGCCGCCTCCGCCCCTGCTCCAACGCCGGCGAGCTACTCCCGGCCGTCCCCCACCCGAACAAGACCCCCACGAGGTAGCCCTCGCACCCCTGATCCTTCCCCGACCCTCACCCCTCGCCGACGGCGAGCCCCTCGCCGGAATTTTGGCCGGCCACCGTACCCGAGCCGCCCGAGGACCCAATTGCAATAATTGAAATCTTTAGAAGGGTCTGCACGTAAGATTCAAGGACCCAGTTGTAAAAGAAAGTTTCAAATCTAGATTCAAAATCAGTGAACTTGTAAAATTCGTATAAAATCGTAGAAAATTCAGAAAAATGCAAACTCAACTGTTCTGGAATCCTTAGAATAAACTCTACAACTTTTGTTACGAAACGTTTCTCAGATTCTCAACATATTTTTGCTCTACATTAAATGGAAGCTTTAATGGACTTCTTTTGTACCCACTGTTGTAGATCAATGAAGGTCCTAAATTTTGGGCAGTGAGTTAGTTGCTTGATGTTTAGGACTGTGTAAAAAGATCAGGCCCAAATTCCATCTCTATCTACACTGTTTATTAAACTTAGTTTTATACCATAAATGGCTAAATATTTTTATCCCTGCCGTTAGGTTATAAATCACCTAATGAAACTTTTTCTATACTAGTGTAATGGTACCTGGATGCCAAAGAAAAATTGGGATACTTTTTATCTCACAGGAACCTATTTATTTGATTTATGTGCTAATAACATGCATTAAATCAAGAAAATAGTATCTTAGCTTGGAAAATTCTCAAATGTTTACTAGGAGATACTCAGTGGTAGAGGTTGCTGTGTAAAACGTTTCATGGACAAAAACCCTGTGTAGGATCCTATAAAAATAAATCCTTGATTAACCTAGGTGTGTAATGTCATATTTACTATGCTCTGAAAACGGCATAATAAATCCTATAAAAATTACAGTAGCTCCTGAATGATTAAATGAAAGACCTGTAAAAATCTTAGACTCAGTTTTTGCACCATTTGTTCTGTACAAAAAGAACAAGGATCTAGCAGCAACCTTGTAATATATTTTTCATAATTAATCTGCTGCATGAAATTATCTGAAAATTTTACAGTAAGCATATCTTTCCCTAATGTGCCTAGATCCAAGATTTCATGACCAGAAACTACTCTCTGTAGTAGTTACACTTAAATCATGATTCCATGAGGAACATAAGTTCCCATGAACACCCCCCCACCTTGCTTAACGAAATTACCTGTTGTACTTTTCTACTCTATTAACGATTACCCACGAATGATAAAGTAACTCACTTCACGACAAACTCATGTTTTACAAACTGCAACTTTATCGTGAAGGAAAGCATGTCATTTACCATCACCACTATAACTTAAACTTGTGCATTCATGTAGAAACAACTACTCTCGACGGGACTTACGAGCTGGTGCCCAAGTCCGAGAGTGAGCAGCGAGAAGCCCAGGAAAATTTAACTGAAGCAGTTGAAGACCCGGGTCAACGTTCAGACGATCCCCGGACTAACTTTGCACAAGAAGGCAAGCCCCGGAGCATAACCCATTTCCTTTCCTAAATTATGCAACTCACTACTCTTTTGCTTATGCATTAAGTTTATAGGAGTTGAATGAAAACTTAGTTGCATGATGTTAGGAACCCATGCTTGAAATCTAGATGTAAGGTTCGATAGAATGCTGTGCTAATAGGACTCCGGTAAAAGCCGAGTGATTTCCTGTCACTCGCGAGAATATAGGAGTTGAATGCTTACTACACGCTGCAATCATAAGGACAACGGACGGGCTATGGTACGATGTTTACGATTGAGGCCCGTCTGTTTAGTGGAAAAAAATGCTAAGGCCGCAGTTTGTGGTAGAGATGGTTAAGTCTTTGAACGTACTAAACACATGCCGAGAATATGGTAATCGGTAAGCTTAAGTACCTGATTGGCCTGGCAAGGGGATGGCATCCTACCCTTTGAACTTTGGTCCCATGTGCATATGGCGAGTGCAGAGAGTGGTCACGACCCAGCGGCGAACCGTGGCGTGGGACTCTTGTACTCTCGGAGGGTAGCCCCGATCCACGACCTGGAAAGAAAGGGGAAAAGTTGCACGTGTGACTCTGGGAGTAACCACGTGACGTGTGTTTAGGTTTCCCTTGCAAGGTTAAGAAATTCGATTCGAATCATCCGTTTCTCACGGCTATTGAGACTGCTTAACCCCCTTTACCCACAGAGTAAGAAGAGGAACAATGATGATGAATGAACTGGTTGGATGAAAATTAATGCTTCACCATGTATGCTATTGGATAGCTGCTTATCTAGAATGGTTAATGAAACTAGAATCTTGAGCTAAAAGTGGAAAGTAAGGACCCACTCGTAGATGCTTTTCGGCAAAACAAACCCCTGAGCCAAAAAAGCCTTGCATGTCTAGAGTCGGTGGAGTAGATTCCACTACACGGGTAAGTCTTGCTGAGTATTAGTATACTCAGCCTTGCTTGTGGCTCGTTTTCAGGTGAGACCTTCGAAGATATGATTGCTAGCTTGACGTGGCCCTGCACTCTTCCCCCTGGTTGGTCGGTGGAATGGGATACGCCCCTGTCCAATGGAGATAATGCCGAGTGATGTCTCGTACGGGCTTCACCGAGACATGCTGTATCGTCGAGTAGCTTTCGTTGTTTTATTTTCCGCTGCAACTTAAACTCTGAAGAACTTATTAGTTATGATCACTGAAGTACTTGGTTTCTAAACTCAAACTTGCTCTGTAATATTCACTTATGATAATTTTGTAATATTTGCTGGAATGTGGTATTCTCTGGGCTCATCGTCGCATGAGCATTTGTATGTATGGCATTCGATCCGCTCTACCGTGGTTGTATCGGGAGGTTACCCGACAAACCAATGGATCACTCCGTTTGAAGTGTAAGGTTAACCGATATTGCCCTAAGGGTGATGGTTAATACACTTGAGCCGGATTAATTCAGGTGGTTCTGCCACAGTGGAGCTCTGCAACCGGTACCCAAAGGGGGTGTTTCGTTTCCCGCCCATTGGCGGGCTTTAGGTACCGGTTGACAAAGTGTGACCCGGTACCTAAAGTCCACTTTAGGTATCGGTTTGTTAAAACACCCGGTACCTAAGGCGTCCTTAGGTACCGTTTATAGTTGTCACCTGGTACCAAAGGCCCGGGTATAAATATCTCTCCCTTCTTCTTTGCCGGCCTGATCGATGCCCGCCGCTCTTCGTTCTCTCCACGCGCTACGCCCTGCCACGCCATCACCGAGCCGCCTCCTCCTCCACCGCCACCGTTGCCTCTGCACCACCCGACGCGCTTCACCCCCTCCTTGCACGCGCGCCCGGAGCTCCCCATCTCACCGGCCGCCCGCACCACCCCGACGCCGAAGCCCCTCCTCCATCGCCGCCGGCCCTTCCCCTCGCATGTATCCGACCGCAGCTCACCATGGCGAACTCACCACGGCCCTCCCTGAGCCTCGTCGACACCTCCAGTGCCGCCGGCGCCGGCCACACCCGCCGCCGCCCGCAGCTCGCCGTGGCGAGCTCTCCACGGGCCACCTCCGGCCGCCCCGAGGCCACCCGCAGGTCTCTCTCGTTGCTCTCTCCCTTCTCCCCCTCCTCCCCCTCGCTGCCGGGCCTTCCCCTCTCCGGTATCCGGCCGGCCGCCGCCTCCACTGCCATAGCCAAGGGTCAATCGACAACCAAGGAAATAATTCCAGAGATATTTGTGCAAAATTCTAGGGACCTATGTGTAACGTTTAGTTTTTCAGTTTTCAATTCAAAACAGCCAACTTTGGAATACAATATCAAATCGCACAAAAATCCTAAAAATATAAACTAAAGTTCCCTGAGTTCTTTGCATGTGGATCTACAACAGGGACCATGGTTAGAGTCTTTGTAGTTTTTATGCAAGATTAAAAATTAAAAAGAAGAATAAATGACTTTTATTTAGATCTCTAGTTGTAGTCATGCACTTGTGCTCATTTTGGGTCAGTAGCTTCATTTCAGTGATATATCTTTTTTAGAATTTCATTAGAACTTTATAGAATTGTATATATATATATATATATGCAAATCTATATATATTAGTTTTCATTTTTTTTACCTTTTCATATGTCTATATATATAATTATGTATATCTTTTTAGAATTTTATAGAACTGTATCTATATGTAGAATTGTATATAAACATGTATAGAATTAGCTTCACAATTGCATTAGAATTTATTTATTTTTCATTCATGTGATATGGTGTCCAATCTTTATTTTATTTCTTAGTCATTTCTTAGGATTCCAGTTCAAAATGGATGACCTTCCTGGCAATGATGACGCCGCCGCAAGATACATGTTGGACGCAATAAACGAAGATACTATGGCCAACAATCAACAATTTGGTCCAGAAGAGGCCCGGACTGCTGATTCGTTCTTGAATATGTCCGAAGATGGCAGTGAAGAAGATGACTTTGCCCCGACGCCTGCTCAGCAGCCCGTTCCAGTACATATCATATGCATGTTTACATAAACTTTACTTAATTATATTAGTTTTGTGATTAATATATCTTTTCTTTTATTTAGTCATTGTCTGGATCGAAGAGCCAGTCAAAAGGGAGACACTGACCGACCAAGAAGCTAGACGAAAGATAGGTCGTCGCACAAGTGAATGCAGAGGACTGTCTATGTGCTCCATAGGATGCTAGCACCAAGTTTGTCACCCAATGTGGGGTCGTTGTTCGAGCAAGAATTCCAATCACCATAATACTATGGAAATTGAACAAACCGGAAGAACAACAGCACACCGTGCCCCCACACCAGAAGGAAATGCTATGGACAAAACTCATGGATATGTTCACTTTTCGAGAAGGAGTAGATGAAGAAGTTGTGAAGCAATGTGCCCTGAGGAAGATGGCCCTTGCATTTTCAACATTCAAGAAGAGGTTGTTTGCCAATTACGTCAAGAAGGATAAGAAACCGAACTGGGACAATCTTCCTCAAGTGAAACCTTACTGGGAGGAGTTCAAACAATACAAGCTCTCGGAGGGAGCGCAAGAATTATAAGAAAATGGCAAAGCCAATGCATCCAACAAGAAATACAATCACCACCTTCGGGCGGCTGGGTATAAGAAGGCGGTTAGAAAATGGCAGAAGATGGAGCAGGACCTCATGGATAGTGACATCCGGTAAGTGACTTGGGACTGGCCGGAAAGATCGAAGTGGTGGTTGTTTGCTAATGGTCTGACACTGAACCAAGAGGATGGATCTTTGGTCGTGCCTCACCATATGGAAGAAGTGTCCCGCGATCTGGTCACGGCAATAGAAGAGGCCAGAGAAGGAACATTCCATCCTCAAAGGGAGAATGATGAGCTAACCAGGGCGTTAAAAAATCCCGAACACCCTGGACGAGCCCGAGGTATTGGCGTGGTCCCATGGAAAGTTGCTTGGGCCGGAGATAGCTCGTACAAGACTCATCGAAAGAGCAAGGCAGAACAAGACAACAAAATCCATGCCTTACAAGAAGAGATGAAAATAATAGTTGTGTCGCTGCAATCTGAGATGGACGCAAGGGTCAATGCATCAGTGCAGCTTGCTCTCAGCCAGCAGAGGGCCAATAATTGTGGGTCGCAGGCATAGGCAGATGTTGTGATAAGCCCGGCCTCTCAGCGACACAGCAGCTGTGCATGCATGGCGGTGCCCGATGTAGCACCTAAGCACCCCGAGATCCATGCAGCAGTGGAGGAACACCAAAGGTACCCAGTGGATGATATCTCCATCCCAACACCATGTGAGCTACATGTGCAAGCAAAGAATATATCCGTTCTCGCAGCATAGGGTCAGCCCTACCAGTGAATCCAGGAAGTACAATTCATGGAATGCTGATACCACCTGGATACTTCACTGTCACCGTTGAGCAGATAGTTGGAACAAGCGGAGACAATGAGAAGCTTGAGCTCGATTTCGTTGGTGGGGACGGAGAGAAGACATTGGGAGACGCACTCCACGGGGTCGTTCTATGGTGCAAGGGTGGCATCAAACTCATTGGAAACACAGTGGCTCCCGTGGATCCTCTGCCGGGCGCGATTAATGATGATCGTGATCCTTCTCTGGAACCTCCCTCACCATTGTCTCCGCCTGGGCAAAGGGCTAGGAGTACTCCGACTCGTCCAGCACCGGAAAAAGGAAAGAAAAAGATCTCATCCCTCCCTCCAGCTGGACCCACAAACAAGAAGCAGAAAAGGGTAGAAAAGAAAATAGGCCCTCAGAAGAAATTAGCTTACGAGATGACCGATAAGGAAACGACGGCGGAAGTGGATCGTCAGGTCAATGAACATTTCAAACCTAAAGTCCTAGAGAAGAGGGTACCAGTAGATCCAGAAGTAGCAGCAAAGGTCTACGCATGCTTGAACAACCCACCATCACTGAAGAAACTTCCCTCGGACTACAATCGCATGCTCATAAAGGCCTACCAGAAGAACCAAAAAAAATGTGGGAAGACAGTTCCTCAGCTAGGCCTGCAACAAAAGGTGCTCGAGCCCCTCCTGGTGCTGAGGGAGGAAGACCAACAAGAGGCGGAATTTCTTCGAGAAGCAGGAATTGCCCGTGAGCAGGCAGAGGAGAGAACGGATGATATCCCAATCGCAGAAGTTGTTGCTGTTCCATACAAGCATGGAGAACCTTTTGTTACTGAGGAGGAGGAGATCACTCTAGGCACTCAAATGTTCAATTTCCATAAATTTTACCTGAAAAAGTCGAACGAAGGAATGGTAATGTTTGGAGTTAAGTATCGCGACCAGGATTTATTTTGGGGGGAGGACAACTTCTGGGTGGACTTCGAATTGGTCCATGCAATATACCGTCAAGATGCGCTCGACGTCTCTATCCTCACCATTTGGGTTCTGTAAGTACCGACCCCTTTGTAGATTACTATATTTTGTTAACCAGCACCGTATTCTTTGTGCAAAATCTAATTTATAATGTATTGTGTAGTATGGAGATTCAAAGATGCTGAACAGAAGGATGGCAGCATCAGGTTGGCTTCATGATGCCCCTGCTAATCAACGAGAAAAAATTAAGGGAGAATTACAAGGAGACGTGTACAAACATGTACAATTCCCTGATGGTGCAATATTACAAACCCTATATAATGATACCCTACGCCTTTGGGTAAGTCTTGATCGACTCGTACCTCTTTTATATTACTAAATAAATGCTAAGTCTGATGCATGCATCTATATCAATATCTACAGTTTTCATTGGATTTTGCTCGTACTTTGCATGGAAAGCGAAAGACTCATAGTGTTTGACTCGTTGAGGTACAAATAGGACACGTGCCAACACTACATTGACGCATTGAACATGTAAGTTCAATTTGCACAATCAAATCCTTTTCATTTTCAAATCAATTAAACATTAAACAAAATTTTAAGCGCAGGATGTGGAAAAAATTTGTAAAAAAGAATAAAGGAGCCGGTCAATGGAAGGTGGAATTTAATGTTAGAATGAATTTTCCGATATGTGGGTTTCCGACATTTTTCTTATTTCATTTTTTTTGTATAGGCATACACAAATATTGTATAGCTAATCTTATTTCTCTTATAGTGTGCGAGACAAAAACAAGGAACTAATTTGTGTGGGTACTATGTATGCGAGTTCATGCACGCTATGACTCGTTGCGGGAGGACTACGATGGAGGACCTAAGAGTATGTACACATCGTTCACGACTATGTTTTCATAATTATATGTCACACCCTGAAATTGTGGAATTTCAGGATGTGATTAGAAAAAATAATAATAATAATAATAACAATAATAATAAAGCAATGATTTTCTCATAATTATATAAAAATTTCAACATTTATTTTCTTTACAGAGAATTTAGTATAGGAAAAAATAAATAATTGTCTTTCAGAATTAAATAAAATAGTTTTGTGTATGTTGCATTCATGTTGTTGCATTGGTTTTTGTTTGTTTGTGTGTTTGAGTTTGCAAAATAAAAATACCCAAAAACTACCCTAAAATCTTTTCTCTCTCTTCCCTATCTCTTTTGGCTCATCCCATCTTTCTCTCTCTCTCTCCCCCTTCTTCGAGCCCGGCCCAAAACCTCTCCTTCTCCTCTCTTTCTTTTCTCCCCCCACGGCCCAAACAGCCCAGCCGGCCCAACCCGTCCCTCTCTCCCTCTCCCCCTCTCTCACTGCCACCGTGGACCCACCTGTCGGCGCCATCCCCTACCTCCCGCTCCCACCTCCCTTCTTGCGTCGCCGACGCTTTCCTTTCTCCGCCCAGACCTCGCCGCGAATCTCGTCGCCCGCGCCCGCTCCACCTTCCTTTCTTCTTCCTCCCGCTCCTCTCTCTTTCCTTTCCGCCGCGACACCAGACGCGTCCGTCGCCGTCGCCTGTCGTCCGCGCCTCCCTCCCCTTTCCTTTTCTTCTTCACCCCGAATCCTGTTCGTCCCCGCGCCGTCGCCCGCGTCTTCTCCTTCCTTTCCTGCGACGCTTGCCTGCCATAATGCCGTGGCACGCGCTTCCCCGGGCGACCCGCCCCTTTCCTTTGCGGGCGACCTCAGCAATTCCGCCGCGTCAATCCCGGCCGCCGCGTGAGCCGCCGCCTTCCTTTCCTCGGCCGCTCCGCCTCCTTCCCTCGCCCTATAAAACCTGAGCCCGAGCGCCAGCGCTCCCCCTCCACTCCGATTCCACCGCACGCCCGACTACCCCGCCGCTCTGCGCCACTATTTCTCCTGAGCCCGAGCCGTCGTCGCCGCCGCGACGTCGACCCGCTGTCTCGCCGCCTCTCCGTCGACTGCGACCGTCGCCGGAGCCCCGCCTTGGACCCAGCGCCGTCGTCCACTCCTTCCCCTTCGTGCCGCCGCTCCACGCCGGCTTTTCCTTGCTGGAGCGAATATCTCCGCCCGTGCCGCACCTCGTCGTCGACCCGCCGTTTCGCCTTGACTCCGCCGTCTTCAACCCCCGCATGACTCTCGCGAGGAAGTAAGCACCACGCCGCTCCCGTTTTCCCCCTCCCTCTCGCTCTCTTGCCCCGGCAATTTCTCGCCGGAGCTCTGGCTCCGGCCGCCGCCGCCCTCGCTCGCCGCCGGCGCGCAGCGCCGCCTGCCGATTCGCCCGACCCTTACTCCACCGATTCGCCGGACCCTAACTCTGCGAGTCGACCCGAGTCGCGTCTGATTCGCCCGACCCTCATCCTGCCACCCGATCTAGATCTAACGGCCAGAACAGATCTGAGCCGCGCATGAGCCGCCGCCCTCGCCCGACCCTTACCCTGCCGTCGGATCGTGATCCAACGGACCAGATCCGCCTGACTGAGCTAAACCCTAGCCGTCCCCGAAACCTTTGTAGAAAAGCCCCTAGGTTTTCCAGAAATCAACCCGCAATCCAGATCAGTAGAAAAATAATTAGAGTTGAGCCCTTTCTTTTCTGTCCCGACCCCTGACCTTTCTAGAATTAGTACCCGCTGTCCAGGATTTCAAGTTTTGCACCCCGACCCTTTGTTTAGGGTTTAGTTATGTTTTAGCCCCTGATTTCTTCAATTTAGCCCCTGGAAGTTCAGTTTCTTCGCAGATAAGTCCCTGGAGGCTTGTTTTAGCCCTACCTTCGTCGTTTTAGCTCCGTTTTGACTCGTTCATGTTGCGTTAAGTCTTCTAGAACCCTAAGCTACCATTTAGTCGAGTCGTTGCGCCTTAGTTCCTGTTTTTAAATTAAATATAAATTTAATTTGATTAAAGTTCTCTCACCTAGTTTTTCTAATTAAAATCTACCTAGGTGTTTACCTCTGGTTTTCATAACTAATGTCAATTCAATTAATACCAACTCAAATGTGTTCTAAATATAATTTGTTTAGTTGAACACCAAATATAAAGTTATGCGTTTAGATGCTCTCACAAGTTTTCTTTCTAACTAATCATTAATTAGTGTAATTTGTACATAGACAATCATAAATAAAATATGACTAAGTTCTACTCCGCTTTTATAAATAAAAGTATAATAAAAGTTAATTATAATCAGGGATATTTTGTCTTGAATATCTTTTACATATGTTTTCCAAATAAAATAACTAAAGATCATAGTTCTTTTGTTTCTTTTATAACACCAATCTTCCGATAGCTGTGTCTTTTCAACCCTAGCTTCGTTTTCCGCGTTTCTTGTGCTCTTGTAACCGTAGCAGCGAGCCTTATCCTTTAGCACGCTCTTTTAAAAGCTTTTGTTTTGTGATTGGTGTATTGTTCTTAGCTGTACTTGTTTGTTGTTTTGTATGTTTGTGCTCGATGTTTGCTTCGAGTAGAATGAGCGCTGTTGAAGCTTGAAGACCAAGGTTTCCAAGTAAGGAAGAGCTGAAGAGCAGTAAGAGTAGCTTTTTGTTGGAAAAAGGCAAGTGACCCTAACCATCCCTCTATCTATGCTTATTTATAAGAATACCATGTATTAATTGGAACATGGAGAACCACCCAGGAAAACAGTACAACCATGAGGACCATATGGCTCTGGTCTTGGCTAAATAATTAGAGACTCTAGTTTGAAGCAGTCTTACAGAAAGGGCAAGGAGGGGGTCGGTGATTGGGGTATAGCCCAATCCTCTTGGGTAGCAGCCTTCGCTAAGGTGCTGACCATTAGGGAGGGTTATGGTTCACGCCGCTACCGAAACTCTAGCGGACTACTTCTTATTAGGGAATCTTTGTAAAGGCCTCGTAGCGTCCTTATGCAATCACATCTCGGAAGTGTGGTATTGTGCCTAGCTAGCACAGCATGGTTGGGTCCAAAGTTCTTTTGAACTTTTATGCGACTTGTGGTGAAAGTGTACAACCTCTGCAGAGTGTCTAAAACTGATATATCAGCCGTGCTCACGGTCAAGAGCGGCCTGGACCCTCACATGATTAATAAACTTAAAGATGGATTTAAATCGTTATTCTTGTTATTTCTTGTGGCCTTGCTGAGTACCAACCATAAGTGTACTCACCCTTGCTAACTGCTGCTCAGAAGAAAAAGGTGTGAAGTCTACTGAAGATGATGAAGAGTTCTAGGTGTACGCAACCCCCAGTCGTTTGCCTGTGAAGTTTGGAGCCTTCGTTTCCATGTTAGGCGCATATCTCTGATAGTCTTGTAAGTCCTTATTTATGTTTCTTTACGTGATACTCTTGCTGTTATTCACTGATGATGTCACTATATGTATGGAACTTGATCCTGGCATACATAAAGTTATGCATTCGGTTTTGTCCTTAAACTGGGTGTGACATTATACTGACACGATGAATTAATATATCGAGCACTTTTTTCTAAAATGATAGATGATGCAAATAAAGGAGGAAGTTTATGATGAGGATAGGATACGGGTCATGTCGGAGCACCTCGTAGGCTTCATTATGAAGGAGATCCTGGATCCTATAGGCGAGTTCTACCACGACGGCCACATCAATAGGTTATCCTTCGGGCCGTCGTCAGGGAACTAGTACTTGCATTGTAAACACGACTTGTATTTTGCTTGTAAACTTGACGTCATGTTAATTGTATATTTGTAAATATTATTATAGCTAAAGAACTTAACTATATGATTGCCAATGACATTTTATTATTTTCATACATTATTTAAGCATGAACGCGGTGAATGGAAGTGTAGTAGTGTGCAGCTCGGGTACGCGTAGCAGTTTAGAAAGTATAAACAGTAAATAACAAAATAGGAATAGGGAAAAAGGAAAAAACCCTTAGATACCGGTTGGAAACAACAACCGGTACCAAATGGGCCGCCACCTTGTGTCAGTGTGGAGACCCTGTTGGTACCGGTTTACGTTTCCAACTAGTATCTATGGCGGCCTTAGGCACCGGGTGAAATACCTGGTGTCCTAGACCAACGCCTTTGGTCTCGGCTCCCGAGCACCAGTTGGAAAATCGGCACCCGTTTCCAACCGGTACTATGGGCCCGTTTTGTAGCAGTGGGTAATACGGGAGCGGTGGGCGGCCCTCTCTGCCTACCAAATCATGGGTTGAACACGGCATTAAAAGCAGGGCAGGATTTGTTGTGACGCTCAGCGGTAGCGGCAGATGCCTGGGAAAAGTGGTAGCTGACATCAACACTTAATTTATTGTGCCTATTTTATTATTGCTTATCGATGATAAGTCACGTGTGGTGAGGTTTCATTTTTATTCCATTTGCATCAGTATACGCCTTATCAAATTATTTATAAAACAAGACCTATATTGAATATGTTTCTTAATCATTTTAGTTGTGCTTTTACAATACGTCAAAAAGGGTTATAATACCAACCTAATGTTTCAAATGGCGGACAAAAAATATCAGGCTTGCAATACTTCTGATTGTTATTTTGAGCGAACTCTAAAACCATACGGCAGGGTAGAACATGTATGATACACAAAGATGAGAAGGAATCGATTCCTAACATAATAAAATAGGCACAATAAATTACACAGTGAACTATAGCGGAACCATTCAATTTAAACTGGCTCAAGTGTGTTTGCCATTATTTTGTGGAATTTCAGCACGATATACACTTGAGATGGACTAGATCCAACGATCGCCGGGTGTCCTTTGAAACCCGAACCATTTGATAACACAAAGAATTTATCTCTTTTACATATACGTTGACGATCAAAATTACACTACAAAAAATCTGTTGATCTATGATGAAATTTTCATAAAGTTTCCAGAGAACATCACAATAGCGCACCATCTACGACGATTATCTAATTTTCATCATATATGGATGTTCAATTGTGGATACTAAGCCCAGAACA
Source organism: Panicum miliaceum (assembly GCA_032594955.1). Taxonomy (NCBI): domain Eukaryota; kingdom Viridiplantae; phylum Streptophyta; class Magnoliopsida; order Poales; family Poaceae; genus Panicum; species Panicum miliaceum. Next base: position 32,558,253 of record CM064060.1, read on the forward strand.
TAGTGAAGTTTTATCGATTTCGTCATAATTTGGCCCACAAACTAGTAACGTTTCAACGAATTCATCACGAACAATAAATTAGAAATTACCATGTTGAGTATATAAAACATAGAAAAATCAGCAAAAAATGAAAAAATAGAAAAATAAAAAAACTGTAGGAGCTACGAATTGAACATGAAACACTACTAGAAATTGAAGCATCCATGATGAAAGTCCGCTTGAAATTTCCAACTTCGTCATTGAACATGCCCCATTCTATGACGAAATTCGAGTTTCGTCACACTTCATTGGCGGCAGCCCTTAGCCCCTACTGAACTTTGTCGAAAGTAAACGCGCGTCATAGAACATCTCATATTGTCACAAAAATGACGCGCCATCACTTTCTCGTATCTGTGTCAACGCGGGTCCACTGCAGAGGTGTGACCCGTGCGTCCACGTGGACCAGTGCGGGCCCAGTAGGCCGACGTGGCTAACACGTGCAAGTGTATGTCCTGGTTCGCTGGTCCAACATGTCTACCTGGCAGCCACCTGTGCTGACTGGGACCAGAAGACCCACGTGTGAGGGTTGTGAGTCAAATATGTCACCGCGGGATCCACTGGATAGGTGGGTCCCGGCCGACCATGTGTACCTATGCTTGGCCTGTTGGCCTACGTAGCTAACACGTGTAACTGTAAGTCTCGGTTGACCGGTCCAGTATATCTACCTGGCAGCCACCTGTGCTGACCGGGACCCGAAGGTCCACATATCAGGGTTTTACACGTCCTCGCGTAAGAGTGCGGGCCCAGCATACCGACGTGGCTAACACGTGTAACTGTAGGTTTCGGTTGACTGGTCCAACATGTCCACCGGGCAGCCAGGTGTGTTGACTGGGATCTGAAGGTCCACGTGTCAAAATTCTAGGTCAAATATGTCAAAGTGGGGTCCGCTGGTGGGACCCGGCTATCACACCCGGCTGTCAAAGTGGCTAGCATCTTCTTGAAGACATGGCTGACCATAATGCTCACAACATTGACATGTTCCTGGGGTCTTGATATCTTTATATTGTCTCTCAAGTTCTAGCTCTAATGTTCCACGACTTTTCTTATTCCTTTGTCGGTTCCATGCTTCAACGACTTGCCTCTTCACTGGTCCGGTAGGAATGTCTGGTTTGGTCAACTTCATGTTATGAGGGGATGATGTATTGGGCTGCATCCTTCCTCGTAAGACTTGAGCCTGCATGGCTAATAGCTTCCTTTTATCAAACGGTGACAGAATTGGTGAAATCTGATGGTTATCACTACTAAGGGAGTTGTTGTTCATAGGAGTTGAGGCTTGCTCTGTAATATGCTGATGGATATTGATCATGGTTTGAGCCATTGCTTGTAGACTTTGAGTTTGTGCTACCATATACTCTAGCATCCTGTGCTCAAATGATGAGGCTACAGGTGGAATGTTGAGGTCACCTTCATTAGCTCTTTCTTCATGATTTCCGTTGGGACTCACCATCTGGTTGGGTGGTAAGGGTGAAATTAGGGAGAATGAGAATAAGTATAATAAAGAATGATTGAGGAATAAGGTAGGGTCCATGATATCATCTTCATTTTCTATCATCTCAAAAATAAAGCAAATAAATCAAGGTAGAGAGGAGAATAGCACAGAGGTGACAAAAGGAGATAGAGCATTCTTGGCTTTAGCTTCTTTAATTTGTCGACCACTGCAGATGTTTGTAGGTTTCTACTGATGATGCCGGTGTTGCCTTCAACTTCCTACTGGGTTATTGAGGTCATCATCGAGGTAAAGTAGACTGAAGAATAGCAAGCTGCAAGGTGGTAAAGGAACTAGAGTAGGGTCTTCCTTTCTTTGACTTGCTTCTAGCTAGGCGGTGGTGGTGTCAATAACTTCTGCTTGTTGACATTGGTGTTGCCTTTAGCTTCCTTCTCGACATCCTCTTTTGGAATAGGGAGAAAGAAAGGAAAAGAACAAGGATGTGAGAGATACAAGAGAAGAACCCAACCTAGCAACTGATGTCATTGTAGGTAGAAGATCCACAATACACCAACAATCATTACAAAGAAGCGAATCAGGCAAGGTCATAAAGAAAAGCAACATCACGCAAACACGGAACTACACTAGTCAACACACAGTCAAGGGACGATGCTAAACGTTGTTAATAGGGCTGCAAGGGGTACACCTAAGCATGGGTTGTCTCTTCATGTTCAACTTTCTTGATACAGGCATCCCTTAGCTTGTGCAGTGTAGATTCTTGCTCTTCGGGTGAGTGTGACATAGTATTGCGCTGTTGATTTTGTCTTCTTTGGGGGTGAGGTGATCACTCAATTCTTCAGCTGTCTTGAGTAGACTTTGGGTCAGGTGGCACGAATGATCTAAACATTTTGAATAAAAGGAGAGTAGAAGGTCATCTTGGAATGAGAAAGGCAACGGAAAGAATCCAAAATGGTCGTGCTTAAGATGCAAGGGGATCAAAGGTACAATGTGGAGGATAGATAGAATCAAGGAGGTGATATGTTTAAAAAGATATATAGGAATTAATAAGAAAAATATTAAGGAGTGAAGGTAAGCAACATAACCAACAAATCAAGAGGAGGTGAGATGCATGAGATAGGAAAATCATTCATCAAGTGAGATGTATGATTAAGAGCAAGAAGTCATCCAGGAGAGAGGAAATAGACGATGGTTGAGGGTTTAGCAAAAACTAGAAAGTGTATTTGTCAAGGGGTCGAGTATCAAAATGAGTTATCAAGGAAAGAGTAAGTCAATAGATAAGAATGGGGGTTTTACATTTGCAAAACAAGGACGTGCAAATGAAAAAGAAGGTCAGGTGAAAAAGGTGAGTTATCAAGGCGGATTGAGAAAAGAGAATGGTCAAGGAGCGAGAATATTTATCAGAAAGGTCAAGGGTAAGAAAGGAATAAGTTGTATCATAAAATAGACCTTAAGGAGCGACCATTGCTATCTAGGCTTACGTTCTACAGTCGATACAGCTCTGATACCACTTCTGTCACACCCGGTTTAAAAACTAAACCGAATGCATAACTATATGTATGCCAAGATCAAGTTCCAAACATATAGTGACATCATCAGTGAATAACAACAACAGTATCATGTAGAGAAATATAAATAAGGACTTACAAGACTATCAGAGATATGCGTTAATCATGGAAACGAAGGCTCCACACTTCACAGGCAAACGACTGGGGGTTGCGTACGCCTAGAACTCTTCATCATCTTCAGTAGGCTTCACACCTTTTTCTTCTGAGCAGCAGTTAGCAAGGGTGAGTACACTTATGGTTGGTACTCAGCAAGGCTACAAGAAATAACCAGAGTGACGATTTAAATCCATCTTTAAGTGTATTAATCATGTGAGGGTCCAGGCTGCTCTTGACCGTGAGCACGGCTGATATATCAGTTTTAGACACTCTGCAGAGGTTGTACACTTTCACCACAAGTCGCGTAAAAGTTCAAAAGAACTTTGGACGCAACCATACTGTGCTAGCTAGGCACAATACCACACTTCCGAGATGTGATTGCATAGGGACGCTACGAGGCCTTTAAAAGATTCCCTAATAAGAAGTAGTCCGCTAGAGTTTCGGTAGCAGTGTGGTCCATAAACCTCCCTAATGGTCAGCACCTTAGCGAAGGCTGCTACCCCAAGAGGACCGGGCTATGACCCCTATCACCGACCCCCTCCTTGCCCTTTCGGTAAGACTGCTTCAAACTAGAGTCTCTAATTAATTAGCCAAGACCAGAGCCATATAGTCCTCGTGGTTGTACTGTTTTCCTGGGTGGTTCTCCACGTTCCAATTAATACATGGTATTCTTGTAAATAAGCACAGATAGGAGGATGGTTAGGGTCACTTGCCTTTTTCCAACGAAAAGCTACTCTTACTGCTCTTCAGCTCTTGCTTACTTGGAAACCTTGATCTTCAAGCATCAACAGCGATCATTCTACTCGAAGCAAACATCGAGCACAAACATACAAAACAACCAACAAGTACAGCTAAGAACAATACACCAATCACAAAACAAAAGCTTTTAAAAGAGCGTGCTAAAGGATAAGGCTCGCTGCTACGATTACAAGAGCACAAGGAACACGGAAAACTGAGCTAGGGTTGAAAAGACACAGCTATCGAAAGATTGGTATTAAAAGAAACAAAAGAACTATGAGCTTTATTTATTTTATTTGGAAAACAAATGTAAAATATATTCAAAACAAAATATCCTTGATTATAATTAACTAATATTATATTTTTATTTATAAAAGCGTAGTAGAACTTAGTCATATTTTATTTATGATTGTCTATGTACAAATTACACTAATTAACAATTAATTAGAAAGAAACTTGTGAGAGCTTCAAAACACATAACTTTATATTTGGTGTTCAACTAAATAAATTATATTTAGAACACATTTGAGTTGGTATTAATTGAATTGACATTAGTTATGAAAAACCAGAGGTAAAGACCTAGGTAGATTTTAATTAGAAAAACTAGGTGAGAGAACTTTAATCAAATTAAATCTATTTTTAATTAAAAGATAGGAACAAAGGCACAACGACACGACTAAACGGTAGCTTAGGGTTTTAGAAGACTAACGCAACAAGAACGAGACGAAAGGAGCTAAAACGACGAAGGTAGGGCTGAAAGGCTCCAGGGACTTATCTGCGAACAAACTGAACTTCTAGGGGTTAAATCTGAAGAAATCAGGGGCTAAAACATAATTAAACCTTAAACAGAGGGTCGGGGTGCAAAATTGGAGATCCTGGACGGCGGGTACTAATTCTAGAAAGATCAGGGGTCGGGACATAAAAAGAAAGGGCTCAACTCTAATTATTTTTCTACTGATCTAGACTGCGGGTTGATTCCTCGAAAACCTAGGGCTTTTCTGCAAAAGTTTCGGGGACGGCTAGGGTCGGGCGAATCTGGTCCGTTGGATCAGAATCGGGCGGCGGGGTAAGGGTCGGGCGATATCGATAACCTAACAGGAACAAGCTGATATCGATAAATTGGTGAACAGACCAGACCTAGATCCAATCTGCTCGATTACTTGAACTAATATAGGATAGAGGAAGAAGCGATGCGCCGTCAACCTTGAGCCTATTTGCCTCGTTCGACTCGGAACTTACCAGCAAAACTGTGATCGGGATCGATGCAGCCTGAAACGTACTGGGATCAGCACGCCAGTGGTCGAAGATGATGCAGCCTGTCTTGCAAAAGAGAACTCGTAAAAGAAAAATCTACTGCAACTAAGGTAAAGCCGCCGAAAAGGGGAAAAAGGAAAAAAAGATTTGTGTATTGATCATTGGATGGTTTGGTACACGCCCGAAGGCAGCTATTTATAGCCTAAGCTAAAAACCCTTGTTGATCACGACATACATTACTTGACAATAAAGAAAACAAACTTTCTTAAAAACAAAGACTTCTATCTCTATGATAACTTGCTGACGTCATCTACCAGCGCCTTTTAGCCCCATCGGCCTTCGACGCCCAATTGGCCGTTATCTCTTCTGATTGCCGAAAACACATGTCAAAAAGTGGTGTCAACACATGCCCCTTAATTTCGGGATATAAGTATTATATTATGAAATTCCAGCCACCTTGCTAACATCGGCTTTTTCCTTTCCCTAACTCTCCCTTTCCAAGGGTAAAATCATGAATTCCCAATCATCTTCTTCCTCCTCGTCGCCTCCGTTCGGGCTACTGAAGAGCAGAGTCGTTCCTGGCGGAGAAAACACCGGTCGGACTCCATCTCTGATTGCTGCGAATCTCCATCGACCTCGTTAATGGCTTCTTCATGAGACATTCCCGCGGTGAGTCTCTGCTCTTGCTCTTTCTCTTGAATCTCAACCAATTCTCCTCCTGAGATGCCCTTTTCCTGTAGGCCTTAAGATCCAGAATCACAATTCACCTAGAGAACCACCCAAACCGCATCTTCTTAGGTCCCATGGGAGATCCAGATTCGGTGGAACTAATCAATTTGGAGACCCATCGTATTCCCTTCAAAAGATCTTCTCAAGATTTATCAGATTGGGCGCATACTTTCAGATCTTGGCCAAGCAACACCCCTGGGTGGAGAAATTGGTACTTGAGAATGTCAGCTTCCAAACGGACCCTCTGGGATGAAGACGACATTGGTCAGTGTATCGAGCTTTCCCTCTCAAACATGCCCAGAAACGAGTCTATGCTCATTGCGGCTTCTCACTTTTGGTCGGATGCTTTGAACGCCTTCCTCTTTGGCCATGGCCCAATGACTCCTACCTTAGCTGATGTCCTCATGATTACTGGTCTGAACATCACAGCACCGGATTCCGCTTATAGTCTACTGACAAAGCCATCCCATAAATTGGAAACCAAGAATGAAGGAGGGTGGAAGGGTTTCATCGAGCATCACGCCAGGACGGGCACTATCCTTGACAGGGAGCATACTGCGTTCCTCACCATGTGGTTGGAAAAGGTCATCTTCTGTGGAAAAATGGTTGGCCCGACCTCTAATTTCTAGAGCATCGCCGAGTCTTTGGTTTCAAGACACAAGATTCCCTTGAAAACATCTTCTCGGATCAGTCTACTCCTTGCTCCACCAGGTCTCTACAAAATTGTCTTCAGGTCAACCAATTGGCAATCTTGGCGGACCATGGTGGTTCATCAATCTGTGGCTGAACTTGTACATGCATAAACATCTAGCACAGGATCTCAAGAAAATGACCTTCCCATGGAATCATACTGAAGAAGAACAACTCAGAACTCGCCGATGTTCGTCATATAGGGAAGCTGCATCAGCCTTTTCTTGTACCAGATTAACTCAATCAGATGTGGCATCATTCTTTCAGTGCTTCTATCATGGCCATTCTGAAGATATAACCATATGGTTTGCTTACGGAGATGGAAAAGACCTCTTTGAAAACCCTGTCAAATTTGACTTCGACTTCTCTGCTGATGATGATGAGGCTAAAGCCAGCCTTACAGAAGCAATTTCCCCATGTATTCTTCATGTCAACCTTTTTTCTGGCCGGAGTCACCAAGTACCATATGAGTTCTACCACCCAGCAGTGGCAGCTCGTCAGCTTGGCTTCGGCCAATTACCTCCGCAATTGTACTTCAGTACTCTTGTAAGGCCTCGAGAAACAGTGGAGAGCAGTCTTGAATACGGCCAACTGAAGAGTTTGGCACCTGAAGCTGAAACCATCTGGTTAGATAACTAGATCATCGTCACTTTTACCACAAAATTTTTCAGACAGTGGTGGTCAGAGTGGAGCTTGCATCTCTTTTGTCGATCAGTCAAAACATACTGCCAGCAGTTAGATCCATCGTTTGTAACTGCAGATGAGGTATTTGTACTCCTTTCTCCCATTCCAGAATGCAAAACGGCTTTTATCCTCCATAACCCTTTCTATTTTTCAGGATCCGGAAGCTTCCCCTCCGAAAACCAGCAACTCCGGCAAGCTTGTTAACTACGCTCCTCCTTCAGAAATCCCCCATACCAGACATAAAGCTCCTTCTCTGAAGGATGTTGCTGCCGGCAAGTCAAAGCAAAAAATAATCTATACCAAGAGGACTTCTCACAAGAAAGTGGACTGAAAGAAATCTCCTTCAATTGCAACGATCTGATGTTTTCTTGCTTGTTCAGGCACAGGATACCCCAAACAATAGTCTTTTCTCATACCAGATTGACGACCTTTTAGAGGAAGAGGAGATTACATCGGCACCCATAACCTCAGACACTATCTCTGAAGATGCAAAGACCAAACTTCATGATATCCTCCATCTGCTGAATCAAGATATTGGCACGCTGATCCAAGATGCAGAAGGGATAAGGAAAGCACTCCATCTTCTGAAGGGTCAACTTCCTGCCGATGTAGAATCTGTAATCATCCCAGCAGCTTTCATAGAGGGGCGCTGATGTGAAGTCCTTGATGCCCAACATCGCTTAGCCGACCGCACACTCCAGGCTCAACTTCTCCAACAGAAGGAAACCAACCGCTCCAAAGCGAATGATATTAGGGCCAAAGTGGATCTTCTTAAAAACTCACGTCCACTGATTGTCAACGAAATCAATCGTCTTAAGGCCCAAAGAGACAAACTACTGAAGGAATTGGACTCCGTCAATGCCGCGTTAACTGCTGAGGAAAACAAACTGGAGAACCTCCCTGCTGCAATCAAAGAGATGAAGGCAAGCATGAAGACTCCAGTTCGTGAGGCTGTCCGTCTTCATAAACTAATCAAACCCATTCCAGGTACTGCCGATGACGATCAACAGAAGATTCATGAAGTCGACCAAATCCGCCTTAGTGTTATTGATGCGATTCGGAAGCTACTTAGCTTGGTGTAGATTTCCACCTCCATTTGATGTGATGAACAATTATTCTGTCTTGGCTCTCTGCACCAGATAGGTATGCATGATGCATGCTGAAACTTGATTTCATTGGCCATTAACTTTTGAGGATCTTTCTTAGGCCATTTACGGTTGTAATGGTACAATAACTTTCTCCATTATGACATATGCAAACTTGTTTCGGTAAACCAATTGGCGAAAACTGTAGCATCGGCCTTTTCGTGTCTTATTACTTCCATGGCGACCATCGGCCGATGGCGAGTATAAAACCCGTTCCAATCAAGACGCAAAGGATGGGCGGCATTAATGCTTCTTCATCACGCTTGCCCTTTTGACAGCATTTTTGCTTGTGTTGATATTCATTCCGAAACATTCGTGATGAACTGACTCTTTGTAGCCTCTTGAAACTTTTATATCGCTTGACTAGCTTTGATCCCCTCTTCTGCTAGCCGATACATCGATCTTTGGGTTGGTGTTGCTTAGAATAACCAGAAGCTAGTATCTTTAGTTGTTCTGTCAACCCTTACTGAATTGGCTGGAAAGGGACATTCTTCAAACTTCATCGGCTTGTCGAACTCGATTTTCTTTGTTTGAAGGCCACCTGGATCTGGGGATTTATTAAATGTTCTGTATGATTTTCCATCGGCTGAATTGCCGATGCACTTGCGTGATGCCCCCCAGTCTGAATCAGCGCTGGTGAAATCTGTGGTAGACATTGGATGCTCGGGACAGACGGAACTAACACCAATGTGGCAAGAGGAAAAGTCCACCGTGTTGCTTCTTCATCCGAGCATCTGTGAATAGATGCGCGACTGGAAATCCATTGTCATGTCTTGTGTAAGAGGTACACTTTTGTTTGGTGTGGACGTTTCCACCACTAGTCCTTCAGGGAGTGTCGTTGTCAATGGTGACGAAGTATATGCTGCCGATAGATCTGTGCGCTTCAATATGTATGGTGAAGAACTTGGTCTAGCGCAGATTACTGGCACATTTGTCGTAGTAGTCAAAACATCATCGGCCGTTGTCACAGGAACTGAAACACCAGCGGTGGCCGATAGCGCCTCTTTGGAGTAGGATGATCTTATATTATCCCCTTGAGTGCTCTCTGATAGGACGTCCTTGATGGAACACTTCTGATACCACTGCTTACGGACTGATCAACACTTCTGAATGACTGATAAGAGCACTGCTTACGGACTGATCAAATATCTCCTTGAATTTGGCCGATTCTTGAGTGACAAAGATGCCCCCCGGCCCTCGTAACGACTGCTTCTGGAGCACCTGCCCTTCTTTGGTCAAGATGAATGACATGAGGCAAGCTTCTCGTGATTGCTTCACAGCTTCTTCAACTAGCCGCCTTTGTTCTTCATTGAGGTCATCCATAGTGGGATGGGATACCTCATCATCATTGGCTCCATCGTTGATTGTCATCGTGGTGTTGTTGTCGTGTCCCACAAGGCGTGCTAAAAGCGTGTTGACACAAAAAATCACGGATCGGCTTTCAGCGTCGGCACACGCGAGGACCCGGGAGCCTCTTGCTTTGCTCCTGCGCGGCGTCCAAAACTGGCTGTGTGGTGGTGCAGGGCGTGCCAGTCAATTTGACCTACAATTTACAAGGAATAGATTCAAACGGTTAAATTACCAGAACGTATGGGCTGTTGTCCGAATCGTTCCGTCGAGCGCGTCGGCCAAGTGTCCAACGCACTGATAGATCAATCGGCCATAGCTTCGGCTGATCGTGCAGGGTGAGGCAATGCTAAACAGGTTAACGGTGTCTCGGTAAACAACACCTAGACCTGAACCCGATCGGCCAAGCTGGAAGCTATAAACAAGCTACGCGTCGGCCGATGGTATTTAGATCTAAGATGGATAAATTATGGTAAAACTAAATAAAAATAAGATCAAACGAATCTAATCCTACCAAATCTAGTAATTACCGATAACTTGTGATAACAGAAAGAAACAAGCTAGATTAAACAAGCTAACCTAACAGGAACAAGTTGATATCGATAAATTGGTGAACAGACCAAACCTAGATCCAATCTGCTCGATAACTTGAACTAATACAGGATAGAGGAAGAAGCGATGCGCCGTCAACCTTGAGCCTATTTGCCTCGTTCGACTCGGAACTTACCAGCAAAACTGTGGTCGGGATCGATGCAGCTTGAAACGTACTAGGATCAGCACGCCAGTGGTCGGAGATGATGCAGCCTATCTTGCAAGAAAGAACTTGTAAAAGAAAAATCTACTGCAACTAAGGCGAAGCCGCCGGAAAGGGGAAAAAGGAAAAAAGGGTTTGTGTATTGATCATTGGATGGTTTGGTACACGCCCGAAGGCAGCTATTTATAGCCTAAACTACAAACCCTTGGCGATCACGACATACATTGCTTAACAATAAAGAAAATAAATTTTCCTAAAAATAAAGACTTCTATCTCTAAGATAACTTGCTGATGTCATCTGCCAGCGCCTTTTAGCCCCATCGGCCTTCGACGCCCAATCGGCCGATATCTCTTCTGATTGCCGAAAATACGTATCAAAAAGCGGTGTCAATAGGTACACGCGTACAAGTCATGTTGGCCAAAGAGAGCTTCTTAAAACATGCAGGTTTGCACTCCTTCGGATAGGCATAATTTAACTATCATTGCAAATCATACCTTCGGCCACACTTTCACAAGTTAGCACCTGTAAGTATTTGGACCTGGCCTCTTCGGTATTTTGCTCTATGTCAGGGATCAGGAACACCTCCTTTTGGCCTTCGGTTTGTAGACTAACCTTCGGGTTAGCTAATTTGCTGGCTAAAAAAAAAAAGAGGCAAGAGCCTTCGGAGTGTGCCACTTTAGTGGATTTCGGCCTTCTAACCAGAGTTCGTTAAACAAGCAAAGTTTATGCCTTCGGCAGCAGCAGTCAGAAAAGTAACTTCGTTGCAGGAATAAATTTAATACCTTCGGTCAGATGGATACTTCGGTTACCTGAACTAATCTGTTGGCACGCCATCGCTTGCTTGTTTGCCTTCGAGTTTCAGACCTTCAATTTCTGCAGCTTTCCTTTCGGGCGTGATTTGGTCAACCTAGGGGCCGAATTAAAACTTTTGGTGAACTACAAAGTTGTAGAGGATTTCATTACCTAGTAGCTGGTTAAATTTCATGATTTTAGGACTGGTAGTTGGAGAGAGATGATTTTTTGAAGTGAGCTGTCAAGTTCTGACGAGGTTCTAGACAGAACTGGATGGATAAGGATTTTGGAAACCTTAGGGTCAGAATGGGACTCTCAAACCTTGCAGTATTAAGCAAGAATCTGAGATAGCATTACTTTGTACTCTTTGTTTACTTGTCCTCAAACTTTATTGTGCAGCTGGAGCTTTAGTTTGTTTTATTCTATTCTCAGTCCAGAAATGTAGTTGTAATTGTTACATAATGAAAAGTTGTCTTTCTTCTTTCAGGTAGCATCAAGTCCATTGAGGAAGCCTTCTGTGTTTCTCATTTTAAACAGGTATTAGGAGGTTTTACTGCAGCTTTGTTATGGAGTAGGACATTCTGAACTTAACTCTGGACTACAGCTATTTGGTAACAGGCTTTACATGTTGGTCAATTCATTCTATACTGTTAGTATCTATACTTCAGAAGGAATTTATATTCAATCTTTCCAATATACTGTATATGCATTGTCAAATATTGAGTCCATTTTACTGCAACCTTGCTATATGAAAAGTGCACTCTAATTTTACACAAGTAATATGCATATCTCTATAAATTGGGTGTTCAGTTACAGTTGGTATATATGGTTGGCTGGGTGAGATATATTGTCTAATATGGCTGCTTACTCTTGCGCCTTTAATCCATCAATTTGTTAGATTTCTGTTCATCTTCGGATTGGTTTATTAAATTTCCATCGGTTTGCTATCTGTTTATTTCAGCACAGCAGTAAAAATAATAGTGACCTGTATGCATGCTAGATTTAGTTTGTAACAGAAAGCATACTTAAGTTTGAGTACCTTTGAGATTAGTTTTGTTATTACTTAATGCTTTTGTGGTTGGTGTTAGCAGTAAGCAGTAGCTGTAAACTAGTTATCTTGTCCTTTCCTATTAACATGAAATTGTCAACAGTGCCAATGTGCCATTGATTGCCTCACCCAAACATCAGTTCCTTTTGTTGGCATAGTTCATAGAGCAGAGGCCAGGGTTAGAAAGTAGTTTCATTTTTCGAGTATGCTGCATGTCATGTTATCTTCTAGTATATGTTCTGTGGTTCAGTGATTCCATTTACAGATAATTTCTATAGAAGTGATGTTCCATTTTACGAATAGTTTCTGCCTTGCTTGTTTCTTTTTCCAAAACAAATGTCTAATTACCTGATTAAGCAGTTATTTTACAGATAACTATTGATTGTTTTAGACATTATGCTTTTATTGCCCTTTGAATCATTGTTTTTGCTTGTCGTATAACTTTGATTCATGTGTGTACTGCAGTTCCATTTTTTATCTAATTTCTCTTTTGATTGATTTAGTCCTGTTTTTATTGCCCTTCAAACTATTTTGATGTACCTGTCAGTGTTGATTTCTGTTTATTTACAGCCTATTTCTTTGTTAATTAATTTCAGTGCTCTTAGCTTTCGTGTAGTGATTTCCATAGGGCTCGCAGTAGTGAGTCTTCTTTACTTTTAGCTATTATTTGGGTGACTTTGCTGTAACAAAATGGATTGTCAATTTGGGACATAGTGAGCACATCTTTGCATGTCTGATGGTGTATTTCACTAGCTAATATTCTCTTGTTTATTTATGTGAACAATGCGCTGCTTCTTACATGTCGGCTGGCATAAAGGGTTAATGGTAAATGTTTTTGCTTGATTAATTACTAGAACAGTGCGCTGCTTCTTACTTCGCCTTATTCTTGTGCTCTACTCTGCTTGGTGCTTGTTCTCTAATCACTTGGTCCTTTATTTACCAGATAATCAGTGGAGATGGAATGAAATGCCTCTAAGTAGTTATGTATACTTGGTTTCGGTTGATGCCATTCTAATGGAAGTGGCATTCTTGTGATTAATATTTGTGGAAGATGTAAATGTATTTATGACATGTGTTGTTATTATTAAATAATGTATCTTTGTAATTATTTGAAAAAGGCTTCAACATTGTTGTTACTATTGTTGTTATGATCTGTATAATGAGCTTTGCTGATAATTGGGCATAAAATAATATTATTTTTAAATGGGTCGCAATTACCAAGAATTGGGCTTGTTATACCTCGACACGTGAACCAACTGAAGGCTGACATGTGGCGTAATAAAACACTGACATGTGGCGCAATAAAATACAGATGTGGTGCAATAAAATATTTGTACATATGGCATATCAGCAATCAATGTGGATGATATGTCACTTCACAGCGTGGATGACACAACAGCCAACATGGACGGCGCCATGTCAGCTGCCAGTGTGGGCTGCAACACGTGGAATCGGCTTTTGGTGACGTTTTACAACTCGTCACAGAAGCAAAATATGCTTTCGTGACAAATGTTTATTCGTCAAGGAAAAAAAGAGTTCCGTGATATTTTTGGAAGTGTCACACCCTAAAATTATTGGATTTCAGGATGTGATTAGAAAAAAAAATAATAATAAAGCAATGATTTTCTCATAATTATATAAAAATTTCAACATTTATTTTCTTTTACAGGGAATTTAGTATAGGAAAAATAAATAATTGTCTTTTAGAATTAAATAAAATGGTTTTATGTATGTTGCATTCATGTCGTTGCATTATTTTTTGATTATTTGCGTGTTTGAGTTTGCAAAATAAAAATACCCAAAAACTACCCTAAAATCTTTTTTTTCTCTTTCCTATCTCTTTTGGCCCATCCCATCTTTCTCTCTCCCATTCCCCTCTTTCAGCCCAGCCCAGAACCCCCTCCTCTTTTTCTTCCCAGCCCGGCCCAAACCTCTCTCTCTTCTCCTTTTCTTTTTCTCTTCCCGCGACCCAACCCATCCGACCCAACCCGCCTCACCATTGTTCACTCTTCTCTCTCATCGACACGCCGGGCCCACCTGTCAGCGCCATCTTCTTCCTCCCGCTCCCACCTTCCTTCTTGCGTCGCCGGCGCCTTCCTTTCTCCCCCCCAGAACTCGCCGCGAATCTCGCCGGCCGCGCCTGCCCCACCTTCCTTTCTTCTTCCTCCCGCTCCTCTCTTTCCCTTCCTACCGCGACACCAAACCCACCCGCGCCCGTCGCCGTCGCCGTCGCCCTCGCCTCCCTCCCCTTTTCCTTTTCTTCCTCACCTCGAATCCAGTTCGCCCCCGCGCCCGTCGCCCGTGCCTCCTCCTTTCCTTCCCCGCGACGCTGGCCTGCCATATTGTTGTGGCACGCGCTTCCCCGGGCGACCCGCTCCTTTTCTTCGCGGGCGACCTCTGCAATTCCGCCGCGTCAATCCCGGCCGCCGCGTGAACCGCCGCCTTCCTTTCCCCGGCCGCTCCGCCTCCTCTCCTCCCCTATAAAACCAGCGCCTAAACCCCTGCCCCTCCTCTTCCACGCCTGCACCGCACGCCCGAGCCCCGCTGCTCTGCACCTCCATTTCCCGAGCTCGAGCTCACCGATGCCGCCAGGCCATCGACCCGCCTTCACGCCGCCTCTTCGTCAACGCTGACCTTCGCCGGAGCTCCTCCTGGGACCCCGCACCGTCGTCAACCTCGTCTTCCCCTCCGCACCGTCTGTCGTCGTCAAGACTAGCGGATCAAGACTAAGACTAGTAAATTTCTTTTATGCGCGTACGGCTTCAGATGGTTGCGCGGGTGACACGGGGTTTAGACTGGTTCGGGCAAGAAGAAGCCCTACGTCCAGTATGAGTAGCAGCTCGTGTTGCCCACGTGGGGTTTGTAGTATGGGTTACAGGAGGGCGAGATAGGGAACTGGTCCCAGGTCTCTTGGGTGTGTACTGAAGCTCTAATGGTGAGAGTGTGTTCTTCTCGCCGGAGAAGAAGGAGTCCGTGCGAGAGTGAGAGAGAGTGTGCGAGAGAGAGAGAGAGTCTGAGTTTTTTCATCCCCCGTCCCAGGGCCCCTGGTCCTCCTTTTATTTCGCAAGGAGGGCTCGGGGTTACAGGTGAGTCGGGCGAGGGGAGAGAGAAAAAATAGAGTACAAAGGGAAGATTCAAGTCCCCGGGTCGCCGTGCCCGGCTCCGGCTTTCGGCTCCTGTCAGCGCGTCCGCCAGGGGAGGACGGCGTCCTCCGGATCCTGTCGACGATCTCCTCGGGGGCCGGTGCCACCGGGCGTGCATGATGATGGCGTTTGGTCGCGGCATCCATGCCTGTCGAGGAAGATGGATGTCCCTATTACCCTGCTGATGACCCTTGGGACGTGGACGTCCCATCCCTGTCACCGGATTCGCGCGACGCGAGGACGGGCGGGCTTCCTCCCGTGCCAGGCGGCGCAGGTCATGAGTGCCTGGCGGCAAATCGGGGAGAACTGCGCCACTGTGGCCTGCGCTGTGCGATCGTGCTTGGGTAGTTGTGACAGGTCACGTCGGGGGCGCGGGCGCCTTTCTGCGTGCCAGAGCCGCGGCGCATTTATGGCAAGACCGTCGGGTGGCCCACGAGATCCAAGCTCGCATCTTCCAGTCTGCGCCCTAGGCAGACACTCGCCGGGTGGGCCCGGGTGAGTCCGACCCCCTACGCCCTGGGGTCGGGCGAGGCGGAACCTTGTGGCAAGGGGTCGGGAGCATCCGACCCCGAGGCATTTGGTCAGGCGAGGCGGAGTCCGGCCATCGAGGGGTCGGGAGCGTCCGACCCCGAGGGACTTGGTCGGGCGAGGCGAAGCGCTTCTCTCCCACGATGGTCGACGGCGGTCGCCGTTGTCGCAGGTGGGCTCGGACCTCCATGATCGTCGTTCTGATGGTCATTAGGAGGTCATTAATATTTCCCCCTGACAGTAGCCCCCGAGCCTGTGGTGGAGCGGGGACGCTCCTCCAGAGGCTGTCATCGTCGTTCGTCGGGAATTTTTGCTCGTCGTGCGAGCTGCAGTTAATCAGGGACGGGATGCGTTGTCTGTGTCGGCTTGGCCGAGGAAGTTGACTAGACGGAGAGCCCTGTGGATGTCTTGGCGCGAGAGGATCCTCGTTGTTCCGTAGGGCGCCTTCCGTTCGGAGACCTTAGGTCATGACCATCCGTGTGGTCATTGGTTGCGAAGCCAGCCCTCGAGCACCCGCGCGTTGCAGGAGACCGGTCGGGAGGCCAGATCAACTTTTGAACGTTACCCCTCAAGCGTTCGTTCGCTGGGACGGAGGGGGTGAGCCGTGCCACGCTATCCTCGTTGGACGAACCGTGGTGCTCGTTGAGCTGCAAATGGGTCGATTCGAGTGGGGTCCTGGTCCCTGTTGGGGGGGGGGGGGGGTCCGGCTCGGGCCAAGCTGGTGGCGTACCCCAGATTCCGGCCAGCCAGTTCATATAGTTCCCGAGTCTGTTCGATCGGATCCGGTGGCTCGTTGCCTTTCATCGGAGAAAAACCATGAACTTTGATGTCGGTCTGGACTCGAATGCGAGGTCAGGACGCCCTAGGCGGTCATGCGCCCGGGTGATGGTCGCTAGCGGACCCGTCCCTCCTCACCCCTCGCTCGGGGTCATCCTGGGGCGGCTGTCGAACCCGCGGTGGGCCAGCCTTCGAACCCCTGGATCGTAATGGGCCGTAGGGGCATTTTCAGCCCCGTATCCCCTTTTATCTTTCTGTTGAGCCTCGGGCCGGGTGCGGAGGAGGTCGTGCGCGTGTACTTCCTGGGAGGCAAAGTGGTGGTAGGTGCCGACCCGCGAAACGAGGGAGGAGTGGATGTTTCCTGCAGGGTCGTGCGCACGACTTCCAAGAAAGGGGCGGGCATGACGGGGCGTACCTGGCGCCGCATTTATTGCGATGGGAGCGTCTGTTCCGCTTCCCACGCGTCCTCCTACAAGACGGGGGGTCCGCCTCGCCGGTTCCGCCCGCAACCTGTCCATAAGTCATTTTCCCTTCTCGCGCGCCCTTAGCTTTCTTGCGTGCCGCTCGTCTTCCTCCGCCTAGTGCTGCAAGCTTCCTCGCTTTCCGCCGTCGAGCTTTTCTCCCCTCTGCGATGGGATCCTGGGAGCGCAGCAACTTTGGCGCCTCGCGCGCCGACGGCCTCACGAGGAAGGGCCTCCTCTGGGAGAGGACTGAAAGGGGCGAATGGCGGTTCCCCGGAGCGGAGGAGGTGCCGAGTCCGCCCGCCGGCTACGTCGTGTCGTTCGCCCACTTCCACGAGAGAGGGTTCACGACCCCGCCGAGCCCTTTCTTCCGCGGGTTGCTGCATTACTACGGGCTCGAGCTGCAGCACCTCAATCCCAACAGGATCCAACACATCGCGGCGTTCGTCGCGCTGTGCGAGGGGTTCCTGGGCATCGAGCCCAACTTCTCGCTGTGGAAGTACTTCTTCACGGTCAGCCTGTACCAGAAGACCGAGAAGAGAGGGAGCCAGCAGCGGGCGACCCCGGTGTCGATTGGGTGCACCGGAATCCACCTCCGCCATACTCGTGCCAAGGAGTATATGGCGATGAAGACCGCGGCGTCCCACAAGGGGTGGCATCAGCAGTGGTTCTACGTAAAGAACTACTCTGACTCTCCCTTGTCGAAATTTACCAGCCACATCATCGAGGCAGCGCCGGAGCTGTGGTCGTATGGCCCGGTGGAGAAGGAGAAGAAGCGGATCTCCGGCTTGCTTCAGGCCATCGAGTACCTGAAGGGAAAGGGGCTGACCGGGGCTGGAGTAATCGGGGCGTACCATGCTCGGAGGGTGGCGCCGCTGATGCTCCGGGTCCGCTCGCTCGCCGAGATGACTCTCGGCGCGCCGACCGAGGGCACCGTCCTTGCGACGGGTGCGCTCCCCGCCTCCGAGATCCGGCAGCGCATCCAGGAGGCGTTGGAAGACAAGGACGCCGTTTACCCGGTGCCTGGCCACTCTCCGATGCGCCCGGACAGGGATTTCGTCGACCTGGTGAGGACTTTGTGCGCCCGCTACTTTTTCTTGCATTTCTTGGTTCGTCGCTTTGACGCGGAACTTTCGTGCCTGCAAGGCCTCATGACCAATGTCGTTGGCTCGCGTTCGCCGGTGCCGGAGGACGCCGAGCGGCGGCAGCAGAACCGTCTCCTCGCCGAAAAGCTGAAGCAGCACAAGACAAGGGGGCGGCGAGGAAGAAAAGGAGGGCCGCCAAGGAGTTCCAGCGGCGGCGAAGAGGCCCGGACATATCAGACGACGACGATGACGATGACGACAACGACGACGAGGAGGAGGAGGAGGAAGAGGAAGATGACGAGGAGGAGGAAGACGAGGAGGAGTTCGTCCCGGCCCCTTGGCTGGGCGCGCTCATTATCTGGGAGCAGCGCTCCCAAACGGCCGCGGGGGGCAAACCGAGCGGGCCGCCCGCCCGGGACTCAACCTCGCCAAGTTCCAGGGCCAGCGCGGGGCGCGCTTCAGGAGTCGACGGAGCTGAACCCTGTCCCTCTGCCCGTGGCCCAGGAGCAGAGGAGCAGCGGCAAGCGGCCGTTGCCAGATGCCCAAGGGTCGGCGTCAGGCTCGGAGGCGAAACGCGCCTGCCGTCCTCGCGCTGGGGTAGTGTAAGTAGAAATTCCTCGCGCGTCTCGTTCCTTTCCTGGCATCGAGTTGTTTTTGTTGATGTTGTTTGTTGTCTCGCAGCGCCGCTCCCCGAGGCCGTGTCCCGCTGTCGGCACCGAGGAAGGTGCTACGGGTGTCGTCCACCTCCGCGGGGCGGGCCGCGACCCCGCCGGCAGTGAGAGGTGGCGTCGCCGGGGAGACCGTGGAGCCTATCGCCGAGGTGGCTCCTGCGGCGGCAGCCGGCGGGGTGGTACCGCAGCTGGGCACAGGGCAGGGTCTGACCCCTGCTCTGCTCTCTGCCTCCTCGGCCGACGCCGCGAGACAGGGGATTGCCCCTGGGGGCCCTCCGACAGGGGAGGTGATAGACCTCGACGACGAGGTGGAGGAGGAGTGCGCGGCTCTGACGGCGGCGGTGGAGATGGAGGAGCCTGCCCCCGCGGCCACGACTGGGACAGCGGTGGTAGAGGAGGCGAGGACGCCCGCCCCATTGGCTGCAACGAAGGCTGCGGCGGCGGCGGAGGCGGGGACATCTGCCCGGGAAGCCGTGGCGAAGGCAACGGCGGCAGCGGAGGCGGGGGTGTATGCTCCGACGACCACGATGGGGGCGGGGCCGTCTGCCTCGGTGGTCGCAGCTGAGTCCATTGTGGCGGCGGGTGGATCGGGACGTGCGTCGGCGCCGATGAAAGCCGCGGTGACCTCGACAAGGATAGCGGCGCACGCGCCGGAACCATCGACGAGGCCCGCGGCATCCCAGGCGGCGGTGCCTGCCCCGGCGGCGGCGTCGGGGACGGAGGAGCCGGAAGCGGCCGGAGTAGCCTCTACCCTTGTCTCGGTCAGTCCCGTTCCCGAGGCGTGGAGTGGGACTACTCTGTGCTGGACGTCTCATGACGACCCGCAGAGACTCCTCTTCCCGTTGGATGACGCCGAGGAGTGGGGGAAGTGGCAGGCAGTGCAGGGCGAACTTGAAAACACCCTCGCTGCCCTGTCCTCGGTGATGGGGGACCTGGACGGCGTCGTCGCTCCAGTTGGTCGGGTATGGTGTTCTCCCTGGCGGTTATTTTCCTCCCGTCGCTCTGTTACTGAGTGTAAATTGTCTTGCAGGCCCTCGGGGAGTGCAGCCGGGCAAAGTCCAATTTCCTCCGGCTTGGGCGGGGGCTCTGGGAGCACTTCTCGGCGGAGAGGCAGCGGACCGGGGAGCTGGCTGCACAGGTTGCCGCCGCCCAGCAAGTCATCGACGACCTGCTAAGGCGCGAGCAGGCGACGCAGGACAAGTTCCAGGCCGTCATTGAGAAGGCTCGCCTCGATCGCGTGGAGTTCGAGGCCGCTGCATAGAAGTCCCCCTTGATGCCGTGGAGCTTGTACGGCTGAAGGGGGAACATGAAGCCCTTTAGAAGACCGCCGAGCGCATCCGCCACGAGCGGCAGAAGGTTGGCAGGACCGGGACTTCGAGGCGGCCCAGAAGGTTGAGGCCGAGAAGATGGTGGCCGATCTCGGGGCGGAGGTCGGTCAGCTCCGTGCGCGAGAGCAGGGGCTTCAGACCGCCGTGGCCCAGGGGCTCGACCGAGAGCGTGAGCTGAGGACTCGGTCCGTGGGTAAGGCTCTTCTTGTTTCTCTGCCTTTGTGGTGTTGTGATGGTTTCTGATTTGGCGGGTTTTTCTGGACGGGTCTTGCAGACGAACTCGCCCGGTTGAGGGAGGCCCTCGACGCGGAGCGCGCCGAGCACGGCAACCTGCGGGACGCAGTCCATGCTGTCTGTGATGGCCTCGGTGTGGTCCAGGGGGAAGGGACGAGCTCGCTGGCGGCTCGTGCCCTTGGGGTGTACCAGCGGGCCCGCGCGATCGCCCGGGAGGCGCTTCACGTCGGCGTGAGGCGGGCTTTCAGCGTCTTTGCCTCCCACTACACCGGCATCAACTTCGCCGGGATGAGCGGGGGATACGCCGCTGGCTACTCTGATGCCGAGCTGGACGACATCGATGCGTCGGTGCTCAACCCAGCGGAGGCCTTGGTGAAGCTTCTAGAGGATGAGGCCGTCTCGCCGGAGGACCCAGGGACGAGTTAGCTGCATCGGGCTCGGACGCCCCAGCATGTAAATACGTTAGTTAACTTTGAACTTGTTTTTGCACTGGCCGCGGGGGCCTTTTCTGTAACTTGTCGAGAGGCGCTTTCGATCCTCTTCCTTGTTTTTTGGGTTTGGAAAGTTTAGAGTACGGGTCGGACGCGTCAGTAAGCGCTGATGAGCGAGAGCACCGTAGTCGCTGGGGCGTAGGTTTTTTCGCAGTCCGATCAGTCTTGCCTGGGCGTCATTTGCGCACTCTCTCCTTTTCACGCCCAAACGTTTAGGAAGGGGGTCGGCTCGAAGAAAAGGTATTTTGAGAAGACCTCGGGTGACTTGGGCCGGAGCCCCTGATGGCCCCCGAGGGATATGCGACCCTGAGGCAGGGCCAGGGTCGGATATCCCTGAGCTCGTGACGAGACTCAAACGAGGTCGACTCAAAATTGCCTTTTTCCGTGGACTAGAAAGTTACAGAAGTATGCATGTGCAAACTTGGAAACAGAAGTTAAGGGTAGAAGCGTCTTAGCTGTTCTATGTTCCAAGCGTTGCCGAAGATCCGCCCATCAGGGGTCGCCAGCTTGTACGTGCCTGGCCGCAGCACTTGCGCGACGATGAAGGGACCTTCCCATGGAGGGGTCAGCTTGTGCCAACCCCTGTTGTCCTGGACGAGGCGAAGCACCAGGTCGCCGACGTTGAAGGCTCGGCCTTGCACCTTGCGACTATGGTATCATCGTAAGGCCTGCTGGTACTTGGCTGAGTGCAGCAGAGCCACATCGCGCGCTTCATCGAGCTAGTCTTGAGCGTCTTCGAGTGACGCCTGGTTCCCTTGTTCGTCATACGCCTTGACCCTCGGTGATCCGTACTCCAGGTCGGTGGGGAAGATTGCCTCGGACCCGTAGACCATGAAGAACGGGGTGAAGCCAGTCGCCCTACTGGGGGTCATCCTTAGACACCATAGGACCGCGGGGAGCTCCGCGACCCACCGGTCACCGAATTTTTTGAGGCGGCCGAAGATCCGTGGCTTGAGACCCTGGAGTATCATGCCGTTGGCTCGTTCGACCTGCCCATTCGTGCGGGGGTGCACCACGGCCGACCAGTCCACTCGGATGTGGTGGTCATCGCAGAATCGGAGGAATTTCTTCCCAGTGAACTGCGTGCCGTTGTCCGTGATGATGGAGTTGGGGATTCCGAAGCGATGGATGATGTCGGTGAAGAACCGTACCGCCTGCTCAGACTTGATCTATGCGATGGTTCGTGTTTCGATCCACTTGGAGAACTTGTCGACGGCGGCAAGCAAGTGGGTGAAGCCCCCGGGCGCTTTTTTGAAGGGCCCGACGAGGTCCAGACCCCAGACCGCGAAGGGCCACGTAATGGGGATGGTCTGGAGCGCCTGTGCGGGCAGATGAGTTTGGCGTGCGAAGAATTGGCACCCCTCGCAGGTGCGAACCACGTGGGTGGCATCGGCGACCGCCGTCGGCCAGTAGAAGCCCTGCCGGAAGGCGTTTCCGACGAGGGTTCTTGGCGCGGCGTGGTGGCCGCAAGCTCCGGCGTGGATGTCCTGAATCAGCGCCCTTCCCTATTCGATTGGGATGCAGCGCTGGAGGATGCCGGTGTGGCTCCGCTTGTAGAGCTCCTGGTCCATGATGACGAAGGATTTGGCGCGGCGCGTAATCCTACGTGCCTCCGTCTTGTTCACCGGGAGCGTCTCGCGGATGAGATAGTCGAGGTATGGGGCTCTCCAGTCCGGCGGGGGGTCGGGCCCCGCTGCTGGGTCCGCATCGATGTCCATGACCTCGGGGTCGGAGGGGTCAGCCTCCGAGTCCGAGACAGGCGGAGCATCGCCGACCTCGCCTGGGTCGGCACTCGATCCTGGGACAGGTGGTGCATTGCCGACCTCTCCCGGGTCGACGCTCGATTTTGGGGCAGGTGGCGCGTTGCCGACCTTTCCCGGTTCCTGGTAACGGATCGAAGGCTTGAACTGGTCGATGACGAAGACGCCGTCGGGTACGGGCCTTCAGCCGGATGCCGCCTTTGCTAGTTCGTCAGCCGCCTCGTTGAAACGCCTTGCGACGTGGTTGAGCTCTAGTCCATCGAACTTGTCTTCGAGCTTGTGGACTTCATTGCAGTAGGCTGCCATCTTGGGGTCGTGGCAGCTCCACTCCTTCATGACTTGCTCGACGACTAGCTCGGAGTCACCTCGGATGTCCAGCCGTCGGATGCCCAGCTCAATGGCGATGCGAAGCCTGTTGAGGAGAGCCTCGTACTCGGCGACATTATTAGATGCTGGAAAATGGAGGCGGATCATGTACCTCATGTGTACGCCGAGAGGAGAGATGAAGACTAGACCCGCTCCGGCGCGAGCCTTCATCAACGACCCGTCGAAGTGCATCGTCCAGTACTCCTGCTTCTCCGACGCCGATGGCGTCTGGATCTCCGTCCACTCTGCTACGAAATCGGCGAGTACCTAGGATTTGATGGCGGTGCGGAGGGCGTAGATGATGCCCTGGTCCATGAGCTCGAGCGCCCACTTCGCGATTCGTCCCGTGGCGTCCTGGTTCCGGATCACCTCGCCGAGGGGGAACGATGAAACGACCGTCACCGGGTGGCAGGTGAAGTGGTGGCGCAGCTTCCTCTTCGTGATGAGGACGGCATAGATGATGTTGATGCCAGATTTTGACACGTGTTGAATCGGCGTCAGGAGGAGAAGATTGGCCGATGCGGCAGATCTGAAGGCTACAGAAAGGAATCGGCCGATTGAAGTAACAGTTGGAAATCGGCCGATTGGTGGCACAGCCTATGCCAATAGGATGGGATTATTTCAGAGGATCCTGGTCAAAAGCTGGTCAAGGGGGGCACGCTAAGTCGGTCGAGGAGCAATTGAAGGAAATCTTGATTGGATTAGGGAGCGGCGGCGGAAGATTCTGCGGGAGTCCGTTTCCTTTTTAAAGTCCGTATAGATATAGTAATTTAAATAAGGTTGTAACAAGTCGTGATCGACCAGGAGTCCTAGCTTTAGGGTATAAATAGGAGTCGTCAGGGTCTTGAAAAAACATCAACACATCAATCAACAACAGTACTTCTACTTTTCCAGCAATTTACTTTCAAGTCGGCGACTTCGCCAATATTTTCTTCTTCTACGAGTTCGTACGGATTGGCAGGGCTGCATCAACTTGATCTCCGGCCAATTGGTAGGTTCCGCTTACCGAGTAATATCCGAGCTTTAACTACGGGCGCATCGCTGTGGTTTCGTTTGGATTTATTCACCAGTTATCGATATTAACTAGAATTGCAAGTTTTACCTGTTATTCTAGTATTATCACCAGTTATCCAGCTTGAGATCAGAGTGATCGGCTTCGTCATTGTTCTTCTTCGATTTATCATCCCACAGCCGATTAGATCTATTTCAAGTGTCTTCCTTGCAGTAGTCGTCTAGATTGCTCCAGCAGTTTTCTTTACAATTACTACACGTTCATCGGCTGATCCATAGCCGATCATCTCTACAGCAAATCGGCCGATTCGCTGCCGACGGGCTCCTCAGGACAGATCGGAATCCCAGCCGATCGACGCGCCTGGAATTTAATACTCTATTTCCTTGTCAATCAACAGGTCAGATTGACTGGCACGCCGCGCGAACCGCACCAGGGCAATAACCCGAACAGGAGCTAAGCAGATTCTCCCGGGTCGTGTGTCTGACGCTGAAGACCCATCGGCCGATTCCTATCCGGCCGATTTTAGCGCCAACACACTTTTGGCACGCCCGGTGGGACCATCCAAGATCTGATATGTCGAAAAACGCAGAAATCTCCGACAGCAATATCATTGAGGTCACAGAAGCAGATCTCAAGGACGACCACAGGGAAGAGTTGGCCAAGCATCTAGAAGATTACAAGAAGA
This sequence comes from Panicum miliaceum, assembly GCA_032594955.1. Taxonomy (NCBI): domain Eukaryota; kingdom Viridiplantae; phylum Streptophyta; class Magnoliopsida; order Poales; family Poaceae; genus Panicum; species Panicum miliaceum. The sequence goes on from CM064060.1 coordinate 32,583,123, forward strand.
TGTACCTCCAGTCGTTCAGTCGTACCAGAAGCGGGGAAGCAGTCAAGAAGACTCCTATTCTAGTGCCTCACCACATCACCATCACTGAGGACTCGGGCAAGATGTCAGAGATGATTCAACAGTCCGTGTATCAGGCGTTCATCGACCAATCCTCAGTGATGACCAACACGGTGTATAACGCCGTCATCAGCTCTCTGGCCAGCGGAGCAGTCCAAGGCTATCAGGGACCAGCATATGCCCCGCCGACCATTCTGCCAGCCAGAAGCCTACCATACACGTCCCAATCGGCTCCTCAGCCGATATTGACGCAACGCGAGGGGTACAACTCTCCACTGCCCCCGGCATCTCCAAGATACAGCGGTGCACCATGTCTCCCATCACAGACACCGCTTCAACCCGTTCAGATTGCTTCTGTGCAGTCATTGCCTACAAGCTCAGCACCTTGGGGAACATCAGCGACAGCGTATTTTCCGGAACCAGCGAATGGGTATGGAAGTTATTCAACCCAGGTGCCATATCAATCGGCCGCTCGGCCGACGGTTCCCCAGTATCAGCCGATCTCATCAGAAATCGGCAGGGGGGCAAACACTGTAGAAGCATTCAGAGGCACGGCGCCAGCAGTGACGTACGAAGGGGGTGCGGACTCGTTTCGCCATCAACTATCGGCCGTTCAGCAAAATCCGCCGATTCATCACCCGGCCGTACCAGCCCTTCAGCACATGCCCGCGCCGCGAACAGCTGTTCATCAGCAGCAGGTGGACTGGACGGCAAGAATAGCAGAAGTAATCCAAGATCAGTTTGGATTGAAGCCGAGAGTTCAAAACTATACCTACAAAATGCCATATCCATCGGCATATGACTCGCTGCCGTTCCCACACCGCTACAAAGTTCCCGATTTCACCAAGTTCTCAGGGACGGACGATACATCCACTGTGGAGCATATCAACCGATTCATCATCCAGTGCGGAGAAGCTGCCACGCAAGATGCTCTGAGGGTGCGTTTATTTTCATCGTCTCTATCCGGATCGGCCTTCCAGTGGTTCACCACCTTACCGCCAAATTCTATCGTTACTTGGGCCGATCTGGAGAAACAATTCCACAAGTACTTCTACGCAGGAGTACACGAGATGAAGATCTCGGATTTGACCAGTCTCAGGCAGAGGAGCGATGAACCAGTAACGGGGTATATACAGAGGTTCAGAGAAATCAGGAACAAATGCTATAGTCTGGCTCTGACCGATGCACAGTTGGCCGATATCGCTTTCCAAGGCCTCTTGCCACAAATCAAAGAGAGATATTGTGGCAGAACCACCTGAATTAATCCGGCTCAAGTGTATTAACCGTCACCATTAGGGCAATCTCGGTTAACCTTACACTTCAAACGGAGTAATCCACTGGTCTGTCGGGTATAACCTCCCGATACAACCACGGTAGAGCGGATCAAATGCCATACATACAAATGCTCATGCGAAGATGAGCCCAGAGAATACCACATTCCAGCAAAAATTACAAAATTAGCATAAGTAAATATTACAGACCAAGTTTGAGTTTAGAAACCAAGTACTTCAGTGATCATAACTTAATAAGTCCTTCAGAGTTTAAGTTGCAGCGGAAAACAAAACAACGAAAGCTACGTCGACGATAAGGATGTCTCGATGAACACTACGACGAATTTGTCAAGTTCGGGCATGAATACCGAATTCATGAGATACATGAAGTAGGCAGGGGCATTGGTGAGTCCAAAGGACATGACCAAGAATTCATATAGTCCATATCGTGTGGAGAAAGCAGTCTTAGGAATATCGCATGGGCGAATCTTGATCTGATGATATCCCGAACGAAGATCAATCTTTGAGAAGACTCTGGCTCCAGCTAATTGATCGAAGAGTACATCGATACGGGGAAGTGGGTATTTATTTTTAACAGTTACCGCATTGAGAGGTCGGTAGTCAACGCATAACCTCAAACTATCATCCTTCTTCTTTACGAATAGGGCTGGACATCCCCAAGGTGACGCGCTAGGGCGAATGAAACCTTTGTCCAGTAGTTCTTGGAGTTGAATTTTCAGCTCTGCCAATTCTTTAGGGGGCATCCTATATGGTCTCTTGGATATAGGTGCAGTGCCTCCTGTAGTTCAATAATGAACTCAATGTCCCTATAGGGTGGCATTCCTGGTAAGTCATCCGGAAAAACGTCGGCATACTCGTTTACCACAGGAATATCCTCCATCTTAAATCCTTCCATCATGTAAGCACAGGAATTTGTGCAATCCAGGAATGGTAGGTAAAGGGTGGTGGCTCCGTGACTAGGTGAATTTATTTCCACAACTCGGGACGAGGGGTCTAGTGTGACTTTGTGCAAAACCATCCAATTCATGCCCAAAATAAGATCCATGCCGTCAAGGGGTAAAAGAATCAAGTTTGTGTTGATGGTTTTACTACCCAACTTGACTGGTACTTGTCTGATCATTTGATTCGAAGCAATTTTACCACCCGGTGTGGATATCATATATGACCCTTTTGTGTGACAAACATCCAAGCCTACTTTTGCACCGAATTTTGCACTTATGAAACTATGCGATGCACCAGAATCAAATAATATAACTGCAGGCTTGTTATGGATAGAGAATGTACCCGACATCACTGGGGCTCCTTCAGGAAGCTCTGCAAGCGTGGTGAAGTTAATCCGTCCTTGCTTGACTTGCAGGGTCTGTCTCTTGCCCATGTTCTTGTTGTTGGGGTTGGATCCCTGACCTTGGTTGGGCGGTCCAGACTGAGGGCATGCTCGTGCAAAGTGGTTGGAACTCCCGCATTTGAAACAATGATTCGCGGGGCTAGGTTGAAGAGACTGTTGAATAGTGGGCCTCGGACCATTTTGTGGAGGCATCGGGGGTCGTACCATGCCTGGCTGCTGTGGGGGTCTGGCAATCCATCTTCCTGGCTGAGGGGCCCTTGGTGGAGCTGTGGGTGCGGCATTTTGCACGATGCGATACCTTGGTGGCTGAGCGCCCGAGGGTCCAGCTGGCGCCTTTCTCTTCTTTTCAGCACGATGAGCCTCAATACAGTCCTCTTGGGTGATGGCCATGTTGACTAGCTCATTATATGTATCGGCTTTGACTAGATTTAGTCGTTCCTTGAGTTTAGTACTCAGACCTCGGCGGAAACGATCACGCTTCTTGGCATCTGTGTCTGCGTGATAGCCCGCGTATTGACACAGGTTGTTGAAGGCCTGAGCATACTGAAGTACAGTATGGTTACCCTGAGTGAGAGCCAAAAACTCATTTAGCTTTCTTTCCACGAGACCTTCGGGAATATGGTGTGCCCGGAACGCAGTCTTGAATTCATCCCAGGTGACAATGTGATCAGCGGGGAGCATAGCAAAATAGTGGTCCCACCATAGGCGAGCCGTACCGCGAAGCTGCTGCGCGGCAAAGCGGGCCTTGTTGGCCTCTGAGCATGGGGCCACCAGTAGTGTGAACTTGGATTCGATGGTGCGAATCCATGCGTCTGCGTCCAAGGGTTCCTCTGTCTTATGGAACAAGGGAGGCTGGGTCCCCAGAAAATCCGTATATCCTGCAGCTTGGGGGTGGTGGACATTTTGCCCACCCCGCTGGTGGTGTTGTTGTCCTTGCACCAGCTGACGCAGCAGCTCGGTTTGAGCGGCCATCACTTCAACCAAGCTGGGCGGTGGCGGCGGCTGTGGTTGTGATCCACTTGCGCTAGCACCAAAACCATCCGGGTTACCACGGGTTGCTCCAACCATCTGAAAAGGCGAATGTTCTTCATTAGCAACGTGATCCATGTTGCTTCCATGACTCAAAAAAAAAGATCTAACGCCGAATAGTAGACTTCCAAAAGGTCCTGGGTGGAATCACGGGCATAAAAACTGTCTGCCATAAGAATCTTATAACTCCTGGTAGGTTCATCCAAAGTTCCTCATATTTTGGCAGTGGATAGGGAATTTAGGGATGTACAACTTTGATATTCAGTCAAGATGCTAACGATGGCTAAGATGGTCAAACGATTCACTCTTTGCTTCGCTGGTTGGCTGTTTTTCAGGAGAACGAGTTATAGTAACGATTCACTCTTTGCTTCGCTGGTTGGCTGTTTTTCAGCAGAATGAGTTATAGTATCTGGCCTATAACTCAAACTAGCAAGATCCAATAGGGCTGAAATTTTGTGAGAACCTAGATCACAGAATTTAGGACAAGTTTGGTATTCAACACTTTGGCTGGATTAGGCTCTAAGATGGTTGTTTCCTTAAGGTCTCACTTCTCTGTCTACCCAGAATTTTCAGTGAACAGTGGGCCAATGTTTCGTGCATCTGGGAAAATCTACTCAGCCAAAATTTACCAAATTTTAACAGCAGCTACCTGGGTAAATTTGGAACAAGTTTTGTGTTGTACCCTTTTGCAGAAAACTGTAGGAAGGGGGCCTAAAAATTTAAGTGGCTGAACTGCTCATTTTGGACAGAAATCTGACATTCCAAGCTTTTTGTTGTTTCCTATTACCCATATGTCCAAAATTTTTCATATTTAGACAGGAGATAGAACACAAAATTTGGAACAATTATTTCAACATGAACTTTACCAGAAAAGGTCATTTTCTCTGATCAATAAATCTCTCTTTTCGGTCATGGCAGATTTGTGACAGATTCGCTTGATAGTCCTTATGCAAACCACGTTTAGATACGCAAGAACCTTACCACTCTCATACAACGCATTTCGATTTCAGATATATGTGGTCATGATGCATGCACGTCCTATTCGTCCTCACAAAATAAAATAACTGCCAAATACTTTTGGTCTTACGAAGATAGTTTCGGTGGCATACATGATACGCCTCTCACTATAATAGCTAGTCGAGGTTTTCTAATCGTTCTTTAACTTATCGTAATCGCGGTTAGTGTACCTGCAGAAGATTGATATAGCATATATATATCATGAACCTTTCATGCCAGCACTCATGAAAGCGTCCGTATTCATTACCGTTTACTTATAGAAACGATATCTGTACAATTTCCGCCGTACAGACGACGTTAACATACGCTATCGAGATAGCGTATTCACGGGGGTACCGTCATGAGACGGGGGTATGAACAGCGATCGCCATACCCTGCGCCAAACCTTCTACTCCCAATATATTCAACTAGCAGTTGGCATATTGGCAGCACCTCAAGTAAGCCACTGCTTGAGGGCAGCATTCGGTTCGCATCACCGACAGGAAGGCCAAGCTCTCTCAGTTGGCTGAGGATCCTTACCTTCTTACCTTAGCGATGAGTGCGTCGTTACAGAATTTAAGGTCGGTTGTGCATGAAAGTAAGTTTTGACAGAAAGTAATGTGCTGGAAGTCAGTTGATAATATTTATAGAAGTTAGATAGCCACCTAGTAAACTTTCCCATAATCCCTTAGGGCTTTACGAACTAGGCACCATCCTTAACGCACCAACGTATTTCGCAACACATCCTTCTAGTCAAGTTTTATGAAAAGAAGTTTTTACGGCTTGTTGCATTCTCTGGCGTATGCATTTCGGCTCTGGTGCCAGCCTGTGGCACCAGCTACGGCTCTGATACCAGCTGTGGCAGAACCACCTGAATTAATCCGGCTCAAGTGTATTAACCGTCACCATTAGGGCAATCTCGGTTAACCTTACACTTCAAACGGAGTAATCCACTGGTCTGTCGGGTATAACCTCCCGATACAACCACGGTAGAGCGGATCGAATGCCATACATACAAATGCTCATGCGAAGATGAGCCCAGAGAATACCACATTCCAGCAAAAATTACAAAATTAGCATAAGTAAATATTACAGACCAAGTTTGAGTTTAGAAACCAAGTACTTCAGTGATCATAACTTAATAAGTCCTTCAGAGTTTAAGTTGCAGCGGAAAACAAAACAACGAAAGCTACATCGACGATAAGGATGTCTCGATGAAGCCCGTACGAGACATCACTCGGCGTTATCTCCGTTGGACAGGGGCGTATCCCATTCCACCGACCAACCAGGGGGAAGAGTGCAGGGCCAAGTCAAGCTAGCAATCATATCTTCGAAGGTCTCACCTGAAAACGAGCCACAAGCAAGGCTGAGTATACTAATACTCAGCAAGACTTACCCGTGTAGTGGAATCTACTCCACCGACCCTAGACATGCAAGGCTTTTTGGCTCAGGGGTTTGTTTTGCCGAAAAGCATCTACAAGTGGGTCCTTACTTTCAACTTTTAGCTCAAGATTCTAGTTTCATTAACCATTCTAGATGAGCAGCTATCCAATAGCATTCATGGTGAAGCATTAATTTTCATCCAACCAGTTCATTCATCATCATTGTTCCTCTTCTTACTCTGTGGGTAAAAGTGGTTAAGCAGTCTCAATAGCCGTGAGAAACGGACGATTCGAATCGAATTTCTTAACCTTGCAAGGGAAACCTAAACACACGTCACGTGGTTACTCACAGAGTCACACGTGCAACTTTTCCCCTTTCTTTCCGGGTTGTGGATCGAGGCTACCCTCCGAGAGTACACGAGTCCCACGCCACGGTTCGCCGCCGGGTCATGACCACTCGTGCACTCGCTATATAGTGGGACCGAAGTTCAAAGGGTAGGTTGCTGTCCACTTGCCGGGCCAATCAGGTACTTAAGCTTACCGATTACCATATTCTCGGCATGTGGTTAGTACGTTCAAAGACTTAACCACCACTACCACACCCTGCGGCCTTAGCATTTTTCACTAAACAGACGGGCCTCAATTGTAAACATCGTACCATAGCCCGTCCGTTGTCCTTATGATTGCAGCGTGTAGTAAACATTCAACTCCTATTTTCTCGCGAGTGACAGGAAATCACTCGGCTTTTACCGGAGTCCTATTAGCACAGCATTCTATCGAACCTTACGTCTAGTTTTCAAGCATGGGTTCCTAACATCATGCAACTAAGTTTTCATTCAACTCCTATAAACTTACTGCACAAGCAAAAGAGTACTGAGTTGCATAATTTAGGAAAAGAAATGGGTTATGCTCCGGGGCTTGCCTTCGCAGTTAGCTTGGGGCTCTTCCGAACTTGGGCTCGGGTCTTCAAGAGCTTCAGTTAGATTTACTTGAGCTTCACGCTTCTCACTCTCGGACGCGGGCACCAGCTTGTAAGTTCCGTCGGCGAGAGTCGTCGATTCTACATGAATGCACAAGTTTAAGTAGTGGTGATGGTAAACGACACGAATTAAGTGTAATTACTACAGTGGATAGTTTCTGGTCATGAAACTTTGGATTTAGGCACATCAGGGAAAGATGTGCTTACTGTAAAATTTTCAGACAATTTCATGTAGCAGATTAATTATGAAATATATATTACATAGTTGCTGTTATATGTTTGTTCTTTTTGTACAGAACAAATGGTGCAACAACTGAGTCTAAGATTTCTACAGAGATTTCATTTAAGCATGCAGGAGCTACTGTAATTTTTGTAGGATTTATTATGCAGTTTTCAGAGCATAGTAAATGTGACATTACACACCTAGGTTATTCAAGGATTTATTTTTACAGGATCCTACACAGTGTTTTTGTCCATGAAACTTTTTACACAGCAACCACTACCACAGTGTATCTCCTAGTAAAAATTTGAGAATTTTCCAAGCTAAGATACTATTTTATTGATTTAATGCATGTTATTAGCACATAAATCAAATAAATAGGTTCCTTTGAGATAAAAAGTCTCCCAATTTTTCTCTGGCATCTAGGTGCTATTACACCAGAATAGAAAAAGTTTCATTAGGTGATTCATAACCTAACTGCAGGGATAAAAATATTTAGCCACTTATGGTAAGAAACTAAGTTTAATAAACAGTGCAGCTCGAGATGGAATTTGGGCCTGATTTTTTTACACAGTCCTAAACATCAAGCAACTAGCTTACTGCCCAAAATTTAGCGTCAGTACTGATTTACAACAGTGGGTACAAAAGAAGTCCATTAAAGCTTCCATTTAATGTAGAGCAAAATATGTTGAGAAACTGAGAAACTTTTTGTAACAAACGTTGTAGAGTTTATTCTAAGGATTCCAGAACAGTTGAGTTTTCATTTTTCTGAATTTTCTACAATTTTATACAAATTTTACAAGTTCACTGAATTTGAATCTAGATTTGAAACTTTCTTTTACAACTGGGTCCTTGAATCTTACGTGCAGACCCTTCTAAAGATTTAAATTCTTGCAATTGGGTCCTCGAGCAGCTCGGGTACGGCGGCCGGCCGAAATTCCGGCGAGGGGCTCGCCGGCGGCGAGGGGTGAGGGTCGGGGAAGGTTCAGGGGTGCGAGGGCTACCTCGTGGGGGTCTTGTTCGGGTGGGGGACGGCCGGGAATAGCTCGCCGGCGTTGGAGCAGAGGCGGCGGCGGTGCTCCGGCGGGCTTGGGGCGGTCTGGTCTGGTCGGCGAGCTTCAGTGGCGCGTGGGGAAGCTGCTCAGGGGCTTGGTTTGGGCGGAGGAGGTCGGAGTCGAGCTGTCCACGATGAGCAGGGGCGGCGGCGGTGGTGACAGCGCGGGCGGCGGCGCTCCGGCGGTCCTGGGCGGTGTTGGGCGGGTCGGCGAGCTTCAGGGGGATGATGTAGTGGTGGCTGACGCTTCAATTTGGGCAGGGGGCGGCTGTGGGATGCTGTCCACGAGCGGGCGGCGCTCGGCGGCGGCAATGGCGGCGGCGAGGTGTTCTGGCTGCTGTGGCTCGCGCGGGCGGCCGGGGCGCGGCTTTTATAGGGGCAGGAGGGGGTGGGGGTGTCTAGGCGATGCGCGGGGCGGAAACACGGCGAGGGCGTGCCACTGGCCACGGTGGGCGGCAGCAGGACGCCGGCGCGGCGTGCGGCGAGCGGGCGCGAACGACTGGCGACCGGAGCTTTGGCGTGGGCGCGAGGAGATAGCGCGGCGCGTGGATTGGGGAAGCAGCTGCTGCAGCGGCTCGGGCGGAGGACAGGCGCAGCGACGGGCGGGGCGCGGGAGTCGGGGCGGCACGGCGCGTCGCGGCGGTTGGGCGCGGCGGGCGGCGAGCCGGGCACGGCAACGGCGTGCGCACGCGCGGACGCGTACTGGGCAGCGCGGCGGTGGGGGGGGGGGGGCAAAGCCGTGCGTGGGTGAGAGGCGCGGCGGCCACTGGCCTGGCGGCTCGCGCCGGTCAGGCGTCGCCGGCCACCTGGCGGCGCTGTCGGGCGGGGAGGGGAGAGAGAGGGAGGAGCGAGGGGCCTGAATGCAAGAATTTGAAAAGTTTCAGGGGGCTGGGTGCAAACAGGGCATTTTCTCCTTTTTCTAATTTGAATTTAAAAACTTTTGAACATGAAAGTTGTTCAGAATAAAAAGTTCTACAAGTTTGGTTTCAGGCAACATCTCATTTGGCTTATGGTTTGAAAGTTAATTTAAAAATTCAAAAGTATCCAAATGTGCCCAAATTCAATTTGAATTTCAACTTAACTCGTTCTAATTCTTTTCACCCTTTTATTAGTTGGTTAAGCATAGGGTTAGGCTAATGACATTGATTTAGAAATGTAAATTATTAGGGTTGTCACAGATATGCTGCCCAAGAGTTTTAAAGCCTAAGCCAAATCGTCCACCGATTATCAGGATAAGAGGTCCGACCGTTTGAACAGCGGAGGAACTTCCAAATGAAGGTGGCATACTTGGAGGGATCTGAATCTGATGCGGAAGAAGAAATCGGCCTGGCAGAGTGGGTAAAAGGGAAAAAACCAATATCTTGCCCCTTTGGCAAGAAGCAGCCAGAGACATTCGGCTTTGACACGTCAAAGGCCGATAAAATTTTTGATCTACTGCTTCAGGAAGGGCAGATTAAGCTGTCTCAACATCACACCATCCCTACGGCCGATCAACTTAAGAAGATGAAATACTGCAAGTGGCACAACGCTACTTCTCATGATACAAATGAATGTAAAGTCTTCCGCCAGCAGATACAATCGGCCATCGAGCAGGGGCGGCTTAAATTTGAAACTCCAACCAAATCGGCAAAGCCGATGAGGATAGATCAGCATCCCTTCCCGGCCAACATGGTTAACGCTGGAGGAGACTCAAGTCAAACCAAGGTGCTGACGTCAGAATCGGCGAGAAGAGGCGGCGCCGTCGACCCCAGGAGGCAGATCACGACGGAAGAAATCAGAAGGAACAGGCGAGGGCCAGAACGACTACACAAGCCCGTCACCTCCCAATTCTTACTCAGTAAATATTGGCAGCAGCAAGAACAAGCAAGATACCAAGAAGAGACGATACGCCGGCATGAAGATCACTGGCAATGTCCGTTCTTCATCCACTGCTGGGAGAACGATATCAGATTGCCGTCTGCCGATAACTGTCTGGAGTGTAACGGATTGAGCTGCAACGATCGCCCGAGGCCACACTCTAGGGACAGATGGTCAGAGCTGATCAGCAGAAATCGGCGCGAGGAACGGCGCGTTTTGGTGCATGATCGGCTGGGGGGCAGAGTTGACCAGTACAGCAGGTCAAAAAGCAAGATCGGCCAGCGAGATGGACTGGGGGGCAGGATCAGCGCGCACGATCGGCTGGAAGAGATGGCCGATGATAGGGTATGAGACGAAGATCCCCTAGGAAGGGAACCAGATTGGGAACACGCCAGATCATCGGCCAAACCAGTGAATCCCAGGTGGTGTCCCGATGGCCTATCCAGATCCCAGAAGCGAAGGATCCAACGCCTACGCCAGTGGGAACATCAAGAAGAAGAACAGAGACAGGTGCCAGAGAGAAGGAATGTTAAATCTCGAGTTTGGCGTCCAAAGAAAAACGATCAAGAAACAAGCAACCAAGAATCGGCAGCCGAAATTGATATGGTGTTCATACTGCCGATGGAGTTCATGGCGCCCAACGATCGAGATAAAGTAACAAGAACAGAAGAGGAACAAATGGCACAACTGGTATTAGAGCCGATGATGGCTACGTTTGAGAAACCAGAAGAGGAAAAACGGCAGCATCTCAAAGCGCTGTTTCTCAAAGGCTATGTCAACGGAAGACCCGTCACCAGATTACTGGTAGATGGAGGCGCTGCAGTTAACATCATGCCGTATGCCATGTACCGCAAGCTGGGCAAGGGCGATGAAGACCTCACCAAGACAGACATGATGCTGAAGGATTTCGAAGGCAACGTGTCACCCGCCCGCGGAGCGCTCTGCGTCGACCTCACCATCGGCAGTAAGACCCTCCCTACCACCTTTTTCGTTATTAATGGCAAGGGGTCCTACAATATGCTGCTTGGTCGCGACTGGATACACGCAAACTGCTGTGTCCCATCTACAATGCATCAATGCCTTGTGCAATGGGTCGGCGATAGTACAGAGATAGTCGCTGCCGATTCCGTCTGCAGCGTTGCAGCGGCCGACACGCAACAGTGGAGCTGCGAACACGTCAAGTGTATATCTGGCAGGACTTGGGACACTGACTTCCTGAAAGTGTCCAATTTCGGTCTACAGCCAATCCAAGTAGTCGGCTCTGAAGATTCAGAATAAATGGATCAGCTCGTCCGAGAAGATGGGAAGCTGGGGCATGGGTTTACGTCGGCCGATTTATTAGAGATGGTAGATTTGGGAGATAGCAGCAAATCAAGGCCGACGTACATTAGTGCCAATTTGGATTCTGAGTACAAATGTAAATTGATAAGTTTATTAAAAGAGTTCAAGGATTGCTTTGCTTCGGAATACCATGAGATGCCAGGACTAGACCGGTCTATTGTTGAACACCGGTTACCTATAAAATCAGGATATCGGCCATATCAGCAGCCTGCACGACGGTGTAACCCCAAGATTCTACCTGACATAAAGGCCGAAATTACAAAGTTGATTGAGGCAGGATTTATTCGGCAGTGCCGCTACGCCGAATGGATTTCTAACATTGTGCCTGTGTACAAAAAGAATGGAAAATTGCGTGTGTGCATCGATTTCAGGAACTTAAATCAGGCTACACCGATGGATGGATATCCGATGCCGACAGCCGATATCTTGGTGGATGCTGCCGCAGGCCACAAAGTCATAAGTTTCATGGATGGGAATGCCGGGTACAATCAAATATTAATGGCCGAAGAAGATATTTCGAAAACGGCTTTTAGGTGCCCAGGCCATCTTGGTTTATTTGAATGGGTGGTTATGACTTTCGGCTTGAAGAACGCCGGCGCTACATATCAATGGGCCATGAACTACATCTTCCACAAGCTCATTGGTTCATCGGTGGAAATTTATATAGATGACGTCGTGGTCAAGTCAAAAGGTCACCAAGATCATCTGGCCGATTTACAGGAAGTGCTGGAGTGCACAAGGAAACATGGGCTGAAGATTAATCCAAACAAGTGTGCATTTGGTGTATCGGCCGGGCAATTCTTAGGATTTATGGTCCATGAGCGCGGGATAGAAGTCAACCGCAAGACCATAGACGCCATCAACAAAGTGGTGGCCCCACAAAATAAAACTGAACTATAGTCCCTCATCGGCAAGGTCAATTTCATCAGAAGATTCATATCCAATCTGTCAGGATGTATTCAGGCTTTTACCCCTCTGTTGAAATTAAAGCCCGACCAGGAATTCATATGGGGAGAAGGACAGCGCAAGGCACTGGAGAATATCAAGCAATATCTGGTTTCACCTCCGGTATTAGTTCCACCACAGCCTGGTAAGCCGTTCAAGTTATATTTATCGGCTGATGAACAGGCTATTGGATCGGCGTTGGTACAAGAGTTTGAGGGAAAAGAACGAGTGGTATACTACGTCAGCAGAAGACTTTTAGACGCTGAAACAAGATATTCCTCGGTGGAGCGACTATGTTTGTGCTTGTACTTTTCATGTACTAAGCTCAGGCACTATTTGCTATCGGCAGAATGCATAGTCGTGTGCAAGGATGATGTGGTGAAGTATATGCTATCATTGCCGATTTTGAAAGGGCGGATTGGAAAGTGGATCCTGGCTTTGTCAGAATTCGATTTAAGGTACGAATCGGCCAAAGCCGTCAAAGGTCAAGTGATGGCCGATTTCGTAGTTCAGCATTGTGGACCAGAAATTGCCACCGTTGAGCCGGTTCCATGGACTCTATATTTTGATGGTTCTTCGTGTGGGGTCGGATCAGGAATCGGCATTGTTCTTGTGTCACCTCGGGGGGCGAGTTATGATTTCTCTCTGCCGATAGAAGCCTCTGCAACTAATAACCAGGCGGAATATCGAGCTGTTCTAAAAGGCATCCAATTATTAAGGGAAGTCAGAGCTGATGCAGTCAAAATTTTTGGGGATTCCATGCTCATTGTGGATCAGTTGACGGGGCGATCTGAGTGCAAGGATGATATCTTGAGGATTTATTATGAGGATTGTCTTCAACTTTTAAAAGAGTTCAAGTCTGCAATAATTGAACATATCCCCAGGAATTATAATGAAGAAGCCAACAGACTGGCCCAACATGCCTCTGGGTATCGGCCGATTCAGGGAGCGATGACACTAGAGCTCGCGGCCGATGATTGGCGAAAGGATATCGCCGATTATTTGAGAAATCCATCCCAAAAGGTGGATCGGTGAACACGTTTTCAGGCTACAAAATATGTGTTGCTTGAGGATGATTTATTTTATCGAACGATTGATGGAGTTCTTCTCAAATGCCTGGGAACAGAAGAGGCAAAGGTTCTGATGGGAGAAATCCATGAAGGCGTGTGTGGAGCTCATCAATCGGCTCACAAAATGAAATGGATGATCAGGAACAATGGATATTACTGGCCGACCATCCTTGAAGATTGTTTCAGGTACTACAAAGGATGCCAAGACTGTTAGAGGTTTGGCAATGTGCAGCGCGCGCCAGCATCGGCTATGGATCAAATAATTAAGCCGTGGCCGTTCAGAGGTTGGGGAATAGATCTCATCGGACAGATTCATCCTCCATCTAGCAAAGGGCATAAGTTCATATTGGTGGCTACAGATTATTTTACTAAGTGGGTGGAGGCAGTTCCTTTGAGAAATGTGACATCGGCCGATATGATTGAATTTGTTAAAAGCCATATTATATATCGATTTGGTATTCCTCAAACCATCACAACTGATCAAGGGACAATGTTCACTTCTGGAGAATTTGGAGAGTTCGCCGCCGATATGGGGATTAAATTATTGAATTGTTCTCCATACTATGCTCAAGCCAATGGCCAAGTAGAATCATCTAACAAAGGAATAATCAAGCTAATCAAGAGGAAGATAGAAGAGCAACCCAAGAAGTGGCATATGTCTTTGGCTGAATCTTTATGGGCATATAGGATGGCTTGTCATGGAGCCACTAAAATATCCCCTTATCATTTGGTTTATGGTCATGAGGCGGTCTTGCCATGGGAGATAAGGACAGGGTCAAGACGTATATCGTTACAGGATCAGTTAACGGCCGATGACTATTCCTTTCTCATGAAAGACGAACTTGACAATTCGGCGGGTTTACGGTTGAGAGCCCTGATTAGTATAGAAGAAAACAAGAAAAGGGTGGCCAGATGGTATGACAAAAAGGTCAAAGTTAAACAGTTCTCTCAGGGAGATTTGGTATGGAAGTTGGTACTGCCAATAGGATCTAAGGATCCCAAATTCGGTAAATGGTCACCCACTTGGGAAGGGCCGTATAGAATCGGCCGATGTGCCCCTGGGAATGCATACATTCTGGAGACAATCGAAGGGGAGGAATTCCCAAGAGCTTTAAACGGGCGATATCTGAAGAGGTACTATCCAAGCATTTGGGTAGATACATAACTTGCAGCAAAATATGTCAAGATAACGTGGCCGATTTCTCATCGGTTTCTGTCTGCACATCTGGTGAAGGAAACATTGGGATTCATTATTGAATGGAAATTACAGATTGCATGGCCGACATGGTACAAGTCGCCCTCAGAATAAAAATACTGGTGTGTCTACTGATTACGCCTACGCTGGATTTCTCTCTCGATGCGACCCAGTTTTATCATAAGGGTGAGCCTTTTCTCTTTCGGGTCCTCTGCAGTGGCTCCAGTTTCAGCTTGGTTGCAGAGTTCTTTCAGCAGGCGGGTCTTCTCCTCTTCCAGATCTTCCATGGCGACTTCAGTTTTGGTTTTGCAAGGAAGTGAAGAACTTTTTTCGGAAGATGGTCGCTTGCGGACCAAAAAATGAGCATTTATGAGGTCCGAATATTCCTGGACAGCGGCAGGGACATGATCTCTGAGTTCCTCAGCATGAGTTCTTATCAGATTTTTGTCTGCCTGTGATAATGGCTCTTCTGAATGCATGATTTCTATCGCTCGTTCTAGATCAGGGCTGAGACGGTTTGGCTAAACAGAGATAAAAGGAGTTACCCAGTATCGGAGCGATTGAGATGCTTAAGAGAAAAGGTAGAGGGGGAGTTCATACCTGGTTGACAGAGGAAGAGGATGAGGAGGACGAACAAGACATCTTGCCGTTCAGTTGGGACAGTAAAAGAAGGAGAAGAGATAAGTGATGCGTGTGCCTCTAGAGATGGTGAACGGTCTGCGTATAAATGAAGAGGAGGTAGATGGATGGTGAGACACGTCCTATCGGAGTAAATACATACATAAATGCAAGGCAGACTGAAGGAGCAGTTCAAAACCAAATTGGCGCAGTGACATTGAAGGAGCAATAATGTTTAACATATTTTTTTTACAACCCAAGGAAAGCATCTATGGCTACAATCGCTCGTCGTCTAATTTGATCGGCCGAGTCTACTATTCTCTGATCATTATCGGCCGATCCTGGTACTTCTGACACGCGGCGACGGAGCCTTATTGTTTCACGGGCTAGATGTTGTCTTTCTTGCTTCAGCTCGATGATCATGGTTGGGAGTTCTTGGAGCTTCTTCTCTTTAGCGGCTATCTCTTTGGTTATCTGTTCCATCTCCTTGGCTAGCTCTGCTCTCCTCCGTTTCAGCCGATCTATTGCGCCGACGATGTCCGGACGGCAGTTCTCGAGGAAGTCGATCCTGTGGTGTACTTCCTGAGTCCGATGCTTGTACGAGTCGACCTCCTCCTGAGTTTTGGCCATCTGAGCACGATCGGCCATACGTTGCAGCGCCCTGGAAACCGGAATCTGCATGCCCTCTATATAGGCAGCATACCCCAAATTTTCCGACACTTCATCCGGGATGTGATCTTTGACCTCGTTGAAAAGTCGTCGGATCGGCGATGCATCTTCCACCAATCGGCCGTTGTCATCTTGGAGGAGAGTACGAATGCTTTCGAGCTTGGAACGGACATCGTCGGAGGTAGAGCTTGATGGAACTGCGTGTGAGGCGATTTCTTCTTCATCGGCCAAGGAGACAGCAAAAGAAAAGATGCTATTGTTGGGGGTATCTTGCTCCTGTAGGGAAACAAAGTAAAGGGTAAGCAAGCGGTGAAAGGAAATCGGCCGATTCTAATGGTAAGACTGTTACCTCTTTGAAGCGAATCTCTCTTGCCTGCGCCGGTGGAAGTGTTTCCCTTGTTTCAGGGACTGGCACATTTGGTTCATCGGAAGAAGAAGATTCGATGGTTAGTAGCGCTCCGCTTGGACCAGCTTTCTGAAAAGGACATGAAAGAAGATTCCCGTGAAAATGCTAGGGGAAATTGAAATAAGATAGTAACAGAAATTTGCCATGCCTCTGTGGGCCTCCCGGCCGATGCCTGTTGTGGAGTTGTAATCGGCGTACCCAAATCGGCCTGCATCAATATTGGTTAAGTTTTCTGAATATTAAGGATTCAAGGTAAGAGATTGTTTACCTCGGCGGCAGGAGCTGCTGGAATCTCGGTTCCCACTTGAGACGTGGCCGATTGTTGCGGAGACTGCGGTGGGATAACTTGTGCAGCCTGGCAGAGGAATAAAATTGATGTCAGTAGAAGATTTAGAGGATATATGAGATAAATAAGATTACCTGAATAGCTTCTACTAATAGTGATGCTGCAGCTGCCCCGACTTCAGCGGTGACTTGGGGATCGGCCATCTCGACAATCGGCAGGGGTAAAGGACCTGAAGTCTCGGCGGGTGTTACCTCTACTTGATCGGCCGATCCAACGCGGGGAGTCTCGGCCGCTACCACTGCCATCTGGCTGGCCGATCCGATGCGGGAGATTTCAGCCGACGCTATTGCCGTCTGATCGGCCGATCCAATGCGAGCTCGCACCCGACGGCTGGTTATCTTTGATGTTGGCCTTTTTGGTGCTCGCCTTGATCGGCCGGTAGAGATATCTCTGACAGTTGGAGCATGGAAGCCGATAAGTGGATACGGCGTGTATTGGTCATGGCTATCAATCGGCCGGCCGCTTCGGCTCCGCATCGGGGGAACATGGCTTTCAGACTGAAGTGATGAACATGGCCACTGTTGAGAAACCTTGCTCATGTGTAAATTGAGCCAGAGGGTGATGAACCACCAAGGACCACCTGGGTTCCCTATCGGCTCCCCCTTCGACAGCTTGACGCCGATTTGGTGCATCAGATGGTACGCCGATCCCAGCAGATGTTTTCCAAGGGGGATGGCCGATCCTTGTGAAAGAGCCTCTGCCAAAGCTTGAGTGTTGGAAGAGGGGCCGACTGCTCTGCCACAGAAGAAATGCTTCTCCAGCCACATCATTAAGAAGGCAGTATGCCCTCTCTGCGATACTGTCCCGGTCTTCATGTTTTTACTGATGTATCCTTTCCACCCGCCGATCCCTTTGGTTTCCAGCCGATGAGATGGCCTGAACAGATAATTGAAAGGGGTATCGGCGGAGGAAATATCGAGGCCGGTCAGCAGTAGAACATCGGCCAAAGTTGGGGTCATAGGTCCGTGTCCGAAAAGGAACGCGTTAAGTGCATCGGACCAGAAATAAGAGGCTGCCATAACCAAGGGTTCGTTCCTTTCCATCTGAGACAGGGATAAGTCTATGCACTGGCCGATTTTGAGTTCTTCCCACTGAACCTTCCAAGACCCGGCTACCCTCTGGTACCATTCTCTCCACCCGGGTGTTTCATTTGGCCAGGATCTAAAAGTGCCTACCTAATGATCTAAATCCATGGATGACTGCTTAAAAGGGATCCTATGGGTTTCTAAACCGATCAGATCCGTTGGATCAGGGCTCCCCATAGGGCCCAGACAGATGAGGTCAGGGGATTCTGAGAGAGGAATGGTGATTCGGTGCCTAAGTGCCTAAAAAAGGGAAAAAAGGAAGAAGCTGAGAAAGGGTCCGGAAAGTACTGAGGCAGTAAAAAGGCAAAAAGGGAAAAATTTCGAGCATTTACCTCTGGGATGGAAGCCATCGTCGCCGATGACGCCACTGGGGAAGCCGCCGATTGGGCCGCCGCCGCCAAAGGAGTAGCCGATGGAGCCTCTATAGATGGGGTGGTCGCCGATGGAGACGCCATTGGGGGTCGGAGCAGGCCGCGGATGAGATAGCCGGAAAGGGGGAAGCACTTGAAAATCGAAAGAGCTTGGAGGAAGACGAACAGTGATGCGACGGAGAGAATGCTAGATTCGTGGGGAAGGAGAGGTGGAGAAAGCCAGTACTTAAGAGAGATCAGGGAAGCGAGGGCAAAGATGGTATTTTTACCGCGCCGTCTACACGAGTTCCAGGGGAGCGGTCGTTTCGCGCGCCCGGTTCGAGGGAATTGCAATCATTGTGCCGCGGAACGGAAGAAGATTTTTACTGCGCCCGTTTCGAAGGAAAGGATTAAAGAAAAGAGTTTCGAAGGAAAAGTTATATTTTACTCCGAAACTGGGGGGCATGTGTTGACGCCAGATTTTGACACGTGTTGAATCGGCGTCAGGAGGAGAAGATTGGCCGATGCGGCAGATCTGAAGGCTACAGAAAGGAATCGGCCGATTGAAGTAACAGTTGGAAATCGGCCGATTGGTGGCACTTCCTATGCCAACAGGATGGGATTATTTCAGAGGATCCTGGTCAAAAGCTGGTCAAGGGGGGCACGCTAAGTCGGTCGAGGAGCAATTGAAGGAAATCTTGATTGGATTAGGGAGCGGCGGCGGAAGATTCTGCGGGAGTCCGTTTCCTTTTTAAAGTCCGTATAGATATAGTAATTTAAATAAGGTTGTAACAAGTCGTGATCGACCAGGAGTCCTAGCTTTAGGGTATAAATAGGAATCGTCAGGGTCTTGAAAAAACATCAACACATCAATAAACAACAGTACTTCTACTTTTCCAGCAATTTACTTTCAAGTCGGCGACTTCGCAAATATTTTCTTCTGCCACGAGTTCGTACGGATTGGCAGGGCTGCATCAACTTGATCTCCGGCCAATTGGTAGGTTCCGCTTACCGAGTAATATCCGAGCTTTAACTACGGGCGCATCGCTGTGGTTTCGTTTGGATTTATTCACCAGTTATCGATATTTACTAGAATTGCAAGTTTTACCTGTTATTCTAGTATTATCACCAGTTATCCAGCTTGAGATCAGAGTGATCGGCTTCGTCATTGTTCTTCTTTGATTTATCATCCCACAGCCGATTAGATCTATTTCAAGTGTTGTCCTTGCAGTAGTCGTCTAGATCGCTCCAGCAGTTTTCTTTAGGATTACTACACGATCATCGGCTGATCCATAGCCGATCATCTCTACAGCAAATCGGCCAATTCGCTGCCGACGTGCTCCTCAGGACAGATCGGAATCCCAGCCGATCAACGCGCCTGGAATTTAATACTCTATTTCCTTGTCAATCAACAGGTCAGATTGACTGGCACGCCGCGCGAACCGCACCAGGGCAATAACCCGAACAGGAGCTAAGCAGATTTTCCCGGGTCGTGTGTCCGACGCTGAAGACCCATCGGCCGATTCCTATCCGGCCGATTTTAGCGCCAACAGATGAGCTTCTGGATCTGCTTGTAGCGCGCCTTGGACTCGGACAAGACCTCGCTGACGAAGTAAACCGGGCGCTGCACCTTGAGGGCGTGTCCCTCCTCCTCTCGCTCCACCACCAGAGCTGCGCTGACTATCTGGGTGGTCGCCGCGATGTAGAGCAGGAGGGGTTCCTCGTCGGTTGGCGGGACTAGTACCGGGGCTTTCGTCAGGAGGTCTTTGAGCCGGTCAAGTGCCTCCTGGGCCTCGGCGGTCCACTCGAAGCGGTCGGTCTTCTTCAGGAGTCGGTAGAGAGGGAGCCCCCGTTCGCCGAGGCGTGAGATGAAGCGACTCAGGGCCGCCAGGCATCCCGCGACGCGCTGAACTCCCTTTATGTTTGGAATCGGCCCCATGTCGCTGATGGCCGCTATCTTCTCCGGATTGGCTTCGATGCCGCGCACGGAGACAATGAAACCCAGCAGCATGCCCCTCGGAACCCCGAAAACGCACTTTTCAGGATTGAGCTTGATGCGCTTGTCTCTCAGCCTTTCGAAGGCTAGTTCGAGGTCGGGGATGAGCTGGTCGCCCTTCTTGGACTTGACTACGATGTCGTCGATGTAAGCCTCAACAGTCCGCCCGATGAGGTCCCCGAAACACTTGAGCATGCATCGCTGGAAGGTAGCCCTCGCATTTTTGAGGCCGAACGGCATCTTAACGTAGCAATAGGGGCCGAAGGGGGTGATGAAAGAGGTCGCGAGCTGGTCGAACTCTTTCATCGTGATTTGATGGTAGCCGGAATACGCGTCAAGGAAGCTGAGGGTCTCGCACCTGACGGTCATGTTGACTATCTGGTCTATGCGCGGCAAAGGAAACGGATCCTTTGGGCACGCCTTGTTGAGACCGGTATAATCAACACACATCCTCCATTTCCCGTTCTTTTTTCGTACAAGAACAGGGTTAGCGAGCCACTCGGGGTGGTAAACTTCCTTGATGAATCCGGCCGCCAAAAGCTTCTGGAGCTCCTCGTCGATGGCCTTGCACCTCTCCTTGCCGAAGCGGCGCAGACCTTGCTTCACTGACTTGGAGCCGGTCTTGATGTTCAAGGAGTGCTCGGTGACTTCCCTCGGAATGCCGGGCATGTCCGAGGGTTTCCACGCGAAGACGTCGTTGTTCACGCGGAGGAAGTTGACGAGCGTGCCTTCCTATTTGGGAGATAGGGTAGCGCCGATCCGTACGGTCTGGCCGTTGGAGCTGCTGGGGTCGAGGGGGACCTCGAAAGAGGTGGCCGACTGCTTGGATTCGGGCTGACCCTCGGCGCTCTCCGCGAGCTGGACCGCCGGATCTTCCGCGACGGTGATGGCTGCGGCGTATTCGCAGCATTCTACGTCGAACTCATACGCCTTCTGGAAAGACATTCCGACGGTGATGACCCCGTTGGGCCCCAGCAGCTTGAGCTTGAGGTAGGTGTAGTTGGGGATGGCCATGAACTTGGCGTAGCTTGGCCGCCCCAAGATGGCGTGGTAGGTTCCACGGAAGCCCATCACCTCAAAGGTGAGGATCTCCTTCCTGTAGTTGGACGGAGTCCAAAAAGTGACGGGCAGGTCGATCTGCCCGAGAGGCATTGCCTGCTTCCCTGGCACGATGCCGTGGAATGGCGCCTTGCTGGGGTGGAGGCGGGAGCAGTCAATCCCCATGGCGTCGAGAGTCTCGGTGTAGAGGATGTTGAGGGTGCTGCCTCCGTCCATGAGCACCTTGGTGAGGCGCGTCGTGCCGATGATGGGGTCGACGATGAGCGGGTAGCGTCCTGGCTGCAGGACGCGCCCCGGGTGGTCGGACCGATCGAAAGTGATGGCGGAACCCGACCAGTCGAGGAAGGCCGGTGTCGCAGGCTCGGCCGTGTAGACCTTGCGGCGCTCCAGCTTCCGGCGGTGCTTGGAGTCGTAAGGCGCCGGTCCGCCGAAGATCATGAAGCAGCCGTCCACCTTGGGGAAGCCATCCTCCTTCCCTTCGCCGTCCTTCTTCTCGTCGTCGGGCTTCCGTCTCCGGTCGCCCTTCACCGGGTTGCCTACAAAATACCTCTTCATGAGGTTGCAGTCCTTGTAGGCGTGCTTCGCGGGGAACTCGTGGTTTGGGCACGGTCCCTCGAGCAGCTTGTCGAAGAAGCCGGGGGTGCCCTCCGGGGGCAGCTGTCCCCACTTGCGCTCAGCGGCAGCCACGAGGGGAGCCTCGCGCCGTTGCTTGTTCTTCTTCTTCTGTGGACGGTTGGAGGTGCCCTCGTCGGCGTCCTCCTTCCGCTTTGCCTCGCCCTTGGAGCGGTCGAAGATTGCTCCGACGGCCTCCTCGCCCGAGGCGAAGCTGGTCGCAATGTTGAGGAGCTCCTCTGTGGTCCGGGGCCTCGGCGCCCCAGCTCGTGGACGAGGGGTCGGCAGGAAGTTCCTGCCCCTATGACGTCGGCGTCCGCGATGTTGGAGAGCTCGGTGCGCTTCCTGGAGAAGCGTCGGATGTAGTCCCGGAGGGACTCATCCGACGCCTGGTGGCAGCTCCGGAGGTCCCAGGAATTGCTAGGGCGCATGTACGTGCTCTGGAAGTTTCCCACGAATATCTCCCTCAGGTCATTCGAACTGCGGATCCGGCCTGAGGGGATATGTTCCAGCCAGGCTCGCACCGAGTCGGCCAGAAAGAGTGGGAGGTTGCGGATGATGAACAGGTCATCGTCCGCCCCACCGGCCTGACATGCAAGCCGGTAGTCGCTAAGCCATAGCCCGGGGTTCGTCTCCCCGGAGTACTTGGCCACGTTTGTTCGCTGGCTGAAGAGCGGCGGGAAGGGCGCGTTCAGGATACGAGTGGAGAAGGCCCGGGGCCTCGTCGGGTCGAGGCTCGGGCTTTGATCTTCTTCGCTGTCGTAGCGGCCACCACGGTGGACGTGGTAGCCGTGGTGCACCCCCTCCTCCCTATCCGCGCAGGAGCGCCTCCGCGCGTCCAGGGTGTCGCAGGCGTCGCGGGTGGGACCGACACGCCGGTGAATGGACTGGGCCCGGCTTCCTGCGGGTGGAGGCGTCCGTCGAGCGGGCGCAGCCTGGTTCGCCCTGGGAGGAGGCTGGTGGACAGACTCCCCCCGCCTCTCGAAGCGTGGGGTGGGCGCTGCCCCGTTGGTGTTTTGCCCGCGTCGCTGGGACGTGGAGCTCTACGCCTGCTCGATGGCGGCGCATTCAAGCAGATCGCGCACCTCTCGGTGCGCCTGAGGTTCCTTAGGCGTCGCCGGCTCAGGGAGTCATCGGAGTAGGGCCGCCGCTGCGGCGATGTTCTGGCTGGCGCTGGCGAAGAGCTGAGGGCGATCTTCGTCTGCGCAAATGCGCTGCTGGACGTCGCGCGCTCGCTGTCGTGCCCCGCCTTCGTTGTGGGGGCACTCTACCTCCTGGCGGGGCGCCGCATGCGCCTCTGGCTGCCGTGGTCGCACCGCGGCCCGGGCAAGGGCTCCCGTCGTAGCCGCGGCGCGCCGTGGGGGAGTTCGCTGCCTCCTTCCGGTGCCGTCGCCGTTGGATCCCTCGGAGTGCACGTCAGCCATGAAGCACTCGCGCGAGGGGTGGTGGCTCCTGCTGCTGGAGCCGGCGTCGGAGGTCGTCCCCGCCACGCCCGCGAGCTCGTTGCTCGTGGGTGGCACGGTCATGGACCGTGCTAGGGAACAACCGTAGGTCGCCGCGGCATTGCGCAGCCTGAAGAGCTACCCCTCAGAAGAAGGCCCCTCGGCGCGCGCCCGGCCGCTCGCCACCACCCCGGCGGCGGAGCCAGAGATGATGAGGCGAGTGGGCAGGACGAGGAGAGGGATCAACTCGATCCCCTCCCCGGTGGCGAGGAAGTCTAGACTCCCGAAGCGGACCAGGGAGCCCGGAGCGAAGCTGGCATCGTGGTTGGCCATCTGGAGCTGGTGATGTACGCGCAAGTTAATTATAAGTTAATTATAATCAGGGATATTTTGTCTTGATTATCTTTTACATTTATTTTCCAATTAAAATAAATAAAACTCATAGTTCTTTTGCTTCTTTTATAATACCAATCTTCCGATAGCTGTGTCTTTTCGACCCTAGCTCCGTTTTCCGTGTTTCTTGTACTCTTGTAACCGTAGCAGCGAGCCTTATCCTTTAGCACACTCTTTTAAAAGCTTTTGTTTTGTGATTGGTGTATTGTTCTTAGCTGTACCTGTTTGTTGTTTTGTATGTTTGCGCTCGATGTTTGCTTCGAGTAGAATGATCGCTGTTGAAGGTTGAAGATCAAGGTTTCCAAGTAAGCAAGAGCTGAAGAGCAGTAAGAGTAGCTTTTCGTTGGAAAAAGGCAAGTGACCCTAACCATCCTTCTATCTATGCTTATTTACAAGAATACCATGTATTAATTAGAACGTGGAGAACCACCCAGAAAAACAGTACAACCACGAGGACCATATGGCTCTGGTCTTGGCTAAATAATTAGAGACTCTAGTTTGAAGCAGTCTTACCGAAAGCGCAAGGAGGGGGTCGGTGATTGGGGTATAGCCCGGTCCTCTTGGGGTAGCAGCCTTCGCTAAGGTGCTGACCATTAGGGAGAGTTATGGTTCACGCCGCTACCGAAACTCTAACAGACTACTTCTTATTAGGGAATCTTTGTAAAGGTTTCGTAGCGTCCCTATGCAATCACACCTCGGAAGTGTGGTATTGTGCCTAGCTAGCACAGCATGGTTGGGTCCAAAGTTCTTTTGAACTTTTACGCGACTTGTGGTGAAAGTGTACAACCTCTGCAGAGTGTCTAAAACTGATATACCAGCCGGGCTCACGGTCAAGAACGGCCTGGACCCTCACATGATTAATAAACTTTAAGATGGATTTAAATCGTTACTCTGGTTATATCTTGTGGCCTTGCTGAGTACCAACCATAAGTGTACTCACCCTTGCTAACTGCTGCTCAGAAGAAAAAGGTGTGAAGTCTACTGAAGATTATGAAGAGTTCTAGGCGTATGCAACCCCCAGTCGTTTGCCTGTGAAGTTTGGAGCCTACGTTTCCATGTTAAGCGCATATCTCTGATATTCTTGTAAGTCCTTATTTATGTTTCTTTACGTGATACTGTTGCTGTTATTCACTGATGATGTCACTATATGTATGAAACTTGATCCTGGCATACATATAGTTATGCATTCGGTTTTATCTTTAAACTGGGCTTGTCGGCTACTCTACGTCCTTGTACCTCTACGGATACGATCCACTTGATAAAGTATCCGAGTTCGTCTTCTCGTAAGGTCTTGGTTAAGTTATCCTTTCGTTATTGTTCGTTTGTGGGATCATCGTCCGTTCTAGTAGCTGGTGCTCTAGTGAGGGTCCCTGCTCGATCAGGTAAACCCTGCGCTTCACTAGAGTAGTAGTCGAAGGCTTAAACGTAGTGTTTAGGCCCTAGATTACCTTTGTTTGCTGCAAGTCCACGGTATTGCATGGGAAGACCACAGGTGGTGACAACCTTGTTGGTCCGCTACGAAGCTGCTTCGTGCTTAGTGAAGTCCCGCACGCCCGGGCTCGGAGTAGAACTGTTTCGGCGGGTCCTGGCAGACCAGGGTCCGACCGGTGCCTGAAGCGAGCAAATAATATCGTAAGTGTACCTTTTCTTGACTCCTTTACATTTGGATAACCACACTATCCTTAAGCCATTCTACCTCTTCCTTTTCCTTGGGTAAACTAGCTAGAAGACCATTACACATCCGTTCCCTATGAAATGACGATACAGTGAATACTCTCCGAGTGAAGTGCTACAACAGTATCTTCTGTGCGCTTGCGGATTTATCTATGAACGTTAAGAAATACCAACAATGGGCAAGATTCCGGGGCAATCCGAGGCTCCCCTAGAGAGCGTTAATGCCATAACCACAAAATGGGATAAGCCATCGCGTGGTAAATTCTTTACTAACTATGCAGAAAGACTCGAACGCCCTCAGAAGAGTTCCTGGGGTGATCTAGCGGTAACCATAAAGGAGGATCCCGGAACCCCGATGATCAAGTGCTCAATATACGACTGCTATTATGTGAATGCCCTCTGCGACCTTGGAGCAAGCGTCAACATCATGCCCAAGGTAACCTTCGAAGAACTAGCCTATCCCGCTCTTTCCTCTACTTGCATGTGCATGCAGCTGGCCGATTCCACGATACGATATCCCGAGGGAATTGTGAAGAATATCCTGGTGCGAGTCCAAAATTCATTCATCCTCGCGGACTTCGTAGTCCTTGACATGGAGGGTGATCTGGGAATCTCGCTCATCCTTGGGCGACCATTCCTAAGAGACGCCAAGGCCAGAATAGATGTGGGGACCGGAAGAATTAGTTTCTGGATTGGGAAGAGGACCATGAAGTTCAGGTTACGTAACAGACGTGAACAAGTATACCTGCTTCATGAAGATAGCAAAGAACAAGGGTTGGGGACAAAACCGAAATGGCTCGAAGACTGGGAGATACACAATCTCACACCCAAGGATCCAACTCCCACACCACCGACAACACAAAAGAAGAAAACTAAGAAGGTGTGGAAGAAAAAGACGTCGTCGTCCTCGACATTCTCTCCAGGTATGGACGATTCGGCCTCGAGTTAAACAGGTATGGAGAGGGTCCTGCTCATCGGACCTTAAACCAAGAGCTAGCTTGGGGGAGTCCCTCCACCAAGTGAACTGTATCCTTTACTGCTTTTAATAAAATTATTAAAAAAAACTTGAAAAAACCAAGCAAATATTTCCTGCTTTAATTTCCCTTTTCCATATGCTTGATAAGGATGTTCAGTCTTCCTAGGTTGAAAGGATGAATAATCGTTATGCTCTTGCTTGTCTGTCTTGCTTAGTCCTAAAGCATGATGTTTCCTAAGTTTGAGTTTGCTGGCTGTTTAAACCTTTGCGCCATGAACCCGAACATCTCATGGGTTGCACAGGCTTTATCCAAAGTATAGGTTGTTGCGTGTTTAGATATGGAAGATGGAGCTTTATAATCTTATCCTAAGTGAAGCATGATATCTAGAATATTATGTTTTCAAAAACTTAAAAGGGAAAGACAAGTTTCTCAATGATGTTCCAAGTCCTACCAAAGCCATATGTCACTTACATTGAAGAACCCTATACATATGTTGCTTGCTATTTCATTGAGCTTTGTCAAATTGTTGTGACCCTGGTGAGATGCTTTTCATATCCTTTTGATCAAGATCACACACACGTTACACCCATTGCGACATTCCTACACTACGAATTAGCAAATCCATCCATCCACCAAATAAATGTTCCATGAAGTCTGTGGTCTCTCCTCATGTTGTTCCTGAAAAATAAATTAGGCTTGTTCATACCCGAAAAAAAAGAAAAAAGGGGATAAAAGATGGCATGCCAAAGAATCATGACCCAAAAAAAAGAGAAAAAAAAAGAACAAAAGGGGATAGCCATGTCTAAAGAAAAATACAAAAATAAAATAAAGAGGAGAGATATCACAAACCAAAAGGAGTAATCGTACCTTTCATCCATTCACACACATGCACCTCTTGATCGTGGGATATGACTTGTTTTCTCCATGGATCCACTCTTTGTCTTGGTAATATATAAAATGCAGGTATGCTTCATCCATTCCTTACCTTGACCTCCACAAAAAGATTTCGTTATGAGAAAGATGAAGTGACATGGTAAGGATTCATACACCATTGAGCGATCCGAGTGAATCATTCGAGGAACTTTGTCTTGTTTTATCACTTCAAAAAAGAAAACCTCTAGATGGATTGTTGAACAATGGTAAGGTAATTACTCCTCTGTCGACCGTTCTAACTTTCAACAGCTCAAAACGAAGAGAAGCTCATAAGCCCCATAGATGATGAAGGTAACAAGGGCCAAGTACTCATGCCAACATTACTCATATTCAAGGAGATCATCTATGCCTCAGGCTTGACACGACAGCAAGTAAAGAGTCTAACAATTTTCTGATCAACATTCTAATTTGTCCTGATTTGCTCGGGACGAGCAAAGGACAGCTTGGAGGTTCTTGTTGACGCTCGATACGGACCAATTTTGAGCGTCAATTTGATCAGAAAATCGGGATGACTAGCATACTTAACTTGCATACTTATCTAGAATAATGTCGTTTCCACATTCCCCTTGGAGAATTAGCAATGCAGGGAAATGTTGCAGAAATCAAGTGTAAACAAGCACTTCAATCCAAGGCAAATAGCGTCGACCAATCAGAGCGCGCCGTTCAGCCTCCCATGGATCAAAGGGCCCACAAACAAGCACAACCGACTTAGGACAGACTCGACTCACCCACAGGAGTGACCAAGGCCCATGTGTCAACCCCTCAGCCGAAGCTGAGGTCGGTTGGAGCCCAACCTGGTTCGGCTGAACCAGGTAGGCCGGTCGAACCAGGCCAAGCTCCACCGCCTTATCTGTGCCACGTGTAGCTTCCTCATTGGTCCTCCATGTCGGTTCCAAGTGCTAGAGGGTGAAGGGGCGCCGAGAAGCTGTTGCACACCCCTCTCACTCATCACTATAAATATAAGGGGGGTGCTACTAAGAGACACACCACAAGTTGAAGCTCATTCTCAAGTTTCTCCCTTTGCTTAGTCTTTAGGATAGTGGAGTCTAGGTGAAGTAGCTCATCTTCAGTTCCCGAGTCTTCATAGGAGTATTCGGTATGAGTTTTACTCTTCCTCTCCTTTGTAATATTCGGAATTCTCTAGTAGAGTTATCTTCTAGTGTAATGTACTCTTATAGTATATGTTCCATTTATTTGGATGTGTATGCTATGCTTATTTTATATCAAGGACCTATATCTTGCATGATTAGACGAGGTAGTATATCTAGGCTAAGGCATCGGCTCCAGTATTCGCATGTTTGCTCTACCGTGATGTCTGTCCATCCGAAGGGTGGGGGCTCCGCGTGGGGCATTAGAGTATCGCTTATTACTGTAGACGTGGTGTCTGGGCTAATCAGTGTTGCTAAATGCGGCTCTATACCATGGTTAGTTGAGGTAGGCGGCAGGTGGTGACAGCCCTGTCCGTCCAGCGTAATCCTCTCCATTCGTATAGTAGCTGTAGGAGGTGCATAAAATAGCTGTGAGGATCTAGTGGCCACCTTGCCATATCCTGTGCGGTCTCCCGGTGATGCCTAGAAGTCTAGAACCCGTCTGTATTCATGTGTATGTATGTGTGTGCCTAGTATAGACTGTACCCTTAATTAGGAGTGCATAAGTTCTTAGTTTAACATTCTTCTTCTTGTCTCCCTTCCTGTAAGCTTTGCATAAGAGTAGAACTTGAGCAACTTGTGTGTCACACTACCTCTCTACAGATTATTATCTTATCCCTATTTATTCAATAGAATATCCATGCTAGAATTCAATCAACACACCATTCCATTCCAATAACCGCCGCCTTCCCTGCGGAAATATAAATACGACCCCGTACTCACGGGTAAAATGCTACAACGGTATTTTGTGCGCTTGCGGATCCTTCTGTAACATAAGAAATACCCCACGACAATTCTGGCGCCGTTGCTGGGAAACACCTATCCTAGTGATGACGCTACGAAATGCCAACAATAATCACTGTTGATGGTGCTTAAGTCAGAAATCACCCATCAACTTCTGCATCAATTCCTTATCAAAGCATTCACCAAGTGTAGTAATAGGGATTTCTTCTAACCATTTCCACAAGCAGGAACATATACGCAAGAGGCAAGAGAAATCACACAAGACACACACAAAGAATGCACAAAAGATCCATCCTGTGTCCCACTTACAATAGAAGGCCCGCTTGACAGAGCAAACGGGCACGTCAAGTAAAAAGCACCCAACGGATAAGAATGGGCCCACATTACAGAGGCTCAGAGGAAGGCTGACCCAGGGAGGCGTCACCTGGGGGTTGGCCGACCCCCAGGGTCGGCCGAACCTGAACAGCAACAAGTCCAGGTGCACTTCGAGGAAACGTGGCTGCGACTCCTCCTGATCTCAAATGATAAGGTTTCCATATGTAAAATGGCGAGAACCGACCTCCACACACTATAAAAGGAGCTCCCCTCACCCAGCACAACACACACCTTTTTGGAGAAGAGAAGAAGTAGAGGGTCTCCACCTACTTGCATCACTAGGATAGGGAGTGTGTGAGGAAGAAGTGGAAGAGAAGAGCCGGACGTGTCGGCCTCTCTCCGACTTTGTCCCTCGACGGATACGATTCGTTTGAGTGAGTATCCGGGTTCGTTTATCGGTAAGCTCTTGGTAAGTTTACTCTTGTTTTGCTATTCGTTTACGGGATCACTGTTCGTTCTTGTAGATGTTGCTCTAGTAGAGGGCCCCTGATAAAGACGGGTAACCTTGCGCGACGCTAGAGTAGTAAACGACAGGCATAGACATGGTGTCTAGGCTCTAGTTTACCTTTGTTTGCTGCGGGCTCAACTGGCATTGTGTGGTAGACGGCAGGTGGTGACAGCCCTGTCCGTCCGCTACGAAGCTACTTCGTGGTTAGTGCACTCCCCCCCCCCACCCCCCGCTTGGGTTCGAAGTAGAGCTAATAGCCGTAGGGTCTTGGCATTCCAAGGTCAGACCGGGCCATTCTATCTCTTCATCTCCAAGGGTAAAACAAGTTAGAAGATTGCTACACCTCCGTTCCTTGAGAAAATACGATACCCTGAATACTCTCTGGGTGAAGTGCTACAACGGTATCTTCTGTGCGCTTGCGGATTTATCTATAAACGTTAAGAAATACCAACAAGCATTTCTGGCACCGTTACCGGGGAACGGTTTTTGTTTCTATCTTCGAACCTAGTTTGCCCGTGTACCCTTTCTTTTACCTTTCTTTTTCATCTATCCTTTTCTTTTACTCCCCTTATTCTCTTACCCTTTCAATGGAGCACATGTCTATCCAAAACCTTTCCGCTCCCAAGGGCGAGTTCTTAGAGCCACCTCAGTCATCCAAACCCATCACAGCCCCAGGCTTTGAACTCCGCCCTGGCTTCATAGCCATTGTTCGGGGTCAATCCTTCTCAGGTTTCGAGCAGTTGTGTTCGTGCCTCACCATTGTGGGCATGGCACAGGAAACACTTCGGTGGAAACTATTTTCTTTCTCCCTTGCTGAGAGAGCGAAACAATGGTACACCCACAACGTGGGCAAGGTAAACGGAGAATGGGATGAAATGCGAGATAGATTCTGTCTTGCGTTCTTTCCTATTTCACGCATTGCTTCCCTACGAAAAGAAATCCTCAACTTTCATCAGGATGAGAAAGAAACCTTAGGTGCAGCTTGGGCCAGGTTTTCACAACTAACAAATACCGGCCCAGACTTGTCTATACCCAACCATCTGTTGCTTCAACACTTTTGGTTAGGCCTTAGCAAGGACTCAGCCCTACAGCTTGACATCCCAGCTGGAGGATCCTTCTCACACAAAACCACGGCCGAAGGAGAAGCTCTGTTAGATCACATCCTAGAAAACACCTTCTTCATCGAGCCTTACCCAGCCGAGGTGCCGCCAAGAGAAATAGAAGTCTCGTTGGTTGTTTCTTCCCCTGAACAGCCATCCTGTCCTGAACAAACCATCGTTCCTTCCCCCGAACCAGAAACGATAGAGGAAGAAGAGATTCAACCTCTAGAGTTCCCATTTAACATCGAGGATAATTTGTTTCAAGATTTCGGAAACACCTCGCTTTACCCACATGAAAAGAGACCTCCAATTCCGGTAGAACCTTCTGACCCTCTCGATAAGGCGTCCCTTAAAGAGAGTGTAAAGAGCTTAACCTCTGTCATGAGCAGCGAATGGGTCCAAGAGGGAGAACTCTCTCCCGAGGCCATTCAGATTCAACCTCCCTCTTCGACCATTCCTTGCTTTATCTAGGGAATGTCGGTCTCAACCCTATATAGCCCCATGGTAGGAGCAAACATCATTTCTGCATCCTTTGCGCTTAGTCACCTAAGCGAGTATCCTTTGCTCCCCACCACTAGAACCCTCAGAACTGAATCTCGTTCTATCATAGAAGGGATCGGGGTTATCCATGATGTACCGGTTTGGTACAATGATGTCGAGATTGCCCTAGATTTCCATATCTTCGAAGTACATGACTTCGATGTGTTGATAGGGCATCCCGTAGAAAAGATGTTCCTGAACGTTTCATCTTTAGGAACCTTAGACATAAAACTTGGGGGCAGAACCTTTTCTTTACCAGTCAACCGGTCAAAGAACTCTTTGGCCGAACCTCATTCCCACGGAGAACCGGTAGAAGACGTGATGGCAATCTTCCCTGAAACTTTTGAACCATATTTAGAAAAAATTGCTGAATCCTACATTTGAGAGGAAGATGATTCGGGAGAAACTCTTGAGCTTCCCACACACGAACAGCCTACATGTCCTCCTATCGAGCTAAAAGCGCTTCCTTCTGGCCTTCGCTATGTCTTCCTAAATGGCAACACAGAAACCCCCGTCATCATTAGTAATAAACTTTCTGATGAGGAAACAACCAAGCTCATAGCAGTTTTAGAAAAGCATAGGCCTGTTTTCGGGTACTCACTCCAGGATCTCAAGGGAATCACTCCTACCCTTTGCACTCATCGTATCCCTTTAGACCCAGCCAGCACACCTTCTAGGGAACCACAGCATAGGCTGAACAATGCGATGAGAGAGGTTGTGAGAAAGAGGTCCTTAAGCTTTAGCACGCCGGGATCATCTATCCCGTGCCCCATAGCGAGTGGGTAAGCCCCGTTCAGGTTGTGCCAAAGAAGGGAGGCATGACGGTTATTGAGAATAGTAGAAACGAGCTTATACCTCAACGAACCCCCATAGGGTGGAGAATGTGTATTGATTACCAAAAACTCAACTCTGCAACAAAGAAAGATCACTTTCCTGCCCTTCATTGACGAAATGTTAGAGCGGTTGGCAAAGCACTCTTTCTTCTCTTTCCTTGATGGGTATTCCGGTTATCATCAGATTCATATCCACCCTGATGATCAGAGTAAAACCACGTTCACATGCCCCTATGGGACCTATGCCTATCGTAGAATGTCGTTCGGATTGTGTAACGCTCCTGCATCATTCCAGCAATGCATGATGTCTATCTTCTCTGATATGATTGAGGAAATCATGGAAGTTTTCATGGATGATTTCTCCATCTATGGAAAAACCTTCGATCACTGTCTAGAGAATTTAGATAAGGTTCTACAGAGATGCTAAGAAAAGGATCTAGTCCTGAACTGGGAGAAATGTCACTTCATGGTCCGCGAAGGCATCGTTCTAGGACACCTAGTTTCCGAAAGAGGGATTGAGGTGGACAAAGCTAAAATTGAAGTCATAGAACACCTTCCACCCCCAGTCAACGTTAAGGGCATCCGCAGCTTTCTAGGTCATGCGGGGTTCTACCGTCGATTCATTAAGGACTTTTCACATATCGCTAGACCCCTCACCAACCTTTTGGCTAAAGATGCACCTTTTGAATTCACCGATGAGTGTTTAAAAGCATTTCATATTTTGAAAAATGCACTCATCTCGGCTCCAATTATTCAACCACCCGATTGGAGTCTGCCTTTCGAAATAATGTGTGATGCTAGTGATTTTGCCGTTGGAGCAGTTCTCAGCCAAACAAAAGATAAAAAGCATCATGCCATTGCTTATGCTAGCAAAACTCTGATAGGAGCAAAGTTAAATTATGCAACAACTGAAAAAGAACTCCTCACTGTAGTTTTTGCTATCGATAAATTCAGATCTTACTTGGTTGGAGCAAAGATTATCGTTTATACTGACCATGCAGCTTTAGAATATTTGCTCACCAAAAAGGACGCCAAACCTCAGCTAATAAGATGGATTCTCCTACTCCAAGAATTTGACCTTAAAATAAATGATAAGAAAGGAGTAGAAAATACTGTTGCCGATCATTTATCACGTATGCAAGTCACTAACATGCAGGAGCTACGAATTGATGACTTCTTACGTGACGACATGCTATTCAAGGTGACGGACTCAACCCCATGGTTTGGAAACATTGTGAATTTCATGGTTACAGGGTACATACCACCAGAAGAAAACAAGAAGAAACTCATCTACGAGAGCAGACGTCACCTTTGGGATGACCCATACCTATACAGGGTATGTACAGACGGTTTGCTAAGGAGGTGCGTACCAGCAACAGAAGGATATCAGATAATAGAAAAATGCCACACCGCAGCATACGGGGGCCACTTTGGGGCATTTCGCACCCAAGCAAAAATCTGGTAAAGTGGATTCTTTTGGCCAACATTGTATGAAGACACTAGAGAGTTCATTCGAAGGTGTCGAAGGTGCCAGCTGCAGGGAGGCATTACAGCTCGCGATGCTATGCCTCTCACATACAACCTGCAAATCGAATTATTCGACGTTTTGTGGGCATCGACTACATGGGACCTTTTCAGAAATCCCATGACTGCGAATACATCCTGACTGCTGTGGACTATGTCTCCAAATGGGTGGAGGCACTTCCGTGCAGAGCTGCAGATGCCAAGCACGCTCGTAAGATGTTCCAAGAGATCATATTCCCTCGCTTTGGAACACCAAGGATCGTCATAAGCGACAGAGGGTCTCATTTCATCGATAAGACCTTCCGAAGCTACCTCAAGGAACTTGGCACCAAGCACAACATTGCCACACCATACCACCCGCAAACCAGTGGTCAAGCAGAAACCTCAAATAAACAAATCAAGAACATTCTGCAGAAGACGGTCAACGAGATGGGTAAAGGATGGAAGAACAAGCTACCAGATGCACTCTGGACATACAGGACAGCTTACAAAACTCCCATCGTCATGTCACCGTATCAACTCGTCTATGGCAAAACATGTCACTTGCCAGTCGAGCTTGAACATAGGGCCCACTGGGCCATCCGGCAATGGAATATGGATATTAAGATGGCCGGTAGAAATAGAAAGATTCAGCTCGCAGAGTTAGAGGAATGGAGAGAGAAGGCATATCACAGTGCCAAGATTTACAAAGACAGAACCAAAAGATGGCACAACAAAAGGATCAAGCCTAAGAACTTCGCATCAGGAGATAAGGTATTATTATTTAATTCCAAGGTCAAGCTCTTCAGACATTGAAAACTACGCAGCAAATGGAAAGGACCGTACACCATCATCAACACATGGAGCAATCACACTCCAGGACGATGACGGTAACATCTTCAAGGTAAATGGTCAGCGTTTAAAAGTTTTTCATGAACCGTTTAATCCAAGTGAAGAGGTATATATAATAAACTTGGTAGATTCTAACCTTTTGCACGAGAGGCCCATCCAAAACACATCCCCCTTACAAACACACGAGCCCACGTGACCCACTGACCAAGGAAGAGGCCCAAAAGGGCCAGGGCTAGAACGGCCAACCCCCTAGGTTGGCCGACCCCACCTAGTGGTCGTTGACCCTCATCTTTTGAATTTAAACTCCCTCAACGACCCTCTTCACCTTCCTTTCATGCTGGCTCACTATTTAGAAGGTTTAGGTACGAGATTCACCACTTTTCTCCTTAAAAGGGCACCTCCTCTCCTCTTTTCTTCCTCACCTCAGTACCTTGATCCATCCATCACCCCTGCTCTACCACATTCTGCACTCCAAATGGCTGGCAAGGCCCTCGTCCCGGTAACCGGATAGTCGTCCACCTTCGCGACGGGGAACCCTTGCCCGCCAACCAAGCCATGGTGGTCGTAGGGATCGAAGAAGAAGCTGAGCATATCGCAACGACGCCCCTAGCCATGCTCCCTGCACCTGCACCAAAGGAGACGGCGAGAAGCGCCGAAGGGGGGTCGGCCGACCCAGGGAGAAGACCGCATGACCCCTCGCTCGGCACCACGCTCCACCAAGTCGTCCACATCCAAGAAGGGACGTGGCGAGCGCGCCGGCACTGTACCACGGCCAACAACGGGAGAATTTCGGCTCAAGGACACCGCCAAGCGCATCTTCGCGAACCCCTTGCCGCCTTTCCCTTTGGAGGAAGGGCAGCAATTCGCATCCTCTGTAAAGTCAGCGAGCGGAAATGTAGCTAGCTACAATTACGTTAGCGCTAACACACGCACAAACGATAGCTTGCCGCCGCAGCGGTTCCATGTTGTAGGGGTTCGCACGCCAGGAGGGGGGTACGACAAAGGACTCATGCCGGGTCCATCCACCAAGAGAAAGGTGAGGGACGAGTCTGTCGACTCCTCTCCTCGGGCCAGCAAGATCAAGAGGCACATCTCGCCGCCTCCGATCACTCGCCCCGACGGGCAGTACGAGAGCGAGGACGAGAAGGTCCTCAAGGGACCTAAGGTGTTGCAGCTACTTTGCACTATTGTTAAAATGCGTGAAGAGCACAAAAAGCTCAGCGACCAGGTAGCGGTGCTCACCTTAGAGCTCAAGTCCATGAAGGACGACTACGATACGCTCCGCCGTGGTCTAGGCGTCAAGATCGAATGCTTGGAGCAGAAAGTTGAGAAGGGCAACTAACGGTTTGCACACCTCCCTTCACATTTACCTTTAGGCACATTACACATTTCCCTTTTCACAATTTCATTTCCAAAATTTCCCTTATCACTTGTAATGTGCCTTATTTCAAATGAATAAGAATCGACTCCCCGGTTTCAAACTGCTGGTAGAGTTTTGTTTTAATTCCATATACTTTGAATCAAGATCGCAGGTACAGATTCAGTGTGGGGGAGCAGCACATCCCAAATAAAAACCTCAAGTCTGAGACATACTGCACGCGAAAGGGGAGGACCACGGGGCCCACCACAGGGTCGGCTGACCCCCTGGGTCGCCCGACCCCTGGTATGGCCCACCTGGCCCCAGCCTTCTCTGCTCGGACGGTTTGCATGAAAAACTCAAACGTGATCTTGAAACAAATTAAAACTTGAGCTTCACTCCATGCGCTCCCATGAACAAAACTCGCATACTCTTTATTCCTCGCAATTTCATCTTAATCTTGTGATCCATATCTTCATAGGGAACGCATGCTGTCTAGGTATTTGATTAATGTGATATGATCATGATGAAAGAGACCTTGTTCTTTCTTGCAAAAGTACTTGGGATTCCTTTTACAAAACCAAAAAATGGCTTGACTCCTCAAATCAAAATAAATTCCTACCAAGGCCAAAGTCAGATCTTCATGAAAAATCCTTTTTGCAGCTTAACCTTGCGCTTTGTCAAATTCTTTGACCCTTGTTAGAAATTTATTATGCTCTCATGATCAAGATCACGAACACGCCACACATATACGCCAACCTTCACACTAGGGGTTGCGCAAAGCATGCCATCCATCAAACAAAGAGCTCCAATAAAAATAACTCTCTCCGAAATGAAAGATGGGGCTATTCAAAAAAAAGAAAGAAAAGATGCAAGCCCAAAGAAGGTATGCCACATGCTCACAAAGCATGTCAAAAAAAAGAAGAGAAAAAGATAGCCCATTAATTCAAAGAGAAAAAAAAGAGAGAGCCAAATAAAAAGGAGCATTTACAAATTCCCACACACTTGCACATTCTTGATCAAGACTGCATAATTTGTTTCTCCTTGGATCTTGTTTTTAGCTCAGCAATACAAGCAAGGTAAGCATGCCTCTTTTCCCTTACCCTAAAACTCCACAAAAAGCCTAGATCTCAGAAAAAAAAGCAACAACTTTGTCTTGGTGAGGATACAGAAAATAACAAAGAGTGACTCGAGAGAATAATTTGAGGAGCAAAGCTATTTTCTTTTCAAAAACCAAAACCCCAAGTTTCTAGAGCAGGAAGGACAAAGAACCTGAAGTCTACATCATTCCATTCTTCAAACACCCAAGACAACATGGTAGCCACTCAAAAGATCACAGGGTTTGGAGAAAAGCTTGGAATAACTTGTATGGAGGTTTCATTCAAGGAGTGGCAACCACCTTAGTCCTCAAACCTTTACTCGAGGACGAGCAAAGGGCTAAGTGTGGGGGTGTTGTTGATGGTGCTTAAGTCAGAAATCACCCATCAACTTCTACATCAATTCCTTATCAAAACATTCACCAAGTGTAGTTATAGGGATTTCTTCTAACCATTTCCACAAGCTTTGGTGAATTGTGCTATGCAGGAACACATACGCAAGAGGCAAGAGAAAACACACAAGACACACACAAAGAATGCACAAAAGATCCTTAATGTGTCACACTTACAATAGAAGGCCCACTTGACAGAGCAAACGGGCACGTCAAGTCAAAAGCACCCAAGGGATAAGAATGGCCCACATGACAGAGGCTCAGAGGAAGGCTGACCCAGGGAGGCGTCACCTGGGGGTCGGCCGACCCCTAGGGTCGGCCGAACCTGGACAACAACAAGTCCAGGTGCACTTCGGGGAAACATGGCTGCTACTCCTCTTGATCTAAATGATAAGGTTTCCATATGTAAAATGGCGGGAACCGACCTCCACACACTATAAAAGGAGCTCCCCTCACCCATCACAACACACACCAATTTGGAGAAGAGAAGAAGTAGAGGGACTCCACCCACTTGTATCACTATGATAGGAAGTGTGTGAGGAAGAAGTGGAAGAGAAGAGCCGGACGTGTCGGCCTCTCTCTGACTTTATACCTCGACGGATACGATTCGTTTGAGTGAGTATCCGGGTTCATTTATCGGTAAGCTCTTGGTAAGTTTACTCTTGTTTTGCTATTCGTTTACGGGATCATTGTCCGTTCTTGTAGCGGTTGCTCTAGTAGAGAGCCCCTGATAAAGACGGGTAACCTTGCGCGACGCTAGAGTAGTAAACGACAGGCATAGACATGGTGTCTAGGCTCTAGATTACCTTTGTTTGCTGCGAGCTCAACTGGCATTGTGGGGTAGACGGCAGGTGGTGACAGCCCTGTTCGTCCGCAACGAAGCTACTTCTTGGTTAGTGCACTCCCCCACCCCCCCCCCCCCCCCCCGCTTGGGTTCGCATTAGAGCTAATAGCCGGAGGGTCTTGGCATTCCAAGGTCAGACCGGTGCCCGAAGTAAACGTTTAGCAACCCAAGTTTATCCTTCCTTGAATCCTTCGCTTTAGATAAACCACACTGCCCAGGCCGTTCTATCTCTTCATCTCCAAGGGTAAAACTAGTTAGAAGATTGCCACACCTCCGT
The DNA here is from genome assembly GCA_032594955.1 of Panicum miliaceum. Lineage (NCBI taxonomy): Eukaryota > Viridiplantae > Streptophyta > Magnoliopsida > Poales > Poaceae > Panicum > Panicum miliaceum. The sequence continues at coordinate 32,621,955 of CM064060.1, forward strand.
TCCCTGACAAAATACGATACCCTGAATACTCTCCGAGTGAAGTGCTACAACGGTATCTTCCATGCGCTTGCGGATTTATCTGTGAACGTTAAGAATCACATCTCATACCATCATCATTCCTAATGGCGACCCGCTAGGGTTTGATTCCCGATCTTTCGATGAGAGGCGTGAATAACTCGATTGGTCGATGGAGGCGACGTTCACGGCCCGACTACAGCCTTCCAAGCTGCGCCTTAGCAACCGATACACCCCCTCCAATGGCTGTCGCGATCTTGTGGAGCGCGGCACCCAGCCACTAGGGCACTCGTCCTGCAAGCAATCGAAGAACTAGCAAGAACGAGTATGACAAGTACTGAATTTACTAGATGTAAATGAAGATTTCACACGCAATCTCAATAATGGTGGGGTTCCGAAGACAAGAAGACGGGCGGCTGATCCAGCACGCGCGCTTGCAAGCAAGTAGCGAAGGCTAAACTTGATCTAAACAAAACCCAAGCATCCTTGGTGGCGGCTAAGGGGTATAAGTACGTGGGAGGACGACCACAAGGGTGCTGGGGTCGTACTCCAACCCTAGGACGCGTCCGTAATGGACTCAACTTGATACACGACCCATTGGGCCAAAACAGGGTGACGCAGCACCATGTGCAGAAAGGGACTCTGTATTAATTTTACGATTGCGGCCGACTCGTAATAGATATGGATATAAGGCTGGATCCGTTTGAAAGAAGACTTCATAAGCTTTCCACGAAGTACTTGAACGCCCCAATCCGAGTTCATATGCGACCATGGTGTCCGTCACAAGTTGGTACTGTTCTGCAGTCCGAATCCAGCCTGCGCGAATCCGTTTCCCTTTCGGTTACCTCCTTGGTTCCTAAGCAAAACAAGAGTACACGGGTCTCCATGGTCTAAATATGATGTACATGAGCTTAGATTTGAACTCATCTGATGATTAAGTTGATGCGCACGAGCACGAGTAATAGGACCAGCAATAGGTACTTGTGTCGGAGTGGATGTATCGTTGGTGTTGATGTCCTCATCATCCTCCCCTTCTTGCATTTGAGTCATCCTCGACTCAAGCTCATCTTTCTCTCCCAAATATGGCTTCAAATCTGCAATGTTATATGTGGGACTAACCCCAAAATCCGTAGGCAGATCGAGCTTATATGCATTATCATTGACTTTCTCTAACACTTTAAATGGTCCATTAGCCCGAGGTAGCAATTTAGATTTTCTCAATTCAGGAAACCTTTTCTTTCTCAAATGCAGCCAAACTAAATCTCCAGGTTCAAACTTTAGTTCCTTCCTACCTTTATCACCAGCAATCTTGTATTTAGCATTCATGCACTCTATGTTTTCTTTAGTTGTTTCATGCAGTTTTAACATCAATTCGGCGCGCTTAGTAGCATCAAAATTCGGTTTTTTAGAAAATGGCAAAGGCATTAAATCAATAGGAGCACGAGGCAAGAAACCATATACAATCTGAAATGGGCACATCTTTGTAGTAGAATGCAGCGATCGATTATAAGCGAATTCAATATGAGGCAAATAATCTTTCCACATCTTAATGTTCTTCTTTAAAACAACCCTTAATATAGTAGACAAAGTTCTATTAACCACTTCAGTTTGACCATCAGTTTGCGGATGATATGTAGTAGAAAACAACAACTTAGTTCCCAATTTAGCCCATAAAGTCTTCCAAAAATAACTAAGAAATTTAGCATCACGATCAGAAACAATTGTGTTGGGCACACCATGCAAACGAACAATTTCCCGAAAGAACAAATCAGCAATGTGAGAAGCGTCATCAGTTTTATGACATGGTATGAAATGGGCCATCTTAGAAAATCTATCAACAACCACAAACACACTATCACGTCCCTTTCTATTCCTAGGCAATCCTAACACAAAATCCATAGAAATATCTTCCCAAGGAGCACTAGGAACAGGTAGAGGCAAATACAAACCGTGTGGATTCAATCGTGATTTAGCCTTTTGACATGTCGTGCAGCGAGCAACAAATCTCTCCACATCTCTTCTCATCTTTGGCCAAAAGAGATGACCAGCAAGTATATCTTCCATTTTCTTTGCTCCAAAATGCTCCATTAAGCCACCTCGATGCGCTTCCTGCAACAATAACAAGCGAACGGAGCTAGCTGGAATGCATAGCTTGTTAGCTCTAAAGACAAACCCATCACTAACGATGAATTTGTTCCATCCCTTCCCCTCTTTACAATGCAGCAACACATCTTTAAAATCAGCATCATTAACATATTGATCTTTAATCGTTTCCAATCCAAATATTTTGTAATCAAGTTGGTTCAACAAGGTGTATCTCCTAGACAATGCATCAGCAATTGTATTCTCTTTCCCTTTCTTGTGCTTAATAATATAAGGAAAAGATTCAATAAATTCAACCCACTTAGCATGTCTACGGTTCAATTTTCCTTGACTACGAATATGTTTTAAAGATTCATGATCTGAATGAATAACAAACTCTTTGGGCCATAGATAATGCTGCCATATTTCTAATGTGTGAACAAGAGCATACAATTCCTTATCATAAGTAGAATAATTCAGAACAGGCCCGCTCAATTTTTCACTGAAATAAGCAACAGGTTTGCCTTCTTGTAACAAAACACCACCCAAACCAATGCCACTAGCATCACATTCAAGCTCAAAGGTTTTATTAAAATCAGGGAGTTGGAGGAGAGGTGCATGTGTCAACTTATCTTTCAGCATGTTGAAGGAGTTCTCTTGTGTTTTACCCCAACTAAAAGGCACTCCCTTCTTTGTAAGCTCATTCAAAGGCGCGGCAATGGTGCTGAAGTCCTTCACAAAACGACGATAGAAACCAGCAAGTCCTAGGAAACTCCGCACTTGCGTGATAGCCTTCGGTATAGGCCATCCCTGTATAGCTTCCACCTTGGCTTGATCAACCTCGATTCCCAGTGGAGTCACGACATAGCCAAGAAAAGACACTCGATCGGTGCAAAACGTGCACTTCTCAAGGTTACCAAATAAACGTGCACCTCGTAAAGCATTAAAAACAGCACGTAAGTGATCAAGATGTTCATCGAAAGATTTGCTGTAAATCAATATATCATCAGAGTAGACAACAACAAATTTCCCAATGAAAGCACCCAGAACCTTGTTCATTAATCTCATGAAAGTACTAGGTGCATTAGTTAACCCAAAAGGCATGACTAACCACTCATATAACCCGAACTTAGTTTTGAAAGCAGTTTTCCATTCATCTCCCAATTTCATACGAATCTGGTGGTACCCACTACGCAAATCAACTTTGGAAAACACAACAGCACCACTCAATTCATCAAGCATATCATCCAAACGTGGGATAGGGTGTCGATATCGAATTGTGATATTATTAATAGCCCTACAATCAACACACATACGCCATTTTCCATCCTTTTTAGGCACTAAAATAACCGAAACGGCACAAGGACAAAGAGACTCACGCACATAACCTTTGTCGAGTAGTTCTTGCACTTGTCGCTGAATTTCTTTAGTTTCTTCCGGATTTGTCCAATATGGCGCACGGTTTGGCAACGATGCACCAGGAATAAGATCAATTTGGTGCTCAATCCCTCGTATTGGTGGCAGCCCCGCTGGTATCTCACTTGGGAACACATCAGAATACTCCTGCAAAAGGTTAGCAACAGCCGGGGGCAAAGAATGCTGCATATCGTGAACTGAAATCAAAGCATCCTTGCACACCAAAGCATAGGCAACAGAAGTGGAATCAATCAATTCATTAATATCAGACTTAGTAGCAAGCAAGCAATGTCCTTTCAATCTTATCTCATCTTCCCTGCTACTAACAGATTTGGCATTCTTATCGATCTCAGTTTTAGTTCTCTTAGCTTTAGCAACATCATCACGCACAATAGATTCAGGTGACATAGGAAGCAAAACGATTTTCTTATCATGATGTATAAGAGAATATTGATTTGATCTACCATGATGCATGCTATCGGTATCAAATTGCCATGGTCTACCTAGCAGAATATGACAAGCTTCCATAGGCACAACATCGTATTCAACAACATCATGATATAAACCAATAGCGAAATTAACTCGTACCAATCTCGTTACCTTGACCTTACCACTATTGTTGAGCCACCGAATGTGATATGGATGTGGGTGCGGTTTTGTTGTAACTGCAAGCTTCTCGACCATATTGCTGCTAGCCAAGTTGTTGCAGCTACCTCCATCAATTATCAAACGGCATGAACGCTCTTTAATAACACACTTTGTTTGGAACAGTGTATGCCGTTGATTTTGCTCCGCCTTTTCCATTTGTGCACTAAGTACACGCTGCACAATGAGGTTCTCATAATGATCTGCATTCTCTGCACCAATCTGCTCTTCTGGTTGTTCCTCAGTACCTGCATGGTCAGCAGCAAGCAAAGCAAGTGTATCTTCATCAAAATCACTAGCAGAGGAATACCCACCATCTCCTTTGACCACCAAAACGCGCTTGTTAGGGCAGTCACGTTGCACGTGTCCAACGCCCTTGCATCGATAGCACTGAACATCTCTTGTTCTTCCCGTGGAGGCAACCGAAGATGCGCTCGTGGCTGGTTTCTGGACAGTCGTGGTTGCTGAATTTGTCGGGGGAGCACGTGTCTTATCGTTGGATGGAGCGGGTATTGTCGACCGACTCGGGAATGTAGAAGGTGCAGGAGCTCGTCCGATCAATGAGGTAGATGTGCGCGGCTGCCATGATGAAGGTTTTCCTGCAGAAATATTAGTTCTTGTACTAGCACGTCGTCCCAGCACTTCCCATTCAGCTTTACAAGCAAGATGGAACAAACGGATTACGTTAGTATAATCTTTATAAGCAAGAATGTCCTGAATTTCTCGGTTCAAACCTCCTAAAAATCTAGCCATAGCAGGTTCCTCATCCTCCACTAAATTACAACGCAACATACCCATTTGTAACTCCTGACAGTATTCTTCTACACTTTTATTACCCTGTCTCAATTGTTGCAATCTATGTAACAGATCACGCGCATAGTAAGAAGGAACAAATCTAGCCCGCATGACCCGTTTCAAAGCATCCCAGGTTTGTGGAATATTATTAGGATTTTTCTTAGCATGTTCTATCCACCAAACAGAGGCAAAATCAGTAAATTCATTAGTAGCAGCCCTGACACGTATATTCTCAGGAAATTCATGACATGCAAACTTTTGATCAACAACAATTTCCCAAGTAATGTATGCATCAGGATCGTATTTTCCATCGAAAGAAGGTATCTTAAATTTTATTTTACTGAAAGCCTCATCATTATTATGTACCTCACATCGTCGATGTCCACCCATACCTCTCCGATTAGTTCGCAGTCGTCGGCGACTAGGAGCATCTTGGTCATCTAGTTCAGTATCAACGACATAATTATCCCAATTATCCTCGACACGCTCATCCTTCTTGTTTTCTCCCTCATGCCCATTTGCAGTTCTGGCATGCATCTCATCAAAACGCCTCAAAAGAGCAGCAAGGCTTTGGTCAATATGAGCGACCGACGTCTCCAGCCTTGTAAGGTTGGTGTTGGTGGCAAGCTGCATGGCCTCCAACTACCCAATCTTATCATTTGACACCAGCATATCTTCAGCAAGCCCATCTACATGCCTCCTCATCTTATTTTCAAAATGTTGTATGATTCCCTAGGTACGAGGAGAGTGACCTAAACTCCCATCACCCTCTGATCCTGTCATGTTTAGATGAACAAAGGAAACACGAAAATAGGTGAAGAAATAAGATCCTACAACTAATGGGATGTAGCTACTGCAAGGCGCTCACTCTCAACCCGTTACACAACCTCTTACCAATTCTTACCTTGCTCAACAGGAGGGGACGGCAACCAACAAGTCTGCAACCGTGGGATGAAGTGTATCGGTGCCGCATCAACAGGACCTGTCAAGCTGTAGTCGGATATGTGGAGCTATAGGTGGGCTGAAGCAAGGATGAACTAGCACCACGTTAGTTAAAAAAGCAAGCTGAAGAATCGTTCAACGGCGGCACTATGCTGGTCCTAGCCTAGACCGTGCTAGAGACGCGAGCCTGGACACAAATGAAGTCACGAGACACCACCGAAGAACAAAAAAGATGCACAAAGAACAGCCCCTTTTTCTTCCCTTCTTATTCTTCTTCTTCTTGTTCTTTTTTTCTTTTTTTTTCTTTTTCTTTTTTTTCTTTTTTTTTCTTTTTTTTCAGGGGGTCCTCAAAACTGATTATATAACCTAAAAGACTTCAAAAGAGCCACACAGCACACAAACTTTTCCCCAAAGGATAGGGGTATTCCGGTAAAAAATATGCAGTACAAGTGCGAATAGCAATGGAATTTTATAACACGGCGCAATAACCAATTCGGACTCGGAAACCGATCCCTACTCGAATCACAGCACCGCGTGTGATTCGGTCACAAACCAACACAGAATCTAACTCGGACTTGAACACGAATATGGACTCGGATTCCGCCAACACGGAGTATGTATGGTAGCGCACGGTTGTGACTAGAACGTGACAAGAACTCGAAACTCTAAAGGACTAAAACTAAGACCAGCAACTCGACGCAACCGATGCAACCGAGAGTTCAACAAGCCCTAACTAAGCAGTGCTAGCAAAGGCTCAAACGAGTTTATAGGATTGAAGGTAAACTAATCTACTATTTTTTTTGGCTTTTCTGGACTATAGGAAAAATAAAACAGCGAAGAATTAGAAGTCTCTCACCGATAAACCTTGCTCTGATTACCAACTAATGGCGACCCGCTAGGGTTTGATTCCCGATCTTTCGATGAGAGGCGTGGATAACTCGATTGGTCGATGGAGGCGACGTTCACGGCCCGACTACAGCCTTCCAAGTTGCGCCTTAGCAACCGATACACCCCCTCCAATGGCTGTCGCGATCTTGTGGAGCGCGGCACCCGGCCACTAGGGCACTCGTCCTGCAAGCAATCGAAGAACTAGCAAGAACGAGTATGACAAGTACTGAATTTACTAGATGTAAATGAAGATTTCACACGCAATCTCAATAATGGTGGGGTTCCGAAGACAAGAAGACGGGCGGCTGATCCAGCACGCGCGCTTGCAAGCAAGTAGCGAAGGCTAAACTTGATCTAAACAAAACCCAAGCATCCTTGGTGGCGGCTAAGGGGTATAAGTACGTGGGAGGACGACCACAAGGGTGCTGGGGTCGTACTCCAACCCTAGGACGCGTCCGTAATGGACTCAACTTGATACACGACCCATTGGGCCAAAACAGGGTGACGCAGCACCATGTGCAGAAAGGGACTCTGTATTAATTTTACGATTGCGGCCGACTCGTAATAGATATGGATATAAGGCTGGATCCGTTTGAAAGAAGACTTCATAAGCTTTCCACGAAGTACTTGAACGCCCCAATCCGAGTTCATATGCGACCATGGTGTCCGTCACAAGTTGGTACTGTTCTGTAGTCCGAATCCAGCCTGCGCGAATCCGTTTCCCTTTCGGTTACCTCCTTGGTTCCTAAGCAAAACAAGAGTACACGGGTCTCCATGGTCTAAATATGATGTACATGAGCTTAGATTTGAACTCATCTGATGATTAAGTTGATGCGCACGAGCACGAGTAATAGGACCAGCAATAGGTACTTGTGTCGGAGTGGATGTATCGTTGGTGTTGATGTCCTCATCAATTCCATTCTCATTCCAACTCTTTACTATAATGTGACTCGGTGATCAAGGTTCTCTTAACCGAGAGAGATGGCGAATCGATTCGATTTAACCTTGCAAGGTGGACCTAACACACACGTCACATATATGCCCCGTCGGACTACACGTGGCAACCCTTCCCGTCTCCGCCCTCGAACTTCGGAACTGCCCCGGCAAGCACTAGTCAGTCGGGCCCTACGAGAGACCCCAGGTGCCACCCCAGGTGCCCTATGCTCCGCGGCCACCCAACTACCCAGATGGCGGGTAGGAGTTACCAACTTTCAAAGTGAATAGGTATGCAGGCTTACCGGTTTCGACTACCTCCTACTCCCGGCATGTGGTTAGTACTGTTCAAACTCGATCAGCAGAGCCGACAACGGATGGGCCTTAAGCGACACAGACGGGGCTAAGACACCAGGAACCCTGTCTTGTTGCCATATCCTACATCCAAACATCATTCCTCGTCCGGTCTCCACCTTTATACATCATCTCATTATTTCTACTCATTTTCCATAAATATTCATAAATCTTACATCTCGCGGGTGACAGGAAGTCACTCGATTTTTTTCGAGTCCTATTAAGCATGGCAGTACCAACGACCTATACATACTAGTATAAGACCAAGGGGACCTAGGGTTCATGCATCTATGGTTTCATTCAACTCCTAAAAACTTAATGCATAAATACATAATTAAGAATATTGCATAATTTTAAATTAGAGTTTATGCTTCGGGGCTTGCCTTCCGGCCGCTGCTCCGCACTAGAATCAACCGGGCCTTGGGCCGGGTCTTGCTGCTCCGGTGCCACCTGCTGCTCCTGGATCGGCTCAGCCACCAGCTCGTACACCACGTTGTTAGCTTCGGTTTCTACATGGATGCAAACATGCGATGCAACGTGTAAAAACGATTTTCAAGATTTGTAACCGGCAGCCATACATAAAGAACACAGTAATGATTCTAATGATGATGATCAGACTATTTTACTCATTTTGTTTGGAGTATTTTCTTTATTTAGTAGATGATTTATCTACACAAAAATACCTACAGTTCCCTAAAGAGATAATTTGCTCTAGGCACCCTTTTTCACGTGTGCAAGCATGGAATACAATATAGAAGTTGTACATAATTCTCCTATCCTAAACTGAGCTACCAGGTTAGTATTTGGGAAACAACCTTTCAAGAAACTAGCATACATCAAAGCTATTAATATATTTTTAATGCAATCTAGCTAGATTGTCAGGAACAAAAATAAATTCACTAAAGTAGATTATGAATGCTTTCAGAGGAAGAACAATAGCTAACCTGACAGATCTAACAACTAGGCACTTTTCATGATTTTACAATAATTATCAACCACAGGAACTATTTATTTTAGCCTTAGCAGGATAAAGTGAACAATTAATGGTCTACAAAGCTAGACATAGCTTCTGGTCATGAAAATTTTACAGTGATATAAATATGCAAAAATAAAGCTACTGCATGAATTTTAGGATTTTTGGACTAACAGATCAGGGCTTGTTTGGGAGCACTCCAGCTCCAAAGATATAGCTCCAGCTCCACCAACTTCATTTTTTGCAGCTCTACTCCATCAACTCCACAAAAATATAGAGTTGTTGTACATGTTTGGCTGATTGAAGTGCTCCAACTCCAGAAAGATGATATCTTGTTGTGAATAGTCTATTTTAGCCTTTGTAAATGGGCCCACATGTCACTTTCTTTTCTCCCCTCCTTTTCCTCTCTCTACTGTAGTCTTCCCTAGCTTCATACTGACACTGCCCCTGGCTCCACGCCAGCGCCATCCCTGGCTCCACGCGACTAGCAGGGGTAAAAAGGACATTGCGCAAGAATGAATATTTTTCCTCTGTAGATCTAGATTTAACGCGACTAAAAAACTGGATTTTGCATTTTATCATTTTTCCTTGACTTGTTATGTATTTTGCAAGTTTCGGACGAAATAAAGGAAAGATCAGCAAATCCTAAACCATAAACTGCCCCTGACCCATGGGCCCCATAGGTCAGTGGGAGGGGCGGCTTGGCCAGCCCAGGACACGCATGCTATGACCAGACAGGGCCATGGCCGGCGGCGTGGCGCGCCGTCCTCACCGGCGACATGGTCGGCCGGCAACGGGGCGGGGCGGCTTGACGCCCAGCGTGTCCGTGCAGAGTCGGCGCGCCCGGCGGCGTGGCACAGGACCGCGCGAGTGCGGCCCGCGACGGGCACAACAGCGGCGACGGATCAGCCACGGCGGCGCGACGGCGTTTCCGGCGGCTCGGAGACGGAATCGCGCGGGGAAAGGACCGGAGAGGACGAGAGGCTCACCGCGAATCCGTTTGTGCAGTCAGAGGGCGAGGAGGAGGTCCGAAGGGAAGGGGTTGATGATGGGGAACAGAGCTTCGTGCAGCGGCAACAATGACGGGTTGGGGACCTTCAATCCCCAGCCTTGTAGGCTATGGCAGGCGAGGGGATGCACTCGGGGTTCCGTTCAGAGGTGAGGGAGGTGGGGATGGAGGCGATTTGGATGTGGTGGAGGGAGTGGGGCGGATTTGGCCGGGAAGCTGGCTCGGCTTGCCTGCTCTGCTCGAGGAAGACGAGAGGAGAGACCAGGAGAGGGAGAGGAAGGGGAATGGGCGCTGGGGGTGGAGATAAGGCTGGTGATGCTCGCAGAGGACGCTGCCCATGCCTTGTAGGCCAGAGGGTGCGGACTCGGAGCAGTGCCCAAGTACGGCGCAAGGACGCCGCGATAGTGAGGTGGTGAGCGAGGGCGCCGCTGGCATAGACGTTGGAGGGATGGGCAGGGAGGAGCAAGTGGGCGGCTGGCTGTGCGGTCCGTGGCCTTGCTGCCGCGGAGGCCGGCAATTGGCGCGGCACAGAACGCCGGCGAGCAGATGCTCGTCGCGCGTTGAGCGACCATGGGTGTCGTACGGGAGCAGGTGAAGCTTCTGACTTGTTTTGACCCAAATTTGAATGTTTAAAAATCTGTTTAAACGCGTAATCAAGTTCCTAATGTAGCAGGTGTTACAATGTGTTTCCCATAATACTGCAGGTCTTGATGATGTTCCTGTGAAGTTTCTGCTTGTCTGGATTGATACCTCTTGGTAGAGGCTTCCAATATCTCCTCCTGCATCAAAGCCATTGATAGAGCTGAATCAACTGTTCTAGGGTGATGCAACGAAATAACATTGCTTATGCTATATTTTAAGCCATCTAGGAACTTCTGAACAGAGAAAACCTCATCAATGTCCTTGTTATGGACCAGAACACGATGTCTAGCCTGTTCAAAATGGGATGCATACTCTAAAACATCATTGGTTTGCCTAATTGACAGCATGTCCCTCGTGTAGTTTTGATACAACTCTCTCCCAAATTTTTGTTCTACGGCTATACACAACTCAGACCAACTCTCCACAGAGTGTTGGGCTTCATAGGTTTGTAACCATAAAGCAGCATTGCCCTTGAAGTTCATGGTGGCAAAGGGAACCCAAAGATGGACGGGTAGGTTATACAGGGAAAAGTATTTCTCACACTTCTCACACCAGAGTCTAGGATGCTCGCCCTCAAAGATAGGAAAATCAAGTTTAGGCAATTTAAAGTCTCTAGGAGATGCAGAATCATTGGTTTGGGTATGTCGCTTGCTACTGGTCTCAGGGATGTCAACATGAAAAACTGCAGATTTGAGTTTTTATTGCTCACCCTTGACTAGGGTGTTCTGGGTGTTCGGTGCCCCCACAAAAGCACCCTGGTGATGTGTGGCGTTGTCGTGGCCACTGGCCCGCTCCTCTTCCTCGCGTGATGGAGCATGCGCTGGAGCAGATATGGAGAGTGCTTCCAACGCTTGGAGGTGCGATGTGAGACTCTAAGTTCAGCAGCAAGATCGGCGGAGATCTTCTCGGCATCGATGCTGTGCTTGTGGAGATCATCCACCGTCATGGTAAGCTTGAGTTGGCCGACAATGAGGTTCTTGACCTCCTTGAGGACCGCATCAATCTTCTCCTCAGCGGTAGTCATGCGGAAAGTGAGCATCGACACACGTGTCTTCTTACCTCATTGTCGAGGTGGGGCAGGTGGTGGTGGTGGTGGTGTGGTGGAGCTTAGGGAAGATGGATTCGAAGGTGGAATGGGCGGAAAGGTGTTTGGGGGAGGCGCCAGTGTTGGATCCTCGCGCGGACAGAGATTGCCGCGATGGGGAATGGACGAATCGGCGATGAACTCGGAAAAAATTTTCTTTTGAATTCTTCTCCAATCCTCACCCGCTCAACAAGATCCGAGTCGCACAGCTCTGGGATCGCAGCTCTGATACCAGATTGTCACGATCCTAGAATCGGTGACGTTAACTGGAAGGTTTACCTGCGTCGCGTGCGGCGGTCGAGCTCGGCGGCGGCGTCGACTCGGAGAACGAAGGGGAAGAAGTTGTTTGGGTTTAGGTTTGTTTTTGCTCGCCTCCGCCCAGCCACCCACACGACGAGTTAACAGGTTAAGTGGGCTCAAGCCCATTACAGCTCCGGTGGCTCGCAGACCGTCTTACAGGCAATGCATAAAGGTAAACGGGTTCTTGGATTTGGCTTGTTTGGACAACGGCCCAGTTGTCAGCAGGCCATGTGTTGACGCCAGATTTTGACACGTGTTGAACTGGCGTCAGGAGGAGAAGATTGGCCGATGCGGCAGATCTGAAGGCTGCAGAAAGGAATCGGCCGATTGAGGTAACAGTTGGAAATCGGCCGATTGGTTATACAGCCTATGCCAACAGGATGGGACTATTTCAGAGGGTCCTGGTCAAAAGTTGGTCAAAGGGTGACACGCTAAGTCGGTCGGGAAGTAATTGAAGGAAATCCTGATTGGATTAGGGAACGGCGGCGGAAGATTCTGCGGGAGTCCGTTTCCTTTTAAAAGTTCGTATAGATATAATAATTTAAATAAGGTTGTAACAAGTCATGATCGACCAGGAGTCCTAGCTTTAGGGTATAAATAGGAGTCGTTAGGGTCTTGAGAAAACATCAATACATCAATCAACAACAGTACTTCTACTTTTCCAGCAATTTACTTTCAAGTCGGCGACTTCGCCAATATTTTCTTCTTCCACGAGTTCGTACGGATTGGCAGGGCTGCATCGACTTGATCTCCGGCCAATTGGTAGGTTCCGCTTACCGAGTAATATCCGAGCTTTAACTACGGGCGCATCGCTGTGGTTTCGTTTGGATTTATTCACCAGTTATCGATATTTACTAGAATTGCAAGTTTTACCTGTTATTCTAGTATTATCACCAGTTATCCAGCTTGAGATCAGGGTAATCGGCTTCGTCATTGTTCTCCTTCGATTTATCATCTCACAGCCGATTAGATCTATTTCAAGTGTTGCTTCTGTAGTAATTGTTTAGATCGCTCCAGCAGTTTTCTTTACAATTACTAGACGATCATCGGCTGATCCATAGCCGATCATCTCTACAGCAAATCGGCCGATTCACCGCCGACGCGCTCCTCAGGACAGATCGGAACTCCAGCCGATCGACGCGCCTGGAATTTAATACTCTATTTCCTTGTCAATCAACAGGTCAGATTGACTGGCACGCCGCGCGAACTGCACCAGGGCGATAACCCGAACAGGAGCTAAGCAGATTCTCCCGGGTCGTGTGTCCGACGCTGAAGACCCATCGGCCGATTCCTATCCGGCCGATTTTAGCGCCAACACACTTTTGGCACGCCCGGTGGGACCGTCCAAGATCTGATATGTCGAAGAACGCAGAAATCTCCGACAGCAACATCATTGAGGTCACAGAAGCGGATCTCAAGGACGACCAGAGGGAAGAATTGGCCAAACATCTGGAAGATTACAAGAAGATGTACCTCCAGTCGTTCAGTCGTACCAGAAGCGGGGAGGCAGTCAAGAAGGCTCCTATTCTAGCACCTCGCCACATCACCATTGCTGAGGACTCAGGCAAGATGTCAGAGATGATTCAACAGTCCGTGTATCAAGCATTCATCGACCAATCCTCGGTGATGAGCAACACGGTGTATAACGCCGTCGTCAACTCTCTGGCCAGCGGAGCCGTCCAAGGCTATCAGGGACCGGCATATGCCCTCCCAACGACTCTGCCAGCCAGAAGCCTACCATACACATCCCAATCGGCCCCTCAGCCGATATTGACGCAACGCGAGGGGTACAGCTCTCCACCACCTCTGGCGTCTCCAAGATACAGCGGTGCACCATGTCTCCCATCGCAAGCACCGCTTCAACCCGTTCAGATGGCTTCTGTGCAAACACTACCTACAAGCTCAGCGCCTTGGGGGACGTCAGCCACAGCGTATTTTTCCGAGCCAGCGAATGGGCATGGCACTTATTCGGTTCAGGTGCCATACCAACCGGCCGCCCGGCCGACGGTCTCCCAGTATCAGCCGATCTTATCAGAAATCGGCAGGGGGGCAAACACTGTGGAAGCATTCAGAGGCACAGCGCCAGCAGTGACGTACGAAGGGGGTGCGGACTCGTTTCGCCATCAACTATCAGCTGCTAAGCAAAATTTGCCGATTCATCACCCGGCCATACCAGCCCTTCAGCATATGCCCGCGCCGCGAACAGCTGTTCATCAGCAGCAGGTAGACTGAACGGCAAGGATAGCAGAAGTAATCCAGGATCAGTTTGGTTTGAAGCCGAAAGTTCAAACTTATACTTACAAGACGCCGTACCCATCGGCCTACGACTCGCTGCCGTTCCCACACCGCTACAAAGTTCCTGATTTCACCAAGTTCTCAGGGACGGACGACACATCCACTGTGGAGCATATCAACCGATTCATCATCCAGTGCGGAGAAGCTGCCATGCAAGATGCTCTGAGGGTGCGTTTATTTTCATCATCTCTGTCCGGATCGGCCTTCCAGTGGTTCACCACTTTACCACCAAATTCTATCGTCACTTGGGCCGATCTGGAGAAACAATTCCACAAGTACTTCTACGCACGAGTACACGAGATGAAGATCTCGGATTTGACCAGTCTCAGGCAGAGGAGCGATGAACCAGTAACAGGGTATATACAGAGGTTCAGAGAAATCAGGAACAAATGCTACAGTCTTGCTCTGACCGATGCATAGTTGGCCGATATCGCTTTCCAAGGCCTCTTGCCACAAATTAAAGAGAGATATGCTGCCCAAGAGTTTGAAAGCCTGAGCCAAATCGTCCACCGATTATCAGGGCAAGAGGTCCGACCGTTTGAACAGCGGAGGAAATTCCAAAAGAAGGTGGCATACTTGGAGGGATCTGAATCCGATGCGGAAGAAGAAATTGGCCAGGCAGAATGGGTAAAAGGGAAAAAACCAATATCTTGCCCTTTTGGCAAGAAGGAGCCAGAGACATTCGGCTTTGACACGTCAAAAGCCGATAAAATTTTTGATCTACTGCTTCAGGAAGGGCAGATTAAGCTGTCTCAACATCACACCATCCCCACGGCCGATCAACTCAAGAAGATGAAATACTGCAAGTGGCACAACGCTACTTCTCATGACACAAATGAATGTAAAGTCTTCCGCCAGCAGATACAATCGGCCATTGAACAGGGGCGGCTTAAATTTGAAACTCCAGCTAAATCGGTAAAGCCGATGAAGATAGATCAGCATCCCTTCCCGGCCAACGTGGTCAACGCTGGAGGAGACTCAAGTCAAACCAAGGTGCTGACGTCAGAATCGGCAAGAAGAGACGGTGTCGTCGACCCCAGGAGGCAGATCACAACGGAGGAAATCAGAAGGGACAGGCGAGGGCCAGAACGACCACACAAGCCCGTCACCTCCCAACTCTTACTCACTAAATATCGGCAACAGCAAGAACAAGCAAGATACCGGGAAGAGGCGATACGTCGGCATGAAGATCACTAGCAATGTCCGTTCTTCATCCACTGCTGGGAGAACGATATCAGGTTGCCCTCTGCCGATAACTGTCCGGAGTGTAACGGATTAAGCCGCAGCGATCGCCCGAGGCCACACTCTAGGGACAGAGGGTCAAAGCCGATCAGCAGAAATCGGCGCGAGGGACGGCGCATTTCGGTGCATGATCGGCTGGGGGGCAGAGTTGACCAGTACAGCAGGTCAAAAAGCAAGATCGGCCAGCGAGATGGACTGGGGGGTAGGATCAGCGCACACGATCGGCTGGAAGAGATGGCCGATGACAGGGTATCAGACGAAGATCCCCTAGGGAGGGAACCAGATTGGGAACACGCCAGATCATCGGCCAAACCAGTGAATCCCAGGTGGTATCCCGATGGCCTATCCAGATCCCAGAAGCGAAGGATCCAACGCCTACGCTAGTGGGAGCATCAAGAAGAAGAACAAAGACATGTGCCAGAGAGAAGGAATGTTAAATCTCGAGTTTGGCGCCCAAAGAAAAACGATCAAGAAACGAACAACCAAGAATCGACAGCCGAAATTGATATGGTATTCTTACTGCCGATGGAGTTCATGGCGCCCAACGATCGAGATAAAGTAACAAAAACAGAAGAAGAACAAATGGCACAACTGGTATTAGAGCCGATGACGGCTACATTTGAGAAAACCAGAAGAAGAAAAATGGCAGCATCTCAAAGCGTTGTTTCTCAAGGGCTATGTCAACGGGAGACCCGTCACCAGATTACTGGTAGATGGAGGCGCGGCAGTTAACATCATGCCATACGCCATGTTCCGCAAGCTGGGCAAGGGCGATAATGACCTCACCAAGACGGACATGATGCTAAAGGATTTCGAAGGCAACGTGTCACCCGCACGCGGAGCGCTCTGCGTCGACCTCACCATTGGCAGTAAGACCCTCCCTATACTTTCTTCGTTATTAATGGCAAGGGGTCCTATAATATGCTACTTGGTCGCGACTGGATACACGCAAACTGCTGTGTCCCATCTACTATGCATCAATGCCTTGTGCAATGGGTCGGCGACAGTACAGAGATAGTCGCTGCCGATTCCGTCTACAGCGTTGCAGCGGCCGACACGCAACAGTGGAGCTGCGAGCACGTCAACTGTATATCTGGCAGGACTTGGGACACTGACTTCCTGAAACTGTCCGATTTCGGTCTACAGCCGATCCAAGCAGTCGGCTCTGAAGATTCAGAATAAATGGATCAGCTCGTCCGAGAAGATGGGATGCTTGGGCATGGGTTTACGTCGGCCGATTTATTAGAGATGGTAGATTTGGGAGATAGCAGCAAATCAAGGCCGACGTACATTAGTGCCAATTTGGATTCTGAGTACAAATGTAAATTGATAAGTTTATTAAAAGAGTTCAGGGATTGCTTTGCTTGGGAATACCATGAGATGCCAGGACTAGACCGGTCTATTGTTGAACACCAGTTACCTATAAAATTAGGATATCGGCCATATCAGCAACCTGCACGACGGTGTAACCCCAACATTCTACCTGACATAAAGGCCGAGATTACAAAGTTGATTGAGGCAGGATTTATTCGGCAGTGCCGCTACGCCGAATGGATTTCTAACATTGTGCCTGTATACAAAAAGAATGGAAAATTGCGTGTGTGCATCGATTTCAGGAACTTAAATCAGGCTACACCGATGGATGGATATCCGATGCCGACGGCCGATATCTTGGTGGATGCTGCCGCAGGCCACAAAGTCATAAGCTTTATGGATGGGAATGCCGGATACAATCAGATATTAATGGCCGAGGAAGATATTTCGAAAATGGCTTTTAGGTGCCCAGGCCATCTTGGTTTATTTGAATGGGTGGTTATGACTTTCGGCTTGAAGAACGCCGGCGCTACATATCAACGGGCCATGAACTACATCTTCCACAAGCTCATTGGTTCATCGGTGGAAATTTATATAGATGACGTCGTGGTCAAGTCAAAAGGTCACCAAGATCATCTGGCCGATTTACAGGAAGTGCTGGAGTGTACAAGGAAACATGGGCTGAAGATGAACCCAAACAAGTGTGCATTTGGTGTATCGGCCGGACAATTCTTAGGATTTATGGTCCATGAGCGCGGGATAGAAGTCAACCGCGAGACCATAGACGCCATCAACAAAGTGGTGGCCCCACAAAATAAAACTGAACTGCAGTCCCTCATCGGCAAGGTCAATTTCATCAGAAGATTCATATCCAATCTATCAGGACGTATTCAGGCTTTTACCCCTCTGTTGAAATTAAAGCCCGACCAGAAATTCATAAGGGGAGAAGGACAGCGCAAGGCACTGGAGAATATCAAGCAGTATCTGGTTTCACCTCCGGTGTTAGCTCAGCCACAGCCTGGTAAGCCGTTCAAGTTATATTTATCGGCTGATGAACAGGCTATTGGATCGGCGTTAGTACAGGAGTTTGACGGGAAAGAACGAGTGGTATACTACGTCAGCAGAAGACTTTTAGACGCCGAAACAAGATATTCCTCGGTGGAGCGATTATGCTTGTGCTTGTACTTTTCATGTACTAAGCTCAGGCACTATTTGCTATCGGCAGAATGCATAGTCGTGTGCAAGGATGATGTGGTGAAGTATATGCTATCACTGCCGATTTTGAAAGGGCGGATTGGAAAATGGATCCTGGCTTTGTCAGAATTCGATCTAAGGTACGAATCGGCCAAAGCCGTCAAAGGTCAAGTGATGGCCGATTTCGTAGTTCAACATTGTGGACCAGAAATTGCCACCGTTGAACCAGTTCCATGGACTCTATATTTCGATGGTTCTTCGTGTGGGGTCGGATCAGGAATCGGCATTGTTCTTGTGTCGCCTCGGGGGGCAACTTATGATTTCTCTCTGCCGATAGAAGCCTCTGCAACTAATAACCAGGCGGAATATCGAGTTGTTCTAAAAGGCATCCAATTATTAAGGGAAGTCGGAGCTGATGCAGTCGAAATCTTTGGGGACTCCATGCTCATTGTGGATCAGTTGACGGGGCGATCTGAGTGCAAGGATGATATCTTAAGGATTTATTATGAGGATTGTCTTCAACTTTTAAAAGAGTTCAAGTTTGCAATAATTGAGCATATCCCCAGGGATTATAATGAAGAAGCCAACAGACTGGCCCAACATGCTTCTGGATATCGGCCGATTCAGGGAGCAATGACGCTTGAGCTCGCGGCCGATGACTGGCGAAAGGATATCGCCGATTACTTGAGAAATCCATCCCAAAAGGTGGATCGGCGAACACGTTTTCAGGCTACAAAATATGTATTGCTTGAGGATGATTTATTTTATCGGACGATTGATGGAGTCCTTCTCAAATGCCTGGGAACAGAAGAGGCAAAGGTTCTGATGGGAGAGATCCATGAAGGCGTGTGTGGAGCTCATCAATCGGCTCACAAAATGAAATGGATGATCAGGAACAATGGATATTACTGGTCGACCATCCTTGAAGATTGTTTCAAGTACTACAAAGGATGCCAAGACTGTTAGAGGTTTGGCAATGTGCAGCGCGCACCAGCATCGGCTATGAATCCGATAATTAAGCCGTGGCCGTTCAGAGGTTGGGGAATAGATCTCATCGGACAGATTAATCCTCCATCTAGCAAAGGGCATAAGTTCATATTGGTGGCTACAGATTATTTCACTAAGTGGGTGGAGGCAGTTCCTTTAAGGAACGTGACATCGGCCGATATGATTGAATTTTTTAAAAGCCATATTATATATCGATTTGGCGTTCCTCAAACCATCACAACCGATCAAGGGACTATGTTCACTTCTGGAGAATTCGGAGAGTTCGCCGCCGATATGGGAATTAAATTATTAAATTCTTCTCCATACTATGCTCAAGCCAATGGCCAAGCAGAATCATCTAACAAGGGGATAATCAAGCTAATCAAGAGGAAGATAGAAGAACAACCCAAGAAGTGGCATATGTCTTTGGCTGAATCTTTATGGGCATACAGGATGGCTTGTCATGGAGCCACTAAAATATCCCCTTATCATTTGGTTTATGGTCATGAGGCGGTCTTGCCATGGGAGATAAGAACAGGATCCAGACATATATCGTTACAGGATCAATTAACGGCCGATGACTATTCCTTTCTCATGAAAAACGAACTTGACGATTCGGCGAGTTTACGGTTGAGAGCCCTGATTAGTATAGAAGAAAACAAGAAAAGGGTGGCCAGATGGTATGACAAAAAGGTCAAGGTTAAGCAGTTCTCTCAAGGAGATTTGGTATGGAAGTTGGTGCTGCCGATAGGGTCTAAAGATCCCAAATTCGGTAAATGGTCACCCACTTGGGAAGGGCCGTATAGAATCGGCCGATGTGCCCCTGGGAATGCATACATTCTAGAGACAATAGAAGGGGAGGAATTCCCAAGAGTTTTAAATGGACGATATCTGAAGAGGTACTATCCAAGCATTTGGGTAGACGCATAACTTACAGCAAAATATGTCAAGGTAACATGGCCGATTTCTCATCGGTTTTCTGGCTACACATCTGGTGAAGGAAACATTGGGATTCATTATTGAATGGAAATTACAGATTACATGGCCGACATGGTATAAGTCGCCCTTAGAATAAAAATACTGGTGTGTCTACTGATTACGCCTACGCTGGATTTCTCTCTCGATGCGACCTAGTTTTATCATAAGGGTGAGCCTTTTCTCTTTCAAGTCCTCTGCAGTGGCTCCAGTTTCAGCTTGGTTGCAGAGTTCTTTCAGCAGGCGGGTCTTCTCCTCTTCCAGATCTTCCATGGCGACTTCAGTTGTAGCTTTACAAGAAAGTGAAGAATTTTTGTTGGAAGATGGTCGCTTGCGGACCAAAAGATGAACACTTTTGAGGTCCGAATATTCCTGGACAGCGGCAGGGACATGATCTCTGAGTTCCTCAGCATGAGTTCTTATCAGATTTCTGTCTGCCTGTGATAATGGCTCTTCTGAATGCATGATTTCTATTGCTCGTTCTAGATCAGAGCTGAGACGGTTTGGCTGAAACAGAGATAAAAGGAGTTACCCAGTATCGGAGCGATTGAGATGCTTAAGAAAAAGGTAGAGGGGGAGTTCATACCTGGTTGACAGAGGAAGAGGATGAGGAGGACGAACAAGACATCTTGCCTTTCAGTTGGGACAGTAAAAGAAGAAGAAGAGATAAGTAATGCGTGTGCCTCTAGAGATGGTAAACGGTCTGCGTATAAATGAAGAGGAGGTAGATGGATGGTGAGTGTAACAACCCTGATAAATTACATTCCTAAGGCAATGTCATTAAACCAACCCTATGCTTAACCAACTAATAAAAGGGTGAAAAGAATTTGAACAAGTTAAGTTGAAATTCAAATTGAAATTGGGCACATTTGAATACCCTTGAAATTTTTAAATTAACTTTCAAACCACAAGCCAAATGAGGTGTTGCCTGAAACCAAACTTGTAGAACTTTTTATTTTGAACAACTATCGTGTTCAAAGATTTTCGAGTTGGGACACAGAAACGTGAGAAAACATCAGTTCTACGATCAGACCCTTAACTTTTATCAAATTCTTGCACATAGGTCCCTCCCTCACCTCCCCCTCCTGTGCTGCACCGCCCCCTCGCCCGACAGCCGCACGCCACGTCGCCGGCGATTCCTGCCACCCACACCGCCCCAGCTCGCCAATCGCCCGCCCGCGTCGTCCGCACGCGACGTCGCGCCCCGGTGCGCCAACCTGCTCGCCCAGCGCACGCACGCCACGCGCATGGCGCACCTCTGGCCGCCGCCTCACCACCCAATGGCGCACCTCTATCCACCGCCGGCAGCGCCCAATGGAACCTCTGCCGCTGCCCGGGCCGTGCCCGAGCCACCTGCCCACCTTGCCCGGCGCCTTGCTGCACCGCCCCCGCTCGCCCAACTGCGGGCCGCCCAGCACGCCGGCCACTCGCAGGGGAGCGCCTCTGGCCACCGCCCCGCCACCCAATGGCACCCCAGCCTTGCCGCCCCCTCCACCCAGCGTCCCGGTCGTGCCAAGCTTGCCCCCATGAGCTCCATTGGCTATAAAGCCCGGCACAGCGTCCCTTCCTCCTCTCCCTATTCCTTCTTCTTCCCCGCCAGAACAGAGCAGAGCAGAACCGGTTGCCGCCCCACGCCGCCGCCGTGGAACCCCCTCCTCCGCCCCTCCTCGACCCGAGCTAGGCCCCAAAATCGCTCTCCTACCTCCCCACGAAGCCTCCCAACCCAGCCCCTTTCTTCCTCCTCGCCGGAGCTCGCCGGAGCCAAGCTCCACCCGTCGCCGCCCCCTGGTAGCCGCGGGCAGCCCCGCTCAGACCGCCTCCGCCACAACCGTGACCACCCAAAGGTAGCCCCCGACCTCCTCTTGCTCCTCCCCCACCTTGCCCTCGCCGCCGGCGACCAAGCCCGCCGGATTTCGGCCGGACGGGATGTTCCCCGCCGTGAATCGCGACCAGGGACCACATTGCAATCGCCCAAATCTTCCTAGGGGGTTTTCTGCTAGTTCCAGGAACCCCTCCGTAAACAAAGTTTTAACCAAAATTAGTGAATTTGTAAAATTTGTATAAACTCGTAGAAAAATCGAAAAAATACAAACTTGACTGTTTTGGAATCCTAAGAAGAAACTCTACAACTTGTGTTACATAAAGTTTCTCATATTCTCAATATATTTTGCTCTAGATTAAATGGAATGTTTAATGGAATTCTTTTGTACCCACTGTTGTAGATCAATTCTGACCCTAAATTTTGGGCAGTGAGTTAGTTGCTTGATGTTTAGGACTGTATAAAAAGATCAGGACCAAAAGCCATCTCTAGATACACCTTTTGTCCAACCTTGTTTTATGCCATAAAGTGATAGAACTAATTTTTCCTGCTGTTATGTGATGTTTAATGTCATGAAACTTTTTTTGTGTTGTTGTAGTAATACCTAGAGGCCATAGAAAAATTTAGAAACATTTTTACTATATGTAACTTGTTCATATGAATTTGTGGTAGGAAAACTTCACTAATTCAAAATAATTAGTAAAGAGCTTAGAAAATGTTCATCTTTTTACTATGAAACACATTAGAGTAGCTCAAGCTGTAAAAAAAGTTTCATACATAGAAACCCGGTATAACATCCTGTAGAAACTAATCTTTAATAACATGAGTGTAGCTTGTCCCATTTATTATGCTCTATATCATGTATAATAAAATCTGAAAAATTTACAGTAACACAAATATGGTTATAGAAACACCCTTTAAAATTTTTAGCATCAATACTTGCATGGTTTGTTCTGTATAAAAATAACTAGATTCTAGCAGTGGTTGTGTATTACATTTTTCATATTTAACATGCTACACAAAAATGTCTGAAATTTTTACAGTGATCTTATCTCTGCATAATGTACTTTGAATAAAAATTTTATTACCAGAAGCTAACTAGATTAGTAATTGTGTTCAACTCATGTTTATGTTTAAAAACAAACTAAGTTTTCAATATAACACAACCCCTTCTTCTTTAATGAAGTTAAATAGATTAAGATAAACTCTATTAATGATTGCCCAAGAAATGTTAAAGTAAATAACTTCACAGCAAAACTTATGTCTTATGAACTGCAACTTTATCGTGAAGGAAATAATGTTAGTTAACTATCACCACAACTTACGCTCATGCATTCATATAGGATCGACGACTCTCTCCGACAGGACGTACGAGTTGGTGCCCGCGTTCGAGAGTGAGCAGCGTGAAGCTCAAGTGAATCTAACTGAAGTTGCCGAAGACCCGAACCCAAGTTCGGAAGAACCCAAGGCTAGCTTAGCTTAGGAAGGCAAGCCCCGGAGCATGAACCCTATTTTTCTAAACTTATGCAACTTATTACTCTACTTTTACTTGTGCATTAAGTTTATAGGAGTTGAATGAAAACTTAGTTGCATGATCCTAGATACCCATGCTCTGAACACTAGATGCCAGGTTCGACAGAATGCTATGCTAATAGGACTCGGTAAAAGTCGAGTGATTTCCTGTCACTCGCGAGAAATTAGGAGTTGATTGTTTACTACACGCTGCAATCATAAGGACAACGGACGGGCTATGGTACGATGTTTACGATTGAGGCCCGTCTGTTTAGTGAAAAATGCTAAGGCCGCAGTGTGTGGTAGTGGTGGTTAAGTCTTTGAACGTACTAACCACATGCCGAGAATATGGTAATCGGTAAGCTTAAGTACTGGATTGAACCGAGGCCGGAATATACTCCCCACTCTCTTGAATTCGTTCACATCTAGCTAATGGCGGGTGCATCGGCCGCCACGGCCCGACGTACCGAGGTCTGTGGGGAGGTGTAGTCGAGGGCGGTGGGCCTGTTCCGTGAAGCGGGAATTGAAGGGAAAAGTTGCACGTGTGACTCCTGGAGTAACCACGTGACGTGTGTTTAGGTTTCCCTTGCAAGGTTAAGAAATTCGATTCGAATCGTCCGTTTCTCACGGCTATTGAGACTGCTTAACCCCTTTTACCCACAGAGTAAGAAGAGGAACAATGATGATGAATAAACTTGTTGGATGAAATTTAATACTTCACCATGAATGATATTGGATAGTTGCTTACCTAGAATGGTTAAAGAAAGCTAGAACCTGTAGCTAAAATCTGAAAGTAAGGACCTACTATATATGCTTTTCGGCAAAACAAACCCCTCAAGCCAAAAGCCTCGCATGTCTAGGAGTCGGCTAAGTATACCCCACTAGTCGGGTAAGCCTTGCTGAGTATTAGTATACTCAGCCTTGCTTGTGGCTCGTTTTCAGGTGAGACCTTTGAAGATATAATTGCTAGTTTGACTTGGCCTTGTACTCTTCCCCCTGGTTGGTCGGTGGAATGGGATACGCCCCCGGCCAATGGAGATAATGCCGAGTGATGTCTCGTACGGGCTTCACCGAGACATCCTTATCGTCAAGTAGCTTTCGTTAATTTATTCCGCTGCATCTTAAACTCTGAAGAACTTATTGGTTATGATCACTGAAGTACTTGGTTACTAAACTTAAACTTGGTTTGTAATATTCACTTACGATAATTTTGTAATATCTGGTGGAATGTGGTACTCTCTGGGCTCATCGTCGCATGAGCATTTGTATGTATGGCATTCGATCCGCTTTACCGTGGTTGTATCGCGAGGTTACCCGACAGACCAATGGATTACTCCGTTTGAAGTGTAAGGTTAACCGAGATTGCCCTAATGGTGATGGTTAATACACTTGAGCCGGATTAATACGCGGCGACGGAGCCTTATTGTTTCACGGGCCAGATGTTGTCTTTCTTGCTTCAGCTCGCCGATGATGGTTGGGAGTTCTTGGAGCTTTTTCTCTTCAGCGGCTATCTCTTTGGTTATCTGTTCCATCTCCTTGGCTAGTTCTGCTCTCCTCCGTTTCAGCCGATCTATTGCGCCGATGATGTCCGGACGGCAGTTCTCGAGGAAATTGATCCTGTGGTGTACTTCCTGAGTCCGGTGCTTGTACGAGTCGACCTCCTCCTGAGTTTTGGCAATCTGAGCACGATCGGCCATACGTTGCAGCGCCCTGGAAACCGGAATCTGCATGCCCTCTATATAGGCAGCAAACCCCAAGTCTTCCGACACTTCATCCGGGATGTGATCTTTGACCTCATTGAAAAGTCGTCGGATCGGCGATGCATCTTCCACCAATCGGCCGATGTCACCTTGGAGGAGAGTACGAATGCTTTCGAGCTTGGAGCGGACATCGTCGGAGGTAGAACTCGATGGAACTACGTGTGAGGCGATTTCTTCTTCATCGGCCAAAGAGATAGCAAAGGAAAAGATGCTATTGTTGGGGGTATCTTGCTCCTGTAAGGGAACAAAGTAAAGGGTAAGCAAGCGGTGAAAGGAAATCAGCCGATTCTGATGGTAAGATTGTTACCTCTTTGAAACGAATCTCTCTTGCCTGCGCCGGTGGAAGTGTTTCCCTTGTTTCAGGGACTGGTGCACTTGGTTCGCCGGAAGACGAAGATTCGATCGTTATTAGTGCTCCGCTTGGGCCAGCTTCCTGAGAAAGACATAAATTCCCGTGAAAATAATATGGGAAAATGAAATCAGATGGTAATGGAAATTTGCCATGCCTCTGTGGGTCTCCCGGCCGATGCCTGTTGGGGAGTTATAATCGGCGTACCCAAGTCGACCTGCATCAAAATTGGTTAAGTTTTCTGAATATTAAGGATGCAGGGTAAGAGATCGTGTACCTCGGCAACAGGAGCTGCTGGAATCTCAGTCCCCACTTGAGACGTGGCCGATAGTTGCGGGGACTGCGGTGGGACAACTTGTGCAGCCTGGCAAAGGAATAGAAATGATGTCAGTAGAAGATTTGGAGAATATATGAGATAAATAAGATTACCTGGACAGCTTCTACTAATAGTGATGCTGCAGCGGCCCCGGCTTCGGCGGTGACTTGGGGATCGGCCGTCTCGACAACTGGTAGGGGTAAAGGACCTGAGGCCTCGGCGAGTGTCACCTCTACTTGATCGGCCGATCCAACACGGGGATACTACTGCCATCTGGCTAGCCGATCTGATGCGGGAGACTTCAGCCGATGCTATTGCCGCCTGATCGGCCGATCCAATGCGAGCTCGCACCCGACGGCTGGTTATCTTTGATGTTGGCCTTTTGGGTGCTCGTCTTGATCGGCCGGTGGAGATATCTCTGATAGATGGAGCATGGAAGCCGATGAGTGGATACGGCGTGTATTGGTGATGGCTGTCAATCGGCCGGCCGCTTCGGCTCCACATCGGAGGAACATGGCTTTCAGACTGAAGGGATAAACATAAGTTAACAACAAGATGAGAATGTAACATTGGAATCGGCTAAGGAAAAAGGACATACCGCTGCATTTGGGTCGATGTTCTCTGGGTCCAGGATGTTGCAGTAAGATGATGGAGATTTACAAAAAAGATGCTGCTTCCATTCTGCCCACCATAATTTATACTGCTGGGTGGCAAAAGAGGCAACTGACCAGCCATTCAAGTCAATGGTGCTGGAGTCAGGTACTAGATCGCACAACCGGCTGTAATCAAGACTTGAAGTTAGTCCATCTCTGAATTTTGCTTGGCCGGCGAAATAGACTCGAATCGGCAGTTGGCCAAAACCCAGTTGCCTTGCCGCAGCCGATGGGCAGTAGAACTCATAGGTGGGTGAGTCCTTTCCTGAGATGAAGTTGGCCGGCAGAATTCCCGGCTTGATCAAGACGTCCATTAATTCTCTGTCAAATGTATGGGTGGAGAAATCGAAACATACAGGCAATTCAAAAATCGGCTCTGCGGTCTGATATGGATGCCAGATGATCATCTCTTCACTAAGGCCATTGTAGAAACATCTGAAATATTCAGCTGTGCGGGTGGCAGTGAATTGGCAGCCGGGAAAGGCCGATACCGCTTCTCCAAAAGATCTGCAGCGGCGACGGACCGATGGATTCTCCTCTAACTCGATGTTGGGAAAGGTCTTTGTCTCTATCCGCTGCTGAGAGACCTTGCTCATGTGTAAATTGAGCCAGAGGGTGATGAACCACCAAGGACCGCCTGGGTTCCCTATCGGCTCCCCCTTCGACAACTTGACGCCGATTTGGTGCATCAGATGGTACGCTGATCCCAGCAAATGTTTACCAAGGGGGGTGGCCGATCCTTGTGAAAGAGCCTCTGCCAGGGCTTGAGTGTTGGAAGAGGGGCCGACCGCTCTGCCACAGTAGAAATGCTTCTCCAGCCACATCATCAAGAAGGCAGTATGCTCCCTCTGCGAGACTGTCCCTGTCTTCATGTTTTTACTGATGTATCCTTTCCACCCGCCGATTCCTTTGGTCTCCAGCCGATGAGATGGCTTGAACAAATAATTGAAAGGGGTCTCGGCGGAGGAAACATCGAGGCCGGTCAGCAGCAGGACATCGGCCAAGGTCGGGGTCATAGGTCCGTGTCCAAAAAGGAATGCGTTAAGTGCATCGGACCAGAAGTAAGAGGCTGCCATAACCAAAGGTTCGTTCCTTTCCATCTGAGACAGGGATAAGTCTATGCACTAGCTGATTTTGAGTTCTTCCCATTGAACCTTCCAAGACCCGGCTACCCTCTGGTACCATTCTCTTCACCCGGGTGTTTCATTCGGCCAGGATCTGAAAGTGCCTACCCAATGATCTAAATCCATGGATGACTGCTTAAAGGGGACCCTATGGGTTTCTAAACTGATCAGATTCGTTGGATCAGGGCTCCCCATAGGGCCCAGACAGATGAGGTCAGGGGATTCTGAGAGAGGAATGGTGATTCGGTGCCTAAGTGCCTAAAAAAGGGGAAAAGGGAAGAAACTAAGAAAGGGTCCGGAAAACACTGAAGCAGTAGAAAGGCAAAAAAGGGAAAAATTCCGAGCATTTACCTCTGGGATGGAAGCCATCGTCGCCGATGACGCCGCTGGGGAAGCCGCCGATTGGGCCGCCGCCGTCAAAGGAGTAGCCAATGGAACCTCTGTAGATGGGGTGGTCGCCGATGGAGACGCCATTGGGGGTCGGAGCAGGCCGCGGATGAGATCGCCGGAAAAGGGGAAGCACTTGGAAATAGAAGGAGCTGGGAGGAAGACGAACAGTGATGCGACGGAGAGAATGCTAGATTCGTGGAGAAGGAGAAACGAAGAAAGCCAGTACTTAAGAGAGATCAGGGGAGCAAGGGCAAAGATGGTATTTTTACCGCGCCGTCTACACGAGTTCCAGGGGAGCGGTCGTTTCGCGCGCCCGGTTCGAGGGAACTGCAATCATTGTGCCGCGGAACGGAAGGAGAGTTTTACTGCGCCCGTTTCGGAGGAAAGGGTTAAAGAAAGAGTTTCGAAGGAAAAGTTATATTTTACTCCAAAACTGGGGGGCATGTGTTGACGCCAGATTTTGACACGTGTTGAACCGGCGTCAGGAGGAGAAGATTGGCCGATGCGGTAGATCTGAAGGCTACAGAAAGGAATCGGCCGATTGAGGTAACAGTTGGAAATCGGCCGATTGGTTATACAGCCTATGCCAACAGGATGGGACTATTTCAGAGGGTCCCGGTCAAAAGTTGGTCAAAGGGTGGCACGCTAAGTCGGTCGGGAAGTAATTGAAGGAAATCCTGATTGGATTAGGGAACGGCGGCGGAAGATTCTACGGGAGTCCGTTTCCTTTTAAAAGTTCGTATAGATATAATAATTCAAATAAGGTTGTAACAAGTCGTGATCGACCAGGAGTCCTAGCTTTAGGGTATAAATAGGAGTCGTTAGGGTCTTGAGAAAACATCAATACATCAATCAACAACAGTACTTCTACTTTTCCAGCAATTTACTTTCAAGTCGGCGACTTCGCCAATATTTTCTTCTTCCACGAGTTCGTACGGATTGGCAGGGCTGCATCGACTTGATCTCCGGCCAATTGGTAGGTTCCGCTTACCGAGTAATATCCGAGCTTTAACTACGGGCGCATCGCTGTGGTTTCGTTTGGATTTATTCACCAGTTATCGATATTTACTAGAATTGCAAGTTTTACCTGTTATTCTAGTATTATCACCAGTTATCCAGCTTGAGATCAGGGTAATCGGCTTTGTCATTGTTCTCCTTCGATTTATCATCTCACAGCCGATTATATCTATTTCAAGTGTTGCTTCTGCAGTAATTGTTTAGATCGCTCCAGCAGTTTTCTTTACAATTACTAGACGATCATCGGCTGATCCATAGCCGATCATCTCAACAGCAAATTGGCCGATTCGCCGCCGACGCGCTCCTCAGGACAGATCGGAACTCCAGCCGATCGACGCGCCTGGAATTTAATACTCTATTTCCTTGTCAATCAACAGGTCAGATTGACTGGCACGCCGCGCGAACTGCACCAGGGCGATAACCCGAACAGGAGCTAAGCAGATTCTCCCGGGTCGTGTGTCCGACGCTGAAGACCCATCGGCCGATTCCTATCCGGCCGATTTTTGCGCCAACACCATGATACTTGTCCACGCTGCCCATGGGGAAGTACTCGTAGACCAGGAGCAGCTCGCCCCTCTCGTGGCACCAGCCGATTAGCTTCACGAGGTTGCGGAGCTCTCGTGGCACCAGCCGATTAGCTTCACGAGGTTGCGGTGCGAGAGCTTGCTGATGGTGTTCACCTCCGCGACGAACTCTTTCTCCCCACGGTTGGAGCTGCCGGCCGCACTCGTCGACACACGCTTCACGGCCACCTCCATGTCCATCCTGTGCAGGTAGCCGAGGTAAACGGTGCCGAAGCCGCCTCTGCCGAGCTTACGGTCGGGACTGAAGTTGTCAGTCGCGCTGCGGAGCTCCCTGAGCTTAAATCGGACCGGACCATGCGCGTTGATCATCTCCTCGAGGTTGAGGTAGGCTTCCCTTCCATGTCATCCTTATCCAAACGTAGAACCCCAGAAACGATCCAGCGATAGCTAATAACAGGATCAAAAAGGCGAAGAGCAAGCCCACCTTCTTCTTCTTCACCCGTTTGTCGCCACCGGTAGCTGTGCTGAAACTCCAAGACTTTATCTGATTCAGTTGAGTGAGCTCGCCGGTTGAAGCTGCAAAGCCGACGCTGATGTCCTCCAACAGATGCTGTGACAGATCAATGGGAAAATCATAGGAAAAATGTGCCCCTTCTGCACCGCGCCTATGCTCAGAAAAGTGCCGTCGTACTGTATCACGACCCGCACATCGGAGCCGCTGGACAGGACGACGGAGACGCTGCTGAGCGGGTACGTGAAGACGGATCTGATGCTGTTGACGTCGGTCCCGACATGGTTGCTGTCGAGGTCGTCGGCGGAGCTCTTCCTCGTGTCGAACTCCATGGCCACGGCGCGGTTCGCCGGCGCGCCGTCGGTCTGGTTGTTGGTGAGGCCGAGCCACTGGCCGCTGCTGTTGCCAGGCAGCTGCGGGTTGTTCGTCAGAACGTAAGCAAGGCCTTCTCCGCGGTCCTGTTCCGCGGGAGGATGTTGAGCACGAACTCCGTCGCGAACGACGTGAGCGCCGTGCGCTTGCTGTTCAAGAGCTTTAGGGTTCCCCTCGCGTAGAAGACTCTCCCCGACCTGTGGCTGATGTTTCCGGTGCTGGGCGTGATCTGCAGGGCTCCGTTTGCGATCCCAGAGCCTGGGCTGAACTCGAAATCGACATTGTTGGCTGTGTCGTCGAAGGTCGGGTAGCTGAACTGCAAGCAGCTGCAGCTGATGCTGCTGCCTAGGATGACGAGAGCTGCAGAAGCTAGCACGGAAAAGCACCTGCTGCTGCTGATGCTGCTGATAGGGGATGACTGGTGAAAATGGTATGGATAATATCCGTTCGTATTCGAGTTCGGATTCATTTAGAGGAGTTAATATCCGTCCGTATCTGAATCCGGGTGTTTAGTATCCGACGCCGTATCCGAATCCGAATACTGAAATTGAATTTTTATGATGTCGATATCTATTTATATCTTTGTGACACCCCTAGTGTCGAAATAGCTAAAACAAGATCACTAGCAAAACATCGTACATGAACAGTGGCGGAACCAGAATCAAAATCTACCTATGGCGAATCTACTACTACTAATTTATTTAAAGAAACATATACATGTGGGAAAAGGTTAAAATACAATAAAATATAGATATTATCATCAAATATGCATAAATGTACTACTGATTAGCCTATGAGTCGCAACTGTATGAAAACATCAAGCATTGGTAAGTGAAAATTGGATAAATATATTCTACAAGCATTAAGTGTGGCTCGGTAGCACGTATGGATGCCGCTACTGCTTGCCATATTGGTGGCTCCGTCACTGTACATGAACGACCATCAAAATTTAAAAAAAATCACTCACATGTTTTACTTTTGCAATATATGTAACATGTATACAAGTATATGTATATATATACCTGTGTATAGGTTCTTTAAACAGAAACTTTATATAACTTTCAAACCATTATAAATATGCACATGAAATTGAATAGACATATCAATCTTACCATAATAAACAAAATTCTAGTTGAACTCAAAGGTTAAAAGTGAAAGATCACACATGAAATGTTAAGTTCTTTAAATAGTAGTAGTTTATGGAAATTTAAAATAACTCGAAAACCAAAGCTCGAATGGAAATCTGGTCAACATAAAAGCTGTAGGAAATGTAATTTTGAACAACTTTTGTATTCAAGAGTTTTTGATTAGAAGCTTAGAAGAGGGAGAAAATCCTATTTTTGCAATCAGATCCCTGAGCTTTCTTCAATTCCTGCACTGCAGTCCCTCTCTCTCTCTTCCCTCCCGAGCAGCCCAAGCACGGCACCTAGCCGGCCACTTGGCTCGCGCCCAGCCCTTCCCGCCACCCGCCGCTCGCACCTCGCCGGAGCTGCTGCTCCCGTGGACAGCCCCACCCCGGCCTCCCCACCACCAACCAAGGCCACAATAAGGTGCGCCCCGGCACCCTCTCCGTTTTCCCCCACTTTCCCATCGCCGCCGTGGTCCGAGCTCGCCGGAATTTGGCCGGAGCCGAGCTCCCCACGGTCAGCCATGGCGACTGGACCCAATTGCAATGATTTAGATCTTTCTAGGGGTTTTCTGCTAAATCCAGGGACTTGTTCGTAAGACTCAAAACTGGGTTATGTGGTTTGAATCTGCAAATTGTAAAATCCATATAAAACCACATAAACATCAGAAAAATACAAACTCAACTGTTCTGAAATCTTTAGAACAAAATCTACAACATTGTCAACAGAACCCTAAATTGTTTCTGTATATTTTAAGCTGTAGATTTAAATCAAGTTTAAATGGCACTAATAACACTTTTCCCTGAGTTGTAGACATGAACTACTCATAATTTTTGAATTTTTGAATGGTAGCTTCTTTTCTAGTATTAGAGTCTCATATAAAAATTTCATGCACAGAAACCTACTACAACTACATGTTTGAAACACCTTTTGTTATATGCAAGATCTAGAAACTATATTTTGTATATTTTGTTCTAGGTATTGTACTGAAGAACTTGAACTGAAATTTTTATGTCAGAGCTTTATATTGATATCTACATGTTGTAGAAAAAGTTTGGAAAATTTTGCGTCATTAAATCATATTCAAATGATTTCTCATGAACAAATACATTAAAACTTGATATAGATGTTCATAAATGTACTTGCTGTTCTAGGATATTCATGTAGATGATTTTTGGAATTGAGTTAGTCTTTGCATGTTAAGTTTTGTTTCAAAATTGTAGAGCCATATCGTACTCATAGCTAGACTTATTGATAGACCTCATTCTAGGTTTAGTTATCTAAATTTATTTGCTTCTAATGCTAACTAGTTATGCTAGTGATGAAACGTTTACAGTAGGTTTATATTGTCCCAAGGATGCAATAGAAAAATATTAGAACTTGTTACTATGCTCATATTATTTAGTTAATAAAAATGGCTTTAAATCAAAGTAACTAGTTTTTTTACATAGAAAATTATGATATTTTTACCAGTAGTCACATTTGAGTAGGTGGTGCTACAGAAAAAGTTTGAGACTCAGAACCTTAGTAAAATTGTTTGTATTGTTTTGAGTAATTTAATGTCTTCAGAACATGCATAGGAAACATCTGGAAAATTTACCGTAGACTCACCACAAGATTAGAAACACTCAGTAAAAATTTGAATTCCATTACTTGTTTACTGCTCTGTATAAATAGTTCTTCTTTACTGCAGTAGCTGTTTGGAGTAATTTGTATGCTTAATCTACATATTGTTACTTGCTGAAAGTTTCACAGTGGATCTGAAATAACATAAAGAATGTTCAATAAAAATCTGAGCACCTGTACTTGCATTGTTTGTTCTGCATAATCTTGATTTCTAGTAGTAGCGGTTTGCTATGTTTTTCATGAATAATTTGTTTGTTGAAAATGTCCGAAAAATTTATAGTGAGTTTGTCTCTAAGTAAAGTTCTTTACATAAAAATCTTAGCACTAGAAACTCACTTGAAAATAAAAACAAATAATCCATGTTTAAGCTTGTGAAATAGAACCTCCAAAATGATAAAACC
This sequence comes from Panicum miliaceum, assembly GCA_032594955.1. Taxonomy (NCBI): domain Eukaryota; kingdom Viridiplantae; phylum Streptophyta; class Magnoliopsida; order Poales; family Poaceae; genus Panicum; species Panicum miliaceum. Next base: position 32,655,541 of record CM064060.1, read on the forward strand.
TCCACTTACTTAATGAAGCTAATTACTCTAAGTTGTACTCGATAAACGACTGCCCAAGAAATATTAATTTAGAAACTTCGCAACAAAATCAATGTTTTGTTGGACTACAACTTTATCGTGAAGAAAATAATATCTTATATTACTTCAATAATTCGAACTCACTTTGCATTCACATAGAATCGACTACTTGCTCCGATGAAACGTACAAGTTGGTGTCCAAGCCTGTGAAGGATTAGCAAGAAGCTCAAGTTAATCTAACAGAAGTTAATCTAACAAGAAGCGAGCCAAAGTTCGGAAGAACCCAAGGCTAACCTTACCCAAGAAGGCAATCCCCGGAGCATAACCCATATTTCAAAGTTATTCAATGTTGTTATATTATTTATTTGTGCATTTAAATTTTAGAAGTTGAATGAAACCTTAGATGCATGATCGTACCCATGCTATGAATACTAGTTGAAAGGTACGATAGTTGCCATGCTAATAGGATTCGGTAAAAGTCGAGTGATTGCCTATCACTCGCGAGAAATAGGAGTTGCTTGTTTACTTTATGTTGGAATTATAAGGTCGATGGGCGGGGCTGTGTTACGCTATTCCTGTTACTTTGAGGCCCCGTCGGTATAGATTAAATGGCTAATGTCGCGGTGTGTGGTAGTGGTGGTTAAGCGTTTGAACGTACTAGCCACATGCCGAAAATATGGTACTCGGTAAGCTAACTACCTAATCGGCCCAGCAAGTGGACTTACTCCCACCCTCTGTATTTAATTGACATGCACCGGGTGCAGAGCTAGGCTCTGTAGTCGCGGGGGGTGGCCCTGACCCACGACCCGGAATGAAAAGGGAACGGTTGCTTGGTGTGACCCTTCGGTGCATCTTGCGTGTGTGTTAGGTTTGCCTTGCAAGGTTTATAAACTCGATTTGAATCGTCCGTTTCTCGCAGTATATGATACTGCTTAATAACTTTACCACATAGAGTAAGAAGTGGAACAATGATGATGATGAATATTGTTGGATGCAAATTAATTCTTCCACCATATGTGATGTCGGATAGTTGCTCACTTAGAATGGTTAATTGAACTAGAACTTTGAAGCTAAAACTTGAAATCAAGGACTCACTCTTAGTTGCGTTCTGGCAAAATAAACCCCTCAAGCCAAAAGCCTTGCATGTCTAGGAGTCGGCTAAGTATATACCAATAGTCGGGTAATAGTCGGGTAAGTCTTGCTGAGTATTAGTATACTCAGCCTTGTGGCTTTATTTTCAGGTGACTTGAGGATGTGATGCTATGTACGGGCTTCATCATGGCGTCACGTATCGTCGCTAGTTATCGTTTATTTTCCGCTACACTTAAACTCTGAAGTAATTTATGAATTTCAAACTCGGTTTGTAATAAATTCATTTCAGACTCTATGATGTAAAATTTGGGGAATGTTGTAATCTCTGGACTCACCTTCGTGCAGGTTTAATGTATGTGTTGTTTGATCGAAGTACAAGTGGTTACATCGGGATTTTACCCGACAGACTGTCCAATTACTCCGTTTGAAGTGCGAGTTAGCCCTGATTACTCTAGTGGTGATGGTTAGCGCACTTGAGCCGGATTAATTTGGGTAGTTCTGCCACAATCTTATCCGAGATGAATAGTAACTATCCGTACCCGATTTGAATCCGAGATGAATAGTAACTATTTGTATTCGTATTCGTAGATATCCGATCGTATTCGATCTGTTTTCATCCCTGCTAGTGATTCCTGTAATAACCTCTCTGGCAAGAAGGTTGAATGAGAGGTGGGTAAGTGGGTTCATTCACAGGGTTATGCTTATGCCACCAATGCTTTGCTTGAGAGCAGCAAAATTACAGGAAAATGAAGAAGTCAGTACCCAATACCTACCATTCATCAGGAGACGCGTTCACTGAAAAAATGATGTTCAACAACGCATCCCTAGACTTCGAAAGTTTCTCGTGACATCTAGACCGGTAGGGACAGGTAGCTTATCCTGTTTAAACAATGAGGCCGTTGTTGAGGACGTAGAACCATGATAGAGACATGTAAAGTTTTGATAATGTTGAATGTGAATCATTCAGCTAGGAAAATGTTTTATTAGTCTAGATGACATATCAATGCGGACATTGTCATCAGAGAACGAGATTAAAGATAGCCAGGTCAAACATTATTTACAAGCTAAACTACCGTATGCCAATTTCTTGATATTGCCTGTTCTTCGTGCTGCAACCAATAGCATTTTTGTGCTGTCAGAATTTGCAGTAAGTAAACTTGCGAAATATCCACAGCGACAATGGCTTGTAGTTTTAAAAGATAATTGCATTTATCACCATTAGTTTTAAGCTAACTAATGGTGTAATTGCATTTGTCATCATAAAAGGTACTTTTATAGCATAATTTTTGTGTTATACTCCCCCTGATCTAAATTATTAGTCATTTTAGCTTTTCTAGATACATAGCATATATTTAGATGCATAGAAAAAATTATGCATATAGAAAAGCTAAAACGACTAATAATTTGGGATAGAGGAAGCATATGATAACGTACTCAATATATAGACTAGCAATCAAAGTGGTACATCGACATAGGTCTTGTAGCTGATATCCGTTGCATAATGGTGTAACTGCATTCATCATCAAGGACGATATGGTAGCCACGAACAAGTTTTTCACGGAATGTCAACCATCAAAACTCCAATGGACAAAAAATCAACGGTCTATGAAGATTTATCAAATCAACAAGTTTCCAATGCAAAATCGTACATTGTCTTTAGACGGTGGCTCACAAAACACATCTGATCAAAATTGTCAAACAGCGATATGCGCCATGCACTACTACAGATTTATTTTCACCGCCGGCTCTAAACCCATTTTCACCGCCGATTTTAGATGCCGGTGGTGAAATAACGGTGGTGAAAATACCAATTTTCACCGCCGGTTTTTGAACCTGCAATGAAAATGGTTTATCACAGTCGGTCCGTAACAGGGCCGGCGGTGAAAATAAGGTTATCACCACCGGTCTGTAATAGGGGTCGGCGGTGAAAATAGATTTATTACCGCCGGCATAATGTTATATATACAAAGAGCCATGGGCCAAAGTATTGTGTCTGCTGCTAACCATATTAAAGGGATTCATCCCATTAGTACTAAACCTAAACCTTATGTTCCTAATCTCGCATGCAAATGTATTGTATCTAGAATTGACAGCCCTCCACTATGAACCATCTGCTGGGTGTCTAAACTTTCCATCAACCTAACGATCTTCAGCATGCCACCTCATCAGCTTGGTTGTTTCTGCGTTCGCATAACATCTCTTCAAACGAGGAATTATTGAGAGGTACCACACAACCTTCATGTGAGGTCTTTTATTCCTATCACCTTTAACCACCATGGCAGAGGAACACTTGTACTAGGAAGCTTTGCACACTGGACACGAGTTCAAATCTTTATAATTGCCTCGATACAATATGCAATCATTGCGACACGCATGAATTTTCTGCACTTCAAGTCCCATTGGGCAAATCATTTGCTTGGTCTGGTATGTGTTTTCAGGCAACTCATTCAGGGTTGGAAGCAACTTTTGCAAACGACTTAGCAAATCATCGAAACCCTTGTCGGTCAAACCATTACATGATTTCAGCTCCAACAGCAATGTGTCAGCTTCCAATTTAGTAAGCCTAGAACCCCCGATACAACGGTGTTTTTGCATCCTTTCTCATCTGCTCCAACTTCTTCAGACTTCTCATATCCAAGAATTCTGGCTTCCCATCACGTGCCATCTGATCTAGATTATCACTTACTTCATCATCAGCTAATGTATCATTGCCGACTTGTTAATGATTTCCTTGACTCTTTCATGGACTCTTTCAACGATGTTCTCATGCACAACTTCCTGGACGGTATCCTGCCGTGAAGCTTCCTGGTGTAAGTTCTCCCCATCTTCTCTGTGCTTATTTCAAATCTTATAGTTTGCCATGAAACCCCTACCCAATAAATGACAACGGATTTGCTCGATGTTGCGAAACTGTTTCTGATTGCGACAATCAACTCATGGGCAGTACGCATGATCATCATCTTGTAACTTATCGATGCAATATGCTCGTGCGGTCTTCATAAATGAATCAACACCATCCACAAACTTTGGATCAGAAGATTTCGAACAGTACATCCATCCTTGATCCATCTATAAATTACATACTAAGGCAAAATTTATATCAAAATCAATACATGCAAAATTTATATCAAAATCAATACAATGAAACAAGATATGAATTGCATGTGCACCTATGTACCAACCTTAAAACAAGAGAGTTACGCGATTCCTTCAAAATTCGGAAGACATCTTGGATTTTGAAGTAAAATTTTCATCTAGCATGAAAAAAGGGCCTCTCCATCAAATTCAAACTAAAAATTCGAAATCTACCCAATGAAACAAGCAAAGAATTGAATAGGTTGGTAGCTACCAAGCATAAAACAAGTGGATAATGTCCATATATCAGAATTCATTAGCCTCCTTATGCATTTTGATGTAAATTTTGCCTCTAGTACCATGAACAAAGCCTCTAGTCCTTCAAATTTAAAATCTAGCCAATGAAACAAGCAAAGAATTGAATGGATTGCTAGCTACCAATCATAAAACAAGTGGGTGATGTCCATACTTCAAATTCACTAACCTCCTTATGCATTTTGATTTGAATTTTGCCTCTACCATGAACAAAGCCTCTCCACCAAATTCAAACTAGAAATTCAAAATCTAGCCAACAAAACAAGCAAAGAATTGAATGGGTTGCTAGTTACTAACCTCAAACTGAGTAGTTGATGTCTATACTTCAAAAGAGGACCAAAATCTTGAACAACATGGTGAGAAATGGCTGCAAAAATGGTAAGATGAAATGGAGAACTCGGGTAGGAGGAGGGCGGAGGGTGTTATAAAGTGTACCATTTTCACCGCTGGCCCTAGCAACAGACCACTGGTCCTATAGCCCACTGCATCCAACCACTATAGGGCCAGTGCTGAAAACTATTTCTGTAGCAGTGATGCCACCATGGGCTGATCCAAGGCCCGGCGAGCCCGCGCGTCTGCCCGGGCTCCTTTTGAGTGCCAGTTACATGCTTCATAGAGATCAGATAGGCAAAGAAATGCAGTGAGCCATTGGCAACCCCTTATGCTTGCAGCCTGCAGCACATAGGCAAAGAAACTGATCATTTGTTTCTCCGGTTGGCAATTCTCTAGGAATGATGACAGAAAGGAAGCGACCAAGCTGATAACTGAATAACTGATGTTTGCTCTTTTATATTTACTAAATAGTTATACTTAATTGATGGATCCTTGGACGAACACCATCAATGCTCTATTTACTTATCCATAGTTTTCTACATTGATGAGTAACTATTCAAGTCGCTCGGCGAAACTCCCGTTCTTATACAGTTTTAGAACATTAAGACTCGAAGAATGCAGCTGCCTTGCACTCAGTTTGCATATTATCTTTTTGGGATATATACTACTGGACTTTTGGTGGAAAATTTTTAAGGAACAACTAAATTTTGTGTCATGTATTCATAGAGACTTCATGTGATCCACTGTGTAGAGGAGGGGGCATACTGCCAAGTCAATTCGTAGTAAGTAAAATTTTGCACATTGAGTTGGAAAAATTTAAATCCCACCATTTATCTTGGCAACAGGAGAATACTAGGATGAGCTGCGCGCTTCGCCGCGCCTGCCTATAGGAATAATGCTAATTTCTCCCTGTCAGGGAGAATTATCATAAGCACATTAGTTTACGTGTAAATTTTATTCTTTTATACCATAGAACAGGAGCAATAAAAAAGTAAGGAGATTTACCGGCAAAAACACAGCAAATTAAATGGAGGTAGTAATCTATGCTGGAGACCTGGAGTACAAAACTATCATAATTATATGATCTAAAAATACTAAATTAACCGAGATATATCAATATGTAAATAACTGTAGTGCCAGGTAGACCGGGATGACCTAAACTGCATGAAATCCAGAACCAAGATGATCCAACACGTTATAAACTTTCGTGACAGAAGTATGATATTTCTTCTTGGATAGTAGCAGAGCAAATCTTCGCAGAGAGCTTCGACCTTGTGTCAGTGACATTTTACCTTGCTTTAATATTTGTCATCTATTAATCAAAGAGCAAGTTAGTGATATGTTTCAAATCTTATTTAAACAAACGAATTTTTTAATGATTCATTTGTCTCATGCATTAAGAGCAGGTTAGCGCTGGGTTTGAAAGCTTATCTAAACTAATAAATTTGTTTCACTGGTTCCTAGTTTTTTCATGAACATCCCTGATCATGGTTTCTTAATTTTAAAAGGAGTGGCAATATTCTTATAACATTCATCAAATCGTACTCTTACATTTTTGTATCCAACAATATACCTTTAGTTTTGCTTGTTGAAACCTGCTCCAATGAGGCCGGCTAAAAACAACATGTGTATGAACACGTAGGACTACTGTAGAGTCAAACAATTTACTTCATCTGTTGGAAAATCAAGTAGTAGTATATAAGCCTAGGAGAAGCACCAGCACAGTAGCGGCTGGCTTTTGGGCCAACGACAACTGTTGGGCGAAATTTTGGTGGGACACGAACGGTGCACACGGTAGGCCAAGCCCATCAGAATCGAATGTCAGAGTGAGTGGGCCGGAAACGGATTGAAGCAACCTGGCAGCATGCAGGGAGGAAACAGGTGACGTTGGCAACGGCTAGTAAAAAAGTAAGATAGGGTACACACGTCATACGTGACAGATTAAAACGGGAGAGGCAATGCCGTGGCGCGGATTTCTTCAGCATAAGAAGGAACATATTTCTGCAAAAAAAAAATTGAAGAAAACGAAAATCGCAAGAGAGAAGGCTATTCTCCTGTAGAGTAAGCCCATGTGCAGCCCACGGAAGAAGGCCCAGCCTCACCTTAACTCGCATTCCGCCGCTTGACTGCAGAGGATCTCAATACCGGCAGCCGCACTAGGCCCTCCCCATTCCCCAACCATTACCGGCGGGCGGCGGCGCACAGCTCCATCCCTAGGCCGGCGCGGGGCCGCAGCGGCTTCGCTGCTAGGTGCACGGCGGCACCCCACAGCCCCAAGACTCAGGCTAGGGCGGTCGGGCGGATCCGCTCCATCTCCATCCGGCTGCTGGCTGCTGCTGCTGCTGCTGCTGAGCTGCTCTGCGCCTCCGCTGCTTGGCTGCGGACTGCAGTGCGGCGCAGCCGGCAGGGACCGTCGTGGCGTTGACGTCTGCCGTCAGGGACTCTGGATCCGGCAGTCCGCATTCCGGTTGAGCGCCCTCAGACCTCAGCCCGACGTCCCCTGCTGCAGCGCGCAGTGCTGCTTGCCTGCTTAGGTATGCAATTGCATATTTCAGTTTAACTTTCGATTTGCAGTCGATTAGGTTCTGAGAATCAATTTCCGTTGCGTAACATAGGTATATCAATGTATGAATGCCGATGATCAAGGCCATGTCAATGGCCCAGTGCATTGGTTGCTTCTTCTCGAATATTTGTCCAATTATTAGCATTTATTAGTTGAGTTTCAGAAGTTCAGAAACATAAAATTGACCCTGTTGCTCAAAATATGCCATTTGTTTTATTTCGTGTGCATATCATTATTGCACATAAATTAAGTTCCTGAAGACTAGATTACTCAGCCAAATTGGTTTCCAGACTTCAAGCTTTATGCATATTTTACATTTTGTTTGTTTTGGATTTCCCAAAGATTTGCTCATCTTTTCTAGGTCTGCTACTTAAGAGATATTTTCTTTCTTCTTTCTAGCTTTCTGAGCATGAAAGTGTTTATCTCATATGCTGTTCATCTTTGTCACAGTGATTGGTATAGTCTCGAGAAGTCTTAAGCATGTGAAGCCATTTCGGTGTGGACAGTTTGATGAATGTATAGAAAATGCCAAGGGTCAAGCACTCAAGCTAGCCTTCTAAAGAAGACGCACACTGAAGACAAATATGTTCACAGAGTGAATGCCATTATGCATGCCCTTGAAATCGAAAGGTCCCCTTCTCCACTCGAAGGTAATAATAATCTTCAGGGTTTGTGTTTGTTCATCAATCTCGTGTTTTGATGCATGTTTTACTTGCAAAAGCGTGAAAGTATACATAATCTGATATTTATCACTCTATGAACTTTCATAGGAAGCATAGACTAAAACGTGCAACTGATATATTTTTTCAGGTCAGTTGAATACTCATGAATCTTGTGCATCCATAGAAGACCTGATGTTTTTCCAAGAACATATAAAGGATCAGATATCAAAACCGATGAGCCAAACTACTGATTGTAGTAAAGAGGGTGTATCTTCTATTCGAGATCACAAGGGTTTCAAGATGGAAAACATAAGCTTTGTGACACCTATACCTGAAGGTAGCCACAAGAGCTGTAAGAATTTGTTGCCTCCGCTGTATGAAGGGACAATGGAATGCCAGTCACAAGCCAGTGATGTTGTTAGGTTGGATGCAAGGGTTGAAGGTGCTGGCTGTAAGCCCACTGGACTTCAAAATGACACACAGCTTTGTGACGTGGAGCTGACTGTTCATGGAAACTATGAGGGTCATGGCTTGCCCCTTGCTTTCCTCACAAGTATATCAACTGGTAAACCTGTAAAGGGCTACCCTGTCACTGTGGAGGTTTTGGAGGATGGTTGTTCTGCAGCAAGTATTGCTGCTCACCAATTAGCAGCCTTGAGTGCCTACACAAGTAGAAATTAATTACCGTGGCTAGCAAGATCTTTACATGCACCACGATCAAATCCAGGGATCAAACAGGAAGCCTGTAGTTGCAACTTGCAAAAGCCTCCCTTCTGCCGACGTGCTCATCCCTAGGGGTGTTCAGCTGATGCTGGCAGCACAAGGGAGTGCCATGTAAGACCGGCAACCATTTTCGCTGATTCCTGAGGCCCTGTAACTGTCGGCGAGCTCTACCAGGAGCAGCAATGGCTGCACTTCTCTATACTTATGTTCTGCCTCCTCTGTAAGTGTGCTCCTGTGCGTCTGTTTTAGTTCAGTTGAGAGGAAAAGAAAAGTTGGGACTATTGATGATTGGAGGGACATGGAGGGTCGATTGGAAGCACTTAGTGGCGTGGCAGGGTACAATTCAAGTGGCAAGTCTCAGCTGTTTTGATCTTTCCCTCAGTTGAAGTGGCAAGCTAGGGCATGTACAATAGTCATCTCTGTCGATCTCTACCAAACCTAGAGATGAATTAAGAGACTACTCATATAAATAATTAGTTATGTATCATAGTATCATGTGCCTTCATATGATCCTACAAGATTTCTTAGTAGCCCATGTCTCCATGTGATCGAAGGATTTCAAGATATTTCAAGATAAATAATTAAATATCCGGATCCTGATAAAGCCTTCTTGTTCACTGAGAATTGAGAAGTAATTTATTATTTGAGAATTGAGAAGTAATTTATTTTCTAAGAAGTCAACATTCTCCTGGGTAGATTAATGCAAAGATATAAACAGAATAGTGAATATATGAAAGTTAAAGTTGTCATTATTTTTTTAGGGCATTAAAATTGTCATTATTATGTAGGTTAGAGATAGAAGAAAATGTTGTCTGAAATCGGTCGGTGAGCGTTTGGTCGGCAAGTTGAACTCACATGCTCGAAACTGGATCATGGAAAGCTGGTGGTTGTTAGGTAACATAATTCTAGCTATGGCCTCTTTCTCTCACTTACGCCTGGACAAACTATCATGGTGGATAATTATGTATTCGTAGAATTTCACAATGCAACAAAAGCTAAGGTTTGTGGTGATTGTTGGACTGTGAAATCTGGGTAGACTGGACTGTGAAATCTCGAGCAAACAGCTGGTTGTTTGTTTTAACTAGGGATTATAAAAGTTGGAATCCACAAACAGGGCCATATCCATGTTTGCTTGACTATGGGTAACAAAAGTGAGACTCTAAGAGCATTTCTAAGAGTGTCCAAAACTTATTTCAAAAACTGTAATTTTGGACCTGATCAACAAAATCAGGCTCCAACAGTTTGCTAAAGTAACACCCAATATTTACGTACTTCCAAAACGCGCCCCATCTGGAGCCAAATTTCCGCACGGTCTCGGCGCTCCCAATCGCTGATTTTGTGGTAGTACAGCTCCGAAACAAGGCTCTTTCGCGCCTTTTGTCGTCCTGGCGCGCCATTGCTCGGCACCGTGCCCACAGCCGGCGCCGTGCTAGTCCGCTGCTGCACTCCCATCGGCACCCCTGCCTCCGGTCCTATCAGTCTACCACCAGTGTTTTTGGTTTACGTGTGAATGCCATCTCCGGGATCTGATCTGCATTCTGCAATATGTTCAGAGAGGGTTTCTCAAATCTCCTTATCCAGACCGGACGAATGGATTTAGACCCAAAGGCAATCCAATGTTTATGCATACCTCACTATCCATGCCCTTGCCGCCGGTGGCCGTCGCTTGGCTGCAAAAAAAGGCTCCTAGTTGCTTGGTACGCTGGCAGATGATGATCTGACACAGCATAGGTAGGTAGGGATGCAAGTGGGTACCCAATGGTGTTTTCTGGGTCAACTAAATAATTACGATAGCATGTCATTCTAGTTCATTTCTTCTCCTAAATTAATTACACATAATGCCATTCTAGTTCATTTTATCAAGTTTTTGGGTCGATCCAATGATCCAAAATAAATTTAACTTGCATCCCTACAGGTAGGTACCTATTTTTCTACTAGCATGGCAAGTGCCAGATGCCGCGGCTGGCCTGGTTGCGCCCGCGATCTTGAACGGTGGCGGCGTTGACCATTGTGAAGAAGAAAAGTCAATATGGCTTTGGTTTAGGGGCAAGGATAGGGATGCAAATGGATTACCCTTAGGTGCACGTCCAACCTACATGCACCTAAGGGTAATCCATTTGCACCCCTGGGCAAGGAGGCCTCGCCTAGGATGACATGGCATATTTTAAAGATTTTAGGAATTAAAAATAGGGCACTATTGGAGGAAGATGTTTTTTGCGTGCCCAAATTCCTTTTGGAAGTGCCCAATCCAGAATTGTGCATAAATTGGGCACTCTTGGAGATGCTCTAACCCCCCCCCCCCCTTCTTCACTGTATACCTTTTTTTAAAATTAAAGGCAGAAGCACTGCCACATCATTTAAGAATTAATTAGGGAAAACCGAGCAAAAACCCAAACCCACACAAACACCACAGCACCACCCCCTGGGAGAGAAGTCTACAAGCAACCTTCAACGCAAGCGCCGTCGTCCCCGACGTTGTTCCACACCAAAACCAGTCTGACGCAGCCCACTGCAAATCTGAGAAGTTGCCACGACTCCTCCACCACGACGTTGTCAACCTCATGTCGTACGCCTAAAGTCGTCGATCCCTCGGCCACAGCCTCGCATCGGGAGAAGCCGAAAGAGAGCACACTACACCACGCCGAGAAGGTCGCTGCCATGCAGGACTTGCCGCCGCAGCACCGTTGTAGCGCCAATCACAAGCAAAACCAAATCTTGGCCCTCCAAGATCACAAACGCGTGGGAGCCTCTCCACATCCACCGCGTCACACACCACAGAAGCAACCACCTTGAAGTGACACACCCGCCGCTGGACTGTGTTTCGCCAAGACTTGCTTCGCTGTTGTAACGATGCCACCCAGCCACCCTAAGAGCTTCACCTTCGCCTTGCCGCCACCGGGATCACAACAGCACCACAAGCGCCGACCCAAGGCAATCAGCAACCACGGACCCTCTGCACCTTGTCGCATTGGGACCAACACCGCCACGAACAAGCCACCACCACCCAACGATCCACCACCACCCTTGGCTGCCCCCCCCCCCCCCACACACACACACACAAACGGCAACACTGCCACTGCCGCAAGCCTAGCCAGGTCTCAGGAAGCGACACCTCCAAGGAGGACGCGACGCCAATGGCGCCGCCGACGCTCGTCCATGACTGGACAGGGTTTTCACCTAGAGACATCCCGTGCAGGCAAAAAGATCCACAATGACGCCTCCAACGGGGAGAACGACGCCCGAGGGCGCCGTCGCCATCACCACCAACAAGAGTGCCGGCCAAGGCTTTCGCCCGGAGCAAACGACCTGCCTGCTGCACGAGCACAGCCTGCCCCGCGCTGTCGAGCCGCGACAGCGAGCCAGCAGGCAACACTTTCACTGTGTACCTGAAGTCATCACAAAAGCGGTAACGGGCTTGTACAGAGTGTAAAATTGGAGCGAACAATGGTGAATCTCGTTGGGGTGGGAGTGTTTAGATCACTTTGCCAAATTTTTTTGAAACGGAATCTTGCTATTTAGAAGTATTAAATAAAATCTATTTACAAAATATTTTGCATTGATGGATTGTAAATCGCGAGATGAATCTAATGAGCCTAACTAATCCATGATTAGCGGATGATTAGCGGATGGTTACTGTAGCATCACTGTTGCAAATCATGGATTAAGTAGGCTCATTAGATTCGTCTCGCGATTTACAACCCATATGCGCAATTGGTTTTTCTTTTTACCCACATTTAATACTCTATGCATGTGTCTAAATATTTGATGTGATATTTTTGACCAAAATTTTTGGGATCTAAACAAGCTTATAGTGAAAGTGTTTTGAGTCGTGTGATTTGCGGAAGTCCCTTAACCAAACTGTAAACGTGAGACAACATTACAAACGAAAGAATACCCAAAATAATCTACCAAACAAATAGTTCTTACTTTATAGCAGCTTTACGATATTGAAAGGTTACTGAAACATGTGACCACTAAGATTCAAGAGTGGCGAGAACGGATCATTTTAGCCAGCTCCAGCTTTCAAATTTTCTTTTTTTTTTGAGAAACCAGCTTTCAAATTTTCCACCTATAAGTTTCATAAAAAAAATTCACCTATAATATCTTTTCAGGAGACTCCCTTCATTCTAAATTATAGATTATTTTAAGTTTTCTAAAATGCATATTAAAAATTTATGTACCTCTAGATGCATATGCATAGCAAAATTTAGAAATCTAGAAAAATTAAAATGACCTATAATTTGAAATGGAGGGATTATGTGACATTTGGCGATGGTGACTTCTTCTAGTGGGTTAAGTTTAGAACTGAGGGTTAGACATTAGGATGGTGCTTGGGACAACAGCAACTAATGGTAATTGTGGGCATGGGAGCAGGGTTACGAAGTGGTGAGAATGCTGGAATGTCCGATGCTGAGGGGTAGGCGTACAGCGAGAGTTTAGTAAAGCCAAATCAGCATGGTGTTGCACTGGCGGGGAATACAGTGTCCAAGCAGATAAGAATAGGTTGGACAGACACTGCAGAAGGATTTTTGAGTCTAGCATGACCACTTGACTTGAGAAACTGTGGAGAAAGCTGACTGACTGGACGGCCTTGATCAGATCTTACATCTGTCTACTCTTGTATTTTTTTTGGAAAAAGTCCATTTTACAACCTTCAACTATTGCGTTCGTTCAATTTTCAACCTCGATGTACAAAATCAGGAATCTTGCAACCTCCAAGTATCAAAATTGTTTATTTTTCACCCTTCTCCGGTTTCCAGGGCGGTTTGCGCCGACGTCAGAGTGGTTTTTCTTTTTTTTTCTCTCTTTCCAACTTTAATAGTAAGGAAAAAAATAGTTAAATGGGTCAAAAAATTATGAATGTTTTAGAGAGGTAGATTAGGTGATAGGGAACCTATTTTAACTATTATTTCTAGTTGGAACACAAAAAAGTTGAAATATAAATATTTGAATATGGGTAAAATTTAAAATTTATTGAATTTTTAGGGCATCAAAACGTGCTCCAAAATTTATCAAATTTTAAACCTAAGTTTCATTTTGAACGTAGTTTATCATGTTAATTTCATTTGACTCATGTTCCATAGCAATATAGTAAGTTTGTTCATAAAGGCCGAATTTGTGCCAAACTTGATTATTTTAACAGATTTTAAAAAATTTCCATGGAACATGAGTGAAATGAAATGATAAACTACGTTCAAAATTAACCTTATGTTTAAAATTTTATAAATTTTGGAGCATGTTTTGATGCCCTAAAAATTCAATAAAATTTAAATTTACCCATATTCAAATATTTATGTTCAAGTTGTTTTTGAGTTCCAAGTAGAAACAATAGTTAAAGTAGGTTCCTTATCACCTACTCTACCTCTCTAAAAAAATTCATAATTTTTTAACCCATTTAACTATTTTTTTTACTATTAAAGTTGGAGAGAGAAAGAAAAAAGGAAAAACCGCTTCAACGTCGGCGCAAACCGCCCTGAAAATCGGAGAAGGGTGAAAAAATAAACGGTTTTGATACTTGGAGGTTGCAAGATTTCTAGTTTTGTACATCGAGATTGAAAATCGAACGAGCGCAATAGTTGAAGGTTGTAAAATAGATTTTTTCTTTTTTTTTTGAGAGGATCTGTCTACTCTTGTGGAGTTGGCAGTTGGGGGATTACCCTAAGCCCAAGCCGGGACAAAACAAATGGGCTTTGCGTGTTCTCAAAGCCCATTTATTTATTTGCTCAAGCCCCGAGCACCAGAACAGCCCAACAAACACCCCTAACCCCCACTCCCTTCTTCCTCCTTCCCCAGACTCCGCCCACCTCCGCTCCTTCCACTTCTCCCCACCTGCACGCCCGAGACCCACCGCTTCGGAGGAGGAGCCGTTGCCTCGCCGCCGCCGCCGCCGCAGCCCCGGCTCGCGCTGACTTACCCCTCGCGTCGTCTCTGGATTTTCACCCGAGGTCCTTCCTGATTTCTCGGACAGGAAAAGGAGCCTCCTTGACTTTGATCAGTTCTGGGGAGGAGCCGGAGGGGGAGGCGATGGTAGTGAGTTGACAAGGGGCTGCGGGGATACAGGGCGATGGGGAGCTGCGCGGGAGAGGAGGAGTGGCCCGGCGGCGTGACGGGGGCGGACGCCGAGGTTGGGGCGCTTGTCTGGGTGCGCCGCCGAAACGGATCCTGGTGGCCGGGCCGGATCCTCGGCATGGATGAGCTGCCCGAGAACATCGTCATACCCCCGCGCTCCGCTGGCACCCCCATCAAGCTCCTCGGCCGGCCCGACGGAAGCATGTCCGTACAAACCCTCGCCTAGCCCAACCCTCCTCTGTTGCCCTCTGTAATCACTTTGTTATGTTCTTTTCTTGTGCCTGTGCATGCGTTGATTCTACTGACTCCGGTGATACTTGGCCACTGCAGCGGTTTGCCCTTGGCCTTATGGCCATCGGAGCATTGGCCCTTTCATTTTGTGTTCACTCTCAAGTTTGGAACAGAAGTATCTTTCTATTTGTACCTCTTGATTTAGGTAGAACTAGAAATTGGAAAGGCAGGGTACTGCATATGTTCGATTGCGACTTTGCGGCTTCTGGATATTTATGGCTACCTAGAGCTCGTCGAAGTTGCTGAGTTGTTTTTGTTTTCTGGATGTTTGCATCCACAGCTTAGAGATAGGGGTGCTCACATTTAGATGTTCTTGTAACTCATGGTTGGCAGCATCAATACTTCAATAGAATGCATCTCGCAAGTCGCAACTCCTATTTTCCTCAGTGATGTGAACCTAAAAAGTGGGATAGGTATCACCATATCAGGAATAGTTAGGTGGTAAACTTATTTTTATGTTTACTATGGGCCAAAAAAAATGGCATGAATTTCTGAAAATAAGCGACACAGATTGAAATTCCATGCACAGTGATTGATCTGTTTTCATGGTTTCTATTTGATCTATGAACATACTCTCAAGTATTTTGTGTAGTTCAAAAATTGTTTTGATAATAAGAAAATATTTTCCTACTTGAAATTAGATTTTGAAACTTTTGTTCAGTTTAGTGATCTGATCATTTGAAGTTGTATGTATATTTGAGCTTGAATACTTGTTTTTAACTTCTAAAGCAAGTGCAAAATTAATGTTTGTCACTCTTCTGTTGCGTCGTTCAGATATTCATTCTTGCTTGTAGCACTGATTGTTTACTAAATTATAGCCTTTATTCAAAGTCTGAAAATGTCTACCTTACTTGCTCTGTTGGACTTTGCACAGTGACTGGTATAATCTCGAGAAGTCTAAACGTGTGAAGTCATTTCGGTGTGGAGAATATGATGAATGTATAGAAAAAGCCAAGGCTCTAGCTCGCCATCAAAAGAGGACACAGACTGAAGGGAGGTATGTTCGCAGAGAGGATGCTATTATCCATGCCCTTGAAATTGAAAGATCCCGTTTTCCAAATAACTGTGATGATCTGGAAGAGGACACCGATGATGATGTGTGTGCACCCCAGAATATCCATTCTGCAAAATCTAAAAACATAAATGGGCTCAACAAAAAATCTTCTCGTGGAGCAAGGAGTCTGTATGATATAGAAGAGAGTTCAGGTCAAGATATGTCTCAAGCCTTGACAGTGTTCAAGCAGCCACAAAATTTATCCTCTTCAAGCACTAGGTATGCATCATCAAAAAAGAAGAAGCATAAAGGACGTAAAGATTTTGAGGATGATACAGTTCAAGGATTCCAGCGTATGCGAGATCTTAGGGAGATTGGAACAAATAATGTTACCAATCAGAAGTCTGGTGCAGGCATATTTTCAGATGTACCACTTCTTGAAAGTGGATCAAGCTTTGGCTATGATTTGTCCAGTGCCAATGGGATAAAAAAGGGTAAGCAATCTCATTCATCCATTAAAAAGAAACGCTCCAATATCGGGCAATCCTATGAAAATTCGAGGAAGAAAGATAGGCATCATCGTCCTCTATCAAAGTTATGTGAAGATTCAGAAGTGTCTGGAACATATTATCACTGGGACCCTTCAGGCCAGTCTTCTAGTCAGTACCCAGGAGGCCAGATGCCTAATATGTTTGAACCAAGTAAGGCAAAAACTATTTTTTCAACGGATGTAAATAACTGTTCCTACAGCTCAGGCACTTCAAGTTTGGAGACATTATTAGATATATCACACAACAATCACAAAGATTCTGCTAAGGCTGTTACAGTAAAGGATGCTGAAGCCCCATGCACAACTAGATTTTGCGATGAGGACTGCTCTGATGGTGATGCATCTTTTCATGATGTTCTGGAGGAAGGTAAATTCACAGTGCATTTTCTGTTTTTTACATGCACTTTCTTTTTTTGTGAAAAGTGCTTTATATTTTAGCAAACCTTAGCTACTGTGGCTAATTAGATAGGTCAGGTAAATGAATGTATGCAAGAACAGTATTTGTGGATCTAATGTTATTACACTTCATGCTTTGCAATTGAGAAGGCCATGTGTCGTTAGACAAATGAGTACTCGTTGGTAAATTTCTTGTTTTCTTGTACAACAGAGTTCTTTTAGATTTCTAGCATACAGATATGATTAGTTGTCCCATTTAGGGCCTGTTTGGAAGAGGCGGAGTGGTCTAGGAATTTTCAGGATTTAGTTCGTATTTCTAATAAAATTCTAAGGACTTACTTCCTAAAAACCCCCTTTCCAAACAGGGCCTTAAATTTTTGGAACTGTTTTTGATGCAAGTTCGACATACAGATGGATGGAACTGTTACTTTATGATCTGATTTTATCACTCTGAACTACCATATTGAGCGTTTTGCCTAATCTTTTCAACTGGTTTTTCTATCTCCAGGCCATTTTGATACTTATGGATCTTGTATGTCCACAAAGGATCAAATTTCAGAGCCAAATAATCAAACTACTGACTGTGACATAGTTGGCACATCTTCAACTCGGCATCATAGAAATTCAAAGAAGAAAAACATAAGCTCTGCTACTCTGATACCTAAAGAAAGCCACAAGAAGGATAATAATTCACTGCTGCAGCAGTATGAAGGGACAGTAAAATTGGACAGTGGTGTCTTTAGGCCTACTGAACTTGAGGATAATTTGCGACATGTGACTCCTGAGCATGAAGAGTCCTCTGAAACTATAAGCAACCATTCAAACTCTGAGAAGGGCACAACATCATTCCCATATTATGTTCCACTGCAAGTACTACCACCGCCTGAACAGCAGCCTGATCTGAAACCTCCAAGATGCCCTGTAACGAGGCCACCAACCAAGAGAGCACATGCAGACTATAGATTATATGATGTTGAGCTGACCGTCCAAAGAAGTTACAAGGGTCATCACGTGCCCCTTGTTTCCCTCATGAGTAAATGGACAGGTCAACAAATTGTGGGGTACCCTGCCACTGTGGAGGTTTTGGAGGATAGTTGTCCGGCAGCAAGTAGAGATGAGCACCGCCCGGCAATGGGCAGTCTCGATTCTTTACTAAAGAGCAGAGTTACAGAGCCGCGGCAAGCAAGATCTTCACATGCATCACGATCAAAATCTAAGTCTAGTGGTCGTAAAAAGGCCTCAGAGCATGATTTGGACAAGTCCTGGCGGCCTCATACCAAGAAACCAGCATCTTCGCCGAGGAAAATGCGGAGGCTCTCATCTTTTGCTGGCAGCAGGAGGGAGAGCGGAGACAGAAAGCCTGTGGTTGTGAAAACTGGTGGACCTACTGTCGCGTGCGTCCCACTTCGGCTCGTTTTCAGTAGGATCAACGAAGCACTAAGCTTCCCAGTGAGACAAGAAAACCCCACCTGAAGTTGTGGCGGGCTGGAGAGCACCTTAGCTTGGCAGAGATAGCATGTGAGCAGGCATATACATTTGCTAGGTTACTTTTGTACATTAGTTTCCATATAATCTAAAATCTTAATGGCTGGCATGTTTACATCATGTCCTTGTAATCTGTAAACGCAATAGGTGGTTATTACTTACCCTCCTCGAGATTCAGGTTGAACAGCCAATGGTGGGAGGAAATAAGGGGAATCAGTTGCTGTGGTTTCTTCTGACGGTGGAAGAGATGGCAGCCTGTTCGCTACATATCTTATAGAGTTCCATGTTATATATACGAATATGATATATGATGTGATATATACGAATATGATATATGCCAGCAGCCTGGCACTGCCTTGGGCAATTGGCTGCTGTAATCTTTCGGTGGAAGCGATAGCAAGGCTTTGAGAAACTACTTCAGCCTTGCCTTGAGGTGTCCCGAGGCGAGAACGTCTCCTATGCTCCCACCTCCCATGCCCCATTTCCAAAAGGCACATGAAAATGTCATCCAAAAATATAGATGGGTAGATGATGCAAAGTTCCATGCTCATGCAAAATTTAAGAAGAAACAAAAATTTGTGTAAGGATAAACAAAAGAGAATCAGCATGTTTATTGCGTCGGGTGTACTGTTCATGTAACCCAAATTTTTTGATGAGCATTGTTTCCGAATCACAGCCTGGGACTTGGGGCACACCGGTGCTTGTGCAGAGCCAGTAACTTGTACGTACTTCCTGATAGGATCAGTCGCGTGAAAGGTGAAACAGTCGTTTTGTGTAACACGAGTAATCCTACAACATTTACCAGCATGGTGCATCTAATTTGTTTTTCCAGTTTCTAAGAAAATCAATTGAACACTGAATATGAGCAGGCAGTAAGAACACATCATCTGCTTAAATGTGTTGCAGTCAGGAGACATACTTCCAATATCCAACAGAGAACACAAGTTTTTCGATAGTGATAAGACTTAATTTACAGGGATAGAGCAACCAATTCATGCTTTGCTTGCTGCACAATCACACTACTGCAATCTAGATAGACGATCAAGAGCAGCAGCTGCTTTGCTGAGCAACAGGCTGACCCCGCATTTGCACCGTTGCAGGCCTGCTAGCACCACTTGCAGCTGGTTGACTTGCCATCCTATTCAAGAAAGAGAGCAAATATCACTTAGTTGCTCCCATCTGGAGGTGAATGATAGCGAAAATAGCAGCAGACTTATCATCTGGACTCCCAAACAAAGGGACCTTCATGATTGATGAATCCAGAATGAATAACAGCTGCCTCAGAGTCTAAATATGAAGTATGTTGTTACCTGTTCTTTATCTCTCCTGCCATGGTCATGAATGCCTTCTCCACATTTGTTGCATCCTTGGCACTAGTCTCCAGAAACGGTATCCCTATCTCATCAGCAAGGGCCTGCAGTAGGGAGTGACATGCAGCCATTTTAACCATCTTCCAGAACGAATGACGTGCAAAAGGTAACTGATGTACCAAAATCTTACCTTGCCAGCCTCATAAGAAACTACTCTGTTCTCAGCCAGGTCGCACTTGTTTCCCACCAAAAGTTTGTTCACATTTTCACTGGCGTACCTGTCAATTTCATTCAGCCACTGCTTGACATTGTTGAAGCTCTCCTGGTCAGTTACATCATACACAACCTATAGAAAATACAACTGTTAATAGAGACACAATATTAACCTAGATGAGACAATAACAGATTCAAAGAAAGAAAGCTCACAATGATGCCATGAGCTCCACGGTAGTAGCTGCTTGTGATGGTCCTAAAGCGCTCTTGGCCAGCAGTGTCCCACTATATCAGAAGAATGTGTGAAGGCATCAGCAGGAGCTTCAAACTGCGATTAACTATACAGCCTTTACTAGAGTCTGTTACTTACAATCTGCAGCTTTATTGTCTTCCCATCTTGCTCAACAGTGCGGATTTTCTAGCAAGTCAAAGAAGGGTGAAAAAATGGTCATACAAGAGAAACAAGGCCATTGGCACACTACAAAGGGAATTTGGCTTTGTTTGATCTCATTGAGAAACCAACTTACAAAATCAACACCAATGGTACTGATGTAGCTTTCCAGATATGAATCATCCTGTAAAGTGAAAATAAGAAAGATACTCGCATTAAAAAGGATGAACGAAATAACAATTAGAAATTATGATACATCATAGGAAATATAGTTGTCTTCGAATACCATTCTATAAAGGGTACTGTGTTGTATGCCCTAATGGCTCCATTTCATGCAGGGACATTATTGAGGTTAGAGAGTACATAGCATGGAAATTCAAGCAGAAAGGCAATTTATATGCTAGAGTCTGCATGCTTTGCAACTTTCCACTTCAAAGGTCAATGACATAACAGCCTTGAGATAACAATTTGAAATTTGATTACAAAATTTAATCCGTCCCAAAAGCTATCCTAGACAGGATATTAGACAACTTGGCCAAAATGGCATTTCTTCCAGTAAATTATTCAATTAGGGTTGCCAAACAGATGCTAAGTGTTATAGCAGTCAACCATCTTAAAATTTCATCTTGCCAAACAGACGCTAAGTGTTATAGCAGTGAACCATCTTAAAGTTTCATCAAACCATGCCCATATCAAGTCAAGAACCATTTGACACACTTGTGAGCTCATGACTAATCTAAAACCATGCCTTGGAGAACCAATGACTTCTGTCTATTGATTTATGAGCCTTTTATCTTCCCTGGTACAATATCTACTTTTGGAAGCAAATGCATACTCCTACTAGGTGCTGTCATGTGAGATGCATCCAAACTCAATGACCGGCACTCTCTAAGACATGCAGAGATACTTTTCTTAATGTGTCATCAACTTATCATGGGGGATGCTCCTCAAACTAAACAAAAGACCCGCTTGTCCAAGGCATAGTCCACTCAAAGAACAATTGTTTGCACATATGTGGAGGAAGGGGAAGAACGGAAGATAAGAATCCTCACCGCAAACCTCAGCAGCAGGCAAGACTTTCCGACGCCCGAGTCCCCGATGAGGAGCAGCTTGAAGAGGTAGTCACTGCACGGTAACAAGAGAATCCTGTCAAACGAAAGCCCTGAGCATCTTGTATTCCTGTCACATCATCACGCACATCGACACAAACTAACACATGCTACGGACTAACTTTGCACACGCATCTACAACAAAACATATATAGAGTAAAACAAGAAAACCGTAGCTTCCAAAGCCCCTAGCACACGGGTAGGAGGGCCAACGCGACCGAACGGGCGCAAAGGCACGAATCTAGCTCGTACCTAGGCTAGCGAAGAACGGCGCACCCAACCATCTGCTATTTCTGGCATGGGCCCGACAAAGGTACGACTACCCGCACCGAACTAGGGACGTGGTAGCTACACCAAGTAAACGCGCTAAGGGAGGGAGACCCCCTAAACCCCAACACGATCGGGTCCTGAATCGGCAGCCGGCGGCGAGATCGGCCGCTGCGGGACACCAGCAGGCGCATCCCCCGACGAAGCTCTAGATTCCACGAATCCGCCACCGACCGAATCGGAAGCCGCCGCGCGATTAGAGGAGGGGGGGGGCGAGGAGCGGGAACTTACTACTCGGGGTTCATGGCGGCGGACGGGGCGGGGGGGGGGGGGGCGCGGTTCCTGCTCTCTGGGGGAGGCGACGAACAGAGGAGGAGGAGGAGAAGGGGAGACGGAATTGGGGGGAGACGAGCACGGGGCGGCGGAGAGAGAGAGAGAGAGAGAGGAGGGGAAAAGGGCAGGAATAGGAAAGGGTTGTCGAGTGGGGCACGCCTCCGTCGCGTCTGCGTGCGCCAACCTACTTTGCCTGCCAGCCCGGTCCAGCCGTCCAGGCCAGCGACGCCCACGATCGCCACCCCCGCACCGACACCGGGTCCGGGCTCTGGTGAGGTGTTTGGAGTCTCCGCCGGGTGGGGCCGGGTCGCTAGGGTTGGTTGGGCGGTTTGTCGGTTCAGCTGGGCCTCCGCTCCATCGGGTGGAGATGCACTTGGGCGGTCTGAGTAAGAAACTGCTCCTCCTTCTTTTTCAAAATCTCTTATTATATACAACTAATATATACAATTAAAAAAATAAAATCTCTATATCTCTACTACTAAAAAGCCAATAAGAATAACTTTTTTTTCTTCGTCTACACCCCTCGTGTGATCCATCCCACCTTCGTACCGCCTCCGACGGTTGTTGATCATCCTGCATAGATCGCTGCACGTCCGTTTGAATCCCCCGCTCGCTCGCGTCGCCCTTCCGTCCCACGCGTCACCCCTTCCGTCCCACGCGTCGCCCCCGGAAAACCAAAACCAGGACGCATCGCGCGTCCAACCGCCGCCACTCCGTCCCCTGCGCAGAGGCGCAGGAACGCCGGAGAAAAGACGGCCGCCACATCCACTTTGACCACCAGAACGTCCGCTGCTCAAGACGGTGGCACCATGATGATCCTCTCGACAAGAGGACTCCGTTTTGCCGTTTCCCGCCGCTTGCCGCCCGCGGGAGAGCCGCCGCCACCAGCAGCTCCCGATCCCTCCGTCGGCGGCCGGATTCCGACGTCCCCGTCGTGCTCCGCCGCGGGTGAGCAGAACGGGGACTCGTGCGTGGGCTCGTGGCCATCTCCTCCGGCCGTGCCATCTCTGTGTGTCGTGGGCTCGTGGCCATCTCCTCCGGCGAGTGCCATTGACCGACCGCACGAGTCGAAGCCATACGCTCGCCGAGAATTCTTTCTCACCGACGTCGCGGGATCCTTGGTATTCCAAGTTTTTGTCCATGGTCGGCGAGGCATCAGCTTATTAATTTCTTTTCATGCAGGTCCGATCGATCTCTTGCATCTGGGGAATCGGGGTATCCTTGCGACCTTGACGGATATGGACGGAGTATTGATCGCTGGAGCTGCACCAGGGACTCTACGCAGTAGCGTGCCGGCAATATCGTTGCTGCTGATGATCCCGCGGACACCGCATCTCCGACGCTGCGGCCTGCGGCCTGGCGTAAGTTGGGGCCGCGTCGATAGCCCGCGTACACCACATCACCGGCGTCTGGATCGTATGTATTCCAACTGCGATGTTTCTATCGTCGGCGATGCATCAACCGATGAACTGTTTTTTATATGCAGCAGGTCTGATCGACCTTTGGCCGTTGCCTATCCGCCGTGGGATCTCCTTGAGACGTTGACTGCTTCTTATGGAGCCTTCATCCCCGGAGCTAGCTGTTTCGGGGACTACACCAGAACGGACCGGCGAGATCGCTGTTGCTGCAGACCCGGCGCCGCGGTCTGGCGCGGAGGACAGAGCTCAGTCGATAGCTAGGTATTATATTCTACGCCGGAGGACGACGGTCCGTTAATTTGGCGTCATCCATGACCACCGGCGCATCAAGCCATCAACTGAACGTCGTTCTATGTTTCGTTGCAGAGACGATGAACTCTTCTGAATCTCGGTCGAGGACTGCTTTTTGACGTGAACCTCAACGCAACAGGTAGCCATATTTGTAACTCACTAATGCATTTTTGCCAGGTAATCCAGGCAATTGGCGTCCTGAAACTGTTGGCACAAATGAGGTCAAGAGACAGGGAGAAAATCCGTTCTGCTGGCCATGACTGATGAACAAAGGAACCAGAAATACAAGAAACGTGTGATGCTTATAGAATGAAGAAAGCCGTTTCTGCTGACAAAGAGAACATATGTGTACAACAATCAGGTGATGTGTAACTGCGGATTCAAGTACTGTCTGATGCTGTTTATTGATGTCCAGTGTGATGGTCTCTTGACGTTCAAGCTTCACGTATACGAGTTTTGTAGATGGCATAGCCGCATAGGTCAGCACGGTGATACCGTATACGAGGATGACACCGTTTTCATCAACAGAATTGAGGAGACCCCTCCACAGGGGCCATATCCGTGTACCTAATCCCTTGCAAGGTAATATTGATTACCGTATTAAAAATTAATAACGTAAGTCTGATATCTGATTGGTGATGTGTGGAACCATTACGTAGATGTAAGCTAGCTCAGCCCTGATCACACATGAGCCCTACGACAGCACCATTTGTCTCCACCAAAATAACATGCGAGGTTTGCAGGACTGGAAACGGTGATGTCCCATTATCGATGTTTTTTTTCTTTAAATAACTATGTGGTGTTTTTTGGATATAGACGGTCTGCATAGCAACGTACAGTCACACACCTAATATCTGTATATCTGTATAACTCTAAAAAGAATAAAAGAATAAAAGGGAGAAAAAATTTTGGTGCGACCCTAGCCCGCCTCCCCCGTGGTTACTCTGCCATTTATCAACATGGGCCGTCTGATCATCTCCCATGCGATCTGAGCCTCCATCCTCTCTCCCGGACCCTCCTCCCACCCCCGACGCCTCCCGACGCCCTTCCCTCGCTCCGCCCCGCCGCCCTCACCCTCGCGATGCCCGCCCCCTCGCGACACCGCAGCCGGCGAGCCGGTCCGCCGCGGCTGCCCTCCCCTCGCGCCGATGCAGCTCGCAAGCCGGTCGCGTCGCCGACGTCGCGTCGTCCAGCCATCCCCGCCCCATCGCACCGCCGCTCCGAGGGTTCTCCGTCCGCCCGAGCGAGGAGGCAGCGGTTCCCCGCGGCCGTCGCGGCTTGTGTGGAGTCAGCACCTCTCCCCGGACCCACGGCCGGCTGCCTGCTTCGACGCCGCCACAGCGTGCCTCCCCGCCGCGTATCCCTTCCCGTCCGCCGGCTGTTCCTTCTTTCGCACGCGCGCCGATCTCCCGCCGATCGCGCCGTTCGCGCCGCCGCCGCCGTCGAACTCCTGCCGGCACCGCGCGCGCGTCGCCGCCGCCGTCGAACTCCCCGCCGGCGCCGCGCGCCGATCCCTGCGGGCGTCGTGTGCCGTTCGCGCCGCCCCGCTATCGATCTCCCACGGGCGCCGAGCTCCCACGGGCTCCGCGCCGCCTCCGTCGACGATCTCCCGCGGGAGCGGCGCCGCTTGGGCACGCCGCGAGGCGAGTCGCGAGAGGATGGCATCACAATCGCGCTACCTGATTTCTCAGTGAGTTCTTGACCCCCTTGTCATCAGTCTCTCTGATCCCTCCCTCCTTCCCATATGCAAAACAGTAAAGACGTCAGGGAGCATCTGAGTAGCGGAGTAGTCATGCAACACTGGCCACTGCTGTGCTATCTGTTTGGTCAATTCCCTGTGTCACCGGTGAAAGTCTGGGTGTGAATTGATGCTGTGTATGGGGCGCTGCCGTGGGCTAATTTGCAAGCCAGGACATAAGGACAAGTACATGGTCGTGAGCCATTCAATCAAAGTCTGACAATCCAGATTGAAATACCCCTTCTCGTGTGCCCGGTCCATGAAACTGTAACATCCTTAGTTCAACTGTGAATGACTGATGCATGTGTTTTAGATGTGAATTCTTCAGTAGAAGTGCAGCCAATGCATAGTTAACTTTAATCAGAGTGCTATATTTGAAATCAAAATGATTCAAAATTTCTCTAGCTTGACTCCATCAGAATTCAATACATTGATGTACTTTTTCAGATTGCAGGTCGAGGTGAGTTTAAATTGCAGTTACATCGATCTGAAGGAATTCAGTAATATCGATTCTTGAAGATTCAAGGGAAGGACCAGACATGAGCTTCTGCATCTAAGCCAGACGCTTGGAAAAGGTTGGTTCACTCACACAGTTCCAAATTCCCCTCATTACAATTTAATCGTGGTGTCATCAACAGGAATTTGATGTTGCATGCACATGACTTGTCAAGTGCTTGATTATCTAAGGTCTACGCAAGGAGTGGCCTTGCATTGCTAGAAGACGAATTAAATCTATATGCAATGTTGCCTGAGCATTGATTTACTTTGATTCAGTGTCTTTGCTCTAGCACGAGAGCATATCCTGATCATCATGCTGCATAGCTCTGTTGCAGTTCTGGTTTTTCTGTATGAAATATTCATGTTGGTGCTTTGTGTTTCTGAATATTATCACGCACGTGGACTGATATATTTTACAGTAGCATCATACTGCTTTTGGTGGCTTTACTTTCTGCCAGTGCTTGTTGAATTTGAAAAGTCAGTTTAGTTAACATGTATCCATTTGTGATCACAATAGGCCAGTTTGCCATTTCAACAAACACACCTGTGAATAGGAGAAATTCTTTGTTAGCTGTGCTTATCCATAGACCATAGTAAGACCTTTTGCAAGCTGGTCGAGAACGATAAGATTGGACCAGATCAGATTGACGTAATGCTAGACTGGCGCAATTCCACTTCAGTTAGGCCACTTGCATAAATATACTTGTAACCTTGTAAGCACACGCATGCAATTTTATATGAATGTTGCTGGTCATTTTCAATCATTTGGCTCACGTCAAAGGTTTATATATATTTTGTTGCAAACTTAATCTGAATGCTTACCTAGAATTACTTCAATCTAGCTCCAAGAAAGTATAGTAGACAAGATCTTTATGAAACATAAAAGTATTAAACTGGTTAGGCTAAGACTTGCAATTACTTGATTAATTGGTCACTAAACAAGTTTAGCTTTATGGCATGACTTGTTGATGCATGCAGATGTTGAGCGAGCCACTGTGCCTCAATTTGTGCTTTTGTTGATGACATGGTTCCAGCTCCTCCACCTGCTAAATGTGTTGCTGGTGAGGGTAACTGGTTATTTTTAAGTTAACAATAGTACATGGGATATGTTTTCACATGTGAAATGTGGTTTTACAATTTTCAATATTTTGGGATAACTTTTGTGCTGTATTAGAATTTTTTTTCTGCCCGTAGCAATGTACGGGCACGAACATAGTACAACTAGAAAGAACAAAAGGAAGAAAAAACTTTGGTACGACCCTTAACTTCCACCCGTGGTCGCTCTGCCATGCGACGATCTGGAACGTCCGATGTCTCACCGTGCGATCTGCCCCTCCCACACACCCAATCTCCCTCTCCCCCTGTGCGACGATCGCCCGCTCGTGTCCCCGCCCCACGACCCGCAGCCCACACCCTAAACCCCACGCACCCGCAACCCCGCGCCTCGCGCGACCGTTCTCCGCCGCCGTCCTCGCTGCATCTGCCGCACCACCGAGTCACGACGCCGCGGTCCCCCACCTCTTCTGCTCGAGTACCACCCTCCTCTTCCTCCACTGCGTGGCCGACGCCTCCACTCCGTCGGAGCACGGCCCTCTGGCCGGCCGGCCACCGACGCCGCCCCGCTCACTTAGCTCGATCGTCGGCCGGCCACATCCCGCGGGTCGCAGAACGCCCGCCGCCCCGCGCACCGATGCCGAACGTGCCGGGATCATCCCCGCCGCGTACGGATCAACTGGCCCGCCTCGCATCGACGCTGCAGCAGGAGCCTCAGCCGGAATCCATCCTGGCGCAGGGGAGCCGCCGCCGCGACGTCGACCCATCCAAGCCGCGCGCGGGTGGAACCGCCGGCCCGGCGTCGACCAATCCAAGACACTCACGGCGGAACCGCCGCTCTCGCGGAACCGCCGTCGCGTTGTCAACCCATCCAACCCGCTCTCGTGGAATCGCTGCCCTCCCGTCACGCGGATCCGACGACCTCAGCATGTCCGAACACTGTGAGACGGCCACGCCAGCGGTCAACAACATCCCCAAGCCCATTGTTCCCCGTGTGCCACTGGCCCGCCGCCAGCCTTCCCTGCCGTGCCCTTCCGTCTCACCACCAATTCTTGCCGCCAGTAACCTCCATCTCTTCATCTCCACGGCCTCCTCCAATCTTCATTGTGGTATGCACCGGAGAGCCCAACTCTGCTTTATTTTTTGCTGAAAATATTTCTGTTCTTATCCGAGCCAATTTTGTGCTAATGTTAATGTATAGTTAGTAGTCAGATGGATTACCATGCCGTCTGATGTCTCCCTTCCTACCACCTTATAAACTTGCTTCTCACTACCTCTCACTGATGTATACCAGGTGCTTGATGGAATTACCAATTAAAAAGAACTATTCTTTACATTGATCTACTACCAGGTCCTTAAAATAGATCTGTTTCCTGTCAAGTAAATAATTTTGCTTGTTTGCTCTTGACTTATACACTTAGATACTAGCTGTGCCTTCTAAATTAACAGCATTTGTTACTGCATGTGCTTTTGGAGGTTTCAGGGCGCAATTTTTTCAAGAATTGAAGGGATCATAATCTTCCTATAATATCTCAAAAAGCATGCTTGGATGCTGAGATTCAGGTAGAAAGGCACTTCAGTTGTTTAGGATTGTTTTCACTTTAGGGGGCAAATGGATGGTGATTTGCAATTTACTTCTGTTCAACTAATTTTCTTGCCTTCGTAAATACTATAGTGTTCCTCTACTGTTGAAGAATCTAGATCATCGTGAATTAACTCTCCTGTGTCAGCTTTCACATAATCACATATCAGTTATCACATTGACTGGAGAAGCATGTGTTCTATCCTTTTTTTTCACCTGAAAAAGGAAAACTTCTGCAACTATAATCCCAAGTAACCTGAATCTGCACCATGTCGATGTCAAGTACTAGCTCTTATGGTTGTTTCCTTCTTGAATCTGCAAAAAAACACATGCAAGTCTGGTACAGTGTACGGCTGCAATGCTGCTGGACTACTGCCTCTGGCTGCTCCAGCCGAGAGCAGCCCAGAATCGACCAGCCGAACAATATCGAAATTCCTCATCCCTTGGCAGTTGCTGTATGAGCTGCTACCTAACAAGTGGGTGTAGGTTGAGAACGTGCGATTCGGTGCACAGGTGTTGCGGTTAGCTGGTTGCTTGACATTCATATGCCCGGGTAGGGTGTTGCTCGGCTAGACATGTAGCAAGGGCCATGGATTGGTAAAGATCCCTCCTTTTGTTTCTACATCCTTGATGTAGCAAGGCCCCCCCTTTTGATGAGTTTGGTCTCTATATTTTTGATTGTTGTTCTTTAGATTAATCAGTACCCTCTTATCAAAATGGTGGTGAATGTAGATAGGCTCATAATGTTATTTCTTATATGCATGTTGTCCATTTATATGGCCCTTAGATTAACATTATTCAGAAGTTATAGGAAGACCATGTCAGTTTATCGACATCTCCATTGAAATATTGTTTGTTGATTGTCCTACAAATTAACAAGAGCAGCTGAGGATAATATCACTGTTCCCTTTTGCAAAAACAAGCTCCCTGCAAGCAGGAGTCTGAAAAGGTATTTCCTTCTTTAGCAGTAGGAGTATCTTCCTTTGCTGTTCAAAGTAAAATGATTTGATTTATTCCATCTCTCTTCCTTTGCTAATTCAAATTAAACTCTTTTGTACAGGCTTGCTAAAAATATATTTATTTTATCATTGAAAATGTGTTTCGTGTCTAGATGCTTTTAATGGTTAGCATCATTCAATCATTGAAATGTAATTCTTTGATGCATCTTCTAGCAGCAGGAGCTTCACATTGTAGGTTAGTAAATACTATTAACTTTGTCAATACAGTCATTTTGCATAACCTGGAAGGATCACCTTCTTGTAAATAACCAAATAGTTATGTATATGACATATAGATGATATCAAGATTGCTAATTTATGCTGGCAGACTTTATTTACATTTACAGGTGAGGCCGTGCAAACCTTTGTACTCCATTATTGTTTACTGACATAATTGGAGTATGCATGGTTAAATGAGAATGGTACCCAGTTTCCATTTCTGTCTTTTGTATTAAATGATGATGTGGCTATGACTATAGCCATCTCTCTATGGTTGAAACTGTTATGTGCAATGTACCATTATCTGAACTAATTTGCATCTATTGGGTTGATAGGGGGGAGAGCCATGGTTACTGAAAATGATAATATTCTATTCTTCACTCGTTGCCGAAATATAATGAACATCTATACATCAGGGTGATAGTAATCAGGATGTCAGAACTGCATATGTAGTCATATAATGAAGATCAACAAGGCTAACCCTCCAAAAGTTGATTCTACACATGTCCTTAACTTACTGAGTCCCTTCCATTTGGTTGTGTTTCTATATAGCTGCTCCTTGATGGAGAGTGTGTATAACTTCTGATTGTGTGAAAAGGATACATACGTTTGCCTTTACTATTGATCTGAGTATATCACGCTTCGCTTATCATTTTGCTCCCACGCTAGGATTGATTTCAATGCTTGGTGTAGTCTAATAGCATTTGTAAAACAATAAAACGTACAGTAGAATTTCATGATCTCCTATGCAAATCCAAGTAAGTGAATAACAGTATTAGCCTCATTTTTATATGATCCATTCGGTCTTGTGATCTCAACACATGTTTCTTATGCTAACCTTACATCAAAATTTTATCACCCGTGGCAACGCTGTTGCCACGGGCATATATCTACTGTAGATATAGATTTTGCAATACATCTAGATATACATTGTGTCTAAATTCACAGTAAAAATTATACATCTATATTTTCCAAAATGAATTGCAATTTGAGGCAGTAGTAAATAAGAATTTGATATTTTTTTAAAAAATCTAGTAAACTATAGTTTTAGATTTTCTTCGTTTCTTAAGTTATTTGGTTATACTGATTCTTCTTTTTCTTAGTTGAGAAGTAAACAATCCCTCTTCCTTCTTTCTTCTTCCGTATTTCATACAAAAAGGTAATGCACTAATGTCTAGATTGATGGAATAAAAGGTCCCCTTCTAAATTTTTGCACCTGCAGACCCAACTATGGAAGTCCAGAGCACATGGATTGATAGGGCAATAATTATGACATGAACACTGATCTCTAATATGTAACAAAACATTATAAAATATTAGTAAACACGAATTTATATATTCATAGATCAAAAGGTTTGGATGACACGTACAATGAAGGGGTAAAAATTAACTTTATAAGATTGAATTGTCAGTGCCATACGTGCCCGTGATCTGAAAAGTATAATAAAACATATATGAAAACAAACATATGGAAATAAACATGACTTTAGAAGCGCACATCGAGGCAACTCAAGTGAATTTTGCACACCAAAAATATTAACATTAGTAGCTTGTGAGTATACAATCTTATCAAAACATCCAAACTCTCAGTTCAAATAATCACATATTACACACTGGGTTGAGATCAACTTTCACTGAGTGCCAAACACTTTTTTGAGAGACACTGCATGAGGCCATTATAGTTTTCTTTTGCCCTTTCTCCCTATACCTAGTTCTTTTTATTTAAGATTAAGTATTCTTGCGCGTCACATTACTTTTATTGTATATTATCACTTATCCCTGTGTACACTTATCCCTGTACATTGGATATTCAATCTTTATCTTTACCTATTTCTAAAGCAAGGATTGATTCCTTGTCCGTCTTGGCCTTGGGCCGTATTTTATTTTGTGGGCCGAACTGATCACTATCTCCTCCACGGCCCGCGGTCTGTTTCTCTTTTATTTTTTTCCCTCCCCACGCACGCTATCCTCTCCGCCTCATATTCTTCGTCTTCATTAGGGGCGGGGCGCCTCAAGCGCCTGCTCCTTCACCAAGGCGTCTGGTGGTGCCGTCGGCGGCAAGCACCTGCCATCGCAGTTGAAAACGGATGGATGCAGTATGATGCGAATCGGGATAGAACTACTCGCTGACTGAGAATCTATTGCGGCGACGGATGGACGACAGGACGGGACCGTTGCTGTCGGCGGCAAGCACCTCCCGTTGGAGTTGAAAACGGATGCATCGGTATGTTGCGAGTCGGGATCGAACTGCACGCTGATTGGGGATCTATTGCGGCGACGGCCGGAGGACAGGACGAGACCACGGTCGACGAACCTGCAGACCTGCAGTCCTTCAGGGCCGATACGCCTTCCTCCTATATATAGTGCAGCTGTAGGCTCTTTCCTTCTTTGCACCACGTTTGCAACCTCTTCAGCAGCCGTGCACAAATTTTAGGATTTGTTTAGTTTGTGGGAGCTCAATATTTAGATTTAATTCTCTGCAACTTTTGATTCAATTCTTTGCTAAGTTAGTGTGATGCATCATGCATGATTTCAATATATATAATTGAGCAACAGAGTGAGTGAGTATGCTGTCCTTTTCTTGTATGTCTTGGCTCAGTTTTCAGATCAATGTGGCGATTAAAATTGCTATTTCAAGAACATCAACTCTCCCTTGCGTTGTTTCTGCAGATTTCTATATTCGACATGCTGGCTAGGTGTGTGATGAAATTCCAAACAGGATGCATGTATAAGATTGCTTCTGGTAGTCCCAATTCTTTTGATTGTTACGTGTCTGGACCTGATGTCAATGGGTGATCCATATTAGTAAGGTAGAAGTTCTTTTGGATTTGTATTTTTTTCCATTGGAGACGAATATGATAGAATTGATTCCTACTGGATGTTCACCTAGAAGATGAAGAAGAGCAATGTTGAATGATGTTTTCAACAATTAAATTCAAATTGGAATGACAGTTTTTTATTGTGATCTGTTGAAGAAAGCTTAGATAAAAGAACATTCCCTATTTATGTACTTCACTTTTCAGTGGTGAGGGTTTCCGAAGCTCTCTTATTCAACTTTAAATTTCAATCTGAACATTAGTCATCGCAAACATTAAAATTTATGTTACAAACTAGGTGCCCGGCAGCGATGGCCCACGAGCAATGGCGGAATGGTGGAGGAGTAAGAGGTTAATAACAATACTTTATTGGCCCGTAGCAATGCACGGATGAATTTACCTAGTTAAGATTTAATCATGAACATAGTAATTCTTTAACCGCCACTTTCCCTATGAAAAAATAAATACGACACCGTGAATACTCATGGGTAAAAAGCTATGACGGTATCCGTGCTTTGCAAATTTATCTGTGATCGTAAGAAATACTAACACGCGCCACGCGCACCAAGCAAGAGGGGCTATGGTGGGATCTTGGAGGATCATTTCCACGTGGAGATTCAAAGTCTTATCTGGTCCCCGTGAGCGAAGATCTGATTTTGGCAAGACCATGACAATAGTATTTCTACTTTCACTACTTCATATACGATGGCTATGCCAAAGGGCTAACACGAAGATAGACAATCTGCTTCGTCTATTTCAACTGCTTTGAATATAACAAAGAGCATTTCTCTAATCATGGAGAAGCGCAACCAGCTCCGAAGGAGCAAATGCTCAAGCACCAAGATAGTGAAAATAAAGCTGAAGGATGGAGCAATGAAGCTTTTAGAATGAATACTTCCGCACATGGGCGGAGCCAGGATTTGACCATAGAGGGGGCCAAAACGCCGAGTATAAAATGGTCTCATAAGAATATTATTTTCAAAAAAAATTAACCACTAGCATGTATACGTTTCCAATATAGCATGGTCAAAATAGGCTTACAAACGTGTTTATGATGCCTTCCCCTAGTGCAGATCCTTACTCCAGTTGCCATAAAAGCCAATTTATATTAATGAAGGAGGGAAAGAAATACTTTCAAACTTTAGTAATTCTATAGTACGAATGGCAAGGTGGAGATAAAGCCGAGCAAAGCCATACCAAATAGATCCTACCATAAATAATGTAAAAAAAGAGGAAGGAACAATGAGATCTTTTAAAATATACTCTTAGCATCTAATGTTCTTGTATTCGATAATAGATAGCGGCAAGCAATCATATCTGATGATGTATTTGGAGATGAATATACGAAGATGACGCTTGCTACTGCAGCGAACAAGGTCAATAGGAGATTAGGGTCAGGATTGGAAATCAAACTATATAGTTTGATCCTTGAGGCTCCGGGATTCAGTTTCCCTTTAGCTAGCATGCTGTAGGTTATAGTTGATTTTTATCTCTTCTACTTGGACTTTGGAAATGTAACATTGCAAGCAATATTTGTAGCTCATACACCCATCCATGAAAAAGCAATTAAGAAGTTAGCTTAGTATGATGGCACAAAACACAAACAAAATATATTAGTGGTGTGCGGGTGACCTTGGGAGGGGCCATGGCCCCTGCTGCCCCCCTGGCTCCACCAGTGCTTTTGAAACTATGAATAACATCACCGAAGGCCCTCAGAATGAACCGCTACTATGAAAATCATCACCGAAGGTCCTCTTCATCAACAAGATCGAAGGCCATCATCAGTGTAGTTGTAGTTGTCATATACGTGTAGATCCACTAGGTATACATATTCTTTTCCCCAACTTGATTTACCCACTGGATTTTGGAGATAGAGTTTTTAGTGAGGCGTACACGCAGATGCCAAAGTTATAGATGGGTATGGACCACTTCATATATATTTAGCTAGTTCGCTTTGTTGTACTAGCTAAACCAAAGTAGTAGATGAGGGGCTACTTTTGGAGGAATTGCCCAACCCATGTAGAAATGGGTCTCATGTAAAGATCCAAGAGTCTATTCATGAATGTTATACCCACCTAAGCCTTGGAGGCAAATTGTCACCCCTACCTCCTCTATAGAAGGGACCCAAGGGGTCATTAAGAGGGACTCACTTGAACACTCCATACTTGCTCTTTTATTTTTGTTCCTTCATCCCTCTTAGTTGTCACCCTTCATATCTCCCTATCTCTCTTATATTTTCTTATATCTCCCCATCTCTCTTATATGGTCATCCCTCAGGTTTTCTTATAACCCCCACACCCAGCAGATACATTTCTTATATTTTGTGAGTAGCAAATTGCAGTTGTAATTCCTAAGTGAAAACCTCTGTATGTTAATATTGTAGTAAGTCCAATTTTTTAATAATTATCGTCATTTTTAGTGATAGAGTCACAAAATGGATCTTCATAACTTATACATCTTCCACAATCTTGTAGATTTCTCTGACTAAGACATTATTATCACCAAAGAATTATGGCTCTAGCTCATAGGTCTGTTTAAACAAATAGAGTTAGTAAGAAATAATGAAAGGGTTACAAATAAATAGAAGATATGATATGAATCAATAATATGTTTTAAGAAAAGTAATAGTACCTTCATGTCTATGAATCCCGCAACAGCAAACTGGTCTTTACATGAGTGTCATATGCCCAAAGGAATTGACACATTACTCCATAGTGGCACTACAATCGACCTCTCATAATGGTCATTTGTCTTAGTAATAATATTACTCCATTGTTACTATAAGAAAGAAGATAAATATCATCCTTATTCCAAGATAGTATCTTTATTTTTTGTCTCTATATAATCTATTATTATTGAAAAATACAAAACATTGCATCATATGAATAGTAAATATAGGATAAAATGTCTAAATGTTATACCATAAAGTATAAACTTCTATTTTTGTGTGTTGTTGGTTGATCACATCAAACACTTACATTTATTTTAGCATAAATTCAAATAAATTTCCCTTAAACTACCATATGTATATTTTTGAACTGATCCTCCTGTAGCAAGGACTTTACCATCAGGGTGCCAAGCACTACAATTAAGTAACATCCCCACTTTTGTTTTGAAGTCTATGCAGAGGTAGAAAGTAAAGTTTATGTTTATACATTAAAATATATTCAAATACATTTATGAAAATGCAATAGTCGAAAACTAAAAGCATACAAGGATAATTATTTAATTGAATCCATTTCTACCCAATTCCAGAGTGTGGCCCATAACACACACAAGAATTGTATACTGAAAGATATTAAGTTTTATTATAGGGTAAAATTTCATTCATATGTGTAATAGGCTTCAAGCGGGTTAAATGTTCATGCTAATGCAATTGATCTCAATATGACTTGGTAGCTTAAAATATGTAATTGTGTACACTTTCTAATATTATGGTTCTTATCAAGGAACCTACAGAGAATGGTTATGAAAATATTTGTTTCTTATACAATTGAATCCCATTAAATCCCATGCTAAAAGGACAACAATATTAACAAATTTTTTTTAACTAACCTCAAGTATGGTCCACTCGGCATTGTAGTTGTGCCACACAACCACTAGAAGCTAGGGTTCCATGACACTGACCACTCCTTGCCGTTCTGACAGGACAAAGACTCAGTTGTCGCCTCCACAAGCTCCATCCCAGTCTCAATTTACAGCTGCTACAACATATTAGAAGAATGAAGCTTTACATTTCATTTAATATGTTAAAAGGATTCATGAGGAAACTAGAATACGATGAGAGGGAGTAAATCAAACTGCGATAGGAAATTAGAATATGGTGAGGGAGAGTAAGAACCAAAGTTGAGCGAGGAAGCTCACCAAAAGGAGAGGAATATTGCAGCGGAGCTCGAATGCTAAGGAGCTTAGGATCCAAATTCCTTCCCCTATTGTCACGTGGGGCCATCGCCGGATCGGTGCGATAGGACCGGGAGATGGGCACACGATCTTATGGTCTGGCAAGAATGGGAAAAATTAGCAAAGAGGGCAGGACGAGTTGCATTGAGCACCTTACATACACTTAGAGTGAGATGAGCTCAGCACTTTTTTCGCCGTTTCGGGGTCGCGGGGAGGAAGAGAACCCCTATACAGGCTCCCACATGTCAATGAACGGATAATAGAAAATGGACCGGAAGAGAGTAAAAAAGGAACAACAAGTGGACTGAATGGTAGTAGAGCATTTGGCCCAAGAGGTTTTGCAAATCGAATCCATTTTTAAATGGGTTTTCTAATCTAAATCCAAACAATTATGCATACAAAAAATGTAATTGAACCATATGAGGGATTAATCTTTTTGTGCGCAGTTATGTCGACTTCTTGTGTCGTACGAAAGATTACGTACATAATCATTTTTGCTTCATTTTGCATCAATGAAAAGATGGCACATCACAATTAGGATAATCACAAGTCTGATTGATACGGATAGCTTTTTCAATAAAAAAACATCACCAAAAAAAATAGTGTCGACCAGATTTTTCCAAGCCACTAATTGCAAAACTATAGAAAATTTACACAAGAATCAACCATAATGAAAAACTGTTATGGAACATACATGCCTTGTATCGTCTTGACAGAATGGATGCCACTCTTATTGCGGTCTGGTGCCTGTAAGTGTTTTGAACCTTCATCATTTATATGCAAGTGAATGACACAATAATATAGACAAATGACTAACAATTTTCATTACTCAGAATGTGTCACCATAGTGGTGCCGATAAGGAAGTAGGGTATCTAAACCCAACATCCATAAGCCAGACCGCGATTAATCCAGTGCTTAACGACAAAGACCCCCTAATGGTTGGAAAGAAGATGAGCGTAAAGAAACAATTACATGCCACGGTGGTTGAGAATGTAAGGAGAGTCGTAGAAACCTACATCGGCAGATGCATGTACGATTGGAGAGATAGGGGTTGCATTATAGCTCCTTACCACTTTGAGTATGTTTCCCTATCTTGTTACTTTCTGTGGAGTTGAATGTTTCACTTAAACACTAACGTGGTTACGTATTTCTATAGCAACCATTGGATTGCTTTCTTGATTTATCCGAAGATTGCGAGGGTTTGGGTACTTGACTCTCTGGATCATGATCCAAAGACGTACAAAGACTTCATAGGGGTCCTAGATAGGTAACATCAATTACTGTATCAAGTTGTAATCTTTAAAACCATACTAATTGCGCAATATTGATTTCCTTTTGTATAACAGTGCCTATCAGTTCTACCTCCACCTTGGTGGTCAGGGTCATAAGACACGGAAGAAAAAAATGGCGTACAGAACACATTTTCCGGTACTACTATATATATATATATATATACCTAGTACAACGATTCATTTCATTTTATTCAAGTCTCACTGTGTTGTAACTTAACAATATACTTTGTTTCGAATAGTGTGCAAAACAGGCTCCTGGTAGCATGCATTGTGGGTACTATGTGTGCAAATTCATATCAGCTGGCAGTGGGGTATACACGAGATTTCCTACGGATGAACCAAGCATATGGAAAAATGTAAGCATTGGGGTATAAACTTGATTCGTATATATGTAAGATTTCCTACTGCATTTGTTTGTTTTACTTACCATATTCGTAATATTTGGTTACTTCATATGTGCAGCCACAGCTCCATTCCGCACAAGATAGTGCCCACATTGATGAGCAAACACTCTATCTTATTAGCTCTAAGCTACTACTCTATCTTATTAGCTCTAAGCTACTCCGCTTCATCATGCGAGAATTCATTTGGCCACAGGGTGCATACCATGATGAAACTAGTGACATCGCACAACATCCCGACCTTTGTGATTATCTCGGAAAAGGAGGCCCTATGGATACCATTGAGCAAAATAGGAAGGCCGAGGAGGAGAGACCGAAGGCACTTGATATGTAAACTGTTTTTTTATGATTGTACATATGTATGGTTCGGATGACACTTGTGTTTTTCTATGATTGACCTAGACTTAGGTTTTTGAATGCATGAGCTATGACTTTGTATGAATTATAGATGTTGTCATGGTGTTGCTATATGAAATATATTATCTCTGATAATTTTTGTTACTTCTGTTGAATTATATTTGAATTTGTGGCCGGGGAACAGAAATAAAATGCCAAAAATGGTTCAGCCTGTAAGTTACTGCAGTAATGGCCACGATGATGTCATCGTGGCCGTTATTGCAATTGGTGTCTTCAGTCATCGTGGCCGTTATTGCAATTGGTGTCTTCAATAACGGCCACTGACGTCAGCGCGTGTTACTGCAGTGGTCATCTGCAATAACGGGCATAATGACGTCACTCCGCCGTTATTGCAAAGCACACTGCAATAACGCGCATCATGACGTCACGACCGTTATTGAAAATCGTTCTTCAATAATGGCCGTGCTGACGTCTGGCCGCCCGTTATTGCAAATGGGCACTGCAATAACGGGCACTAGTGCACGATACTGCAGAGGGGTCTCTTGCAATGATGGGAATGTAATAGCGGCTACTCGGCCCGTTATTGCAGTGCCTTTTTGGCCGTTATTGCAGGGCCCGATTGCAGTAGTGACCACCAATTCCCAGCATGTTGACACTCAAAATTGACACATATCAAGATACGCGATGTTAAGGCCAAAATAGATTATTTCTACAAGATTGGTGCCAAGCCCTCGTCGAGATGATCGAACCGGACATATGGATCCAGACATATGGATCGCCTAATTTGGAGTCCGGACGCGGGAGTTATATCACACCCTAAAATTTTAGTTTCGATCCCCTTAAAAAAAATAGAACCGTCGCCCCTGCGTTGTCCCGAAGGGCGACACAAGCGGCATCGTGATCTGGCCAGCCACCGGCCCTCCTTCTCCACCACCGTTGGTCCCCCTCCCTTCCTACCTCTGGCATCTCGCCGGAAGCTGGAGGGAGTGGAGATCCATCTCTCCCAATAGATTCTTGTAGATTGAGTCTAGGTTAGGGTTAGAGTTCCTTATGCTAAATTCTTGGTATTGGGGATTTGTTTTCCTCCTCTTTCTTCCAGGCAACGACAAGGAGGTAGGGTGGATTTGGTTTCTCCGTGGCGATTCCGATGAAGTTGATGGTGGCATCTACGGCACCGGCAGCTTTCTTGACATGAAGATATGGAGATTTAGGTTTCCGGATGGCGATATCGAGGCGGGGATGATACCGTCGTTGTGGAATAATTTTCTCCGGCCACTTCTCCGTTTTGTCGTGGTTAGATCCAGCCACGATGAAAGGCTTGTGAGATTAATTTTGGCCCCCCGAGTTGATTTTGAGCAGTCTTGGGTTGGGTAAATTGGGATCAGTCTTTCTTCTCCATCGGTGGCAGACAGAGGAAGAAGAAAGATGCAAGAAGGAAGAAGAAGATTGTGCTCATTCCAACCTACAGGGATGTTGGTCGGTGTTCTTTGGGTGCTTGTTCTCAGCCTGCTTGGTGAGCGTATACCTGTGCGGCCTTCTATTTAATTTTTTATATAGGTTTGGGATTGAGATTTGGAGCTGCTTAGTGCATGAGTACATTGAGAGCATTGTGTGTAACTTGATGATGTACTCGGCTTTGATATAATACAATTCTTCCTTTGATCTCAAAGAAAAATTTAATTTTGGGACATGAAAATCTTCTAGAAAGTGTTTTTCCATCATTATGGTTTGATGACACAAAACAAGCATAACTCAACTACCAGAAGCGATAACATAGATAACTAACGGATCCCCGGCTTCCGCAAGCCTGGCGAAGGAAGGCCTTCTCCTCTTTGATCGACATGAACACTTGTGCTAGCTAGCTGTGTCGCCTTACCTTCGAAAATTATTCTAATTCTTTCTTTCTAGATGTTCAATGCTGAATACATTTGCATTGCCGCTTTCAATCTTCGCACATTCTTCGGCAATGCCTGCAGCGTTCTAACCCACCAATCTTCCACTGATATATGTCTTCTTCCGGCTAAAGCTACCAGGTCTCCGGACCAAGTTCTGACCTTGTCCTACACTTGTCTTGCAAACAGGCAATGTAGACACAGATGCGCAGCTGTCTCTGGTGCTTGTTCACACAGGATGCATGAAGGATTACACGGCCAATTCTTGGCTATGAGCTTTTCTGCCATGAGATTCTGTCAGGCCGATCAGAGCTAGAGCAACGACATTGGAGACCAGTGGCGGGGGACCCGGTATGGCGAGGTATGGCGCTCGCCATACCTTGATCCGGCCACAGACACCAAACAGACTCAATGGCTGCTGGCCTGCTGTTGTCGCAGCTTCCGACCTGAAGACATGAGAGGAAAGAAAACGCTGTTTTGGCAGCCATGTAAACTGTTTTTGGACCACGTACGATCTCACGGCCCATCTCTGCCCATTAAACTTGGCCATACCTTAACTTTTTTCCGTCCTCCGCCACTGTTGGAGACCTGATCCCAGAGATGAACAAATTCGGCCATCTCAAAAGGGTGCGTATGCTTCTCTCCACATTTTTTTTCCTTGCATGAAAAATTTACGCATGTGCTGTGAAGGTAAAAACTTTACATTTTCACATTGTATAGTATATTTATGCACCTGGAAGACTAATGGGGCGAACTCCACGAAGGATGGTTTACACATAAGTGCCTTAAAACTGTTGACATCATTTGCTCAGATCACGAAAGATGGCTTGGAGACGTTTTTGATTGAGAGTTGCATAACCTCGGACAAGATCCAACGTCAGGCACTAGAAGCAGATCAAATCAACCGCCGCCACCAATAGATAGATTGTTTGCTTATTAGTGGACGCAGGAGCATATATGCTTGTTTTTCGCACAAGATTCAGTAGAAAACATCAGTGTTTCTTTATCTGCGTTTGAGCTTAGTTGGATGCGTGGTCTGAGAAAATGGCCGACTTACTATCATGTACTTTTTGTTACGTCGCCATTGGTATTTACTTACCATAAACATTTTGTTACGTCGTCATTGGTATTTACTTACCATGGATGCATCTTCGGAAGGAAAAATGTTACTTTTTTTTTTCTACTTTGATATGTTTGTACGTGGCTTGAAGAACATCTTATTCGGTGTTGTGTATCCCCCCCCTCTTATATTGGTTTCAGCTCCCTTTGAAATCGGAATTGTTCCTAAAAATTATTGGAACAGTTGTTTGTGTGATTTTTTTTCAAGGATATTTGCGACAGAAACATGCATTTCATCGCCTCGTAATCACTTAACCCGTCACCAACTCACCTCTGGGGTCTGGCTAACCATCTCCGGCGTGCTCATGGTCTCCATATCC
This sequence comes from Panicum miliaceum, assembly GCA_032594955.1. Taxonomy (NCBI): domain Eukaryota; kingdom Viridiplantae; phylum Streptophyta; class Magnoliopsida; order Poales; family Poaceae; genus Panicum; species Panicum miliaceum. The sequence goes on from CM064060.1 coordinate 32,697,625, forward strand.
CTATCCTAGCCGGCGCTGGCCACTTGAATAGTTGAATGTGAAGCCCGAGCTCCCCTTCTTCATGGGAGGCCAAGAGCGTCCACAGTCATCCTCCGCCGCAGGAGGACATGATGCTCGCAGAGTGCGCCGGCAAACCCGCCGTGGTGGAGCACCGGGGGTCGGGGCGTGGCAAAGAGACGAACACTCTCGAAGTCAAATTTAGTATGTCGATCGGCCGAGCCTGCACGATGTCATGGGCTAGCGCCGCCGCGCGTCGGCCGGCCGTTCACGGAGGCGGAGGCGCGCACGCGTGGAGGACGCACGGGAACGTGGTTGTCGGCGGGGAGGACAGCCGGGGCTGGGTTTAGACGTTTAGTCATCGGACGATCTGCGACCTCGGCCTCTCGGCAGGTCCGGAAACGCGCCGCGGCCGGCCACCAGGGAGCACAAGTGCGGGCAGACTCCTGTTTCATGGCGCCAGAGCAACTAATCTCGCCGCTCCCGGCCCCTCAGACTTGGAGATAGAATAAGAGATTATTTGGAAATGGAGCGCATAAGTTCAAATACGGCGGCGTGTCGTAACCCCTTCAAACTGTAGCAGTTCAGTTCTTTCGTACATGACTATAAATTGTAACATGGCCGGCATCCGCCCCTAGCGCCGCCGACAGATCGATCTCGACGCCGCTGTCCCACATGGAAGGAGGCGGCCTGAGCGCGGCAGCGGCAGCGACCAAGAAGAAGAGGAAGAAGAAGAACGGGAGCGGCTGCAGCGCCGGCGCGTCGCGGCCGCGCGCCGTCGTCCCTTTCGACCAGGTCCGCGGCGGCATCAGCGTCGCGCTGCGCGAGCGCCTCGGCGCGCTGGGCGCCACGGCCCCCACGTACGTCGTCGGGAAGTGGCCGCTCGAGATGAGCGACGTGCACAGGAACCAGGCGCGCCTGCTCTTCTCCTGCAAGGGCGAGGCGGCGCTGCAGCGGTGCCCCCTCACGGCCTGCTTCACCGAGCAGGAGACGGAGTTCGTCTGGGAAGAGGACGACCGCAGCAGCAGACCGCGGACGAAGATTGCAGGCCTGCTCGTCACGGCGCTCGACCGCGACGGCCGGAGCTACAACCTCGTATGCAGGTACCTCACCAGCAACTTCGGCTACCGCTTCAAAACCGAGTGGAAGAAGCTCGTCGAGGACAACGGCCTGAGCAAAGGCATGCGCGTCGAGCTGTGGGCGTTCCGGTCCCGGCAGCTGCCCAACCGGTACGAGTTTGAGCTTGTTGGCAGCGACAGGGTCCCCGTCCCCGTCCGCAAGGAGATCGGCCACCCCGACGGCTCCCTCGGCCTGGTCGTGCTGCACTACGACGACGAGCTCGATCCCGAACACGGAGACGACGGACACGTCGAGGCGATGCCTGTCCAGGAGACGGAGACGGAGATGGAGACGACGGGACAGATGAAATCTGAGGCGGCGGCGGTGGCGCCAGAGGAGAAGCTGCTAACCAGTGGTGGTGCCGCGTGTGCTGAGCCGACGATGACAAGGGAAGAGATGGTGGCGAGGTTCGGGTTGAAGATGTTCCTTGCGGCGGCGGGGCTGATTATGCTAAAGAGGCGCCATAGCGAGACGCAAACGTCGAAGAAGAGGAGGGAGCATGAGGAAGATGAACAGCACAAGCTACCATGAAGGAAAAATGTAAACGAAGCCAAAGATGAAATCACCGAGAAGAGCTCCGAAAATCTGTAAAATTTCTTTTATATATATTTTTTATATATATATATATCTATTAAGCTAAGAACGTTAGGATGCAAGGATCCACCAGTCATTCGCTTTCTAGTTTACATCTCGATCGAGAGCAGCGTTAGTCCTGCATTGTCCTAGCTACATACATATATCTCTAGGACCGGCTGTGTACAATACTAATGCAGGAAGACCGGGAGGATCAGATTAATTCATTTGTAGATGGCCATCAACCGGTACGTGGTCAATTCTCTGTAAAGTCAGACAGGGCGGGGCCAGGACTTGGACAGAGGCCATGCGAGCAATATCAGCAACCACTGTTCATGATGACCACGTGTACTTTTTTAAATTGTATATTTGGATTTCACCCCAAATTGCTAAAGTGTCATCAAATTTTCAAATAGACTTTAGCACTTTTACACTTGATATTTTTTAAATTCTATAGATAGAGCATCTCCAAATAAAAAGGATAAAAAGCAGTTCACATCAAGTAAAATTGCTTTCAAAAGATTGTCATCATCGCACTGGCATTAATCTGTAACATAGGAAAATGATTTAGTTCCTCCGAAGATCATATCCACACCATGCATTCATCTATTTTTTTTTCGAGAATACGTAGGAGAACTGCATATCATTCTATTAAGAAGAAAAGAGTTAAATTGGTTACAACGCGGGCCAATCCGGGCACACGCACATGGTTTTTTAAAGGATTACAGACTCATACAACAAACTAACCAACCGAAAGGGGCGGGCGAGAAGCGCTCCTAACTGTGAGCAGCGTCCGGCCACCCAAGCCCGCAACAAGCTTTGGCTCCAGCCTTAACCCAAAGGCGACCATCTTCCAAGATGAGCTCCGTCAGTTGGGCTGCCGCTCGGGCTTGCTGTCGTCCGAAAACCCTGCCATTCTGCTCTTTCCAAATACGCCATGAAACTAGCATGAAGATGGAGTCGAAGCCCTTACCTTGTTTTGCATCCAGGCAGGAGAGGACGCGGAGCAGGATGTCGCGGGGGAGGTCATTGAGGCTGTACTCCGCCTGGGAGCGCGCGCTGGGGCCACGACCATGCGCCCGCTTCCAGCAGACGGCTCCACCATGGGGCCAGGGTCGCCAGGCATTTCGTCGAACAGGTGGTGCTCCAACAAGCTGCAACAAGGTGAAAATGTGGGGATTACGGTGCATCACGAATGGATCCGCAGATCGGAACGGGAATCGAGTTTACGTGGTGCAAGCAATCGACAATTGAGGGAAGAATTCCGGGTAAAAATTGTAGCAATCGATTTTTTTTTTTTCATGTGGAGAAAAGCAAATGAGGAGGAAGGAGGGAGGCGGGAGCAAACCGTGCGCTCCCGAAGACCCCAAATATGGCTTTCAAATTGAGTTCCAAAATTAGTCGATGCTGCCAAAAAGAGTTATTATACGGTGCCATATGCAAAAAGCAAGCAACACCTAGAATGACAGAGACAAATACAGCTATCTTGCACATTTGAGCTTTCAAATATTTGGAGCAATTTTCTGGTTTGATTTTTCCACTGCCGGTCATATATATAGTTGATCTACAAGTTGTTGCAAGAATATTTTTATAGTTGACCAATGAAATTAGTTCTGTTTTTTTTTGTCAACAACTATGATTAGGTATATCAATTTTCTATGAAATTGTTATGCGTTGGTTGTTTTTATTAAAAAAAATATGTACACAAATGAAATTTTATTATTGCTCCATATCAAGGATCGTAGTACGAAGGAACGCAACATTTCGAATACTAAGCCATCAGCTCGTCGAGATTAATACAAAAGATAGTTACCTCTTACAAGTAAAAAGTATTACATGGCATCTAGTTACCTCTTACAAGTAAAAAGTATTACATGACATCTAACAATTGTATTGCGTACGTGGACTGGTCTCATAGGTACAATTGAAAAGTAGAAAAAAGAGTGATTGAAGGAAAGAAAGAGCTGCCAGCTAGGGCCAGAAATGGATGAAGAGTATAGCCAACAAAGTTGAAATTACCAACAACGTAACAAAGGGAAAAACAACGAAGCATATTAAGCAAGAATGAATCAAATTATTTTGTTTTTGAAGAAAAGAAAAAAAACGAAAGAATAAATCAAACTAGTGCTGTCGTGCTACGGCACCTCATCCTTCGTAAATTCTTGTTATATATACAGGGAGAAGACCAAGTCTTGTCCATCAAGCTCTCACGACGTCGGGGTCTCGTCGTTCTTGGCGCCACCGCCGAGGCGGCTGGACCTGGGTGCCGCCGGGAACGTGGCCGACCGCGGCGTGTTGCCTCCGCTGGACGTGGTCCCGGACCTCGGCGAGCCGAAGCTGATCTGGCGCGCAAAGGCCACGACGGCCTTGGCCCACCTCCTGATCTGGTCCTTGAGCTTCCCGGCGTCCATGTCCTTCAACGGCGCCGGCCCGATGCTGAGCTCCAGCCCCGAGAAGCAGCGGCCGTAGGGGCGGGCCGCCTTCTGCTGCTTCCTGTTCCTGCTACCGCCGCCGCCCCTGGGCAAGCCGTCCTCCTCCCTCACCGCGGCGCCGTCGCCGCTCTCTCCTCCCTCGTCGGCGCGGCGCGCCGGCAGCGACTTGCTGCCCACCGACATGGACGACGCTGCCGCCGCCTCGCTGGCTTTCTCTCTCTGCTCTGCTTTGGCGCCGGGAAACTTGTCCGGCCGGAGTCTGTCTGACTTTTCCGTTGCCCGTAGCTTATGAGAATTGGCTTTCGTGATGGCAAAGCGCGCGTTATATATAGCTCGCGAGCAGCTAGCACGCGCGAGATGCCGGGCACGGCAAGGAAGCGAGCGAGCGAGCGAGCGCAAGGGAAAGAAGCACTCGGTCGCCGAGACGGCTTTGGTTGTAGCAGTGCAGTGTCGTGCACTCGTGCGTGATACAACTCATCGTCTCCGTGTTTTTGCTGATGTTGATGCATAATATTCTGATATTCTCCGGAGTCCGGAGTCGCCCTTATATCTCAAAAAAGGCCCATAAAATTTGTATCTGCAATGGGATGAAAGGGAAGAGAATACCAAAACTACTAGCTGAAAGACTGGTAGGTCGAAAACCGGGCGAAATTTAGAGAACTTTTTATCTGAAATTTGAAGATATGAACAATTTTCATCTGAAAGATGCCTGAATTACCTGCATGAACATTTACCTGGCGAATTTCAACAAAATTTCCAAACCCCACGCTCGAGTCTGACTTGGAGAGAAAGAAGCAAATGTATTGAACGTAATATAGTACCTCTTAGAATTTGACCAAACTGCGTGACAAAAGTATTCATCTTATCATATTTCTTTGGGAAGACATTAGAAACTAATAAATTATATGGATGCGTGCGAAGCGAGTTTATTGACCTGTATAGATATATTTTAGATGCTATTAGTAGAAAATCTTATTTATTAGTCAGAAGTTCTCCATGAAAGAATATCTGAAGTAGTTTCTCGCAAAAGAGAAAAACAACGCTTTAGTTTGAAAACGTAAATTCGGCCGCAGAGACCTGGGTCGCCGGTCCGGACTTGTCAAACGAGGAACTAGTCTGCACGAATGGATTCCCTGGTGCCTCCAGCAGAATGCCAGAGCAGCGCTGGACTAGTTGAGGCCATGAGCTGGCCATAGTGTGTTTGATTATTGTCTGACTTCTTGTATCTTCAAGTTGTTCTTGGAGAATCTCCAAAGAAACAGAGAAGTCGTCGTAGTAAAAGGTGAACAAGGATGATTTCAAGCATGATTGCTCAATCACTTGAATAGAATGGCACATGCATGCAATCTAGAATTCTAAGAGCTGGCAGGGTCCAAAGAGCGGCTCCAAAACCGGCTTTAGGAGGAGCTCTACCAAACACCCAACATTAAGGCCGCGTTTGGTACAGCTTCGGCTAGCTCCGGCTTCACCTAGCGCGGGTTCTATTGATCACTGTAGCAGTACTGTGCAACATTGTTGGTAAGTGTAGCATGGAGCTGGAACGGAACCGAGATGAAAAATGAACTAGCAAGGATGTGAAGCCGGATGAGCCACAAAACATGGCTTCACCGGCTCCGGCTAGAAAAACATACCATATGAAGGATTATAATACGGATAATTTACTGTGTAACCATAATTTTGAAGTGCAAGCTTAATATTGAGACGCCAGAAAGAAGTTCCCAAAGCCACCTGAGTCTGTCTGAAGTCTAAACATAGCTTAGAAGTTTAGCTAGTGCAACAAAAAAAATGCCTTTTAAGCAAAAGAACGATGTAAAAGGAAGGGAAAATGTCATCTTATTGGGTATGTAAAGATTAGGAAGATTAAAACCCACATTTTATTCAATTTGAGGTAAATTGTACTAAGTAACATCAGTTAAAAATGCAATCAATATAAAACAGAACACTGAAGTGTACCCTTTTTTTCTCAAACACGTAGGAAAGGTGTGTATCATTGCACTAAGAAGAAATAAACAAAGTGGGTTTAACAATAACATTCTCCCTCCTAGTTGAAACTAGATTTGCTCAAAATAAACAAGTCAAGATGCCATAATAAGCTATCGTAGTTCCTCACAGATAATAATCTTACAGTGAAACAGGTTATGAGTTTACAACAATGAAATAGCAGTTTTTAAAAATAAGCAATTGTAGTTTTGCAGTATGCAATCTCAGGTTAGCAAATTTTGTGCTACACAACTTACCTGCCTAGTGGAGCTAATTTGAAACCTGACGAGCTATGATCTTATTGTGTAGGCTTTTGTACAATTATTGCTGCTGCGGGAGAGGCATGGAAGGAAGGCCCATTATCATAATTCTCTCTTCATCTAACCATCTCTTGTACTGAAATTCACTTTCCTTTAACTCGAGTCTCTTTGCCTCATTTGCAACTCTCGCTTCTTCAGCTTGAACCCTTCTTTTTTTTCTAGCTCAAGCCTCTCTTTAAATAGAGCGTATGACTGGTTGTATCTCTCCTCTTTCTTCTGTTCTCCTGCATCAGACTTTTTTTTTTGCCCGCAAATGGTCTAAAGCTTCCACGCAAGCATAAACCCCACCTCGTGCGCTTTGCCTTTGTTTGGAAAATCACCCCCACCTAGCCGCAATGCTTCTTTGGCCTTCTTCTTACCCATTGGTTGCTTCCACATATCGGCTTCTGAAGGGTCCATTCTCACTGATAGTATTGTTGCTACTATCAATATTGATGGGGTTGGATGTTCCCTGACTTGCTTTGGTCTTGCAGAGGGAGTACTCTCAACAGCGGGCGATTGCTGCTCCTCAGGCAGGATACTGAAATCATTCTTAGACAGGTTATTGCTGCGATGGTTTACGGGTTAGTGCAGTATCATTCTTCTTCCATTGTCAATAGTACCTTAAAAATGAGTGAACATTATCAGCAAGAAACAAGATCAAACACATGAAAAATTCTTTTTTCTGATTTTCCCCAAACATATCTCACTCTCTGAAAGTGGTCGAGGTCATCGTTGCAGCACGAGCTGGAGTCAAGCCGAGTAGCCGAGATCGATGTAGTGGTTCGCTCAATGATCCGGTATCGAACTCGACAAATTGGTTCGCTAGTTCATATTGTCGGTGTTTTACCGCCAAGCCCACCGAGAGATACCCTCGAGGTGGTAGGTTGTAGGTAGGGTGTCGCCGAGATCAGGAACTCGAAGGTGCAAGGAACATAAAGTTTAAACAGGTTTGGGTCGCCGAGAGCGTAATACCCTATATCCTGTGCGGTTTGTATTGCCTTGAAGGTTATGAGATATTTTGGAGGGGTCCCTGCCCACCTTTATATAGTCCGGGGGGTAGGGTTACATGGAAGTCCTAGTCGGGACGGCCTGAGGAGTCCTACCCGAGTACGACTCGGGTAGTTTCCTTACATCCGACTAGTCCTAGTTCTATATGACTGGTTACAATGAGGATAAGGTATGGCCCATGCGCCATCCCCTACTACAAGTATATGTACGACAAGTGAGCAGTCCCGCTGCCCCGGGTCAGACAAGCCCCCGAGCTCTTCGTAGCCGAGTACTGCAGGCTGCCGAGTACTTCTGGAAAGCGTCTTCAGGTCCCTGTTGAGCCCCCTTGAGAAGGTGTCTTCCGAGTACTTTCTTGGCTGCATCGAGGCTGTGAGGTGCTCAAGCCCCGAGTAGTTTTCAAGTCTTCTTTTATTTGGGGTGCAATGAACTCGCACTCCATATGGAGTAGCCCCCGAGCCTTAGATTGAATCGAAGAATCAGGCTGAGGGTCAAATTAGTCTTGAATCTTTGGTCTGTATCTTCCAAGAATTTTAGAAAAATAAGCCATTGATGACACGTATCCCGCAGCCCCCGAGCCTTTTAATTCAAATTCCCTGGTTTGGAAAAAACGATCTTAAAAGGTCGTGGCTTGGAATGTATATTTCTGAATTCAATTTTCTTGATTTTTAGGGTTAAACTGCACTGGAAGTTGGAAGGCCCGAATTCTCGGGAGCGTATCCCTGAGAAACGGCTAGTTTCCCTTATCCGTTGCACAAAACCCGTAAAAACCTCTTAAATCAAATCGTTATCCCAAAAAAATTCTTCGGCTTCCAACGAAAAAATGGGGAGCCGCTGGTTATAAACAACCCCGTGTTACCCCATAGGGTTTTTACCCCACTCTGTTTTCACTGCAGTTAAAACAGATCTACTAGTGAAGAACCCTAGCCGCCGCTGCCCAAGAATCGAGCACTTTTCCACCCGAATTCAAGTCGAGATTAGCCTAAATCCTTGATCCCTATCCTCATCCACACCCGCGTGGGTTCCCCGTGGCATGCGCACGAAGACCCCGGTGACATTTCGACCTATGGCGCCGAAGAAGTCATCCGCCGGTCGCGGAAGAAAGAGGGAGGGCGATGGAGAAGGCGGATCGTCGCCGCCGTTGACGAAGGTCGCCAAGACAATGGCGGAGGGCTCATCGTGGAGGGCCTTGACCGTCAAGGAGAGGGATCTGCTCCGGCTTGTTGCCGAGCGGATTTTGCAAGAGGAGGGGGTCGTCCAGTGGCAGACCGCCGGCACCAACACGTCGCCTTGAGAGAACACCGGTGAGACCGTGATGTTTGCCCCTTCTGCCGATTGCGGCCTTGCCCTTCCTTCATCTGATTTCTTCCGTGGTTTGCTTGGCTTTTATAAAATCAAGCATTACCATCTTCCCCCCAACTCTATTTTGCACATTTCTATCTTTGTGCATCTATGCGAGGCATTCCTAGGAATCCGCCCGCATTTTCATCTTTTCCGCCACCTCTTCCGCCTCAAAGCCCAGTCGGATGAGGATAATCCTGCACTAGCCGGGGGTGCCGGGGTACAGCTACGCGACAAGGCGCTGTACCTCAAGTACACCACCCCGAGTAACCTGTCCGGGTGGCATGCTCAGTGGTTCTACATTGGGAACCATGAGCCTAGCCTCCCTGGACGGGATAACTCCCCGCCCCAGCACCAAGAATGTTGGCTGAAGAAGCCGACGGAGGAGGAATGCCAAGGCATCCCCGAGCTGATGAAGCGAATCCAGCACCTGAAGGACTAGGGCGTCACTGGGGAGTTTTTGGCGTACTCGTTCATCGAGCGACGCATCCAGCCCCTCCAGCAATGCGACCACTTGGGTTTCAAATACAAAGGTATTCGGGACCCGTCATGGATGGCTCAGGATGTGCCATCCGTTGAGGAAATCATGCGTCGGGTCACTCGCCTATTCACAGGGGTGACCTCAGAGCCGTACATCCCAAAGCTGTTTGGTATGGGCTACTCGCTGAATCCGGTAAGTGTTAACCCGAGTACTTTGGAAAGTAGTCGTTTTGATTGAATAATCTTTGGTATGTTGTTTTCTGTCTGTAGGTCGACTTGGAATGGTTCAGGTCTGACCCGCCTGAGCCCATTTTTGAGGAGCCAGCCCATGACCCGCCCGCCGCAGGAAATGCGGGCGATACTACTGCCGATCCGCCGAAGACAAAGCGAGTGGCAGTGCGCAAGCATAGAACTGCGGTAGCAATGACAACACCAAGCAGTCGCCAGAGGATGTAAGTAATCTTCCACTCCTTTTCTACCTTATTTTTCCAGTCCCCCACGAGTACTTTAGTCGACTTGTTCCTGAAGTAGTGCTGAGGAGAACCCCGAGCCCCCGAGGCAAGGGGAAGTTGGAGAAGCCGGGGAGAGGAGCCCGGCAGCAAGGCAAACACTGCCCTCGACTGTCAGACCATCCTCCCGTGCCGGAATAGTGACCGCGCCACGAGGGCTGGTTGTGCCATCAGCACTCCCCCTCAAGAAGTCCGCGAGGTGAGTAACCAGTAATATCATGTTGTATCTTCTATGTTAATGTTGAGTACTAACACGTCTTTGCAGGAAGTCAGAGGCTCCCAAGCCGGTTTCTTCTAGTACCGGTCAGGCGGGCATGAGTGCGAGCTCGTTGCCAAAGGACCCTGCGGCCGTGAGCACCGCCGACCCTCCCGCCGCCAAAGATGTGCCGGCGAGTACTGGAGGAAGGGATTTCGAGCCTCTAGCAGATGCGGAGGCGGAACCGGAGAAGGAAGCCCCCGGGACTGTTCCCGGGGAAAATACTGAAGAAGGTACTCGGATCGTCCAGCAGGAGATCGCGAGTACCCCAGGCCAGCAACAGGACCCTGGGAGTTCCTAGGTGCAGGATGTCTTGGAAGGGTCTCGGGCGCAGCATCGGGAGGAGGAGGTCCCAGAGGATTCCCGGGTACCTGAGCGTCGAGAAGATGATGTCCCTCCTCCTCGCGCCGAGCTCTTCGAGGACCCTTTGGTGGAGCCGGAGTCCGTCACACTCATGATGGATTTAGGATGCCGCTTCACCGACTACACCAAGGTACGTAGTCGAGTACTTCCTCTAACATTGAATATTCATGTTGTAGAGATGTACTGACTTGTCGATATGCTTTGTACGGAGCCTTGTACATCGCTCCAGGTAGAAGTCGGCCCTGCTTTCTCGGATTGGGGACGTGCTACCACGGACCCACGATGCAGGGGACCAACTGGAGGTTGAAAAATCCAAGAACCTCAAGCTCCAGGAGGAACTCGAGGCCTTGAAGGTCTCGCATCGGGACGCCATGATAGACCAGCAGCGAAAGCACGACTTGGCAATCTGGAAGGTCAAGGATTTGACCGCTCAAAAAGAGAGTAAGTAGTCTGTTCCTCTGTTCCGAGTAGTGTTATCTTTCTGTCTTTCCTCTGAGTTGCGTACATGTACCTTTTCCCAGAGTATGCTCGTATTGAAAGAGTATTAACTGACTGGAAGTGTGATATATACGAACTTATAGAAGAGAAGGAGCAGCTGTAGAAAGCACTGGAGGATCTCCAGCTCAAGTACTCGGATCTAGATGAGGAGCACAAGACTGTGACTCGCCAGCTAAAGGATGCTGACAAGCAACTCGTAGAGAATCTGAAGCAGATCCAGTCCATGGCTCGAGATAGGGAGCGCAAGGAGAAAGAGATGGAGGAACTCGCGACGGCCGCGCACCAGCTGTGTGAGTTTGTCGATCCGACCCGAAGCGGCCGTTCGTTGGTGCAATGCCTTGTCGATGCTCCTACGAGCATCGCAGGGTATGCTTCCGGCACTGCTAAATTCGTGCTGACTCACGCGTTGGAGGTGGTGAAGTCGTACTTCCCGGGCATGGACATTGGCCCTTTCGTAGAAGGTGTGTCCGGGGAGTGCACCGAGGAGCGGTTCAACGAGTACCGTGTCGAGGTGCAGGATGTTGCTCATCAAATAGTTGATGATCTCCCGCTCTTTTGAGATTGTAATAAACTGTGTGTGTTTTGCTGGAAAAAACCAGTTGCTCGTGTAATATATTCATGCTTGTTTGATTTTTGTTTGCTACGCTCAACTTGTGAAGTGGCGTGTTGAAACGTAATTGTTAAGCACTTTAGTACGTTAGCTCTAGTGTGTAGTTACCCTGAAGGCATCACTTCAGTTGGTGAACTATCTACTAGACTTGTAGTTTTGTACAGAGTTGCGTTCATAGAACCCCTTCGACTTTACCTTAGAAGACTTTGCCTTGCAGCTTGAATAAGCCGTAAAAGGAGGTAGTCGGAAAGAAGTCCCTTAACTCTTTCGAGGGGATAGCCCGGGAGGCGAATATTTGGTTTAATCATGATGGAAGGTACTCGTGGCGCAGCCCCCAAGTTTTTCCGAAGATTAGAAAGAAGTAGCATATTGACATAACTCGTGGCGACATCCCCCGAGTTTGCTCAATGTAGCTCAAAGAAATAAAAACACAGTAGTCGTTTGGGAGACCGAAACAACCATGTATTATTATACTAAACTGCACTGCAGCTGGCAGGTTTTGTACAAGTTTCTTAAGCATAGAAACGGCGTAGGTGCTCGATGTTCCAATAGTTTGGAACTTCCTGGCCATCAGGGTACTGTAGTCGATACGACCCTGGGCTGGTTACCTTCATGACGATGAGGGGTCCTTCCCATCTAGAGTTGAGCTTGTGAAGTCCAGTCTCGTCCTGGATGCGGTGTAGGACCAGGTCCCCAATGTTGAAGGATCTTTCTTGGACGTTGCGGTCATGATACTGTTGAACACCTTGTAGATATCTTGCTGATCGTAGTAGGGCATTGCATCTGACTTCTTCAGCGCAATCGAGTTCCAAGTGCCTTGCTTCGTCAGCTTCTCCTTCCTCATACATCTTTAGTCTGGGTGAGTTCCACATGATGTCTGCTGGGAGAATAGCTTCCGACCCATAGGCGAGAAAGAAAGGTGACTGTCCAGTGGCTTTACTCGGTTGAGTGCGAAGCCCCCAGACAACTGTGGGTAATTCGTCGATCCACTTGCCTCCCTTTTTGCTGTTCTCGTCGTGGAGCCTTTTCTTGAGCCCGTCGAGAATCATGCCGTTAGCTCGCTCCACCTAGCCATTGGCCCTTGGATGAGCTACAGAGACGTACTTGATCTTGATGCCACTTCGTTCACAGAACTCCCAGAACTCATGTGAAGTGAAGTTGGATCCCAGATCAGTGATGATCGTATGAGGGAAACCAAAACGATGGAGTATGTCACAGATGAAAGTGACTACTCTATCGGCCGTCAAGGTTGTAATAGGCTTGTACTCGATCCACTTGGTGAACTTGTCGATGGCCACGAGTAAGTGGGTAAAGCTTCCTCGTGCAGTTGTCAGTGGACCAATCATATCGAGGCCCCAGCAGCCAAACGGCCAAGATGGTGGTATGGCGATCAGCTTGTGAGCAGGGACATGAATTTGTTTACCGAAGAACTGGTAGTTGGTGCATCGACGGACGAGGTCTTCGACATCTGCCAAAGCAGTAGGCCAATAGAACCCAAACCTGAAGGCCTTCCCGACTAGTGTATGGGAAGCTGCATGATTGCCGCACACGTCCTCATGGATTTCCTCCAGAATTTCACGCCCTACTTCAGTAGTTATGCACTTCATGAGTACCGCTGACGCTGATCCACGCTTGTATAGCTTGTCTCCCATCAGAACGTAACCCTTACTGCGCCTAACTAGTCGGATAGCCTCGGCGCTCTTGGGATCGAGGTTGGGAGGCAGCTTCTTTTCCTTGATCAAGTTGATGAACTGGGAGCGCCAGTCCACATCAATCATTAGGACCTCTCGACTAGACTCCACTGGGTCTTGGTCGATGGTGCCTGGCTCTATTCTTGGAATAGAGGGGTGGTGGAGTTCATGAACGAAAACTCCAGCTGGGACTTTGGCTCGTTCGGAGCCTAGCTTTGAGAGGACGTCTGCCCCAACGTTGTTGTCGTGGAGCACATGGCCAATCTCGAGCCCTGAGAACTTATTCTCGAGCTTACGGATTTCCATGATGTATGCGTCCATGGTCTATTTGTTGGTGTCCCACTCCTTGTTGCATTGTTGAACCACCAGTAAAGAGTCACTGAAGACAAGTAGTCGCTTGATGCCGAGGGAGACAGCCAGACGTAAGTCGTGCTGTAGTGCCTCGTACTCGGCCTCATTGCTGGAGACCTTAAATACTATTTGGAATACATATTTAAGGTGCTCGCCAGTCGGGCTGATAAAGAGTACTCCCGCGTCACCGCCATCGAGCTTGAGTGAACCATCAAAGTACATGACCCAATGCTCTGGCTGGTTAGCTGGAGTTGGTATTTGGTTTTCTTGCCACTCTGCCAGGAAATCGACTAGAGCTTGCGACTTGATGGCGGTGCGTGGCTTGAAGTCGATACTGAGAGCCCCCAGTTCCACTGCCCATCTGGATATACATCCAGTGGCGTCCCAGTTGTGGAGTATATCCGCCAACGGGAAGTCAGTGATAACTGTGATCTTGTACTCGTCGAAGTAGTGGTGAGGCTTTCTTGAGGTGATAAGTATTGCGTAGAGAAGTTTTTGAATAGAAGGGTAACGAACTTTCGACTCAGAAAGGACTTCACTAACGAAGTACACTGGCTGCTGCACACCAAAGGCATGACCCTCCTCGTTTCGCTCCACCACAATGGCCGTGCTGACTACGTGAGTAGTCGCAGTGATGTAGAGTAGCAGGTTCTCGCCTAGGTTCGGAGCCGTGAGGATGGGGGCGATTGGAGGTGTACTTTGAGATCCTCCAATGCCTGCGCTGCCTCCTCGGTCCAAATGAAGTTGTCCTGCCGCTTGAGGAGCTTGAAGAAAGGTAGACCCCATTCTCCAAGTCAGGAGATGCATCTGTTTAATGCCGCCATACAACCTGTGAGCTTCTGCACGTCTTTGATCTTCTGTGGAGCCCCCATGCTTGTAATGGCGGTTATCTTCTCAGGGTTAGCTTCAATGCCTTGGTGACTGATAATGAAACCGAGGAGTTTCCCTTGTAGTACGCTGAAGACGCACTTAGTAGGGTTGAGCTTCCACTAAAATCTTCGCAGACTGTTGAAGGTTTCTTCAAGATCAGAGATGAACTCGTCGAGATTTCTGGTTTTGACAACCACATCATCCACATAAGCTTCAACGTTGCGATGTAGTTGATCAGCGAGGCATAGCTGGATGGCTCGCTGATAAGTCTCACCCGCGTTTTTCAGCCCAAACGACATAGTTGTGTATGCGTAGGCACCAAACGGGGTGATGAAGGCGGTTTTAATCTGGTCTTCTTCCTTGAGGGAAATCCGATGATAACCCGAGTAGCAGTCAAGGAAAGAGTGCAGAACGTAGCCGGCGGTGGAGTCGATAACCTGATCGATACGGGGAAGCGCGAAAGGATCTTTCGGGTAGTGCCTATTGAGATCGGTATAGTCGACACACATCCTCCATTCATTATTATTCTTTTTTAGAACAAGTACAAGGTTAGCTAGCCACTCTGGATAGTACACCTCTTTGATGAAACCAGCCACGAGTAGTTTAGTTCGCTCTTTTTTGATGTCCTGGCTCTTTTCTGGAGAGAAACAACATAGTCAGTGGACTTGGGATGAACTTTTAGAGCATGCTCGATCAACTCCTTGGGCACACCTGGCATGTCTGCTAGTTTCCAAGCAAAAATGTCTCGGTTGGCCCTAAGGAAGTTGACGAGCTCGAGTTCCTATTTTCTGTCCAGGTTTCCGCTGATCAGAGCGGTCTTGGATGAGTCACCCTCCTGGAGCTGGATGGTCTTGATGTCGACATCGGGGTTCGGCTTGACCCTCGACTGGTTCGGCCTCTTGTTTGCCACCTCCAGCTCTGTCTCGGAGAGTTGTTGCGCGACCGCGAGTACTTCTGAGGAAGGCTCTGGCACGCGGGCTGATGCAGCGTATTTGATCGCTTCCTGGTCGCAATCGTAGGACTTCTCGATGTCACCACAAAGAGATAATACGCTGTTAGTACTTGGCATTTCTAAAACCAAGTAAATGTAATGGGGTACCACCATGAACTTGGCCAAGGCGGGCCTGCCTAGGATGGCGTGGTACGAGGATTCGAAGTTGGCGACTTCGAATTTCATGTACTCCGTACGGAAATTGTTCGCCGTCCCGAAGGTAACTGGCAGTGTAAACAAGCCTATCGGTGTAGCCGCGTTACCCGGGATGATCCCGTAGAACGGAGCCTTGCTGGGGGTGAGCATCTTGCCGATGTCCATCCTCATTTTCTTCCGAGTACTCGGGAAGAGCAGGTTCAACCCGCTTCCCCCGTCGATGAGTACCCGAGTCAGTGTAGAACCGGCGACTTCCGGGTCCAGTATGAGCGGAAGTTTTCCCGGCTCGGAGAAGCTGGTCCATTGATCCTCTCTGGAGAAAGAGACCGGGACCTCGCTGTGTCTTAGAGGACGCGGCACTGCTGGCTCGACTAATAGGATCTCGAGCCGAAACAGTTTCTACACGCTTGGTGAGAGTACCGTCGTCGCCTCCGAAGATGACGTTGACGGTATTAATCGGATGTTGGAAACCCGGAGGCCCTGACTTGTCGTTGCCCTCGTTCGCCTTGTCTTTGTCCTTCTCCTCATCATCGGGCGGAGGTGGTGCGTTGAGGCTCTTGCGGAGGACGGTGCATTGGTACATGGTGTGCTTGGCCTTCGGGTGCATCAGGCACTGCTTGTGGAGGATCTTCTTGTACTGTTTCTGAAGCTTGCCCGACTTCTTACTGCGACGGTTGCTTTCCACGTTGGCCACTTGCTCCTCCGGCTTCCGCTTGCGGGCGGCGCCCGAGTTGTTGTATTGGCCTTTGTCGGAGCGGTTGTTGTCGTTGCCCTTGTCGTTCTTGCGCTTGGGGAAGCGTTCGTTCTCCTCGTCTTCTTGATCCTCTCATCGCTGCATCATGTCGTGGAGCTTGAGTACGGTAGTCGGAAGGGTTCTCCCAACCTTGCGGTACGTCTGCTTTGTAGCCAGTCCGTTGCGGAAGCAACAGATGACCTCCTCGTCAGCGATGTTGGCGATGGTAGCACAGGTGTCGAAGAAGCGACGCGTGTACGACCTCAGGGTCTCGTTCTCCTCCTGCTTGACCTGCGACAAGTCATGGCGAGTACCTGCCGGGATCATGGAGCCCTGGAAGTTGTCCACGAAGACCTGCTTTAGGGCCTCCCAGGAGTCAATGGAGTTTGGTTGGAGGGTTTCCAACCATGTATGTGGTACTGTCCAAGGCCATCGGGAAGTAGAGGGCTTTAGTTGAGTTGGAGCCCCCGCACACTTCGATGGCCACGGAGTAGCATCACAACCATTGCCGCGGGTCTTGTTTCCCGTCATACTTCGGGATGTTGTTGGGCTTGAAGTCCCTTGGGATCTCGCGGTTGGTGATGTTCTCGATGAAAGCCGGAAACGATCAATGTCATCGCGAGCGCCGTTGCTGCCTATTGGAGATGATGGTGCGCACATCGCGGTTGCTGTTAATATGCTACCTCAGGTCACCGGGAGGTGGAGGAATCTGGTTACCCTGGTGGCCTTGGCCTCCCGCGGGTTGCCCCCCACCCCTGGGCCAGGGTCCGTGTTGCGGAACCTCCTGCTCGGCTTGCCGGTTGTTGCGTTGGTTGGGTTGAGCTCCGATGGTGTGACTGCACTGGGGTGCAGAGCTGTCGTGTTGTTCTGACCTGGAGCGTGTGTACTGGACAAATTTCAGCGGGTTCATCTTATCAAGTTGAACTACGGCTTGCTTGACGAGTCGCATGATCCGCTGAGTTTCGTCTGTTTGCGGGATCCGCTGCAGGAGCAGAGAAGCTTCGTAGATGTTACCCATGGGGGTAACGAAATCTTCGTCTGTCGCTGCGTCGAAATCCCACAATATGTCGCATTGAGTGGATTGATCTTGATGGAGAGGTCCTTCAAGCTCGCCCGATGATCTTGACAATCTGCCCCATGGTGGGTGTGTTGGCGATCGATATTGATAATTCTTACCACCAATATTTCTCCTGTTTCTATGGTTTTCAAGCTCATATCAAGTTAAAACTAACCACACTGACAAGTTCCACTATTTTTGGTGATTATTTCATCTCTGGAACAAAGTGTGAGAAAATGAGACAAAGTGGGACAAAACCCAGGCCGACCGGCGTCCCCTAGGCCGGCCGGCCTGCCACCTCAACCATTTGCCACATCACTGATCCAGGAACTCAGAAACACACTCAGAAGGATCACTGATCGTGCACTACAAGTCGGTTTGATTTGAGGACCCGAAAGGCTCCACCCATGGATTCAAGGGCCCACCTGCATGTCCTAAACAGTTGCTTAACTAAAAAGCAACTGTTACCAACCTCAGGAGGCAATCAGGAGCGTCCACGCGAAAAGCAGTGCCAGAGGGCGGCATCCCCAGGTCGGCCAGCCTAGGGGAGGCCAGCCAGCCCCACTTTGCAGCCACTCAGGCTCAACTTCGCATGGAAGTTACACCAACTGCCAAGGTTGCGTGTGTTGACACCGCTTTTTGATACGTGTTTCAGCAAGCAAGGGAGATAGCGTTAGAGAATCGACCAATGGAGCATCAGAGGCCGATGGAGCTGAATAGTGCTGGCAGATGACGTCAGCAAGTTATCTTAGAGATATGAGTCTTTATTTAGGAATTTTTATTTTCTTTGTTGCCAAGTAATGAACGTCGTGATCGACCTAGGGTTTGTAGGTTAAGCTATAAATAGCCGCCTCCGGGCATGTATCGAACTATCCAATGATCAATACACAAACCCTTTTATCCTTTTTCCTCTTTTCGGCGGCTTCACCTTAGTTGCAGTAGATTTTTCCTTTTACGAGATCTTTCTCGCAAGACAGGCTGCATCATCTTCGACCACTGACATGCTGATTCCAGTACATTTCAGGCTGCATCGACCCCGACCACAGTTTTGCTGGTAAGTTTCGAGTCGAACGAGGCAGATATGCTCAAGGTTGACGGTGCATCACTTCTTCCTCTATCTTGTATTAGTTCAAGTTATCGAGCAGATTGGATCTAGGTTTGGTCTGTTCACCAATTTATTGGTATCAGCTAGTTCTTGTTAGGTTAGCTTGTTTCATGCTGTTATCACAAGTTATCGGTATTTACTAGATTTGGCAGGATTAGATTCGTTTGATCTTGTTTTTATTTAGTTTTACCACAATTTATCTAGCCTAGATCTAAATACCATCGGCCGACGCGTAGATTACTTATAGCTTCCAGCTTGGTCGATCGGGTTCGGATCTAGGTGTTGCTTACTGAGGCTTTGTTAACCTGTTTAGCGTTGCTTCACCCGCACAATCGGCCAAAGCTGTGGCTTGGCCGATTGATCTATCAGCGCATCAGACGTTTGGCCGATGTGCTTGACGGAACAATTCGGACAACAGCCGATACGTTCCGGTAATTTAACTAATTTATCTATCCCTTGTCAATTGTAGGTCAAATTGACTGGCACGCCCTGCACCACCATGTAGCCAGTTTAGACGCCGTGCAGGAGCGAAGCAAGAGGCTCCCGGGTCCTCGTGTGTGCTGGCGCTGAAGGCCGACCCACGGCTTTTTGCATCAACACGCTTTTGGCACGCCCAGTGGGATGTGACAACAACACCCACGGTGACCAAGAATTACAAGATGGACGGTGATAAATTTCTGATGCCTACAATGGATGATCTTGATGAAGAGCAGAGGCGACAAGTTGAGGAGATCAGAAACCAAACCCAAGAAATTTTCCTCAAGTCATTCATCATCACCAAGGAAGGGAAAGTTGAGCAAAATTCACCAGTTCCAATGTCAAAAAATATTACTATTGCTGAAGATTCACTGGAAGTTCAGGGGATGTTTGATCAGTCTATGAGTCAAGCAATAACCAATCAATCTGGGGTACTGTTCAACTCAATGCAAAATGCTGTCCGGAGTATTCTGAATGAAATCATGCCATCACGGGACATCGGCACTTGTTCACCACATATGATTTCGTCACAACTCGGTCCAGAATACTATGAGGTTTAAGTAAATTTATCACGAACAGCAATTAAAAATCGTCATGATCTATATGAAAAAAATGGAAGAAAAAATAAAAAAAATTGCAAAGGCGAAGGATTAAACTTGGACCCTCTCAAGGGAGAACGTCATGGATTCACAGTTATGGGTATCAAGCCCAAAAACCGTGACGTTTTATCAATTTCGTATTTGTCACGAACAGCAATTAAAATTCATCATGATCTATATGAAAAGATGGAAGAAAAAATAAAAAAATTTACAAAGGCCAAGGATTGAACTTGGACCCTCTCAAGGGAGAAACTTTGAACTTTCCATTGAGCTATCATTTAGTTTGTTCATCTTCTTGTATTTAGCTTTTTTATTGTTACTTACGTGAACAGTAAACAAGAAAAAAGAGCGATGTGTCATGTTGTGATACCACTACACCAACTAACCTGGATCTTACACCAACTAGGCAAATGACCTACCACTACACCATGTGTCATGTTGTGATACTTTATGGTAACGGAAACTTTTTGTAGCCAATTTATTTAATGCCGAAATAGGGGCTCAGCCTTGCTAGTTGAAGTGGCGTGCACGCCGGCCGACAGGCCGAGCCGAGCCGCTGGGCCGCGTCACGCACAGTGCCCGTGGGCCCAGCTTCTATGCCCGGCCTATCTCAATTCGGCCCAACGCCACACCTCTTCTCCTCTTATTGATGCATCGGAGGTAAAATAGAAAAAAAAACCTTGCTTCATACAAGATTCAAACCTGAGACCATACATGTAACAAAGGTGCGCGCAAACCACTGAGCAACATCCGAGTCTTGCGTTTCTCAATGGAATAAATGTATACATACATAAAAGTCCGATCAGTTGATAGAGACCAAGAACATAGGAATAGTTGATATTTCTCTTTTTAATCTAGAATTAAAACTTGTATCTAATGTTTCTCCGTCATAAAGAATTCAAATTTAATAGTTCTTTTTTTATAATTTTTCTGAAAATAGGAAGTTTCATTATATGGCATTTTTTTGTATGTAAATTGTTGTTTCTTAGATCTGTTTTATATAGACCCTCAAAAAAAAGATCTCTATATATCATGTTTTCTAATAACCAAGTACAAAAAAAATCACTTTTTGCCATAGCAATTGCCAATGCAACTTCATATTTCCTATTTTATAGTAAACCTAAGGTTGTGTCAAAATTTGATATGCATACAAGTTCAAAAATATTATGAGGTATTCAAATCTTAAAGTTTGACTTGAGTTATAAGAAACTATGTGAGAGATGTACCATTTTTTGAACAATGTATGGTACCACTTTATTAAACCTATTTAAATTTTTTATGGTAAGCTTATGGATGCAAAACATATTGTCATGTCAATTTGTAGAATTTTCTGACAAAATTTAGATATTATTGTAATTATTATGTGGTAATTTTTCTATAATTTTTTGAATCTTATTGGAGGTACACACAGTTCAACTTGGAATTATTTTCGATAAGCACGCAGAAATTCATTTAATTGATAAAAATACCAAATCTGTTCAAAAATTCGTGAAACTACTAAGTGATAATTTAGATGTTGTCTATGACATGTACAAAATGTATTGGGGTGTACAACAGCACAAGTATTTTGTAAGTTACTTCACTAGGGTCTCTTAATTAGTTATTTAAAAAATAGAAAAAACAACTTTTTTTGCACAACAAGTGGCTATGTAAATTTACAAATGTGCAGGTTTTAGGTTAGGTAATTGCTGATGAATCTTTCTCCTCACCTGTGCAGGTTTTGCTTTTTGTTGCTCCTTTCTATTCCTGAAAAAAAAATACTTGCACAGAACACTTGACATTCGTGAATGTTGGATCATGAAAAAGGGTTATACACACTAGTTTTGTTTTGCACTACCTGTATGTCATGCCATTGCCATGCCTGTACTTGTGAAGGATTAGTAGAGCACACAGTTCAAAGTTCTGCAGTAGTACTCTGCCCTTTGCTAGTTACCCTGTAGTTTTTATTACTATGGATTATTAGTTACCTCTGCAAATTGCTAAGTTTGTTGGAAAACATTAACTTTGTATTACTTTGTACAGGTGAATGAGTTCTATGACCTGTGTATTTCTGAATCCAGGAACCCATTCTAGCAGAGTTATGTTTGTGCAGTAATTCCCTCTTCCTGATAGTGCTTTTAGTTAAATTCTCGCAGCATGATTAGCGCGTCTTTGTCTAAAAGCTGCATATTGCTGCATTAATAATCTTGTGAACTAGTTGAGTTGAATTGAGCTTAATCTTGCTTTATCTTTGCCTAGAGCTTTGGTTAGTGGTACTGCAGCACGGTTCTTTTGAAGTGTGGAAATGCTTGTTAGATACTCATGTTTTGTTTGGATATGTAATATTGTGTGGCAAGTTGCCATTGCTCAGGACAACTCAACTCTAGATGATTTGAATGTTTTTTATCCTTGTATGTCAGCTCTGAGTTTCTATTACATGAAAGCATGCTTCCCTAAGTGATTGTTACATCG
Organism: Panicum miliaceum; assembly: GCA_032594955.1. Classification (NCBI taxonomy): domain Eukaryota; kingdom Viridiplantae; phylum Streptophyta; class Magnoliopsida; order Poales; family Poaceae; genus Panicum; species Panicum miliaceum. The sequence continues at coordinate 32,719,571 of CM064060.1, forward strand.
AATGCTATATTGGATCAGTTCTGTAATTTGCAAGGAGCATAGGTTCAGTTGCCCGACTGCTTCTGTGCAGCACCGCTAGCACCTCGCTCCTCGGGTGAGTTTCCTTTTCTATAAGATCTCCTTTTTAAGGCTCTTTCCAATTTGTGAAATTGATGGGCAAATCTTGAGCCACTTGGATGGATCTCATAGCTGATGAATCACTATGTCTTGGTGATGCTCATCCTGTCATGCATGCTTCTTGGTTGAACTGAGCTCTGATTATTTATAGGTATAGCAGTACTCTTGTGTGTAGCAGGTCTCATTTGGTGCCAGAACACTTGGTTTGCATGTTCTAATAGATTATTTTTTATCACTAGTGTCAATTGTTGAGCATAGTATTTTAATTATTAAGTCTACAACACTAATTCCACTGTTATAATAGAACCAGTTCGTGCTACTGATCTATTGTTTTTCTTACTTGTTTTTTCCTAGCTGTGAGCTCTGGTAGGAACAATTGGCGAAACTTGGATGAGCATGAAAAAGCCCAAGTTGTCATGTAGTCGCAATGTGGGGATCGAGATTGTGCAGCCTGCATCCAGTGAATAGAATGGTGTTGTACCAGATATGCAAGGAGAGAATGCTGAGCTTCGGTTGATTATCAACACCCAACATGGACAAATTATGCATCAGCATGCTAATTATTAAACTGATTATTTTTCTATTTGTTGCGCTCAAAATATTACTATGCTGTTATATGGTATGGCTTCTCTTAGGCTGGGCTGAAATGGTTGTCAAAATGGGTTGTTGAAATTTGCTGGGCTATATATTTTGCTGAATTTAGTGTGCTGTTGGGTCTAGGAACATTTGGCCCGGGCTGCGCTCCCCTCAAAATAAATAAATAAATGGGTTGTGCTCATTTTGGCCTGCTAATAAATCGGCTGCGCTCCCCTCAAAATAAATAAATAAATGGGTCGTGCTCATTTTGGCCCGTCAATAAATGGGCCTCCATGATGATGTCATCATCCACGTCAGCGGCCATATCATCATCCACATCAATTCCACGTCAGCATGAGTGTCAACAGCCATGTTGACATCCACGTCAGCGATAGATGCCATGTCAGCGTCTACGTCATCATCCATGTCAGCAGCCACATCATTCCACTATTCCATCCGTGACGAAGTTTGTGACGTTTATTTTCGTCACAAATTAACACAGGGCCTGGGCTGGGCTAGGCGTGCTTAAGGTCAATCTATGACGGTTAGAAACTATCACGGATTGCTTCAATCTGTGACAGATTCTTATTAAACCGTCACGCGATTTAATCTGTGACGCTCAATCCATGACAGTTTATGAAACCGTCATGGACACTGTTTTATGATGATTTTTCAGTGATCTATGACGAAATTGTTCCGTCACAGAATAAATGGTTTCTTGTAATGTTCAGAAGACCTTCAAGGATGTCTATCAATTTGTAACGGTATTCTCTTTAGGCTTGTAACCATCTTGCAGTATCGACTTGTTTTGAATGTTGCTGACTCTTCTTTGAAATGCATACCATAGCCAATCGATCGAGGCAGAAACCTGACAAGCTAAGAGCAGTTGGAGATGGGTCTCACCAGTTGCTGGCCAAGGATGAGCAAATTCGGAAGAAGATCCATGAGAATGTTGATCTTCGCAACGAACTAAATAAGCAGGAGCGCACAAGAGAAGTTTGGGTGCTGAAGAAGGAAATAGAAAACCTGACCAATGACAAGAATGCACATGTCGAGAAGGTCAAGCCTTTGACCAAGGCTAATCGAGGTAAGGTTCTTGTCAATAGCTTTGTCCTTCATCAGCCTTGTCGAGTAATGTCTGTCTGTCTGTTGCTCCACGGAGCTCAAAAGTACTTTAGGATCTAAAGAGGATTTGACTAGGGATGAAAACGGATCGAATACGATCAGATATCTATGAATACGAATACAAATAGTTACTATTCATCTCGGATTCAGATCGGGTACGGATAGTTACTATTCATCTCGGATAAGATATAAATAGATATCGACATCACAAAAATTTAGTTTCAGTATTCGGATTCGGATACGGCGTCGGATACTGAACACCTGAGTTCGGATACGGACGGATATTAACCCCTCTAAACGCATCCGAACTCGAATACGAACGGATATTATCCATACCATTTTCACCCCTAGATTTGACCACTGACTTAAAGAATCCTGTGTACCGTCGTTCAGGTGACGTGGAGCTGCTGGCAAAACAACTCGAAGGTGCTGATAAGCAACTTGTCCCGAACCTTCCGCAGATCAAGTTGATGGCAGAAGAGACCGTTGGGTGTGTCTTATCAGCCCCCGAGCCTTGAGATGATTTGAATAATCAATTCAAGAGTCTTTAGCGATCATAATCTTCGAACAAGTCATCATTCAAGTAGTTTTATGGTGTCCAGCCCCCAAGCTTATGAGCCAGGTGAGCTGTAGAAACAACATCGAATAGTTATTGGCGCCCAGCCTCCGAGCCTGGGAGCAAGCGAAGTCATGATGGCACGTCGTGCGGCCTTGAGAGTTGTCGCTGAAAAAAGATAATGCAGACATTATGTAGCATAATGTAAAACATTGAATATACCATAATTTAGATCATGTAAATCTCCTAAGTAGTCCACCCTTTGCATTCACTTGGTCCCATTCTAGCCTTCGCTCATAACGTGTATCAGTCGCTTCGGTCATGACTCAAGACTTAAGGTTTCACGGATTAAGGCATTTGCTACCCGAGTAGATTAGCGACCATTAAGAGAAGACAATTAATGTAGAAATAAGTAGTCGGCATGTGGCAAAGAGAATGCTCGTTGGCATAGAGTAGTCGTCGAGAGTGTGTGTTGCAGCGTCTGTGTCCGTAGGGTGTTGGTGCTATGAGCCCGACACAACTTGATGTATCAATCGCGTGGGTGGCGCCCTACGAACTTGATGTTCCAAGCATGTGGGTTGTTAGTCAGCAAACCCTAGAAGTAGTCGATCATGATGTAGCCCCCAAGGGTGTTCCCGTCCAGAGGTGTACCCAAAACAGTAGCCGAACCTGTGAAGAACAAGTCGAGAAAGGTATAAGTGACTTAGCTTGATTCGTGGACGATTATCGACAAAGCCGTAACACAAGCCGGACCTATCTAAGCTGAGATCGTGAACTCGAAGGTCGCAACATGTCGCACCCGATTCTAGAAAGAACCAGATGCATCTCATATGTGCGCCAGGATCATGTTCACACACATATGGTAGACGGAAAGTGTAATATATCAAAGACAATGCTCAAAATGTTTCTAAATAAAGTATTTAACAATATTACACTCCGTATAAAAGAGACACAAGTGTCTTAAATGATAAACCTTTATACCCTATACGAAGTCTCCAACAACTCCGTCATCCACAGGCGATGACTGGTGAACGCAGGACCTAGAACTCCTCGAAGTCGTCGAAGTGCTCCTCTTCATAGTTCTCTTCTGAACAGCAGGGGGCAAGGGTGAGTACTCTTATGGTTGGTACTCAGCAAGTGGGGTGAAAATGCAAGGCCATCAAGGATAGGCTAAGGTTTTCAGCAGCGGTCACTTTTAATTGGTCAAGTATTTATTATCAAGCACCTATTGACTAGGTTTAAGTTTATACCATCCCACTTTAGCAAAATCATAAAGATACCATCAACATAAACATAAACCAAGAACCACAAATTAATTAATCTTCAGGTTTCATTATCATGTGAGGGTCCAAGCCACTCTTAACCGTGAGTACGGCTGTTATAACAGTTTTACACTCTGCAGAGGTTGTACACTTTACCCACAAATCGTGTTTCCCTGAGTCGCCCGGGTTTGCAAGGCCCTTAAACACTTCCGAGGTGAGTGGCGAGGGTACACTACGAAGCCTTTACAAAGACATGTCGAGAGCTAGGCAGCCTGCTAGAGTTTCAGTAGCGGCGTGGTCCATAAACCTCCCTAATGGTCAGCTCCTTAGCCAAGGCAGCTACCCCAAGAGGACCGGGCTATGACCCCTATCACCGACCCCCTCCTTGTCCTTTCGGTAAGGCCAGCAGCAAACTACACATCTAATTAATTGACTAAGGTCAGAGCCATATGACTTTGTGGTTGCACTGTTCACTTGGGTGGTTCTCCATGTTCCCATTAATCAAAGTTGATCTTAAAATTACGCGATAAAACCACAATATGAAACGTGATCAACATTGCCAAAAGAGTAAACCAATACCAATCCTAAAGTTTGCAACTAAGCGTAACTACCCAACAAAATAGTAAATCCAGGTGTTACAAGGTTTGGGGTAAAAGACTAGGTAAGTCCTTAGCATAGGTAACCCATCAAGTTTATGCAAGCAACAATAAAGTAAAGTGTATTTTCATGCTGTTGTTGGGTTCAAACAGAATATGCAGAGGGGGAAATCCACTTGCCTTCTTCAAACAACTGCTGGTTCTCTTCCTCGTAAGCTTGCTCTTGATTTGGCTCGAACGTCACGTTGTCTACGCGATCACACAAACAAGCATACACAAACAAATAAGAAAAAATACAACAAACAATACAAACAGAAAGTAAAAAGATACTAAAGTTGTAGTTCATGATGCAAGGATCGCGTGAGCGCAAGAATCGCTGAGATCGGAGTTGAAACGATGAAGATATGGCTAAGATAGTGATCTAGGACCTAACTGCGAGAGTTTTGAATTTCCCGAGGCTAAATCTGAAGGAATCAGGGGCTAAAGCATAATTAAACCTTATACAAGGGGTCGGGGTACAAAACTAGAGGTTCTGGACGGCGGGTACTAATTCTAGAAAAGTCAGGGGTCGGAACAGAAAAAGAAAGGGCTCAACTCTAATTATTTTTCTACTAATCTAGACTGCGGGTTGATTCCTGAAAAACCTAGGGATCTTCCTGCAAAAGTTTTGGGAACGGCTAGGGTCGGGTGAATCTAATCCGTTAGATCAGAATCGTGCGGCGGGTCGGACAAATCGGCGGAGTAATGGTCGGGCGAATCGGCGGTATGAAAAGTGGGTCAGGTGAATCGGCTGAGTAAGGAAAAGGTCGGGTAAATCGGCAGTGTAAAGTAAAGGTCGATTCTGGCCATTAGATCTAGATCGAGCGGCAGAGGAAGGGTCGGCTCGACGGGACAAAAAGGATCGGGCGAAGCAGTGCTGCGCTGGGAGTCGGCGGTGAGCGAGTGCGGCGGCGGACGGCCGGAGCTTCACCGAATCCGGTGTTCCGGGGCTCAATTCAAGCTGGGTTCATGCCGGGAAGTGAGTGGGCGGTACGGCGAAGATGAGGTTGGTCACGGGTTGGCTGTGCGGCGGCTGTAAACTGGCGGCCACGGTGGCGGGCGAAAACAGGGGTCCGGCGAGGAATCTGGTTTGCGGCGGAGCAAAAGAGAGGGGGAAATCTGGTACGGCTTGATACTCACCAACTCGTGGAGCTCTGGCGAGAGTTGATGACGGCGGAGAAACTGCAGATCTGCAAGTCGATGGAAAAATCGGCGACACGGGACAGCGGCGTTCCTCCGGTGTGCAACTTCCAGCGGCGTGCGACGATGTTGTGTAGGGGAAAAAGATTTGAGCTTGGCTCTGGTTGCAAAGCGGGGCTCGGCGGGATTTTATAGGGCGGATTGGCCGGAAGTAAGGAAGGCGGCGGCTCTTGTGAAGGAAAGGGTGGAACTGCGGCTAGTAAGGCAAGCCTGCATCGCGAGGAAGGAAAGAGAGATGCGGCGACGGCGCGAAGTCGATCCGGACTCGGGGTAAAAAAGAAAGAAGGAAGGAGAAGGGACGCGGACGATGGCGCGGCGTGCCTGCTGTCGCGGTGGAGAAAGGAAACAGAGGAGCGGGGGCGATGCGGAGCAGAGGAAGAAGAAAGGAAAGAAGAAAGAAGACACCGACAGATGGGTCCCAGCCGTCAGTGAAAGAAAGGGTCGGGTGAGCGGATTAGCTACTGAGTTGGACCGCGGAAAAAGAAAAGAAAGAGAAAAGAAGAAATGGGCTGGGCTGAAAGAAAGAATAGGGGAAGAAAAGGAATAAAGATGCATGCACAATTTTATCTTGAGACTTTTATAAAAATACTTTTAGAATTTTGATTCCTTTATTTTTGGGTGTTACACAACACAAGGCTTAGATAGGTCTATGGCGCAAGTTGCATACATAACACCCTACGTCTTTTTTGGTGATTTGTATTGTCTGGGATTTTTAATTATGTTTGAGGGGGGCCTGCCCGTTCTTATATACTCCGGGGAGGCAGGGTTACATAGTGTCCTAGCTGGATACTAGTTTAGGACTTCTACCCAAATACTACTCGGGTAGTTTCCTTCTGTTTCGACTAGTCCTACTCGTATACGAGTACATTATATGTCGTTAGGATATGGGACATGTCCCCCATCCCATGTTCCAAATAGATCTGTGGCACATAAGCTATCCCGTGATCCCGGATCTGACACGTAAGCTATCCCGTGACCCCGGACACGCAGGAAGATAGTGTCACGACAAGTCGATTCACACCAAATAGCGCACGTGGGCCGACCTGGTGAGAAGGATGCCCCTGTGTGGTTCGGCTGGGCACGCGTGGCCGAGTTGGGACACAAGGAATGGAGATTTAGCCCACTGAATAAATTTATATACTCAACATATACATAGTTTTTCTAGTAGAAAAGTTGGGTATACTTGGGAATATCCAGGAATCAACGTGGCTTTTCCCATGTTCCCTCCCAAGTTTTGTATCTGGTCTTGTGGGTCGAGACTTTACTGACCCGCTGCGTGAATAAAGGTGTGACCCGCTGCGTGAATAAAGGTGTGAGCAGAGTACTGTAAAATGACCAGAAAAAAAATTTTACTCGAGTACCTGTTAGGAATTCTGTTATTACTTATTCACATAACTAAACGTGTTTTATGCCAATTTGGCATATGAGTTTCGGTTACGCGAGCCACACTCCTCATCAGTGCTGCTAACCTGAAAATAGGCCCACTCGTGTATGCGGCCCATCAAATCCAGGGCGGAAGGGCCGAGGAACTAACAACCCAGCCCGCTGGCGTTACAGCCCACGCCACTCCTTACCTCCGCACCTGTGCGCCACCGCAGTCGGATAATCCCACCTTGCCTGCATAAGAACAACTGGTATAAATTAAATAGCTGGGAGGTGTTCCAACTTTAGAAATTCTAAAAGCCTTGACTCGGTCGTAGCCATGCCCAACCGGGCATTCTGTTCTAACCGAATGATCGGTTCGGTTTTTTAGTTCCTACATAAGTTCGGTTCCTAGGAAACAAGGATCGAAATGGGAACCTCGTTACCTACTTATAAATTATGATGGTTTTCTAGCTCGGGCTGGGCATTCTGTTCTAACCGAATGATCGGTTCGGTTTTTCAGTTCCTACACAAGTTCGGTTCCTAGAAAACGAGGATCGATCGGTTCTTTTCAGAAATGGGAACCCAGAAAATTCGATTTCGGTTATTGCGGTTCTCGGTTCCAATTATAACCGAATTAACCGAACCTATCCCAACTCAAGTTCACAAAATCAAAAAAAGGGAATCTATCCTCGCCGACCGCCGGGGTGCCCGTCGCCCGCACTGCGGTTGCCTGTTCACCATCGCCCACTGGATCCACGCGCGGAGACACGCCACCGCTGCCCGCCAGTGCTCCTCGCCCGCTGGATGCGCCGTTGCCCCTCGCCCGCAGCACCGCTGCCTGCTCGGCTGCTCGCCGACGCCCACTCCTGCTTGCTGCCGTACCGTCGGGCTGCAGCCACGCACTCGCGCCGCCCCCGCACACGCGGCCGCGCCGCTCGCCGTTTGGGGGAGTGTTGAGCGCGTAGGCCCGCCAGAAGAGGCGCCGCCACCTGGGGAGTGGAGATGTCGGGACTCAGGATGAGAGACGGAGAGGGACGCCGCCGCTAGTGGTCTGGTTGTCGAGATTGGCAGGGGCCACGACTTAGCAGCCGGCAGGGACCTGCTCGTGGTCGAGCCGTCGCACGTCGAGGTGCCCTGCGGCCTGCGCCCCTGCCTGCCTGCCTTGGAGTTGGGGTGGCCGGGTGGGCGCCTGGCGGCCTGGGCGGGTGGTGACTGGGGTTGGGGGAATGGGGACCCGAGGATCCAGGTAGTATCTAGGGTTTCTAGTTGGGTCGGTTTGGGCCTGCTTTGGCTAGCTGGGCTAAATTTGTTATGGGCTCGGTTGTCTCGGTTAACCGGGGAATCGAACCGAATTAAGCGACTAAATTTGGTACCAAGAAACAGGAACCGAATAAATAACCGAATTTCTCGGTTTTGAATATTTCAGTTCCGGTTCCGGTTATTTCGCTTTGGTTCTTGGTTCTCGATTAAATTTATCCAGCCTGACCAGTAGCAATGCACGAATATATTTACTAGTATAAAGAATAATAACAAGGTCGTAAAATCTATTAGCCCCTGGATGCTGGGCCAGGCCAGCAGTCCACCTGGTGCGCTCGACCACCACAAACGTATACGTGACGGCGGCGCAGGTGCGACGTGCGCGCGATCTTCTATTCCTGGCCGGTGCTTTAATTTGATGTTTCCTCGTTGTCATGAATAATATAATTAATGCATTCTTTAATCATTTCTTTTCAATAGCGCGATTATATTATATGCATGCATGCATGGTTATACAGCATATACTTTCTTCTATTTGTGGTGCTTTAGGGGGTGTTTAGTTTCTCCATTTTGCAAAAAAGTTTTAATGTTTCTAGCCCAACTTTCTACAAAATGGATCTAAACACCATACTGTGAAAATAGCAAACTTTGCTTTTGCATTTGGCACCCAAGAGGCCCAAAATAGACTAAAACTCCTTGAGACCCGAGCCGGACTCCCACTAACCCTATCTCATTGTGCAAAAACTTTTCACTGCAACATCATCTTGCAAAGTTGTAATGCCAAATCATTTTGCCCAAAACATTTTGCTAAATTTTTTTTGCCACCACTTGTGCATATAAACAGGCCCTTAATTTGAGGTTTCCTCATTGTAATATAGTTAATGCATTCTTTAATCCCATGATTATTAGTGCATGCATTAATAGCACGATTATATATGCATGCATGCATGGTTAATTATACAGCATATATATACGACGGGTAATCGCAAAAAATCCGAAATGATTAATTATTCAGCATATACCTCGCACAGTAATTAACCATCCGATCCGTGTCCACCACTATATATTCTTCCTCATTACGTGCTCACTTATAGCTCTCGTCCAAACGCCCCACCCCTCCCCTCGATCCCATCTCCTCCTCAATCCTCGTTACCCAAAATCATAGCTTCGTTGCACATTAAAGATTTATAGATCCAAGTTGTAAGATGAAGGCCAACTACGTAGTGACGGCTGTGTTATTGTTCGCTATGATTTTGGCATCTCCCGTGAATGCTCGGAGTTCTACTTTTGTCGCTGCTGCCAACTCCAAACCATTGCATGTGAGCAAGCTTAGCTTGAATTTTTGTGCCGTGACCAAGTGTAACTTCTTGACTCCTGACTACCGCATTTGCTACTGCTGCCCGGACGCTAGTCAGAAAGAGCATTGCCACAGTACCATTGAAGAGTGCAGGGAAAACTGTGCCTATTGCAGACCCAAATGCTAGGCAGTGATGATGGAAGCTTGCAACGACCCACTGCAATGTGTGCATGGATGCCGTTTCTTGTAACCTTGAGACAATAATATGTTTTATTATAGATAATAATTTATTATTTTATTTGCTCCATTACATCTTTCTCTTTGAATTCATTGTGTATTCTGCTTCGATCTTTTGCGGTGCCTATACTAGTTATGTCGCTCGGCTCTGCCCCCACCCAGCAGTGACCCACTTAACCTGTCAAGTCCGTTTCTACGCCTTCTGATCCCTATTGGCTCCCCGCTCGATTTAATGAAATTCTCTGATCAGCCTGACGGCTCCGCACCCCAAACTCCATCCTCGCCTTGTCCGCCGCTTCCGTCCTCGCCGCCTCCGAGAAAGCTGCCGCGCTGCAGAACAAATGGAGAGGAAGTGATGGATTTACAGCTTTAAAGTTAGATATGAGCAAAGCCTATGACCAAGTGGAGTGGGAGTTTCTCGCACGAATGATGCTCGAGTTGGGGTTTTGCCAAAGTTGGGTGAATGTGGTGATGGAGTTTGTGACAACGGTCTCTTACCGGGCCATGGTTAATGGTGATCTCACGGAGTATATCAAACCACATCGTGGTCTGAGGTAGGGGATCCCCTCTCGCCCTATTTGTTTTTAATCTGAACTGAAGCCTTTTCCTGTCTGTTGAATGGAGCGGAGGCAAGAGGTGATATGGAGGGTGTGCATGTGTGTCCTACAGCTCCGAGCATTAACCATCTATTGTTTGCGGATGATTCCCTGTTACTCTTCAAAATTGATAAACAGAGTGCAGATCATTCGCAAAATGTTCTATCCTTGTATGAGAGATGCTCGGGACAAATTATCAACAAAGATAAGTCCTCCATTACGTTCAGTAAGAACACAAGTGAAGGTGATAGATTGGCGATCATGTTAGCTCTAGAGATTACTTCTGAAGCACACAATGAGAAGTACCTGGGCTTGCCGGTCTACATGGGAAAATCAAAGGTGCGAACTTTCAATTATCTGAAAGATCGAGTTCGGAAGAGGATACAAGGATGGAAGGAGAAATTATTATCGAAGGTAGGGAAGGAGGTTCTCATTAAGGTGATTGTGCAAGCCATTCCTACTTATGCTATGTCTTGCTTTGATCTCACGAAAATGTTGTATGATGATACTGGGAGAATGATCTGCCAGTATTGGTGGTCGCAATAGGAGAAGGAAAACAAGACGAAGGAAAACAAGATGCACTGGCTCTCATGGGAGTTACTATGCAAGCGGAAGCAAGCGGGAGGTCTTGGTTATAGGGATCTGCATATGTTCAACTTGGCGATGCTGGCTCGTCAGGGATGGTAATTGCTAACTAATCCTCTGGCTCACTCTGTGCACAGGTTCTGCGTGCCTGTGCCAGGTACTACCCAGAAGGTGATCCGTTGAAGGTACTTGGGAAACCAGGTATATCCTATTCCTGGCGTAGAGATCTTATAGGTAGCAAGTTAGAGATGTGGAATAATTTGGCTTCACATCTTGCGGCATTTACTCTTAGTCACGAGGAGGATGAGTTCAAGTGGAACCTAGACTTGACAGGTGTTTTTTGGTAAAATTACACTATCGAAGTCTAATCAATCAGAATATCCCAAATGCAAACACAAGACTTTGGAAGTTGAAAACTCCACTCAAAATTAAAATCTTTCTTTGGTATCTTAGTGAAAGGACCTTGATGTCGCCTAGAGGGGGGGTGAATAGGCGAATCTTGCAATTTACAAAAAACTAATTCCCACTTGCCAGCACACAACCGGTTAGGCTGATTTCACAAACCGGTCAGGCCGGTATACACAGAGTTAGGTTGAACAAGACTAGAAACCGGTCAGGCCGATTTACCACACCGGTTAGGCCGGTTTCACACAGAGATATGCCAAGTTAACCTCCCCACGAGTTCTAGCACAAAATGAAGTTACAGCAAAGCTTGTGTGTATATATTTAACAAATTCAAATAGTCCTTGTACACAAAACAAGCACACCAGAGTAGATCGAAGCGAAAGAATAATATAGTTGCTAGAATGAAATGTATGTGAGGCAAACCAAAGTGGAGACACAAGGATTTGTTTTACCGAAGTTCGGATTCACTGCTTGCTACCAAAGCTGCTACTAAAGCATAGTGAATCCTACTCTCCGTTGAGGAACTCTTTAGGATACGAGTCTCTTCCAACTCCGTTCCACCGAATCGGGTCTCTTTCAACCACTTCCCCACTTCTACTAAGAGTGCTTCTTTCCTTGCGGAGGCGAAGCACAACCTGCACAAACTTCCCGAGACTCACCACACAATTGGGAGCTCGCCGGGCAACCACTAACCATCTAAGAGGAAGAACCTCCAAGAGTAACAAATGCTTCACAAGTTTCTTGGGTTCACAACAAATGCTCAAGCTATGGATCACTCTTCTCAGCTCTCTAATAATCACACTAAATCACTCTCTCAATCCAACTCAAGAATATGGCTAGAATCACACAAATCTCACAAAGAGAGGTTGGGAAGAGCCTTGCTGGTGTTCCTGGGTCTCTTGGGTGTGTTAGAACAGAATGGAGCCAGCCATCCCAAAGGAGGGGGTTGGAGAGTATAAATACTCAGACCAACCCAAACTAGTCGTCGGAGACCGGCCAGGCCGGTACCCCAAACAGGCCAGGCCGATTTTTCAAATAACCTAGCCGTTAGTCTGAGAACCTGTCAGAAACCAGCCAGGCCGGTTCGCAAAACCGGTCAGGCCTGTTTTGCCCAATCAGTACACTTGAGGTTCCTCTCAAGGCTAGACTCACATGGGTTATCTAAGAGCACTTTTGATGTTTCCAAAAGAACAATGTTGCATCCCTCTTGATAGTACGACATACCTATACTCAAGAATAATATTATATCCACTTGAGCTTGTATGTCTTCATCCATGCCATACATTGATCATTATCCACTTGATGGCTCTCAACATTGCTATCATTTTTTGAGCATGTCCAGCTTGAGCTAGTAACTTAATATTTTCTATCATCCATGGTAAGATACTCTTGAATCATTAAGTCACTCCATTTTGTCAACCATAATAGATTTGATGCGATGCATTGCTTCCCTCAGTAAGGCTTAGATATGATACTTCGAAACCCCATGGACACTAGCTACTTCACCTTAGCAATACGCACATGGTCTCAAGCCGTCGCTTCACTAAAGCTTGCTTAGTCCTTCACTCTAGTCATCTCGGTTGGTTTCTTCACCACTTATCATCGCCTCATTGAGTTAAGCTTTGCACATCAACAATGAATTCCCACTTGAAGCTTCTCTTCAAATGCTTGTTCTTGATTGATAAGGAATACCTCATTAATTGCAAGCTACCAATAGTAAGACCAATATGTAGTACATAAGCACATGTCATTGTATATTAAACCCATGAAGTCTTGCAATGTCCACTATGAGAATATCAATCTTATTTTCTTAATGATCCCTTCACTCGTCAATCAAGCTATCATGTGATTTGGAGACTTAAACATTAATCATGAAATACATTCCCAAGTTTAACTTAACCTTTGCTTGTCATTGATCCTATAATTTCACCACGGGATCACATACTTGCTTGCTTTTCTTTATTGTTAGCCATATAACCAATATTCAACTTATGAGACAATATTGTATTATGAATGTGACAATAACAATCTGCTCACAATCTTGGACAAACAAGTTAGTCCTTTAATCATTTTGTCATTCAATTCACCAAAACCCACTTAGGGGCCTAGATGCACTTTCAATCTCCCCCTTTTTGGTGATTGATGACAAACCGATTAAAGCTTGCAGATATAAAAATGAAATGATTTTAGCTTTTTAGATATACGATGAGCTCCCCCTTAATGTGTGCTTTGAGTGGAATTTAAAAAATTTGGCCTCACATGCCAAATACACATATAGACAAGAAAAACATGGGAGCTCCCCCTATATCTCAGAAACCATGAGGTGTAACAAGTGTGTGACATATAAAAAATATACAATGATGCATGAGACAAGAATATCACACAAGAAGAAAACAAGAGAAATTTATGTGTGCTGTCTGCTCAAACCGATCAGGCCTGTTTCAGAAACCGGTCAGGCCGGTTTGTCCAGGCCAGCACACATAAACAACATTTCATCAATCAATCATGCATATCACACTAACACAAAGTCACTTAATAGCATAAATAAGTTCATTACACTCAGTAGCACACAATACAACTTCTCAAGTCCACAGAAATGTTTTAGAACAAATTTATGACAAGTCTGAACATTTGGACATTAGAAATAGGTCTAGCCGGTTCCCCAAACCGGCTAGGCCAGTCCTGACTGATCGTAGACTTGAAGTCTTGAATTGAAGCCTTGAAGCTTTAATCCACAACTCTTCTCCCCCTTTGTCATTGATCACCATAAAGCCTTGGAGAAAAGCATGAAATTGTTGTCAGTCACTGCCATGGATCCCATTGATCGCCGGAAGGTCCAAAGATAGAGTCTGCAATAGTTACGGATGGATCTGTTTGCTGTGGAGGAGGACCACCAAACAGACTAGGTATTGAAGAAGAAGGTGCTGGATAAGGAAAAGTTGAAGGTCCGGCACCACCACTCCCTGGTGCAAAAAGATGCTCAAATTGCTCAAAGTACCCTGTCTCTTGATATGCACTCATCCTCTCCTCAAGTGATGGAATCTCTTCCTCTTCTGGTGGTGGAGAGATAGGAGACCGAGGAGGTACAATGTTCATGGCATTGTGCATCATCTTGATTGAATCCTTTTCTTTCTTATGTGCAATTCTTTGCCTTTGTTGTTCTACTTCCACATCCCTCACACTCTTGCATAAGCCAGTAAATAAGTTGAACAACTTTTTAATGGGGGAAGATGGCTTCTTATATGAGCTAGAGGAAGCTCCACTGCCTCTGTTCCCGCCAAACCGGTCAGACCGGTTTGCAAAACCGGTCAGGCCGGCTTCGGCCTGCTGGTAGTACTGCTGCTGCTGCTGCTCATAATTTTGCTCCTCCTATTGCCTCTCTTGCTGCTCATGACTCATGTGTTCTGCTGCTTCATCTCTAGGAGGTGATCGAACAATAGGATTCCTAGGAACTTGGATGTGAATGGGCACTGTCGTGTATCCTTAGGAAAGTTTTTCTTTGTCACCGATTCGATCATTCTCATGAGATAGGGACTATATCCACAGATTTTCAGTGGGCTTTCTGAAATACTCTTTATCTCCTCCCAGATAAAATCTGCAACACAGAATGATTCACCCTCGGGTCTCATCCTAGCAAGCAGAATTTTAGCGTAGCTTGAAATGTCGGAGGGATGACCATCTCGTGGGGTGAGAGTCTTCCTAAAGAGCCGATTGAGAATGGAATAGTATGTGTACAAGCCCTTTACTTTTCCAACGTTTCCTGCCGCATTTCTTGGATACATGAATTTTTTCTCTTGAGCCGGAAGTACCCTTTCTTTATGAATTTGAGGGTGTCTAGCATCTGACTTCCTAAACCCAAAAATCTCAGCAAAGGAAGTGTATGTGATCTGATATAAGACTCCTCTGTCATCTCCAATATAACCATAGAACATGGTGGCATAAAACTGAGCAATGATTTCTTTGTTCCAGTGATGCTTGTAGCCCATAATTGATTTGATCCTTTTATTAGCACAAGCTGCAATGATTTGATTGAAGATCGGATCATTTGCTTTTGCCATATGTTCCCAATCCACCCATTATGCCTCTGATGTGATACTCTTTTTCTTCAAGATGACAGTCTCATAGAAGTCTTGCTGGAAGTTTGTGTGAAAGCGATAATCTGAAGCTGACTTCTCAACACCAAGAGAATTTTCTGTTCTCTTTATATTCACAAGGTCTGTCATACCATTTCCATAGTAATTTTTCACATGACGATGAGCTGGTCCAATGGGCTTTCTAATGGTTGGCATGGCTAGAATTTCATCGTCGTCACCACCTTCTTCCTCTTCTTCTTGCTCATCATTTTCATTTTCCGACTCCTCATCATCATCGCTGCTAACAGCTGCATTCTTTCTCTCTTTGTGAGAAATAACAAAGTTTTTCATCTTCTATTTCATCATCATCACTGCTAGTCTCCTTGACTTCCTCTTCTTCCACAATTTCTTTAGTAGTGCTCCTCTTCTTTCTCTTGGCCTCAGAACTCTCCTGTCACCACTAGATGTGCCCTCAGCACCGGCATTGGTTGGATTTTCAAAACGACGCTTTGTTCTTCTCTCAAAGCTTGACCTTCCAGAGGATATGATGATTGACTTTCCTGAAGAAGAATATATGTGCCAGGACATGTATGAGTTCTCAGAAAAAAAGGACCAAGATTGTTTGAATTGAGCACGATCCTAAAGACATAGGGTTCTGACTGTGCCAAACCGGTCAAGCCGGTTTGCCTAACCGGCCAGGCCGGGTTGCGCAATCAAAACCTAGATCATGGATCCGCGCAATGCAGCTAACCACGATGAAACATATCACAGAGATAGGTTCCTGGGCACACTAGAAGATATTCTAACAAGGGAAAATTAGAAACTTTGCACCGAGCAAGGAGAGCAGGGATGTGGACCTTAAGAGAACCTTGGATAGGGTAAAGATGAGTCTTTTGATTCCAAAATGGCCTAGGATCCGGTCAGGCCGGTGAAGAACATCCCAAATCTCCCAAGGGCCAAGCCTATCATTGGTTGAATCCTTGAATCCCCTTGGAGAGAAGCTTGGGGCCGAGAGAAGGAGAGGGCCACGATGAAAGAGGAGGTGTAGGTGTGGTAGAAGTGAAAGTGGATGAGTTTTGGCACTGTAGAGTCACGGGTGGGGTAAATGGGTAAAAAGGATCAGGCCCCGCGTAAACCGGCCTGGCCGGTTTGCCAAACCGGTCAGGCTGGTTTCCAACAGGAAATCGAGACAACATAGATAGGAATTGATTTTGAGCTCCAGAAAATGATCCACATGAAGAGAGATTGGATATGATATATAGATTGAACGTTAAATTCCATGGAGCACAGGGGAGATGAGTTTGTCCAAAATAAATGCTTCTTGTTACTTCCAAGAAGGAAAAAATGAGTAAGGAATACTATGGACTTGAGAACACTTCACCACTTGTGCTAGCCAGCAGACAAACAATGTGAACTATGGTCACAAGTGGATCTAGTTAGTCACAAAGACTACAAACCAAACATTTTGTAAATCACACACTTCCTATCATGCTAGTTGAATTTTCAAAGATTCTATCCTATAACACATAGAGCATGCATCCACATCAAGTCAACAACCAACTTAGTATAGTTAGCTCATACCTTACAAGAAAGATACATGACACGAAGTCAAGTTTATAGGAAGGTATCAACTAAATATTTAAAGGGTTCAAACAACGTTGACTTGAAGCAATTACATGCAAATGCACACACTAGCATTACATGATGGCCTAGATGCATAAAGGTAAGAACAAGAGTGCATGAGAACATACCTTCATCTCTAGCTATCAAATTTATGCATATTTCAATATGGTCATGATGATAGCTCTTTACTTTAATCTTTCTTGCTCATGGCATAAAAGGTGAGATATCATCATAAAGTGCACAAATATATGTGACTACAAGATTACTAGAAGAAATCGTTAGTCCCATAAGTAACACAAGTAATTGGATAAGCTCCCCTTCTATTAGTGCAAAGAGGTATTTGAATTTCTTGTTAATTGCACTTTATCTATTGAAGGACATAGAGGAGATTATTTGAAAACTTGACAACACATGCATCATTTAAATTATTGAGATTTTTCTTGCAACATAACCTACCCTCCTGTGAAACCAATCATAGATACCTTTTGAAGTCAATTTACAGATGAGAATCTCGATGCATCCAGATCTACTTTGGCTCAGCTGATTTTGTAGCTTTGCATCTGTTCTGAACAAAAGAGGCCAGACCGGTTTACCAAACCGGTGTGGCCGGTTTTTCCATAGCAAAAACCAACTTTATGTCTTGTGCTGATTTCTTGGACTACATGTTAATTCACAGATTATTCCATACATTTTCTGCATCATAAAAGGATATTGCTCTACTGGAGAGCCATTAATAACATCATATGGCACAAAGACATAGACAAAGGAATTCTCGAACACAATTGGAGATATTTCAATTAAAACAATATGGGAGAGAATTTCACAGAGAAATTACATGATTAGTGTCAGCATGTTAAGAACAAACTTTTATTGAGATGACATTGGATCAAAGGTTACCACATTGAAGATTAGTACTTGACTATCATTATTGATTTATATTTCTTCTCAATAGCTAAGTCTCCAATTCATGTCCATTTCCCTGCAAGCTTGTCAAGCACTTTTAGGTACCCAAACCATGTTGGGTCCATTAAGGTTAGTGATAAGATGCTTAGGGATCCAAATGGCTCTTATACTTATTTTTGGTGAACTAATCACCCCCACAGCACAGGTGTCAACTTTGTCTTTTCCTAGTTTATTGAAATCATAACAAACAAGGTTTGAGTTGAGAGTGTTACGCTTTGGACAATCCTTACCCATGTGACCCTTTTTTGGACAAGTGTAGCAAGTGTGGTTCTTGCCCTTGCTTGCCATTGTATCGTCTTGAATTTCTTGCCTTTGCTTGCTTCTGGGTTTGTTAATAGAAGAGGTGGTCTTCTTCTCCTTGTTGCTGTGAGAAGGGGCTGCCTTGGCCAGAACCGGCCTGACCGGTTTTGTAAACCGGTCTGACCGGTTTAGGTCAGAGCCAAGCTCTCCCACAGTACTAGGACACATAGCCACAATATGTCCCTTCTTTTTACATCCATAGCATATTCTTTTCTTGGCAATAGTTCTTTTTCTCTTTTCTTGAATCTTGCTCTTGTTGTTTTGATCAAGTTGAGGAGTTGAGTTAGTGACCATTTATCCCTTCTCAAGCTTCTTCACCATGTATTCACGGTTATCTTGAGAAGGTTGTACTTGACCCTTTTTCTTCAACTTGATTTCATCTTTGATAGGTGCTTCAACCTTTTTCTCATGATCATCATATCCTTTTGTAACAAGGTTGTCACAAGATTCTACAATGACATGCTCAATACTAGATTGGCTTGCTTGAGAGTGACAATATTTAGTACAAAGCAAACCAGAATTGAATTGTGAGCATGTGCAAGTGAGTGTGAGAGGTTGAAGAAATTTTACCGAAGTTACCACAACCTCATGAGCCACTTCTAGCATAGCATGTGATTCTACAAGCTTCTCATGAGTAGTTTGCAAAACCACATGCTTGCTAGTGAGCTTCTCCAATTGATCCTTGAGCACTTGATTTGACTTTTCCAATGAAGCTAGACATGAAAGTGAGTTAGTAGCACAATCATATTCATTGGACAAGTCAGTGTACCTTTTGATCAGAGAGTTATGCGACTCCTTGAGTGTTTCAAGCTCTTGGGTGAGAGCCTTGATATCTCCGATACTTTGACCTTCATCCCTCTTGGTCTTCTTCTTATTCTTGGCCATCAAGCAGGAGTGATCTTCATCTACTAAATATAGAGGTCTTACTGAAATTGAGCATTTGCTTGATTGTTGCCTTGTGCACTTCTTGGCCCTAAGTGCAGTTCCACTGCCAAAATAGGTCAGACCGGTTTGGGGAACCGGCCAGGCCGGTTTCTGCAGAGAATACGAAGCTTCATTCTTTTGGCCATTTTCTTCATTGAGAATTGACACTTGAGGATCAGTTCTAGTTTCTAAAGATGTTGAGCATTCCTCAAGTAACTTATCCTCTGTTGGCTCTTGATCAACACATTTGGGCAATCCATATAGTTCTTCAAGCATTTCCCAAATGAGATGTGCATCTATTTCACATTCTTCATAGATTACATCCTGCACATCATCACTCAAGACACTACACAAGAAGTTAGTAACTTGAGCGTTGAGCTGCCAACATTCCAACTCCTTTTGAGATAAAGCTAACAAGTCAACCTTATGCACATTAAGGTGAGGAGGAAGGATGCTAGCAACTACAACATGCTCAGCAAGTGGACCCATGGTCCCAAATACTTTGAGAACATGAGCAGACCAAGAAGCGTAGTTTGAGCCATCTAGCGCGAGTGGCTCAAAAGGTACCTCAATTGTTGTCGACATCTTTTCTCACGACGGTTAAGCTTGAATGTGAGTGCAAGCTTTGATACCAATTGAAAGGACCTTGATGTCGCCTAGAGAGGGGGTGAATAGGCTAATCCTGCAATTTACAAAAACTAATTCCCACTTGTCAGCACACAACTGGTCAGGCCGGTATACACAGAGTTAGGCTGAACAAGACTAGAAACCGGTCAGGCCGGTTTACCACACTGGTTAGGCCGGTTTCACACAGACATATGCCAAGTTAACCTCCCCACGAGTTCTAGCACAAACTGAAGTTACAGCAAAGCTTGTGTGTATATATTTAACAAATTCAAATAGTCCCTGTACACAAAACAAGCACACCAGAGTAGATCGAAGCGAAAGAATAATATAGTTGCTAGAATGAAATGTATGTGAGGCAAACCAAAGTGGAGACACGAGGATTTGTTTTACCGAAGTTCGGATTCACTACTTGCTACCAAAGCTGCTACTAAAGCATAGTGAATCCTACTCTCCGTTGAGGAACTCTTTAGGATACGAGTCTCTTCCAACTCCGTTCCACCGAATCGGGTCTCTTTCAACCACTTCCCCACTTCTACTAAGAGTGCTTCTTTCCTTGCGGAGGCGAAGCACAACCTGCACAAACTTCCCGAGACTCACCACACAATTGGGAGCTCGCCGGGCAACCACTAACCATCTAGGAGGAAGAACCTCCAAGAGTAACAAATGCTCCACGAGTTTCTTGGATTCACAACAAGTGCTCAAGCTATGGATCACTCTTCTCAGCTCTCTAATAATCACACTGAATCACTCTCTCAACCCAACTCAAGAATATGGCTAGAATCACACAAATCTCACAAAGAGAGGTTGGGGAGAGCCTTGCTGGTGTTCCTGGGTCTCTTGGGCGTGTTAGAACAGAATGGAGCCAGCCATCCCAAAGGAGGGGGTTGGAGAGTATAAATACTCAGACCAACCCAAACTAGCCGTTGGAGACCGGCCAGGCCGGTACCCCAAACAGGCTAGGCCGATTTTTCAAATAACCTAGCCGTTTGTCTGAGAACCTATCAGAAACCGGCCAGGCCGGTTCGCGAAACCGGTCAGGCCTATTTTGCCCAATCAGTACACTTGAGGTTCCTCTCAAGGCTAGACTCACATGGGTTATCTAAGAGCACTTTTGATGTTTCCAAAAGAACAATGTTGCATCCCTCTTGATAGTACGACATACCTATACTCAAGAATAATATTATATCCACTTGAGCTTGTATGTCTTCATCCATGCCATACATTGATCATTATCCACTTGATGGCTCTCAACATTGCTATCATTTTTTGAGCATGTCCATCTTGAGCTAGTAACTTAATATTTTCTATCATCCATGGTAAGATACGCTTGAATCATTAAGTCACTCCATTTTGTCAACCATAATAGATTTGATGCGATGCATTGCTTCCCTCAGTAAGGCTTAGATATGATACTTCGAAACCCCATGGACACTAGCTACTTCACCTTAGCAATACGCACATGGTCTCAAGCCGTCGCTTCACCAAAGCTTGCTTAGTCCCTCGCTCTAGTCATCTCGGTTGGTTTCTTCACCACTTACCATCGCCTCATGAGTTAAGCTTTGCATATCAACAATGAATTCCCACTTGAAGCTTCCCTTCAAATTCTTGTTGTTGATTGATAAAGAATACCTCATTAATTGCAAGCTACCAATAGTAAGACCAATATGTAGTACATAAGCACATGTCGTTGTATATTAAACCCATGAAGTCTTGCAATGTCCACTATGAGAATATCAATCTTATTTTCTTAATGATCCCTTCACTCGTCAATCAAGCTATCATGTGATTTGGAGACTTAAACATTAATCATGAAATACATTCCCAAGTTTAACTTAACCTTTGCTTGTCATTGATCCTATAATTTCACCACGGGATCACATACTTGCTTGCTTTTCTTTATTGTGAGCTATATAACCAATATTCAACTTATGAGACAATATTGTATTATGAATGTGACAATAACAATCTGCTCACAATCTTGGACAAACAAGTTAGTCCTTTAATCATTTTGTCATTCAATTCACCAAAACCCACTTAGGGGCCTAGATGCACTTTCACTTAGGCGCGGCGTTATTCTCACAAAGGATAATCTTGCGAAAAGAAACTGTCAAGGTAATCAATAGTGTTGTTTCTGTCATGAAAATGAAACGATACAATATCTTGTTTTTTACTGCTGTTTTACGAGGATGGCTTGGGCTACGGTTTATGCAGCATGGGGCCTACCCAAACCTCGCAGCATTTCAAATATTTTTGGGAGCTGGCTGAATGGAATACCAAAAGATTTCAAACCTCTAGTCCTCGTAGGGGCGGCAGCCCTGTGTTGGTTTGTCTGGCTCTGCAGAAATGCTGTTGTATTTGAGAACAAACATTCTTCTTTTTTCAGGTTATCTACTCGACTACGCACTGGCTTCGCTCGTGGGCTATCCTTCAACGGCATACTTCCCGGGAAGCGCTTGTTGCGGCATCTCGTTTCTTGGAGCAGGTGGTCAAGGACTTTTTTACCCGGGCACATGGATGGCGGTCTAGTCTTAGGATTGACAGTCATTAGTGTACCAGGCTTTTTTCAGACTGTTTAAGGCTGTGTGCCGTTTTGGCAGAGGCCGGGAAAATGTCAAGATGTTGTATCACCTTGATGTAACCTCTTGAGACCAATAAAATTTCCCTTTTCCAAAAAAAAAGGTATATCCTATTCCTGGAGGTATATAATTCGGGGTTTGCAAGCACTAAAAGCCAGGATGATATGAAGAGTTGGAGATGGGTCCCAAATAAATATATGGTTTGATCCATGGTTGCCAAGAGGCACGATGACAAGAAGACCAATAACCCCAAGAGGCAGAACTGTCCTGACATGGGTGGCTGGCCTTATTGATCCAGCAACTGACTCATGGGACAGGGAGCTCATTGGAGTTATTTTTTTTGGGAAGAGGACGTGCAACAGATTCTTGCTGTGCCCATTAAGCAAGGGATGGAAGACAGCATTGCTTGGCATTTTTGTCCAAAAGGCCACTTTTGAGTGAAATCAGCATACCATGTTTTAATTTGGTGGAGCATCACGACCAGCAGAAAGTCAGGCAATCGTCCAGCAGATCTGAGCCTGAGGAAGGTCTATAGTCCAGAAGAAGTTGTGGAAATTGCCATGTCTACCGAAGGTGAAGCGGTTTATGTGGCGTCTAGCGCATGACAGTCAACCACTCATGAGTATAAGAAGAAGGGGATGGAGATTGACACCCTTATTTGTCCTGTTTGTCATAGATTTCACGAGGATGGAGGACATTGTTTCTTGAATTGCAAACATGTTCGGAGGTGCTGGCAGGCTCTAATGCTTGAAGAAAATCAATCAAAACTACTAGCCATGAGATCAGCGGAACAAGTGGTCAATCATATTCTGATGATGAAAGAAGATGATAAGCTGACTGTGATCAGCTTCCTTTGGGTCTGGTGGTACACCGAACAAGATGCATGGTGAGAGGTGATGCTTGCCATAGAGCAGGTGGTACACCGAACAAGATGCATGGTGAGCATCAGCTTGCTGGATACTTCTCTGAGTCCGAGAGCATCGATCTCCTAGGGAGAGACATCGTGAAAATCCGAAGTGATCGCTTCCACCGCCAGATGTGTTGAATATTAACTCGGATGGAGCTTTTAATTCAATGGAGAAAGTTGACGCCTGAGGTTTTGTAATTAGAAATAGTGATGGTCACGGGGTGTTGGCAGCCTTTGGGCGGGCTCATATTAAGCGAGCGTTCGCTGCTACAAGACAGCAACGCACGATCGTTGCTAGGTACTAGCGACGCGCGAACGTTCCGAGCACACATAAAAGCCAGTCGGTGGGTCTTCCTCTCTCCCTTAATTAGCTTTCTCGGTAGCTTCTTCCCAGTTACACGTGCTTCTTCCATATATATGGGCATATTTTGTCTAGTCCTCCCTTCTCTACTGTCATTTACTTTTCTTATTTTTTCCATATAAGATAACGGTGTGTGAGTAAAAATAAAGTAAGGTGGGCGATTGCCTTCACATACATTCGAAAGCAGAAGTTAAATGTTATTTTATATGTTAAACTTAAAATAAAGAAAAAAATAACATAAAACATAACTAGTGTCAATATTTAGTAAGAAAAGAGATATTAGTACAAATACATTTTTAAGTGTAAAATACAAAATTTTCAAATAATAAAAACCCTACATAAAAGTAAAACTATCTATATTGCTCCTAACTTATAAATTACATAAATAAAACTCATGATGAGATCATGAAAAACTTACGCCCCACATATCCAAAGCTTTATATGTCCTAACTTTCAACTTACATATTCAAAAATTCATATTCGAATATTATAAACTTACAAATCACGTATACTAAACTTTCTACATCCATAATTTTCAATTTGTATATTTAAAACTATATACTCGGATATTAAAAACTTTGGAATCATGTACACGATTCTTCTCTACATTCTCTCTTTCAATGTGTATAGTGAAAACTTCACAACTAACTTTCAGATAGTCTCAGGCCATGTATACAAAACTTTATAGATCCTAACTTTTAATTCATATATTTTTAAAAAGTATATCTGAATCAGAAACTTTCAATTGTAAGACTTTGTACATTCTACTTACAAAGTTTGTATAGTCTACTTACAAAGACTTTGTAACAAAAAATATTAGAAATGAAACATTCAAAACATTATACATTTCTAGCTTTCAAGTGACACATGAAAACCTTTTGCAACCAGAATTTAAAAGTTTTGAATAACACATTCAAAGCTTATAACATATCTAACTTTAAGTTATAAAATCAAAACTTTGCACTCCAAACTCAGGAACTTTCTTCTATAAAATTTTGAACATTGCACATGTAGATCCAAATATGTACTGGTTCATCAAAAGTTTGAACTTAAAGTATAGGTATTATATTACCACTCCGCTCTTGATTTTGTAGGCACCGCCTCGCCGGGACGGTGGGGGCAGCAGCAACCGTGCATTGGCATCGCACCCGTACGGTGCGGTGGTGACAAGCAAACGAGGCTGGCCCTGCCTGGCTGCCTCAGCTTTTGAGGGGGAAAGGTCACGTGGAAAGGAAAGATGATAATAGCATAAAGACACGGCCTACAATCCTAATCTCCGTCCACGTGCCTGCATGTGCGGACTCGGTAATTAATCCACGCGTCCGTTCGCTACTACTGGACGCAGCGCTCGCGCGCTCTATAAGAATTTTGGCCTTCGGGTGCTTGCCGCGGTGGTTGATGCCCTGAGCCCCTGACTGCTGATGGGGAAGCATGTCTAGCTGCTATGGAGAAAGGAATATCCAATGTTTTGATTGAGACAGATTCCATTGGTCGCAGCCTCGCAGTCAAATGCTTATATGATCATGCGCTAGAAGGAGTGGTCTTCCGGGCGACAAGGCATCTGCTGGATTTAAGTTTTCATGTCTTTTGTATTTCTCATGTTCCTCAATCTTGTAATAGATGTGCACACGAGTTAGCTAGCTCGGGCTTAGAAAGGGACCCGGATCACCCTTGCATTTGGGATGATCCCCTCCCAAGTTTTATATGTGGTCTTGTGGGTGGAGACTTTACTAGCGCGCTGTGTGAATAAAGCTATGATCTGAGTACTGTAAAAAAATCGACTGACCAGCAAAAACGAAATTTACTCGAGTACATATGTAAGAGCAAGGCCCGTTTTGCCGCACAGCCGTTTGTGGTACGGCTCGTCTCTAGTGGGACAATTATTTTGCTATGCTCCCCGCCGGTTATGTTGTCACTTGGGACGAATTCAAGAATGCCTTTAGAGCTCATCACATTCCAGAAGGGCTTATGGAGAGGAAGCTAAATGACTTCCTAGCTATCACTCAGGGAACCCGCACCGTTCTCCAGTATGCCCAGGCTTTCTACAACTTATATCAGTATGCGGGTTATCGTGCTGACACGGATACTAAGAAGAGGGATCGCTTTCGCACAAGTCTTTGTACCAAGTTCAAGGAATGTCTGAACCCCATAAAGGTAGACACTTATATGAGCTGGTCAACTTGGCTATTACTCAGGAAGATTGTATCATGACCATTGTGCTGAGAAGAAGAGGAAGGCACCGGCTGGACCCTCTAGTGCTCTGCCATAGAGGTATTGTTTAGTGCCGAATGCTACTTCTAAAGCTCCTTAGAAGGCCCCTCAGCAAGGGTGTTGGGTATTCAGGCCACCACAGTAGCAGGGCGCCTCACATCCCCCTGCTCCTCAACAGACTGTCCCAAGGCCGAATGCTCCACCACCCTTTTGTCCGAGCAATGCAAATTGTTGCTTTAGTTGTGGGAGTTCCACACTCACTTTGCTCGAGACTGCCCCCAGGCTAGGCAGCCATCAGAGCCAATGTTCTACTCAAAACAATAAGAACAAGGCCAAGAGACAAATTGTTCAAGTTAGATAGGGAAGAGTCAACTTCACAACTCTTACTGAACTTCCCGAGGGTGCACCAGTGATGTCGGGTACATTTTCTATCTACAATAAGCCTGCAGTTATATTGTTTGATTCCGGTGCATCACATAGTTTTATTAGTGCAAAATTGGTATTGGATTTCAGCCACACAAAAAGGATCCTACATGATATCAACACCGGGTGGTAAAATTGCTTCCAAATCATAAGGCATGTAATGATCAAGTTGGGTAGTAAAACTATCAAAACCAATCTTATCATTTTGGCACTTGAAGGCATGGGCATCATTTTGGGAATGAATTGGATGACTCTGCATGGAGTTACACTAGATATTTCTTCATGAGCTATTGAAATGAATTCATATAGTCACAGAGCCACAACTCTTTACCTACCCTTCCAGAAGTGCATAAACTCTTGTGGTAAAGGGTGTGGCATCGGCATTATTCTCATATCGCCTCGCGGGGCAAGCTTTGAGTTCTCTATACTGATTTCTGCTACGTCAACTAATAATCAGGCGGAGTATGAGGTTGTACTTAAAGGGATTAAGCTACTGAGGGAAGTTAAAGCCGAAGCTGTGGAAATATTTGGAGATTCATTACTTGTTGTTAATCAACTAAATGGAAAGTATGATTGCAACAATGAGATCTTGAGGGTTTACCTGGAAGAATGTCTTAACCTTCTGAAGGAGTTTAAGACGGCTTATGTGGAGCATATTCCTAAGATGCATAATGAAGAAGCCAAAAAACTCGCACAAAGTGCTTCAGGTTATCGGCCGATAAGTGATATCATGATAATGAAACCTTTGGCCGATGATTGGAGGAAAGAGATTGTCGAATACCTAAAAGATCCGTCTTGAAAGGTTTCTAGGAAGCTGAGATTCAAGTCTATCAAGTTTGTTCTGCTTGACGATGATGTTTACTGTTGGACGATTGATAGTGTGTTGCTTAAATGTATTAACATTGAAGAAGCTAAGGTTCTGATGGGGAAATACATGAAGGGGCATGTGGTGCACATCAGTCGGCTTATAAGATGAAGTGGATGATCCGAAGGAATGGATATTTTTGGCCAACGATCTTGAAGGATTGTTTCAAATATTACAAAAGGTGTCAAGAATGTCAGAAGTTTGGAAGCATCCAAAGGGCTCCAGCATCGTCTATGAATCCTATCATAAAGTTGTGGCCATTCAGAGGATGGAGCATTGATTTGATCGGCCAGATTTATCCGTCATCCAGCAAAAATCATAAGTTTATATTGGTAGCCACTGATTATTTACCAAGTGGGTCGAAGCAATTCCTTTGAAAATGGCAACATCGAGTGATATGGTCACTTTTGTGAAAGAACATATAATTTATCGGTTTGGCATACCACAAACAATCACAACCGATCAGGGTTCCACATTCACTTCAGGGGAATTTGAAGAGTTTGCTACCATTATGGGGATCAAGCTGCTGAATTCTTCTTCCTATTATCCTCAGGCTAATGGACAAGCGGAGGCATCCAATAAGGGGATCATCAAACTGACCATCAAACTCAATCTACTCACTTGGTTATAGCTAGCCATCCGGCCCGAGGCCCACGGGCCGACCACGGCACGACATTTTAGCCCGGCATAGGCCCGGCATGGCACGCGGTTAATCGCGCCCAGGCCAGCCCGTCACGAGCCTCGTGCCGTGCCTGGGCCGACGCCTCAGCACATGGGCCGGCCCAGCCCGGCACGATCTTACCTTGATATGCTAAGGCCCATTCAAAAAACAGCCCATTGACACCACATCAGCCCACCCCATATCAAACCCTAGGTATAAATCACTCAACCCCCTCACTCCCTTCCGATCATGGCTGGAGCCTGGTGCCTGGCGGCTGCCACACACAGCTCCCTTTTCCCTCCATCCACGCGTCACGGCGGCGGGCGGGTGGGGAACGACGCGTCAAGGCGCACCCGCGCGGGTGGCACGATGGCGGCGGCGATACACGGTCGTGCGGGCGAAGGACGGCGGCGGCAAGGCACACCCGGGCGGGAGCGGCATGACGGCGAGCCATTGCTGCGCTGACGACGGACAGCGGCACCGAGGCGCGGCTGCACGGGCGGAGGATGGCGGCACCGAGGTGCGGCCAGACGGGCGGCGGACACCGGCGCCGAGACGCGGTAGCGCGAGCGGACGATGGCGGCGTCGAGGCGCGGACGGGCGGGTGCGGCACGGTGGCATCGAGATGTGGCCGCGCGGACGAGGACGGCGGCGAGGCACGGCCGTGCGGTCCGATGATGGCGGCGAGGCAGGACCGGCGGCACGACCGGGCTGTCGAGCCAAATGGGCCGGCCAGGCATGGCCCGAATAAGTAATCAGGCCAATCATGCCGAACCTAATCATGCCGGGCCGAGTCGGACCCGGGCCGTGCCGTGCCGGGCGACCCGAATGGCCAGCTATGCACTTGGTCGTTGCTGCTC
Source organism: Panicum miliaceum (assembly GCA_032594955.1). NCBI lineage: Eukaryota > Viridiplantae > Streptophyta > Magnoliopsida > Poales > Poaceae > Panicum > Panicum miliaceum. The sequence continues at coordinate 32,748,158 of CM064060.1, forward strand.
TTGTTGTTGATGCACGCGTAGTCGTTGCCGGAGATGGCGACCAGCGCGACAGAATTCTTGAGCTGCCACTTCCCGACAGTCCCATCCTCGACCATTTTCCTAAAATAGTAGATCTGCTTGGCGAGGGTCGGCGCCTTGTAGACGCCGGCGCCAGCGATGGCGAAGTTGATGCCATATGCCTCCACAGTCGTTTGCCCTTAACCTGTACGCCATAGGGGCCTCGGACCGTCCAAGAATCCTTGCTGCAAATGCATATTTATATGATCGACAAATTCAGTGACATACGTACATACATACACATATGATCAGATGAGGACCAAGCAAATTGAATAATTAATTGATGGACCTATTAATTACCAACTAGATCGGATTGAACAAAGCCGTCGGAGAAACGGCCGGTTGGATGCCCGGCAAGCCGGGACCTGCCGTAGGGGGAGTAACACTGACGTGACTCTGCACTCAGATCCGATTTGCCGATGTTCCCCGTGTCGGCGAATGAGGTCTTGTTTAGATCCTGGGTGTAAAAATTTTAAAATGAAATCTTTTCACATTTGAAGTATTAAACATAAACTTATTAAAAAACTAATTGCAGATTTCATCCGTAAATCGCGAGATGAACCTAATGAGCCTAATTAGTCCATCATTAATATATATTTACTATAGAAATTTAGTGTCTAATCATAGCCTAATTAGGCTCATTAGATTCGTCTTGTAATTTACAAGCAAACTATGCAATGCAGGACGAGGGGGAGGGAGGAGAGTCAGGCCGTCATCAAGGTGTTCGCGGCAGGCTACGACCCGTGGGCAGCAAGGAGATGGGCGGCGTGGTTTTTGGGTGAGCCTTCAAGGCAAGGATAGGGGAGCTGTGGTTGAAGAAGGTGTTCATTTTGTTCAAGATTCAGAGGTGGGTGGAGGCGACGAGTACCTCTTGGTCTCTGATTCAGAGGATGAAACCAGTGATGATTTCAATGAAGGCTACATCGTTGCCAACACTGAAGAGCAGCAGGTGCATGGCGTTGAGGAGCAGCCAGGTGAGGAAGTTGAAGCAATTGAGGGCCTGGAAGATGTCGCCTGGCAGGACATCGCCGGCCATGCTCAACCACTGGAAGAAGAAGTAAAGGCCGACCACCCTGAACCTCACGAAAAAGATGCAGGTGACAGCGATAAGTTCAAGGAGGTTAGAGATAGTATGTTAAAGATTTTAGTGCCATTATATTTTCAGAATGGTGGCAACAAGTAATAGAGTCTTAGGTTCATGAATAATGATTGGGATGCAGCTATCTTGTGCTTGGCTACCACTCAGTTTGCAACTCTGAATTTGAGAATACGATTATTTGACTGCATTTCATTATGTGTGAAATAAATTTGCTTACAATAAGATAAATTACTTGAAAATAAACCATGCTCTTGACAGACTACATTATTTGAATGCAACCATGATCTGGAACTGCATTTCATCACTCAGCTAAGTACTGCATGACACTTTCATATAGAGCACGGGCACAACTAAGGCTTGTAGGAAGAGTGCCAAGCCGCTCCATTCTAGCCTTGCTCATGTGTGGGATCTTGTATCCATTCCGTCCTCTAGCCTTCATCACCTCTATGCAGCAGCCCTGTAGTGTAAGGAACACACGGTTCACTGAATCCGCGTCGTAATCATCATACTCCTTTTTAATACTCTGTATCAGACCATCTATGTTTCTGCAATTAGTCCGCAATGTCAATGACTGTAGAGAAGAAAAAAACCTAGGTCAAGAACATTCATATCAGGGGAATTAGGAGGCTGGTGCATTATGCGAATGTCGAGCCCTGTTTGTGCCACGGCAAGTGCAACTGCTGGATCATCTGCTGGCACATGTGTCCTGGCATTATCTTGTTGAATCCAAATGGTCTGTCCTGCATCTTCTTGAGGCCATACCGCTGCGATAGCTGGAATCACTTTCTCAATCAGAAACTCTCTACTTGTCTCCCTCTTTACATTGATTGGTTTTGTTACTAGTGTGCCCCTTGGCCTGTTACAACTATTGCGTTGTGCTGGTTCCTGTTTCATTAGAGTACACTAAATTGTTAGCCCAAGCAAAGCATGAATGCAATGAAACTAGAACAAGAAAAAGTGCAACTAAAGTAGAAGCTCACCTCCTTAACAAAAGGCCACACACCAATCTTGCCATCAAATGTGCAATTACCATCTGCATCATATCTTGGCCTAGCAAGTGCACACAAGAACATGACCTTTTCAATTGCATTCTTGTTCTGCACTGTCCTCAAAGGGTCTTGTTCATCAGGTAGCATGTAGAACCTCCTAGCCTTGCATGTGGTATAGAACCATTTTTCATCAATATGCACAATGTTGCGCATGTCGATGAAGGTTGGCTCTTACACACTATTAGGATCGAACATAGAAACACAAAACCGAAGGCGGGCTTTCTTGTTTTCATCCTTCAGGTATGGCTTAAGTGTGCTGGAGTGACGCCGAATCTTGCCTTCTTTGAACGCCCTATGCAGCGCGCTTCTACTCATACTCAACTCTGAGGCTAGTGACCTAAGAGAAGTTCTTTTGTTTAATAGGACACTAGCAACCTGAGCTAAGTCCACTTGGACCCTATGGCGCCCGCAAAGCGCTTTTTTTGACCTAAGATCATTTGGAATCCCTTGGTAATGGCATTGCTTCACTTTCCTCCAAATATTTTGGACTAACGACCTATGAATGTTAAACATGTTGGCTACAGTAGTGGTTGTTGTCCTTTTAAGTTTCAGATTGTTACTTCTCTGAAGTAAAGCTTCATAAACGTGTCCCCGCTGCTCATCTATCAATGAGGTCCTCCTCTGAACTTCTTGGTCCATGACGTGTTCATCACCTGAAATTTTTGTTGCAACAAATAAGTTGATAGTCAAATGAACTGACGTCTGCAGAAGGTATGGACAGGAACGACTCATGCAAATTGTTTGATTGCCAATAATTTCAGAGATGGAAATACCTTGCTCTTCCTGGACAAGATGGTGATCCTCTTGCTCCTGGGCAGGCACATTCAGGTCGAAAGGATGGGCAGCATGAACCTGTTCTTCATGGACACCATCACCTGGCTGATCCTGTTGGCCTTCCTCTTGAAGTGGAACATTCAAATCCACGAGTGTGTTCATGGTGGTGTACTGGTGAATTGTCTGTAATCCTAGAGATGGTGGGAAGATGTGCACTGTGCTCGGTGGGTTTTATAGCCTGCTCAGTGCTCAATTTGTGCGGCCAAAATGTGATCTGGCGGTAAAAAAAGGCGCTGCCAAAACCTTGAAATTTTTCATTGTATCGACAGCAAACTTTTGGCGCTAATGAAATGTGGAGGCAAGATTTTTTATTCGCTGGCGTTAATTGCGTGCATGCCTGTTTGGCAGATATGGACCAAATATGTGCATGTTTGGCAGGTCAGAGGATATTAGGAAGGCTTGCTGCGTCAGATATGAAGGCATTAGGAAGGTGCGCTGCGTCAGATATGGAGCCATGAATGATCGATCACACACACGCATGATTGTTGCTAGCGCATTTGTGGTATTAAACCGAGGGCAATTGAGTCTTTTCACCTGCCTCCATAATGTGTCTGAAAAATGTTAAAGCTAGCTATATTCCGGGACGGAGGGAGTAGTTTTTTATTTCGTCTAGATTTAATACTCCATGCATGTGTTGCACACATTCGATGTGACATTTTTGGTGTAAAATTTTTGGATCTAAACAAGACTTGAATCTCCGAAGACGAACGGATAGTACCAATGGAAGGAGCCCGAGGTCCGAGACTCCACATGCTGCGCGCCTGTCGATGCAAAATTAAAGCCAAACATCACTTGGCAAGAATAATAATCCTCAGTCCTAAAATATAAGTATTTTATTTTATCCTAAATCAAAGTAGTCTAAGTTTGATCAAATTTATAGGGAAGAATATTAACATCTAACACATAAAATAAGTAAATTATAAAAATATATTTTATAATGGATCTAATTATTCTTATTTGACATTTAAAATATTTTTATTTTTCTCTTTAAACTTATCGAACTTGTAAAATTTTTAACTTAGAACAAACCAAAATATCTTATATTTTAGGATGGAAGGAGTAATACGATAATCCAAGAGGGAGCTAGTACGAGAGTCGGCATCACCATTTAGCAAGATGACCAAGCAGGTCAAAGAGAGGAGGATCGCCGAAAGCCTCGTGCAGTCATGCCCATGCTCTGCCGCTGTTGTTGCATGCGACGGCGCTCTGTAGTGCGCCCGGTCGAGGGCCGGTACTCGTACTTCGCTATCGTACGTGCTCGACCCTGCAGATCGACTGATTTATATGCCGTGCCAGAAGCTAACAAACCGAGATTTTCGAGGCAGGCATGCATCGTGCCATGCAAGCCGATTAGATTAGTTGAGATATTTTACGTTTTTAGTTACAAGCGACGAGCGAGCTTGGAGAAACAATCGGTCGCCCTCGTACACCCTGTGCCAGATTAGATTTTTATTTTGGGACACATATTTGTCATAGATAACACAAACGTCTCATTTTCTGAAAACCGGCCGGACAATGATTTTTGAAGACCAATATTATTAAGTAGATTCTTGAAAACTTAGAAGGAATTTATAAGCGAAACCAACAATTGAAAATTTAGAATCAATTGAAAATTTAGAATCAATTAAATTTTGGAATATATAGTACTCAGCCTTTTGAAAACCTATAGTATCTTCTTTTGAACATATAGTCGATAGTTTTTACAAGGGTACCTACACCTCACCACTATTGAAATATTTTCACCGCCGGCCGTAAATCCATCGCCACCACCAATTTAGGTGTCATGGTGAAAGTTCGACGATGATAATACCCATTTCACAGCTGATTTTGGAACTGACAGTGAAAATAGGGTGATGCACATGATCACTGATCCTAACTAACCTATATTTGTCACATGGATTAAGATTTTAAAGTTTGTCTAATTCACCCCTCCTCTTTTTAGTCTACGAGCATCGATTCTTTTCAGTTGTCGATAAAATTTTCAAACCCCACCTCGAGTCTGACATGGAGAGAAAGATGCAAATGTATTAAACCTTGGAGAACAATTAATATATATATATATATATATATATATATATATATATATATGGACACCCCTGATCAGTACCGTGGGTATGAAATAACTATTCCATACCCGAGCCAACCCACCTACCATCGCGTCTTGCGCGCCGCGAACCAGTCGAGCGCGCTGGTTTCCTCCCCCTCGCGGTTTTCCTGCTCGGTCTTTCTGCCCGGTCGGTTTTCCTCCTCGCGATCAAATCTGGAACCGCTCGCTGCTGGTTTTCCTAGCGAGGGCCCCGATCACGGCGCCGCACCACCAGGGTGTCTCGTGCGACCGTGCGGAGGTTTGGACGTGAGGCCTGAGGTAGGTCGTGTTGATAATTCATGCGCTCAAACGAAAGCAAATCTATATGGTCACGTCAAGATAATTCATGGCCAAGTAATGATTAATGAACTACACGTCCAACCACACCTAAGACCCACAGTAAAATGTTTGATCATTTACTAGCAGGTGACAAGCTAATTGTACCGAAGCATATCACGAATCACAATTCACAAATTTGGATATACTGTGCTTACAAGCGCTAATTCATCTCAATCGTCGTGATCATAAATATTTTAACTTTTGCAATTTGAATACAAAAATGATAGCCAGTTCATCTTGGCCCTGGTCTTAAAAACATTTTGTGACAGAAGTCGGTATTCAATCATGGTGTTCGATACAAGTGATTTTGTGATTGCCATCTCATATTCAAAATACTGCGACAGGACATGCTCAACACAAAGAACCCTACCATGAAATTCGGGCACTCGATAGTCGAAGATCACAGAATCCAAGCGCCCACGAGCATGACACAAAATGATGGCGCTGGACCATGCTCGTAGCATAGACAACTCGACTTATTATAGCCAAGCCAGATGTAGATGAAGATGAGGACGAGCTGTTATTAGCTTGCGGAAGCTTGCTATTATCCTCGATCACACGCATGAGTACTTCCATCTAAGATGCGGCAGCACCTCTGCATCCAAATAAATCTTCAAGGAAAAGAATATAAAATAATCAAAAACTCCATTGGGGATTAGTCACGATTATGATACTGCACAAATATATCAATTTGAAACATAATGCTTAGTAGAAAGATGTACATATGACCACATATAAGCCAGTCTATCTTTCATAACCAAATTTAGTTTAAAAAGTTTCTGATATCAGAAAAGTTTATGAATCAGTATGGCATATAGTAGCAACTAGCTACACTAAAGTAAAAAACATAAAGCAGACATGGATTTGCAGATACGAATCATACAGCTGAAATTGGAGTAAGTAAAAGAATTAGCTCTATTTTATATTATCCTATGTTGTACTATGAACTTCAACAATCCGATTGGAAACACAAAACAGAGCACCAAGCAAGTACATCAGATCAAAATAAACTAGGATGAAATCTTTTAAAATAAGACCACCACCGTACAACATTGGCAGAATCATCTCTTAGCTCCACTCTCAGAAGCAAAATAACAAGCATACAGAGGATTTACGATGTGGAATATACTTTCATAATACATAGAACTAAAGCATACAAAAACAGAAGCCCCCTGCAGGCTCTCTAGCTAGAATAAAAAGATTTACAATGTGACCCATCAGCAAATGACACTAAAATATGATGGTCGGCCACTGCCTCCCTCACCTCCGGCCGGCCCTTCCACCGGTGGCGCACATGGCCGTGGGGGCATGGCTGTGCAGGTCCTCGCCTCCCTGGGCTGGATCCGCCGCTGGCATTGCCTGCGGCATGCTTGGTTGAGTGGGGGCTCACTGGAATTCAGTGGCGCAGGTGGTCGGTGGCCGTGCCGCCGCAGCCAGTCGCCCTAGGCGTGAGCTTGCTGTGGCCGGGGCATCGCCGCCGCCCTGGGGTGGGTTGTCGCCTTGCACGCGCTGCCTTGGACGTCTGCGTCTGCTTCGTGGGTCTGCCACCAGCTTTGCATCGCCCTGGGCCGCCGTGGCCGGCGCCCTCTCATCCGTGGCATGGTGCCGACCTGCGGGCTCCTCTGCGCTACGCTGCGGCGTTCTTCGGCCTTCGGATTCAGGGAGGGAATGGGGTGGAGACGAAAGTCTAGGCCTGCCTACGGGCTAATGACGGCGACGTCCTCGGGCGCCGTTTACCTTCTTGAAGGCGTTATTCTTTGTCCCTCTTCCCTCCTCTCTGTTGAGCTTTTCAGATGAAAGCCTTGACCTTTTGGTCGGATGATGACGACGCCTGTGGCGTCGCTCCCTCCCTGGAGGCGTCGTCCTAGAAGCTCTGCTGGTGGTGGTCGTGCTAGTGGTGGTCGTGCTGTTCTCCTCGGAGAGCTTCCGCTTCTGTGCCTGCCTTCATTCATTTCGTCTACATAGCCCGGGTTGTTTTGGTCGTCTTATGGCGGATACTTTGCCGCCGTTCTGCTCTGGTGGATGCTTTGCTGCCGTTCTGCTCTGGCGGATGCTTTGCCGTCGTCGTCGTTGGTGATCGCTTTGGGCGAATGCTTTGCTGCCTCGTTGGGTCGGGTGGATGGTTTGCCACCTTTGTCGTATTGTCGATCATTACACCCTTGACGTCGTAGTATTTTTTAGCAGGTTCAGTTGTGGTCGTGTCTAGGTTTGCGGGTTCGTCTATATCTCCCCTTTTTCTTGCTGTTTCTTGCTGTTTTGTTGTTGTACGAGTCGCTTGTCACTTACTTAGTGGTGCACTGTATCCGTCTTAATAATCTTTGCCTATTAAGGTTTGTAATTGTCGTATTACTTTTCTCTTAATGAAATATGTGCTCAGGCACGTTCGTGAAAAAGGGCTGCGCCTCCTTCCAAAACGGCTCCGGCTCTAGTTCCTCTAGTGGAGCTGAAGCCATTTTAAAAAATATTTAATAAGATAGTTTCTCCAATTGCTCCAATGGATCAAATATCCATAATACCCTTAATTTTTTCTATATCTATTCCTACTTTATTGTCTTTATTACTCCCATTCTCTTTCCTCCTTATCCTCCTCCCGACTTCCCCCATCGATCCATCCCGCGCAGCACGCCGCCGCTGCAGGCTCCGCCCGCCGCCGCTGCCGCTGCCGGCCCCGCCCGCCGCCGCTGCAGGCTCCGCCGGCTCCGCCCGCCGCCGCTCACCTCCCGCGCAGCCGCTGCCGGCCCCGCCCGCCGCTGCTCGCCTCCCGCGCAGCCGTTGACGCCCCAGCCCGCCGCTGCTCGCCTCCCGCTGCCGACCACCCCACCGCGCGGCCTCCCGCAGCCGGCCGAGCCCACCACCGCGAGGAGGCGGAGCGCGCGAGCAGGCGAAGGCCTCATGCCATGGCCTCCGCCGTCGCCTCCACGCCGGCGATGGCCGCGGCCAAAATCACGGCCATCTTCTCACCGTCTCTCCCATCCTTTCTCCGTTCACACCATAACTGCGGCCATCGAGCTGCCACCACCACGACGGTAGCTTTCTCCCGCCGCTTCCGCGGTGCAAACCCTAGCACCGGAGGCAAGGCCACCCTGGCCCCCGCCACCAACGAAGGCTTCGGCGTGTTCGAGACGGAGCTCTGGCGCCTCCGCCGGCGTGTGGAGCTGCGGCTCCACCGTCTGGCAGTCGAGGCAGACGAGGCCTACCGCGACCTTCGCTACGCGGCGCGCGACGTCGGCGGGGACCGCCTGGTCATCACGTTCCGCCGTTCGTCGCTGCGCTTTGCTGCCTGTACGCTCCTCTGGTCGCTTGCCTTCGCCGTTGTGGCGCGAGCGCTGCTGGGGATGGTTTTATGGGCGTGGTGGCGACCGGGTTTGGGGAGGGGTTGGTGGGGTGGACGGGGTGGCGGCGGGGCGGTTGTTAGGCGGAGGGACCGCAGCCTTGGAGGGAAGGAGGTGGTGGTCGCAGTTTCGTCATCCCCTGTGTCTGCAGCCCCGACTAGCCATGACCAAGAGCCAGCAAGGGTGGTCAGGAGGAGGGAGCCGCAAGCGAAGGTCCCGGATTGGTGGCCGGAGGTCAGATTGAAAGTAATGAAACCAAGGTCAGAGATGGAGAAGTGTGCGCGACTGGCCAACAGATTGGTCCGAGGTGAACGGCCATAAGTATTTGGTGCTAGCATAAATTCTGAAATTATGTTGCAAAAATTCTCCACTTTGCTACATCTTTTAGTTTTATACTTTTGACGGTGCTGGATGTTTATTGCTTGCAAATTAAATCAGTGTGTATTATCAAAATACAAAAAAAGTTGAAGAACCGTGGAATTGAATGCTTGTTGTGATTGATAGAAGTATAACTTTTGCGTTTCTCAGGGTGGTAGGATTGGATTTTTGCTCTGGCAACGGTTTTTAAAATATCATAAATACAGTGTCAGTATGATGTTATATTCCATAAAATTAGGCCTTCTGCTTAAATGATACAAAATATTAGATCTGTTGATTTATCTTACTGATTCACCATTAAAGATTCCTAATAGCTTTAGCATTTACATAAATGTTCCAGTAAGAGCAGAAATGTAAGGTCACAAATTCCTTCTAATACATTTTATTCATTTCTACACCTTGGTTTTATTATGCGATAGTAACAATACAAAACTGTCAGATGTTGTAACCGTTGAAATTCGAATCTAGCCTCATAACTTTGCTATTGTCCTGCTTGTTACCTTGAAATCCTAATTATCTTACAGTTTTAAGGTTATGTGGAAAAAACGGAGAGGATTAAGGTTTAGGAAGAGGGGGAGAGGGGGGTGGGGTGACTAGGACGTTATGTGGACTATGGATGTTAGTTCCAGGATTTCATGATAAGTTACTTTCGAATTTGCAAATTCGAAGTCACTTCATAATTCTACATGACGATTATTTTACCTATTGACTGAATGGTGAATGATGGATAGAATCATGTCTTTTGAGGCGTCGCCTAGGCATCCAATTGTGCCCCCTACATCACAGGACACCACGAGGTCCTTGTTAAGACAACCAGGCATGCCCCCAATGCCACAGGATGCTGCAGCACCTTAAAAACCATTAATATAATATATCACATGAATTTTCAATCTGTAGTTATGTACATTAGTCCAGTGTGAAGTCAATTGAGAAACCTTCCGGTTACTGTTTCTAATAAAATTACCTTCATCATGTTTATGTTACTATAGTCTTTTCCATATACATAATTATAACTTATATATACCTGTTTCTTTGCCAGGTAAAGTGGAAAATCTTTTGTTGCTGTCAAGACAGTTCTGTTGCAGCTTTTTTACTGAAGTTTGTAAATCTTTTGTTTGGGCCAGCAATAATTGATAATAGAATCACTGGGAGGGATTACAGATATGATGATGCAATTCAAGTTAGTGCTTTTTACCTTTTAAAGCTGTGGTGTTATAATATTTCATGTCTCCGAATGTCTTGCTAGTTTGTATTATTGCATTCAAGAAGCTTTAGATTCCTCTTCACACCCTGTTAATTTATTAGATGTCAGATGTTTACTCACAGACATCAGTAAAACTACTTTAGTCCTATGGAACATCATGATCTGTCAGGTTGTACTATATGTTATTTAGTACTGCAACTTTAATGTGCTTTTTGAACACAAGACTCTTGGTTCGTGTTGTTGCCCTCTATCATGCCAGAATCCAGATTCTAGTTACATAGGTAGATTCCCTTGTTGGAAATATTGTCTTCTCATAGTTCATAGTTGTTTTGTACTTTGGTTTCTCTATTTTAGTAGAAATCAAGGACTTGGAAGCAGGTAGCATTAAAGTGGACCTAGGAAACTACCGTATGCTTCTGTGACTTTAAAAGTGTCAATGGGACTCATCACAAACTTTACTCTATGTAATGATACAAGAATTAGGAGTTGTTTAAGTGTATTTTTCATCCCTTAAATATCGCAAAAATGTGAATTTCATCCCCTACGTTTCAATTGGTGCAAATCAATCCCTTAACTAATTAAACCAGTGCACTAGTCATCTCTACCTTGGCTTAACAATGGTTTAGTGTTATCTTACAGTGGTTTATGTCACATAATCATTTGACTAATCACTGTTTAACCACATCATTATTGCTAGAGTGAAAAGATTTTCTTCGTGCACTTATACTAATAACAAAAAAGAAAAGCTCTTTACTCAAATGTCCAAAATATTATGGACGCTGAGTTGGACAAATCACTGTAACATTCTGGTGAAATTAGGATTTCTTTATTTTCCCCTCCTAAACCTTTGTCAGGTGGCACTAAATTATTGTTAAGCCAAGGTTTGACCGTATGAGTGATTAATGCATCAATTTAGTTAGTTAAGGGGTTCATTTGCACCACTTGAAACTTATGGGCTGAAAGTCACACTTTTGCAATACTTAAGGGATGAAAACTACGGCTTTTCCTTCCTTTTTATGCCACAACAATACAGATTTGGATTTGTTGGTTAAATAATTAAAAATATAAATCTGACAATCATTTGCTACCTGAATCATTATTGGATTGATGCTGGGACTCGTTCCATATGCTTGTCAGTGTTGCCTAATCATATCTTGCTTTTGTATGCAGCTTAGGAAAATATGCAAGACATGTGGCATAAAGGTGTCCTTTGACACTGAGAATGCTCGTAATTCTTTCTACAGAGCAGCAGTGAACTTTGTTCTAGATGATTGCAGCAGGTATGTTTTGCTTTTGTCCATGGTTTCATAGGAATAATCCCTTATTGCCATTTCATCTGTCTACAATCTGAAATCTGCCAACGCTAAAAGACTAATATGAAATATGCCATCCATGTTGCAAATCTACCCTTATTTGCCATTGTTGACCAGTCAAGCTGTGATGGGCATGTGAGGAAAACACGTTATTACCCCTGACCTCTTCTTGTCCAATCCATTCTACTATGTTATTGATTCGTTGCTGTCCCTTCCCTTTTTCTTGCGTGCATGGACTAAAAATAAGTTGGGCCGCCGCATACATTCTTGAGTAAATAAAATGATCCACCAAGTATAGCTTTTTTAATTAATTCAAAGCCATCCAGATAGTTGCAAGCGGTAGAGTCTTACCGCTTGTGACCGGAAGTCCCGGTTCGGGTCGCGGTCTCCTCGCATTGCACAGGCGAGGGTAAGGCTTGCCACTAACACCCCTTCCCCAGACCCCGCACAGAGCGGGAGCTCTCTGCACTGTGTACGCCCATCCAGATAGTTGCAACTTGCAACAAACAGCATCAGGGATATGGGGTTGTGGAATGAAACGGGATTGCAGGATTGTTCTATTGCCAGGTCAAGCGAGGGACTCGGGCAGGAGGGCCATGCAACACTGTCATACCTCATCAGGAGATGCTGCCATTTATGGATTGGCGATGCAGCCGATGAACCAAAGATGCTAGGACAGTGTCTGCCTGAAGCGTCCTCCATCCCCCCAGGCTCAGCCCGCCTGCTCACGCATTGCCCAGCCCTTGCCGGCCCACCGCCACCTGCACCCATGCCTTTGCCATGAACTCCATCACAAAGTTCCATGTGCAACCAGCTCATCTCGCAGCCGGCAGAGCACAAGCTCATTGTTCTGAGAAAACTATACGGGAACAAATTTGTGTTCCCCGTCTGCCTAGCCAAAGACACCACCGCATGGCTCTAGATCTCGTTAAGCTTCAGGCACACATGTGTGGATTTGGGGTGAAAGAAAATGTATCATGGAAGGAGCATGTGGATGTGGACATGTGGTGGATGACAAGAAGAGTTGCTGGGTGCCTAGAGATGTGAGTTATCTGCTTGTGAGCTTGCCGGTAGAACATTGGAAGAAGACGATAGTATTCATGGCATTCTCAAAGAAATTTAATCAATATACTGTTTCTTTTACACATTCAATTCATAACATCCCTTTTCAATCCATAATCAAGAATAATTAGGATTTCTAAAAAAAAAGTAAAGGGTCCACTCATAGGAAAACCTAACCTTTCCCCGCATCAGGCACTAATATATTTTTAACGTCTAATTAGATCGGGGAATCCTTCCAATTAAGAACTTAAGCTCGTTGCTTTTTATTTTATCAGAATTAGAGCCAGGCTCTATCCATTTATTCACTAGACCCAGAAAATCGGAATTTTTTATTCAAAAAAATGGATTTTATTACGACATGCTACTTTTTCCATTCATTACCTTTGAGGATCAGTCGTGGTCTTCTAGACTCTACCAAGAGTCTGGACGAATTTGTTGCTTCATCCAAATGTGTAAAAGATCATGGTTGCACTTAAAAGCCGAGTACTCTACCATTGAGTTAGCAACCCAGATAAAATAGGATCTCTTAGACACGATCGAAATCCAAAAATCAATGGAATTAGACCGGACGCTCCTGTCAAAACATTGAATTAGCAAGACATCAAAAGAAAGATTTTATCACCCATTAAAAACAATCATAGAAAAACTTAATGGCACTGACAGAGGTAGCAAATAAGGGTAATATTTGTAACATGGATGGCATATCTTGGATTAGACTTTTTGCGATGCCAGGTTTTGGACTGGATTCAATTGTAATGGCAAACAAATAAGTGTAACCGTTTCAGTTACTATGTTCTCAGCTTTTTGTAAATTTTTTCTATGCATGTTTTTTTACCATATGAGTTCTCCATGCATGATCTGGATTATTGATATTTGTGCTTAATAAAGAGCAGCACAAGTTAATGATGAGAATCCAAGGGATTTTCTCGCTGGTCTTGCTACTAATATTGGATTGGACAATTCTCGTGCTGCCACTCTTGTATGTGCTTCAGTTGCTGCTCGCACGCGTACATGTTTCATACAATCCTGGGTATGGATGGATATAGAGTTTGACTCTTATAGATACCTATAGCACTTATGTAGGGGTCATTTTGATTCCATATTTTTATGGTCCTCAGGCCCTAGAGATTCAAGGAAAACGACCTGAAGCACTGGATGAGCTTTTGAAGATTTGTAGAATTCATAACATGTTTCCTCCTGAGGAAAATTCTGTATGTATCTGGTTATAGAACTTGAAAGCTTGTCTTTTGGCATTACTTTTCTTTTTTGCATTTATTCTTATTTCAACCCATCTCCCTTGTCATCTGAGTCTTGAATGTTGATGCCTTGGTCAAACTGTATGTGTCCCAAATTATTCTTTCTGGTTTTGCATATGAGTTCAGTTCTGTAATGTCAGTTTATTCAAGTTTAACCAGACAAGCTCAACATAGCCAACTACCCAAGTGTAAGTCTTAGACAATGTTAAATCTGTGTTGCTTGGAAAGCCCATGTAAGTTTGCTAGGCATGGTCTGTCCTGATTGATCATCGGTTCGGACATAACATGTTTAGACCCTGGAGCAGTACATGATTAGCATCATCGCCTTTATTGTTTACATCTCTCATACAAAGCTTAGTTTTCTTGTGTCAATTTAATGAATATTTTTGACATGCCTCTATTCAGATACCTGAGTTTCTCCAGCACATATCTGCATATTTTGGTAACTTGGTCTTAAGAAGATTAATGCTGCTGATTGATATCCATTTTTAACTATACAACAGATCTTTGTATTTTTCTGTAGAAGCCAAACGTCTTGTATGCACATAGAAATAGTCTAAACATATTCGCACTGTTAAGTCTTTTTACTGCATGGTTAATTAGTTACCCTATTGCTAAAATACATAATCACCCTTTTTTGTCACCTACAGGCAGAGATGGAAATGGTGGCTGCTGGACTTGAAAAGAATTTGCAAGTTGCCGAGAGGGTTCACCTTCTAACTTTATTCCGGAGGGCTTGTACTACTGCTAACATCAAAACAGCAGCAGAGGCTCTTGGCCTGGTATGCAGTTTCTGTGACCATGACTTATTTTATGACACCAAAACATGTGCTACATTGTAGGTCACATTGAGTGGAAACTGTCATCTAAATACTTACTTTTACTGGAATGTTTACAGCATATTGTAGTTAGTTCTCCCTCTTTACAATTCGTTTTGGCTTTTTTAGATACATAGTTTTTGCTATGTATCTAGATATAGTGTACATATAGGTGCATTAGCAAAATATATGTATCTAGAAAAACCAAAACGAAGTGTAATTTGGGGTGGAGCTAGTAAATGGCTTGTAACTAGTCAAGTGACATTGTGACAACATGTGCCAGCACCAATATTTTTGAACAGTTCTTTTGGCTTGGTGTGCCTTCTTTATTCTTTAGGCATATATGTTACCAATTATAGGATGGAACCAGCCATTTTAGGATGAGAGGAGGTCGAACAAATTGACTGCATTGAATTATGAAGGGCCTGTTTGGTTCATTTACCGAACTTGCCGCAGAGCAAGTGCGGTGCTTTGTCGTTCTGGCGAAGAAAAGGATTGACATACACTCGTGAGTTATGCAGCTGTAAGTTATAGAGATGCCAAAGAAAGTGCGGCATGCCAAACGATGGACAGCAAAAGCAAACTGCAAAAGCTGTACAACAGTGAAACAGCACGGCGAGCCTTGATGAGGTCTAGGTCTGCTAGTAGTCTCATCATGCACGCCCTAACAACAGAAAAATGATTTAGCAATTATGACAATAATATATTGTTTCCTGTACATTGTCCTGCTTGTTGGTCCTAAGAATCCTTCTCTACTGTTAGCTGTGCAACAATCTTGATTTTTTTCTTGACATTTTTTATCTGATTGTCTTGTCATTCAGAATTTGCCAGATGAATAAGAATACAGCAGAAGGGTTTTGCAAAAATTTATAGTTCCAACTGCCAACTCCCATACATCAACCTCAGTTGTTGGCCTGAAGCCCTCAACAACAATTTATGGTTGAAGCTTTATATATCCCCAGTTTGCAAACATGCAGAACAAAGCATACCGCACGGCGCACGCCCAAGTTTCCATCTCATGTACAGGGCTACAGGCGAACATATTTGCGCCATCCGCCTATCCCCTATGACTCTATGAGTGATGCTGAATCATATCCAGAGGACAGATCTGCCCTCTCCATCATGAATGATGATGAACCATTTCGATCCATTCCTTTTCTTGCCTGCTTCATCAAGCTTATATGTTATTTTATTTATTTATTATTTATTTATTTTTTGGGGAGGCTTTATTGTGTGTGGGTCGCCCATAAGTTATATTTCCTCCGTTGTTAAATATGTAATACCATTGATTTTTTTTCATTCACCGTAGGATGCACGACAGGCACGGATTTAATAATCCACTTGACAAACCACCACTACTGGAACACAAACCCTTAGTATCGGTTTTCTAAACCCTTAGTATCGGTTGAAAACCGGCATAGATCTTGTTTATTCAATTGGTACTAGGGAACTAAGACTGAAAGTCTAAGTTTTGTATATTGGGTATTGTACCTGGTGCCTAAGGCATCCGTAGATACCGGAAAGACCAACCGGTACCTTATGTGCTGACGCAAGACGCAAGCTGGCGGTCCCTTAGGTACCGGTTCGTGTTTCCAACCGGTACTAAAGGTGTTTTCCTTTTTTTTGTAAATTATATTTTATTTAAATTGTTTATTACTGTTTATGCTCGTAGAATTGCTACATATACTTAAGCTATATACTACTATACGTCCACTAGTCACGTTCGCGTGAAAATAGTATATGCACGTTCGCGTGAAAATAGTATATGAAAATAACTAAATGTTGTTGACAATAGTATATCTAGATATAATAATATTTACAAATGTATCACAATTACAAATTCTAAGCCATGATGTTGATGTGGATGCTACTCTATTAATATGGCCATTGTGGTAGACTTTGCCTTTAGATATAGGAAGCTACTCTATTAGTATGGCCATTATGGTAGAATTCGTAATGAATCCTATGAGTTGCTCTGATATGGCATGTAGAACTTCATCTTTTATTTGCCTCATCTATCATTTTTTTAAAAAAATTACAAACGTATTTATGAACGGTGTGCTTACTCTTAGGTCCTCCGTTGTACACTTCCCGAAATGGGTTAGGGTGTGCATGAAATCACATACATAGTACCCACACCAATTATTTTCTTCTTTATGTCTCGAACACTAGGAGAAATAAATTAGTTATACAATATTTGTGTACGCGTATACAAACCAAATGAGTATGCAAAATGGTAAAAACCCCACGTACTGGAAAGTTCATTCTAACAGTCAATTGATTCTTCCATTCATCTTGGCCTCTGCGCTTTTTCATAAATTTTTCCTGCCTCCTGAAGAGCACATGGGCAGCCCTCTGTGTGCAGTTGTGTGATGACTTGTCTTCCCTCTATCTTCTTGGTTTGCCGTAGTTTCCCTTTAGACTTGCTACTCTTCAATCCGAAGGAGGGCTGAAAAAAGATATATTAATAACAAAACTAATACTAATACTAATACTAAATGTATATCAAGTTTCCGTAAGAGTGTGTGTATAAAACTAGGACGAGTTTTATCTACACTCGCGTATAGCTACTCTCATCATTAGTATACCATCGTACGTATGTTCGCATACTTATTTATCACTTTGAGTATGTTCATATTCTAATTCTAATATACTTCAAAGGGGTATATATGAAAAATTTCGAAAGCATCCCTATTTTTTAAATATATTTTAATTATACCTTAGTACTAGTATATAGAATAAGTATATCCACATATTCCATGTATGGTCACATATCCAAAGTATATACCATTGCAGATGGTATGGTATGATCACATACATCTGGTACATACCTTTCGTTGGGTCAAATATGCCCGACATCATGAGATACGCATGTAGGAGTAGCTACAAGCACGTGTGGAATAGATTTATATATATATATATATATATGTGTGTGTGTGTGTGTGTGTGTAACATACGTACCCCGGCAGGATTCTCGCTGGGAATAGGCTGCTCATACCTTGGCACAAAGTTATCATCGTCTTCTTCTCCAATGGCATGCATCACCGCATATATTTAGGAAAGAATCAGCAGCTTGGACCTCTTCTTCATCATATTGTTCATAGATGGCCGTACTATCATGGTTGATGGCATCCATAAGAAATAGTTTTGCGTCTTGACCATCGCCAACACCGTCCATCTTAACTGAAATTCTAAGACATCAAAGATAAAAGCAAGTTTGTGTATGTGTGTGTGTGTGAGAGAGAGAGTGTGGGAGTGTACGTGTGTTTATGTGTGAGTGTGTGAGTGTGTGTGTGAGTGTATGTGTGTGTGCGCGCGCGTTTATGTGTGAGTGTATGTGTGTGTTTATGTGTGAGTGTGTGCGAGTATATGTGCGTCATCAGAGTGCGTGTGCGTGCGTGTAGGCATGTCTCAGAATGTGCGCGTGTGTATGTATGCGCGCAATAATTAATAAATCTAGAAAACACATGTAATTTTTATAAATAATATTATATATATACATCTTTCAATTATAATGCATATATGAAATTTCATAATTAAAGAACTAAAAATATTTAAAACAACCAAGAATCTGAAAAAAAATAATAAAAACTTAATTTGGAGAGTATACTCTGTGACCAGCTATAAAATAGTTTATTCTGTAGCCACCACCCTAGACGCACGATCTAGCAAACCAGGCCGGTTCCTGTGCGGGCATTTATGCTCCCGCGTGATTTGGGGAGAACCCACCGGACCAGGTGCCGGGCTGACCTCGTGAGCCAAGCCGTCGTGAAGCCAGGTAGCTACGGTCATTTATGGTAATGAATTGAACCTTAATTTTTTTTTGAGATCGGTAATGAACCTTAATTAGTGCAGGTTGATTAGACCACTGTGATTCCGGAAACTCGAGTTCACATATGTCGCAGATGCACGTAATACATTGGTTACGAGAATACATGTGTACATGATTTGGTACACGAGAATACGGAATAGTACGGCTACATGTAAAACTAATGCGGTTAAATATTCAGTCAATTAGAAGAACCAAACTAGAACATTTTGCTCCTCGTAGGCTCAGACACTTCACTGATGTATATATAATGACAAGCTGAATTGCCCTGAAAAATATTACGATCTCAAATGGCCCGCTCATGAAGCTATTCCAAGAAACTAGTTACTATAGCGACGAGACAAATTTACCAAGATGCCGTAACAATAAATTTAATGTGATTTACGATAACCTTGTATTTAACTACAAATAGTTACCACATTGCCGTAACCTAGTTTTTGTTTTTTTTTTCAATTTGGGTGCTAATGATTTACTATAAAATGGTAGCCAATTTCTTGTAAACCAATATACAAGGTAATTACCAAAATGGTGCAAATGATTTACTATAAAATGGTAGCCAAATTCTGGTAAACCAATATACAAGGTATTTAGTGACTCCCGTATGAATTACAACAATGGCATCGACAATGTACCAGAATCAGAATTGAACTAATAGGAAAATATGGATAAATAGAACTTGAATTACAACATCAGCTTAGTAATGTACCCGAAGTTAATGAAAAATGATATATTAGTATATTACACAAAAACAATAGTATGACAAACAAGCCGCCACTAGGTGACGTCATTTATTGAACTCCAAACATAAGCCATGAAGATCAACATCGTCAATCTGTGTGCCTCGAGTTTAAATGTCATAACCGAATTATTTAAACTGACTGTTATCTTGGGCGATGCTGTCGAGAATGTATAGCAAGCTCAATTCTCGGTAGTGCTGCTCACCTTCATGATCGGACAGAGAGCTGCGCTAGTAAACAGGTATAGAAATGTAAGGGAAATCATAGCAAATAGAAATCTTGCTAATTTCCGCTAAAACCAGTTATATGCTGAGGCTTGCGGCAGGAGATGATTCGGTGAAACGGAAATGAGCAGCGGAAACAGGGGCGACTCCGTGGCGAATCTTCGGGAACCTCGCTCGATCACCGCGAGGGAGCGTGCCCCTGGAGGGAGATGGGCTCCGGAATGAGCGGAGGGTGGCGTCCGCGGGAGCAGAGCGGCGAGATACGACATCGCCGCATTCGGCTCCTCTGCTTCAAGGTCAGAAGGACTATCAGCTCAATCAACGGGGCCGGTCGGCGATTCTCAAGGGGGTTGCGAAGGGGAAGGAGCTCCGACAACATCATCGTCCGCTATCATGTTGAGAGGTGGAGGAAGCTCGAGCCCATGAGGCGCTGAAGATCAGGGAGGTTTTGTTTTCCTCGAGTGCTGGTTCTGAGGCTGTTTCGGGGATCCCAACTGAGGATTTGGTGCAGATGAGAAGCTTTGCGACCGAATCGGACACCCCATGGGCGACACCGCATGCAGCGAGGCCGGATCATCGTGTGAGGAGCAACAATAGGGCGAGTTCGGAGGTCGAAGATGACGCGGGTCCGAGTTGCTTCTTCAGTAGGAGGTCCATTTTAGCGCCGAGAGTGTTAGCCTAAACATATAAATGGACTAAGCGATCGTCTACCGTTTAGTTATTTATTCGGGCCGTACGACCATTTAAACAGAATAAACAGTGATAAATGGCTGGTTAAACGGACTCGGTAAGCCACGGTGTAGCGTGTACACGGCATACACGGGCTAAACGGTCGTGTATACGAACAGTGGCGGCGAGCATATCCATCTCCTTGACGGTATGCATGTCCTTGGTTCGACTTGGAGATGTTCTTGGGTCCACCCTTGGTTGGAGACCATTTTCTCGATCAAGGCCGTGGATCTTGGTGATCGTGAGGTCGAGAAAAGCTCCTCCAGCAGCATCATCTATGTGGGCTATGAATGTTGGTGTTAGCCCGTTGCAGAAGCTTTGTAGGACAAGCTAGTTGTTCATTCCATGATTGGGGTGGAGCAGGATGTATTCATGCATCCTCTCTCGTGCTTCTGGGATAGATTCTATCCCTGTCTACTGGAAACTCAAAATTTTCCCACATAGGACATTTTTTTGCCCATCGGAAGAATTTCGCGAGGAACGTCGCGGAATATTTGTCCCATGCGTTGATGGTTTCCTTATCAATGTAGAACTATTGTTTCACCTTCCCTAGGAGGGAGAAAGAAAACAGACGGAGCCTGATAGCATCAGCTATGATGCCCTGTATCACTACGGTTTCGCACATCTCAAGGAAGTTATGTAGATGAGCGTGAGCGTCCTCGTTCAGCTTGCCACTGAAAGGGCTAGCCTGCACCATGTTGATGAGACTCGACTTGAGTTTGAAGTTCACGTCCCCAACATTGATGTTGGGTCCGGATGCCACATTGGCTGTCGAGGGTACAGAGAAATCATGGAGAGTCTTCTCAACCATAACGGTTGATGGTGCTTGGATGACTGGTTCTTCTGCCGAGAGAACGATTTGAAGAGGGACGACGCGAGGTCGGACTCTTCTCACGAGCTTCTCTGGATTTTCAACAAAGTTTATCAGAAAGGAGAAACCAGTCATACACTACCCCTGTTGTTGGGGGGCAATAGTACGGGTCCCCCAAGACTCGTGCCCTTGGGTCGGATTGCGGGACGACCCAGCCACTGTGGCCAACCCCGCACTGATGTTTTCCGCCTCGCCCGACCCCGTGTGGGAGGCCTCCGCCTCGCCTGACCCTGCGTGGGAGCACACAACGTGGGATGGAGGGCCCATTGGCGGCCCTGCGTCCTTCCCAACCGTTGCATCTAAGGCTCCGTACACTCGATATGGCCTGGGCTAGGAGGACGGGAGTTGGTGCACCCGGTCCTGAGAATAGGGAAGGCCATGCCCCGAAGAGTAGACACGACCGATGAAGGTGACGGCCATTACGGATGACGGAAGCGCCGCACCACTGTTGGCGTTTCGTAGCGTCATCACTAGGATAGGTGTTTCCCAGCAACGGCGCCAGAAATGCCATGGGGTATTTCTTACATTACAGATGGATCCGCAAGCGCACGGAATACCGTTGTAGCATTTTACCTATGAGTACGGGGTCGTATTTATATTTCCGCAGGGAAGGCGGCGGTTATTGAATAGATTAGTATGTTGATTATTTCTAGCATGGATATTCTATTGAATAAACCGGGGTAAGATAACATATGGTAAAGAGGTAGTGTGACACACAAATTACTCAAGTTCTAACTCTATGCAAAGCTTACAGGAAGGGAGAAAGGAAGAAGAAAGCTAATCTAAGAATTTATGTACTCCTAACTAAGCATACAGTCTATACTAAGCACTCACATACATACACATGCTTAGGAACTTGCTCTATGCTCCCAGGCATCACCGGGAAACCGCACAAGATATGGCTAGGTGGCCACTAGACCTTCACGGCTATTTTATGCACCTCCTAAAACTACTACACGAACGGGGAGGGTTACGCTGGACGGACAGGGCTGTTACCACCTGCCGCCTACCTCATCTAAAGCGATACTCTAATGCCCCGCGCGGAGCCCCCACCCTTCGGATGGACACAGACATCACACTAGAGCAAACATACGAATACTGGAACCAATGTCATAGTCTAGATGTCTTACCACGTCTAATCATGCAAGATATAAGTCCTTGATATAAACTAAGCATAGCACATATATCTGAATACACAGAACATATACTATACGAGTACACTATACTAGAAGATAACTCTATTAAGGAATTCCGAATATTACAAAGGAGAGGAAGAGTAAAACCCATACCGAACACTCCTAAGAAAGATTCAGGAACCGAAGAAGAGCTACTTCACTTAAACTCCACTATCCTAAAGACTAAGCAAGAGAGGAACTTGAGAGAGGCTTCAACTCTTGGTGTCTTGATTAGAAGCACCCCCTCATATTTATAGAGGTGAGTGAGGGGTGTGCAGCAGCTCCTCGGCACCCAAATGACCGAAGACTTGCCAAACCACCATTAGGAGCCAATGGGGAAGCGCCACATCAAAGGGGGTAGTTTGGTTCCCCTTGGCTGGGTCGGCCGACCTGGGCCTGGCCCAGATCGAGCCCAACTTGCTCTAGGTGGCTGCCATGTGGGTTCGGGTCGCTCCTGTACGTGAGTGGACGCTGTCCTAATTTGGTTGCATGCTTTGGTGAGCCCTTCAATCCATGGGAGTCCAAATGGCGTGCTCTGATTGGTCGACGTCACTTGGCTTGGATTGAGGTGCTTGTTTAACACTTGAATTCTGCTCGATTTCTCTACATTGCAAATTCTCCAAGGGAAATGTGGAAACGACATTATTCTAGATAAATATGCAAGTTAAGTATGCTAGTCATTCTAATTTTCTGATCAAATTGACGTTCGAAATTGGTCCATAGCGAGCGTCAATAGCCGCCCGGCTTGGGAGAAGGACGCGGCACATCGCCTGCTCTCTCTCTCTCTCTCTATCTCTCTCTCCCCCCCCCCCCTACGTGAGCCCTCTCCTTTGACCTATAAAAGGGAGAGGGAGCCCATCTGCATGGTGGGGGGGAGGATTCCAAATGAACATCCATACACATTCTCACACCCTAGAGACTTGGGAGCCCACTCCCTCTCTCGTCCGTTTGTAACCCCTACTGTAAACCAGTGCAAGAACACGAGCAGCCCAAACTGGACGTAGGGATATTCAGCCTGAACCAGTATAAACCCTTGTGTCCCTCTTGCGCACCTTCCAGAGTTAGACGCGCATACCGAAATTCACTAGCCAATGATCCGAACACCGTCACCTGTTTTCATCCAATCAGGAGAAAACAAAAGCAACATTAGCTTGTATAAGCAATAGCTATTTCTTAAACACATAGCCAAGATTATGTATAACTAAATTCTTTTTAACCAATGTCATCCCCGGTAACGGCGCCAGAAATGCTTGTTGACATTTCTTAACATCGCCACTAGGATTGTTAGTCCTTAGCAACAGCACCAAGGAATGCCTATGGTATGTCTTAACAATTACAGAATAAATCCGCAAGTGCACAGATATGTACCTTGTAGCATTTCACGCGGAAGTATTCAAGGTATCGTTATTTATATTTTCCCATGGTGTGATAGAGTTTACTAGGTACATAATCAAGACAATGTGAATAAGCCGTAGACTACATTTCATACAGGGGTAAGTCATGATAAATGGTAATGAAGGTCATATGACACACACACTCGAGCCAAACTCATGAATAAAGAGTGAACAAATAAACCTAAGGTTAGCGGGAGCATAGGCCTACAAATTGGGTCCTAAAGCATCTATTCATAAAAGCAACGGTTGCATAAGGTACATGGTTAGGGCTCAGAGCCTCACAAGGTACATGGGTAGGGTTCAGAGCTAAGGCTCCAGATATAAAGGAGAATGTCCCGCACCAGTGTACAACCAGTCCCGTTACATCTTTCAGAACTCCTACACCGTACTCGAACATAGGGGAGTACACAAACCACAGTAGAACCATGGCGGACGGATAGGGCTATCACCACCTGCCGCCTACCCCTACAACACCGTGGAGCATGGTCATATCCGAAGGATCCCGCATACCCGGCCACCATGCCCATATATGAGGTCACTACCCTAGTTCCCTCGGATCTCCTACCGTTCGGATGGACATGTAAAGCGCTAAGGCAAGCCCAAAGGCACAACGAACCAATATCCTTACTTAGAACATCTGGCCTAATCACATACATTGGATAACTCATGATAAAGCAAGGCATGATATGATAAACTATCAAGATTGCATAACATCCATGAGTAAAATCTTTATGACAAGTAGAATACAAAGCCATACCAGAGGTCTAGGATTGCTCAACGACCCTGAGGATGACTTGGATTCACTAAAGAGAAAAACTAGCCTAGCTCCACTAGCCTAAGGATTACAAATCATAAAGTGAGAGAGGGAGAGAGGCTTCAAGTTGTGGTGTGTATTGAATCAGAGGGCTTCTCCTCCTTTTATACCCTCCACGGGCGGTTCCCACCATCTCTTTGTATGGAAACCTTGACACCCAACCTTGGGTGGATAAGATCGAATCCTTGGCCAAAGTGCACTTGGTCTGGTGGCAGTCTAGGTTCGGCATACCTAGGGGTTCGGCCAAACCCCTAATGGGGCCCCTAGCCACCGCCTTTGCTCTGCTGACTGACAGGTGGGTCTTGATCTTATCCATTGGGTGTTTGCTGCCTTGTACATCGGTTTGCCCTGCCATGTGGTCCCTCTTTATAAGTGTGATGCAAGATGGGATCTTCCGTGTGTTTCTGCTGCATCTTCTGCGTGTTTTCTTCTTATTCCGCACTTGTGTCCCTGAGATGGCTTGATGGACAAAACAAATGTGGAACTAGGTTAGTGATACAAATATGCGAGTAAGAGGTATGGTTTTCCTTTATTTGTGAGTATAGTTAGCGGTCGGATTTCGCATTTAAGGACCGTCAACAAGCACCTCATGTAATTTGATCTTCCATCCCTTACCCATGGCATTCACTATTTTCTGCAGAATATTCTTGATTTGTTTGTTGGACGTTTCTGCTTGGCCACTA
The DNA here is from genome assembly GCA_032594955.1 of Panicum miliaceum. Taxonomy (NCBI): domain Eukaryota; kingdom Viridiplantae; phylum Streptophyta; class Magnoliopsida; order Poales; family Poaceae; genus Panicum; species Panicum miliaceum. The sequence continues at coordinate 32,773,441 of CM064060.1, forward strand.
GTTTGGGGATGGTATGAAGTGGCAACCCGGTGATCTGCTCCCGACTTGCTGAGACACTTCCTGAATGTCTTATCAATGAGGTGTGAGCCTCCATCACTGATCATGACCCTTGGAACTCCAGAGCGAGGAAATATGATTTCCTAGAACATTCTTTGAGTCGGCTACAACACAGGGAAGTGCTTCAACCCATTTGGACACATAGTCCACTACCACCAAGATGTACTCACACTGCTCTAGCATAGGGAAGGGACCCATCAGTCGAGTCCCCATACTTTGAAGATTTTAACTTGAATGTTGCTCTTTGGTGGCATAGCATCTTGGGAATTGATATTGTTTCTGACATCTTGGGCATCGCTGCATAAACTCCTTAGCATCTCCATACATGTTCGGCCAGAAGAATCCACTCTACTAAACTTTAGCATGGGTTCGGAATGCTGCGTAGTGCCCTCCATATGGCGAGGAGTGACAACGCTCAAGAATCTTGCGGGTCTCAAATAGCAGGATGCAGCGGCGGAGTAAACCATCAGCACAGACCTTAAATAGATATGGGTCATCATAAAGGTGATATCTGCTGAGGTGGATTAACTTCTTGTCTTCTTCTGGAGGTATATATCCAATCACCATAAAATTCACTAAGTTCGCATACCATGGACTGGATGTAGTAACCTTCAGAAGAGTATCATCTCTCAAGTAATCATCAATTAGTAAGTCCGATCCTTTAACTTGCATCTTTGAGAGATGATCAGCCACACAGTTATCTACTCTTTTCTTATCTCTGATTTCCAGATCACACTCTTGTATAGGAGCAGTATCGAACAGATAAGTCGTGGCTTGGCATCCTTCTTGGTCAAGAGGTACTTTAGTGCAGCATGATCCGTGTATACTATCACCATAGCACCAACCAACTAGGATCTGAACTTGTCAATGGTGAATACCATTGCTAAAATTTCCTTCTCCATAGTCGCATAGTTCAATTGGGGTCCCATCAATGTCTTACTGGCATAGGATATGGCATAATGTGGCTTATCTCTGCATTGACCCAGCACTGCACCAACGGTGTAGTCACTTGCATCGCACATGATCTCGAATGGAAGGTTCCAGTCAGAAGGCTGTATGATGAGTGCAGAAACGAGTGCCTTCTTGAGGGTGTATAAGGCTATGAGGAAATCTCCATCAAAGTTGAATGGGGTCTCTTTGCCAAGGAGAGTTGTCAAAGTCCTGGCAAGAAGGGAGAAATCCTTGATGAACCTCCAATCCACTTCTATCCCTCTTTCTAACACTCTATGTCCGAGGACAATCCCTTCTCTGACCATGAAGTGACACTTCTCCCAATTACGGACTAAGTATATATTTTGGCATCTCTTGAGAACTTTGTCCAAATTCTCAAGGCAATCATCAAAGTTCATGCCATAGACTGAGAAATCATCCATGAATATCTCCATGATGTTCTCAATCAGGTCGGAGAAGATCGCCATCATACACCTCTCAAATGATACAGGTGTGTTGCAAAGATCAAATGACAACGACCGGTTGGCGAATGTGCCATAGGGACAAGTGAAGATATTCTTACTCTGGTCATCCAGATGAATAGGAATTTGATGATAACAAGAGTATCCGTTGAGGTAGCAGAAGAATGAGTGCTTTGCCAACCGTTACAAGAGCTTTTAAAAGAGCGTGCTAAAGGATAGGGCTCACTGCTACGGTTACAAGAGCACAAGAAACATGGAAAACGGAGCTAGGGTTGAAAAGACATAGCTATCGGAAGATTGGTATTATAAAAGAAACAAAAGAACTATGAGCTTTATTTATTTTGATTGGAAAACAAATGTAAAAGATATTCAAAACAAAATATCCTTGATTATAATTGACTTACGTTATATTTTTATTTATAAAAGCGGAGTAGAACTTAGTCATATTTTATTTATGATTGTCTATGTACAAATTACACTAATTAACAATTAATTAGAAAGAAACTTTTGAGAGCATCTAAATGCATAACTCTATATTTGGTGTTCAACTAAATAAATTATATTTAGAACACATTTGAGTTGGTATTAATTGAATTGACATTAGTGATGAAAACCGGAGGTAAAGACCTAGGTGGATTTTAATTAGAAAAACTAGGTGAGAGAACTTTAATCAAATTAAATCTATTTTTAATTAAAAGACAGGAACTAAGGCACAACGACACGACTAAACGGTAGCTTAGGGTTCTAGAAGACTTAACGCAACAAGGACGAGTCGAAACGGAGCTAAAACGACGAAGGTAGGGCTAAAACAACGCTCCAGGGACTTATCTGCGAAGAAACTGAACTTCCAAGGGCTAAATCTGAAGAAATCAGGGGCTAAAACATAATTAAACCTTAAACAGAGGGTCGGGGAGCAAAACTATAGGTCCTGGACGGCGGGTACTAATTCTTGAAAGGTCAGGGGTCGGGACAGAAAAAGAAAGGGCTCAACTCTAATTATTTTTCTACTGCTCTGGACTGCGGGTTGATTTCTGGAAAGTCTAGGGGCTTTTCTGCAAAAGTTCCAGGGTCGGCTAGGTTTGGCTCAGTCGGGTGGATCTAATCCGTTGGATCACGATCCGACGGCAGGGTAAGGGTCGGGCGAAGGCGGATGCGGCTCGCGGAGTAAAGGGTCGGGCGATTCTGGTCCGTTAGATCTAGATCGGGCGGCAGGACGAGGGTCGGCTCGGGTTGAACACGGCTCGCGGAGTAAAGGGTCGGGCGAACCGGTAAGCGGCGCTGCGCACTGGCGGCGAGCGAGAGCGGCGGCAGACGGCCGGAGTTCACCGAATCTGGTGTTCCGGGGCTCGGTTCAGGCTAGGGTTATGCCGGGGAGAGAGAAGGCAGGACGGCGAAAGTGGTGGGTGTCACGAGACGGCCGTGTGGCGAGTGTAGACCGGCGGCCACGGCGGCGGGCGGAAACTGATCTCCGGTGAGCAATTGGGGCTGTGACAGAGCGAGAGAGAGAGAGAGAGAGGGGGGAAACGGGTGCGGCTTGATGCTCACCACCTCGCGGAACTCCGGTGAGAGTTGAAGGCGGCGGAGAAGCAGCGGGACGGTGAATCGACGGAGGGGCGGCGACACGGGGCGGCGGCGTTCCTCCGGTGTGCGACTTCCTGCGGCGTGCGACGGTGTGGAGTAGAAGAAGATATTGAAGACGGCTCTGGATGCAAAGCGGGGCTCCGACGTGGGTTTTATAGGGGCGGAGAGGAGGCGGTGCGGCCGGGAAAAGGAAGGCGGCGGCTTACGCGGCGGCCTGCGAAGGAAAGGGCGGAGCGCGTACCGCGGCCGGTATGGCAGGCCAGCGTCGCGGGGAAGGAAAGAGGGGACGTGGGCGACGACACGGAGTCGATTTGGATTCGAGGTGAGGAGAAAAGGAAAAGGGAGGCGCGGACGACGGCGCGACGGCGCGTCTGGCGTCACGGCGGAAAAAGGAAGGAGGGAGCGGTGCGAGAGGAAGAAGAAAGGAAAGGGAGAGAGGGGTCGCCGACAGGTCGGACCCAGCTGGTAGTGAGAGAGGGGTGAGGGAGAGTAAGGCGGATTGGGCCGGCCGAGTTGGGCCGCGGGGAAGGAAAAAGAAAAAGAAGAAGAGAAGGATTGGGCCGACTGGGTTGGGCCGCGGGGGAAAAAGAAAAGGAGAAGAGAAGGAAAAGAAAAGAAGCGGAGGAGAAGAAAAATAGAAGGAGAAGAGAGAGAGGTTTGGGCCGGCTGAAAGAGGGGAAAGGGAGAGAGAAAGATGAGATGAGCCAAAAGAGATAGGGAAGAGAGAGAGAAAAAGATTTTAGGGTAGTTTTTGGGTATTTTTATTTTGCAAACTCAAACACGCAAACAAACAAAAACCAATGCAACGACATTAATGCAGCATACACAAAACTATTTTATTTAATTCTGAAAGACAATTATTTATTTTTCCTATACTAGATTTTCTGTAAAGAAAATAAATGTTGAGATTTTTTATATAATTATGAGAAAATCATTGCTTTATTATTATTTTATTATTTTTTTTAATCACATCCTAAAATCCATTAATTTTAGGGTTTGACATCTGTTGTGGAGTTTTCTGAAGATGTTGCTAAGTTCTAGCCTTACGCAACCCCCCGGTCGATCGCCTGTGAAGTTTGGAGTCTCCATTTCCAGGATAAGTTGTGTATCTCTGATAGTCTTTTAGCCTTTGTAAGTTTCTTTTTCGTGACATTGTTGCTCATTATTCCATTATGACGTCGCTGTATGTATGAAACTTGATCCTGGCATACATATAGTCATGCATTCGGTTTTGTTCTAAAAACCGGGTGTGACAGAGTGGTATCAGAGCCGTGTCGACTGTAGGACGCGAGCCTAGATAGCAATGGTTGTTTTCTAAAGTCTTCCTTGACCTAAAAGCCATTATTGACATATTCTTGATCTTTTTGCTCACTATTCTCAGCCCTTGGACTTTATCTCATCCTTGATGATGCCTTTTCGCCTGATCTCTTGTTCTGGCCTGTTAATCATCTCCTCAACCTTGTTCTCTATTTCTCAATTCATTTCAATTCATCTCACGGTCATCTTGAAGAATGAAGGGACATGTTGCCTACAAGAAGTCAAGCTAAAGAAGGTGAACATTACGTTGGATGATCATCAACACATCAGCAAAGGATGGTAACAACTTGACGTATAATCCATGCTTAGGAGGTTTCCACATAGCCTTAATAACAACGTTAGCTCCGTTTCTGTGGTTGTGTGACTAACTTTAGGCAAGTGTGCTTTGTAATGCTTGTTGGTATGTTTGTTTGATCTGACTCTTGTAATGATCGCTAGTGGTGTCATGCCGGACTTCTGCCTGCAGCGACCTTGTTCATCCCATCTTTATCCCTTCAATGACATCTTCTTGTTTCGAAGGAAAAGCACGCAGAGAAGATTCCAAACCAAATATCTCTCTCTCTAGCTACCCGTCTTGTTTTCTCCTCTCGGGATCACCTTATTCTATTCTTTCTGCTTACCCTTAAACTATGCAAATCTCAGGACGAAATTCTGTTTAAGGGGGTAGTTTTGTCACACCCTAGAATTTCAATTTTGGGTTGTGAATACCTTTTCGAATAAATTTATCCATCATTCGGAATTTCTTGTGAATTTTTCCAGACCTTGGTTGTTTTTTTCTAAATTTCTTTCCCCTAATTTTTTCTCTTCTTTAATTTCTTTCTTTTGTTCCTTCACTTGGCCGGTCCATCTCTTTTCTCCTCTTTCCGCTCCGCGCGAGCGAACCAAGTCTAGTTCGACTCGACGCCGCCAGCCCGAGTGCACACGCCGAGGCGTGGGCCCCACGCGTCACGCCCCTGATAGTTTCGTGACCGACTGCATCGACGTCAAGCCGGAGCAGCTCCTACCTCCGCGCGTTTGCCTCGCCCCAGACAAGCCAGAGCCGACCGCCATCACGACTTCGGTCGTTGTTACACCGCGTCCCTAACGTTCTGGAATAATTTGAGGCCTCCACGAGCTTCCCCATGTCAAGGCGAACCCGTTTCAATTCAGCCTTCCCCACTAAACCAGACCTGGGAGTCGACCCCGACTCGGTCATGGCATGCACACCAGGCCTCCCATCGACTCCCTACTGCAGCCGCCCCCTATTTCTTATCCAGAGCCGCCGGCCCTAGGTGTCGCACCTTCTGCGTGCTCGTGCGCCCCCAGCCGTCGTGCCCTCCTGGTGCAGCGCCGCCGCTCACCTTTTCCATCGGCCCCTTGCCTCGCGTCCTTCAGCCGAGCGAGACCGCCGCCGTCACCCAGGAGCCAGCCACGCCGTAGCGCCTTGGCCCTGCGCATCCTGCAGCCGTGCCGCCCCCTTCTGCCATGCCGCCCTGAGCAACCGTGGCTCCTGCACCGCCTGCAAACAGGTCACCCCCGACCCCCAGATGCGTTGGCTCCTCTCTGCAGCACCGCCACCCAGGCCTACACGGCTGCTTCCATGAAGCAGTATGCAGTCGCCCCCTTCCGGCTTCGATTCCGGCCGCTACGATGCGTCCCCGCCGCAAGTAAGGTATAAAACGGAATCCCCTCGCCGTTCTCTTTCTTTTCCCCTACTTCCCAAAGCCTCTCGCGCAACGAATCGATGGGAAATCATGCTACAGTACCCGCCGGCCTCCATGGGAGTTGTTTTCGAGCTTTTGCGATCTAGTTCCGGAATCTTTGTCTTATCGCAAATAGGTCCCTGCAGCCCCGTTTCTTTCACAGAGTCTCCTTTTTAGCTCCGTTTTAGTTCGTTCTTATTAAGTTAGCTTTGTTTTAGTGTGAGTAGTGTCGTTGTTTCATAGTTCTTGTTTTAAAAATAAATTTAAAATTAATTTAATTAATGTCTATTTCAACTAGCTTTTCTAATTAAAAGATAATTAGAGTTCTACACCGATTTTCAGAAATTAATGTTAATGTGATTAAATATCAACTTAAATGTGTCGTTTAATATTATTTGTTTAGTTCAAACATGAACCATAAAATTTTACGCTATTGTGCTCACTTGTCTTTTATTTACTAGTTAAATAGTTAACTGGTATTAATTTATACAAAAACTTGATAAATAAAACTTGACTAAGTTTATCTCGTCTTTGTAAATATAAATTAAATTGAGTTAAATGTATATTTACATCTGTTTTTATAAATAAAATAAATTAAGCTTATAGTTCTCTATTTCTTTAATATGCAAATCATCCGATAGTTGTATCTTTTCAACCGTAGCTCCGTTTTTTTGTGTTTCTTGCGCTCTCGCGATCCTAGCTTCGAGCCCTCTCCTTCAGTGTGTTTTTGCAATGCTTTTCTCTTGTTTAGTGTTGTGTTCTTAGTTGTGCTTGTTAGCTTATTTCTTGTATGTTTGTGCCGAAGCTTGTCGCGAGTAGAAGGAACACAATACGAGAGCTTTGAATATTAAGAGATGAAGAACAAGTGTTGAAGACTCTGAGCAGCTATTCTTTGGAATAAAGGCAAGATATTCCTTGATCATATTTCTGTCCTAATAACCTTTAATATTTATTCGCTTGCATGCATTAAATTGATGGGGTCCTATTATCCTTATTGATTATCCTTGTCCTTGCAAAACTGAGGTTTTTACTAAATGTTTTGAGTTAGAATTGCTTAGTTGCTAAACTATGGTTTTGGGTGGTTTATGAAAAGGATACTTGATGCATGAACTACTTTCTTTTGGAACTACTGAGATGGTTTATGAAATATTGTTTAACTTAAAATATGGAGCGACCACCCGGGAAAACAGTGCAACCACGAGAACTACATGGCTCTGGTCTTAGCTAAGTAATTAGATTCTCTAGCTTGTTAGTGGCTTCCGGAAGGCGCATGGGGGGGGGGGGGGCTGTGATGAGGGGTTTCGCTGCCTGCCAAGGGTATACGCATTTGTTTGGTTTTTGTCATGCCCTGGGGGAGGTTCACTCACGCAGCTGCCGAAACCTTAGCGGGCTACTAACTTGTTAGAGGGTCTTTGGAAAGGCTTCGTAGCGTCCCTATGCAATCACACCTCGGAAGTGTGGTATTGTGCCTGGCTCACACAACATGGTTGGGTCCAAAGTTCTTCTGAACTTTTACGCGACTTGTGGGTAAAGTGTGCAACCTCTGCAGAGTGTAAAACTAATATATCAGCCGTGCTCACGGTCAAGAGCGGCTCGGACCCTCACATGAACCCTTTTAAATTGAGCTTGTGTTTTATTTCAGTCATTTACTGTTTTCAAGCTTATTCATTACTCAGTTACTTTTGTTTTCATAAATGTGGGCAATATTCATTCATGGCTTAGTAAATAGGTTGTTTAATGTTCAACTGTTATTTAAAATGCTTACCGCTTTATTCAGCCTTGCATGTCATTTATTTCACAATATACTTGCTGAGTATCAACCATAAGTGTACTCACACTTGCTAAAATCTCTGCTCAGAGGAGAAATCTGTTGTGGAGTTTTCTGAAGATGTTGCTAAGTTCTAGCCTTACGCAACCCCCCGGTCGATCGCCTGTGAAGTTTGGAGTCTCCGTTTTCAGGATAAGCTGTGTATCTCTGATAGTCTTTTAGCCTTGTAAGTTTCTTTTTCGTGACATTGTTGCTCATTATTCCATTATGACGTCGCTGTATGTATGAAACTTGATCCTGGCATACATATAGTTATGCATTCGGTTTTGTTCTAAAAACCGGGTGTGACATTCTAAATGAAACACACCAAGATGTAGCCTCTCCTCCTTTGTAAAGCTCTCTAGGCTAGTGGAGTGTAGGTGAAGAGTTGTTCTTCAAGGCCTTCTAGTCTTCATGAAGAGTTTGGTATGGTTTTGTATCTTTCTCGTTATGTATTGGTTTGGAGTTTAGTAATAAAGTTTATTTCCTTATCTTAGCTTGTCTTTGGTTCATATGCTCATGTTTAGTATGTGATCCTTTCATAGTCTTGCTTGTGTCACGTACCTTGCATGTTTAGACGTGGTAACACATCTAGGCCACGACAGCAACGGTTTCATCTCCCCTAGCCGGGGTGTTCTATGTCTCAGCGTAAGGCTAGAATGGTAATGCTTAATGTAGTAATGGTGTCTGGGTGAAAGGTTATGTTTGAATGCAGCGCTACCTCATGGTTAGATGAGGTAGGCGGCAGGTGGTGACAGCCATGTCTATCCAGCGTAGCCCTTCCCATTCAGGTAGTCATGGTAGGAGGTCCATAAAGTAGCCGAGTGGACTGGTGGCTCCTCTGCCAGTCTTGTGCGGTTCTCACGGTAGTGCTTGGGAGCCTAGAGCCCGATCCTAAACATGTGTATGTATATGAGAGTACAAGTATGTTCTATGCTTGCTAAGATAGGAGATGTTCTTTATATGCCCTTGAGTGCTTCCCTCTACCTTGCTATAATCCTATTTATCCTTTGTAAGGATGGTTCATCTTATGTCACACTACCTCCCAATCATATTATCAATTACCCCTATTTAGATGTTCTCTTGAGCTTGATAAATTTTTTAACCACGGCCTTCCCTGCGGAAATATAAAAACAACCCTGTACTCACAGGTAAAATGCTACAATAGTATTTTGTGCGCTTGCGGATCCATCTGTATCATAAGAAATACCACACGACGTTTTCGGCACTGTTATTGGGGATGGGACTAACACCCTCATTCCTAGTGATGACGCTACAAAATGCCAACAAGCATTTTTGGTGTTGTTGCCGAGGAAGGCACATGTTCAAAAGATTTGTTAAAGCTTCTGGATTTTATCCATGGTTGATAGCTAATGTCTAGTAGAACAACCTTGCTATTTTCTCTTTATGTGAAGACAGGGTAGTGTTTGATTGATTTCAATTAGCCGGAAAAATCCACGACGAATCCGAGTCGACCTCAAGAAAAAAATGTGATGTGACATCATTATTTTGAGGAAGTTCAACCCTTGGCAATTGATTCAATCACGAACTCACCGTCAAACTGCAACGAAAGGATCTTGGTTTTTATTCGGACTTCATTTCCACTGCTATTGACTGATCACCACCGGTAGAGGAGATCAATTCGACTAAATGATCAAGTGATGTCATCATGGTGCAACAAATTCAAGGAGTAGAATTTAATTCACTCCTCAAGCTCAACAGTACGTGATGATCACACATCAAAAAATAATTCTTGATCCTGATCGAGAAAAGCAAGAAGATATCCCCGAAGACCCAGGAACACCGCTCCGAGGTAAAATTCATCGAAGGCATAAAAGTGAGCGGTACCTCAGGAAATTTCTACTGAAGGTAAAATTAAAATTTCAACTCAATAATTCAATTCGATGGAAATGAAAGTCTCGTTCGAAAGACTAAAAATTTTGAACCCTTGCTGATAGGTAAATCGGTAGTTATCTCATATTTGATTTCACCCGCTGCATGTTTGAATTTCCAGATTTTTGATTTGATTTTTGCTTGAGCATTTGCACCATTTTGCATTTAAACCCTTGCACATTTGAATTCCCCAACTTTTGCATTTGCATCCTACCTAAACTTGGGATTTTGGACAACATTCATGGGCATTTTGGGGAGGAAATTTCTGCCATGAGCTTTTGGAAGCTAGTGAGTGCATGAATGTGGTTGATTTTCACGTCCAAATTCATTTGGGGCCACACCTAGGCCTGTGTTGGCATTTCTTTGCGTCACCACTAGAAACGAGGGTGTTAGTCCCATCCCTAGCAGCGGTACTAGGAAACACCCGTGTGGTATGTCTTAAAGATCACAGAATGAATCCGAAAGCGCACGGATATACCGTTGTAGCATTTCACCCGGAGAGTATTCAGGTATCATTATTTATATTTTTCCAAAGGAGGGCATGATGTAAAAGAGTTTACTTAGTACATAACTGAGATAGCATGAATAAGATATAGACTATAGCAATACAGGGGTAAGTTATGAAAAAGTATGATTGAGGGTAATGCGACACACACACTCAAGCCAACTCTGGAATAAGAATAAACGAATAAACATAAGGTTAGTGGGAGCATAGGCATACAACAAGGTCCTAATAGTATCTATTCATGCAAGCAAGGGTCATGCAACATACACATGGTTAGGACTACAGGTGCCAGGAAATTAGGGATATCAAGGAGAATGTCCCGTCCCGGAGAACGTCCGAACCATTACATCTTTCAGAACTCCTACACCGTACCCGAACGTCGGGGAGTACACTAACCACGAAGCAGCTTCGTAGCGGACGGACAGGGCTGTCACCACCTGCCGTCTACCCAAGTCACATCGTGGAGCACGGTCATATTCGAAGGATCCCGCATACCCGAGCACCATGCTCGTGTATGAAGTCACTACCCTAGCGCCCCCGGGTCTCCCACCCTTCGGATGGACGAGTAAGACGCTAAGGCAAGCCCTAAGGCACAACAAACCGATATCCTTACCCAGATCATCTGGTCTAATCATATGTAAAGCATAACTAGTGTAGCACCAAGCCATGATATAGTTAACTAGCAAAGCAGCATAACAATGCAAAGCATGATATACTACTAAGATGCAAAGCATGATATACTACTAAGATAGCGAAATAACCAAGGCTCAACTCTGCATTAAGAATAAGATACGTACTATTCGAATACAAAGTCATTACCAAGGTCGAGGACTGCCCTCCGGCCCTGAGGACGACTTGCTTCGCTAAGAGATGAGGCACTAGCCTAGCTCCACTACCCTAAGGAGTACAAGTCTTGAGTGAGGGAGAGAGAGAGAGGCTTCAAGTGAGGTGCGTGTGGAATGAGGGGGTGAGGGCCTCCTTTTATAGTCTCCAAGGTCGGTTCTCGCCATCTTTAGATATGGAAACGTTATCCTCGGGGATCAGGTTTCTTAGGAGCTACGCCACACCAAAGGGCACCTGGCCGGGAAGCCAGCCAGGTTCGGCCATCCCTGGGGTTCGGCCCGACCCCAGGTGAGGCTCCCTAGGCTCTGCCTTCTCTGATACGCTGAGCAGTGGGCCCTCGTGAGCTTTCCATATGTTTGCTTGCTTGGCGCGCCCGTTTGCTTTGACATGTGGGTCCCTCTTGTAAGTGGGTTGCAGCAGATGATCTTCTGTGTTTGTTTTGCTGTGTATTCATCGTGTTTTCCACTTATTCCAGACTTGTGTTCCTGAAATGGTTAATGTGGCAAAATAACTGTGGAACTAGGTTAGTGATAAAATTATGCGAGTAAGAGGTATAGTTTTCCTTTGATTTTGAGTATAGTTGACGGTCAGATTTTGCACTTAACGACCGTCAACAGCCTGCACCGGCCTAGTTTTGCATGCATTCAAGTATTTTTGGGGCTTATGGCAGGTGATCAGGGCAGCAGCAAAAGCTTTGCACATTTGGCATCCAAATGGGGTCGGGCGACCCACTTGGTTTGTCCGAACCAAGGGGGGAGCCCCTCTATAAAAGCCAGTGCACAGGGCTCTCTCTTGCTGCCCCAAACCGAGCTGCAGCTAAGTGCCCTCGGATTTCTCTTCCTCCCTGTTGTAATGCTCATGCTCTTGTTCTAAGTTCCGTAGAAAAGAAAAAAATATTTCCCCTTTGATTTTCTCCATTTGCAGCGTGTTGCCTTCTGTTGTCACTGCAAGAACATGTTTGTGGTGGTACTACTACCCCACAAGAACGATTTTGTGGCGCGTTCTCACCCACCAGAACAATTTTGTTGAGTGTCATCACCCACAAGGACGCTTTGTTGTGGAGGCGACCAAGCCCCGCAAGGACTACTAACTCTCGGACAGCTAAACCCTTCTCGCTAACACTCACGTAACCCATTTTGAGTTGTCTTGTGTGTTGTTCTTTGTTTTCAACCTCAGGCATGAAGAGCATCGGCAACAAGGTCCTAGGATCGATCAAGAGGGTGATGGGGTCAAGGACGGGTCGCTCTCATGGTGTCTTTAGCTCTTCCAGCAGCTATGTGCCAACTCCCATGAGAGGAAGGGAAGAGACGACAACCCAGCAGCAGGAGCCGCAAGACGAAGAGCAGCCTGAAGCGCAGGAATCGAAGTAGCAAGAAGAGGAAGAGGAGGAGCACGATGACACGCATCTCGACATCCGATGTGATCGCGAATTCCAAGCCTACGACATGCTGAGGTGGAGAAGGTTCCGTCACACGAGGATTTTTGACCCCAATGTTCTGCAAAAGACAGGTATGGATACCGACTTCGCTAGTGTCTGGAAAGCCATGGGATGGACTGGTTTTGCAGATGTCTCTGAAATGGGCTCTCAGGATTTGACTATTCCTTTTCTTTGCACCCTCATTGAGGTGGAAAATGGGATTTCCTTCCGCCTTTTACACAAGGAATTTACGGTTTCTTGGGTGGGTCTCAGCACTCTTTTGGGTTTTCATAACCGCTGCAATCTTGATGTTGAAGCAGCTACTCACGATTTTGAAAAGCAAAGTTTTTGGCAAGCTATTTCGGGTGCAACGGCCATTGGGAAACCAAGATGCATTGATATACAACACCCGACCTTGCGGTTGATGCATAAGTGGGTTGCGATAACTTGTTCCCGAAGGGCAGATGTTCGCCCTGTTCGCGATGATGAACTTCGTATTCTCTTTGCCATGGTTAACAAAATAAAAATTTCTCCACTACAATCAATGATCCGGCAATGGCTCGAGAATTGTTGATGGGTTGGTCCAATTGAATGGACTTCTTTGGTCACACGCATCATGGGAGGTTTAGACGTTTTGAGTTGGGCTCCTATTTCATATATTAGTTCCCCGCGCGTAATGATCAATGAAAACTATTTGGTTTATGGGCATACGCTTAAACATGCTCCAGATGGCTCTTTGGTTTTCTTTTTCCCAAGCTATACAAATGAAATCCCACTCCCTAACCTGAGGTTTCATTAGTATAAGTCCCAAAGTTTAACATTTGCATTGCAGCCACAAGAAGTAGCTCGCAGGAGCAGCGTGTCTAGGAGGATGACGCGGAGCATGTTGCGAAATGCCTCGAAGGATGTGCCACCAGCATATGCTAAACTCATACCGAATACTCCTATGAAACCTCGGGAACCCGAATATGAGCTACTTCACCTAAACTCCACTATCCTATGGAACTAAGCAAGAGAGAAATTTCACCTAAAATACCCAAGTGCGCGTCCATTTCTCTCCTTCTCCCCTGAACATCGTACACTCCATAAGATCGGGATTTGATCGGGTACCAACCTCTTGGGAACCACTCTTCGGTTCAGCAATATAGGCAACCAAGGTATGCTACACTCTTCCTACCCATAAAACTCCACATATCAACCATAGAGTAGGAAGAAGTTGGTCAAAATTTTAGACCATGGTGCAGACTATACACCTTGAGTGAATTGAGAAGTACCATTGGGGAATCTTGAATCTCTTCTGAAAACTTCAAGAATTTCGAGAAAGGAACCTGAACGGGAAGCAGAAAATACTGCGGTGAGAACTGTTTGATCTCTCAACCGCTCGAGATGAGGGATGAAATATAGGTAAGCCCCACATGCCGGAAACCAAAGGTGTGAGAATCTATAAGTCCCAACTGATTCAAGATACACATGGACACGAGTAGTAGGTTGTGCAGAAGGTACCTGCATGGTGTGAACATCGACACAATTCCTAATCTGGCGAGCCTAAGTTCTAGCTTTGTTTGAGGACAAGAAAAAGTCTAAGCTTGGGGGTTTGTTGACAACCACTGAAATACGTCGTGGTCGTCAACTTCTCGCTAATAAATAGAGCTTTACACCATATTCCATACATATTTTATTTAAACTGACTAAGTTCCACAAGTTTCGGATGATTTGTGAATGCAGGAGCACGTGGCAGAAAATTCAGGAAAAACGGGTGAAAGCCCAGGCCGAACGGCCTCCCCTAGGCCGGCCGGCCTGGAACCTCCACCAATTGCCATGTTGTTGATCCAGGGCAAAAAAAACACACTGAACTCAGCACATGGATTGAAGGGCCCACATTTAGGATAAACGCGCGCTAACTTCACCAAACCACCTCATGGGTGAGCAATCATGGGCGCCCAAGTGCATAGGCAGTTTATAAGATGTCCTGGGACAAACTACCAAGCCAGTCGGCCTACTCTTTCAAGCCAAGAACAGGAAACCATCATGGGTCGTTGAAGTAACCGCCATCCAGGAGCAATCCAAGCCGCATGATCAAGAGGGGGTGCAAATCAACGGCCGACGGTCTCCTTAGGCCTGTCGGGCCCCACATCATCGCCAACCGCTCAAACATTTTCCCGACGTCCGATCCTCTTCAGCCCCTCCACACTATAAATAGACTAGCATCCTCACTTGTAAACGCATGTGAAGGAGTTATCTTCCATCTTTCACTTTCTAGATTTAGGTTTAGTAGTCTTGGAGTTAGAATCAAGTCAAGCTTGTCTTGGGATTCTGGAGTCGTCATCGAAAGCCTGGTATAGCTCTAGTATCTTTCCCTTTGACATTTTATCAATATAAGCTATCTTCTTTATCTTACGAGTCAGCTTTACTTTCCGCATTTATTTATCTTTCCAAGTTATATTGCTTGTGTGCGAATTGTTTTCCTCAAGTTTAGGCTATATTTTCTATCTTGTTTATCAGGATCTTACCTTGCGTGTATTCTCACCCAAACTAGGGAGCTAAAGTTAGTTCCCTAAGTTAGTTCCCTAGGTTGATGGGGCTTTCTCTTGAAGGCCTCAAGAGAAATCGTAATGCCGAGTACATACGTGGTGTCTTGGCTTGGTGTTAGCTTGAAGTATTTTCCACCCCACAGAAAAGTGTGGTAGGCATTAGGTGGTGACAACCCTGTCCGTCCTTTATAGTCCACCATGTTTGGGTGTTTCCATAGCAGTAGTAGCCGACTACCATTGGACTCCCTTCTCATCCCTTTCTGAGTCCTTCCCTGAGGCCGCCAATTTAAGCTCTGGTTTCTCGGTAACAAGTTAGAAGCAAAGTTTAGTCTAGCGAGGCTATCTTGTTTAATTTAGAAGTGTTTTAGGAGTCTTTCTTGCTTGTTGTTCTCCC
The DNA here is from genome assembly GCA_032594955.1 of Panicum miliaceum. Taxonomy (NCBI): domain Eukaryota; kingdom Viridiplantae; phylum Streptophyta; class Magnoliopsida; order Poales; family Poaceae; genus Panicum; species Panicum miliaceum. Next base: position 32,788,880 of record CM064060.1, read on the forward strand.
AACTGCTTACCGTTCTAAGGTTAGAGTCTCCTATGTCAGACAGTCGTTGCTTGGCCCTAATCTTATCATATCCTATCATTTACCCCTGCTTGAATAGTTGGTCGATATCTCTGGTAAAGTTTATCATTCTCTTCTTCGATACTCTTTCACCATAGTGCTTTCTTGAGGAAATTTACGATACCCTGGAATACTCCAAGATGAAATGTGATAGCGGTAATTCTGTGCGCTTATGAAATATCAATTCTATTGGGCATAAGAAACGCCAACATCTACTATCTCAAGGTATCCCTTGGTAGGTTGGCGGATAAAACATCGACATTTGGTAATCTTCCTTTGAGGGCAAGTAGTATGGGAGCCCTCCACTACAATGACATGTGTAGTGATGCATGTAACTAGAGAGGTTATGTCGATGGGGCTCTTTCCCGAGATCATTTTAAGTTTCCCTTGCTAGCCATAGCAAAGAGGCATTGCAGCTCAAGAGAACTACAAAGACGCAGATCAGCGCAGGGATGAACCACCATGCAAAGACATTTTGCGAGAAGCCTAAGCGTAGGATTATGAATTGAAACTTTGTTGTTCTTGTTGCTAATAGGTTCATCTGAAGTTGTGTTCCACCAAACACTACAGTCATAGCGGTGGTCCATGATGAAGGCATATAGGGACCAAAGTGCAAAAGTGCACAAAAAGTATCCAAAAGAAGGTCCAAATCACCCAACTCCTACTCTAATGGGTAGATCATGATTTTATAAGAATTATGAAACTTGTTTCATAATTTTCGGAGTTCCGGTTGATTTATTATGAATTTTTAAATGTTAAAAGCATTTCTAAAAAGATAAATGAATTTCGACAAAAAATACACATCAGTGACACGTGGTGCCACCAGAGCGTGCCACTTGGCATGCTGATGTTAGCATGACATCACTATGGGGTCGGCCAGGGCTGACGTCAGCATGGGCCTTGCTGGAGTCAGCGTTGACTGGTCAACATTGACTAGTCAACGGTCAACGGTCAGGGTCAACGGTCAAAGGTCAGAGGGCCCACCCGTCAGCCTCAGTCAGAGGCTGACACGTGGGGCCCACGGGTCAGGGTATAAAAGAAAAAGAAAAACAATCGGGTTCCATGGGCTGAAACAGATGTGGGCCGGCTCGCTGGCCCAACTAAGCTCGGCTCGGCTCTCTCGGGTTGGCTTGGCTTTAGCAGGCCAGCTCTCACGCTCGGCTTGGTCCATGGCTGCTCGGGCCAGCTCGGGTTGGCTCCAGATTAGTAGGCCGGCTCGGTCCTTCGTTCCTCGGGCCGGCTCCTCCTTTTCCGCTTCTTGGGCTGGTCCAGCCATCTTGGCCCACGTCGGTCCATCCCGGGTCCTCCTTTCCTCAGGCCAGCTGACACGTGGGTCCTGCTCGTCGGTCACCTTCCCTCACTGCCACGCGGGCCCGGTTTGTCAGCATTTCCCGGATCCGCTGCGACAGAGCACGGATCCGGTGCGGGTCCTAGGCGTGTGTGCGTGCGTGTGTGTGGGCGCGGGCGGACGCACGCGAGCCACTCGGCAAAATGCCATAGAGGCGGTCGCGCGCGCCACTCCGCAATGTCGAGGCGTGTGCTCATGGTCACCGTGCACAGTGCGTGCACGGCGCAAGGGTGGCGAGGCGTCGGGTGGCTTGGGCATGCGGGGCACCGGCGTTCCGAGCCCGCGGCGGCATTCCGGTGGAGAGGTCCCACACGGCGGGGTCACGACGGAGCAAGGCCTTGGCGCCGGCTAGCTGGTGGCGCACGCGTGCGCGGGCTCTCAGCATCCTGAGGCCGCGCACGGCCGTGTCGCGTGCGTGGCGCCGGTGTCCTGGGCACGCGCGATGGCACGGCGGCGCTTAGGACGGTAGGCGACGGCGGGCGGTGAGGCTAACGGTGGCGGCACGTCGGGCTCCTGCAGGCGCACAACAAGGTGGTAGGGGACCTAGGGTTCGCTACGGTGGGCTCAACGGCGCAAGGGCCGGCAGCACTAGGGTGACGAAGGGGGTCGACGGATCACCAGCGGGCGTGGCGAGGTGAACGCGGCGCAGGCAGGCGGCGGGGCCTGTCGGGTCGGTGCAGCGTAGGCTCGAGCGGCTCTTCCTCCTCCTGGTCCGGCGGCGTGGCGTCCTCCTCCCGACGGCGGTGGCAGCTCCGGCTCCCGGTCCTCCTTCTCCTCTTCCCCTCTTGGCTCTCCTCCTCAAATCGAGCGGCGGCGGACGAAGGGGGAAACCCCGATTAGGTTCTAGGGTTTGGGGATTCGGCAGCTGGGGCTTTTATGCGAGGGTGGCTAAGGTTTAGCGGGCTCGGACGCCGTGGAATGACGATGGAGCTCGGGTCCGCGGCGCGGGGGCACCTGGCAGCTATCGCACGGCGCTGCGGCTAGGGCTTGGGCGCGCACGGGGTCAAGGCGCAGCGGGCATCGCGGCGGGGCTCGCGGCGAGGCCGTTGTGGGGCTTTGTCGCGAGGCGGCCAGGCGAGGCGACGCGAGCGACGGCGAGCTGCGGAGAGGGGAGAGGGAGTGGGTGAGAGGAAAGGGGTAAAAGTGACATGTGGGGCCCACATGTCAGCGACCCTTAGTGAGGATGAGGTGGGTGGCGTGGCTGTGCACAGTGGGAGGCCGGCAGGCGTCCCGAGCTTGGCTGGTTTGGGACGGTTGGCAGGCTGTGCAGGCGGGTGAGGCAGTCAGGCCGGCGGGGTAGGTTAGACAGGCCGATTCTAGGCTTAGTTAGTGGGTTGGGTTAGTCTAGTTACTGGGTTTTGGCCCGGTTAGCTAGGGTAGGTTAGTTAGTTCAGTTTAGGTTTTGAATTTAAATCAAATGGCCTATTTGATTTAAATTCCACCCAATTCAATCAAGCAAAAATTCCAAAATAAATTACAACAAAATTTAAACAAGGAGATTCAACAATTTCAAATAAAATCCAAAAGGGGTCACACTATCATTATACAACTTATATTTTATTTCTTTTATTTTCTAAGAATGAAGAGAAAGATGAGGGACATTCTTAGGGTTTGCTAGCCTAATTTCACAAGCACACAAAAAGTTTTAAAAATTTCACAATTTTGCACTATATAACCTTCCAGAGAAAGTTGGGATATTACACATAACTTGCTGACATAGCCTCGCCAGCTCTCTTCATAGCTCCATAGGCTGCAACGCTCTTTCTGACCCAAAAGCCCAATATGTTCCATTCCTCGCTCTTAACCCAGCGTCAGCCCATCTTCAACCCATCAGCCAGGATGCCTTCTCTATGGGTATCAGCTTCCTTTTACATCGGCAACCATTTAATCCCATTGGTTTTCTCTCTGACAATCATTCATCCATGCCGATTCCAAGCCCTTTGACCAGTTTAGAATCTTTAACCTAGGCTTTGACCAGCTGTGCAAAAATTGATGTCAACAAGCGGCAACTTCGAAAAGAAGATGGAGGGGTTATGCCCGAACCATGACTTCCCCGTCAAGCACCTCTTCAAGGACTGCGAGCTCTTGAAGCGGTATCTCAAGGGTGAGTTCGCGACCGGCCCCATAGGCAAGCGGAACGAACTTGCTGGGGAGATCAAAGAGGAAGCGTTCCTGAGGCCGAAGGGGTGCCTCGTGATCTTTGGGGGGGGCGTACGAATCCAAGCGCCAACACAAGTTGACGGTGCGGGAGGTCAACGCCATGGTCTCTATGCGTGAGGCCGTCACGACCTATCTCGAGTGGTCGGAGGCAGCGATAACCTTCGACCGAGCCGACCATCTGGACATCATCACCCAGCCGGACTGGTTCCCGCTCGTCGTGGACCCTATCTTCGGCAAGACGTGGCTGACCCATATTAAACATGTGGTTTGTACGAAATGGTGCTCAACACTTGAATATCAACACCACTGTCCTTAATCAACCTAGCTCCATGAGCCTACCATACTCACCGGAGGCTTTAACATCATTCACGATCCATTATTGGCTTATCATGATGATATGGACATGCTACACATGCATACCATATAGCTGCCAAGAATGTGACCTAGACACATCTTGACTTCTACCATAGCTAATCGTGGCAAAGCGTAGCTAAGAAAGTCATTGTCGGTGTTTTACCGCTAAGTTCACCAAGGGACACCCTAGGGTGGTAGGTTGTAGGTAGGGTGTCACCGAGATCTGGAACCAAAGGTGCAAGGAGCACAAAGACTTAGGTTTGGACCACGATGTGCGTAATACTCTACGACCTGTGTGGTGGTTTGTATTGCTTTAGATGGTTATTGTCCAGGGGTCCCTGTCCACGCTTATATAGTCCGGGGGGACAGGGTTACATTGAATCCTAGACCGATACTATCTTAGGAGTCCTACCCGAGTACGTTCTGGGTAGTTTTCTTCTGTACCGACTAGTCCTACTCGAGTTCGAGTACATTACATCACATATAAGGCATGGTACCTGCCTCATCCATTATTCAAGATAATCTATGCCTTATGTGCAGTCCCGCTGATAGGATTCATCACTACTGGAAACCAAAATTTCCCTATCTGCCAATAACCTACAGGGATATAAGGAAAACCTAACCTACAGGGATATAAGGAAAACCCGTTAGGAAAATATTTACTGAAGGCCAACCAACAGGAAAATACCGACAAGGATAAAATGATAGAGGAATTAAAATTGTTTATCGATTTCCCGAAAGAAATAATTTCTCCTTTTATAATAGAAACATTTGCAGTCGTCAGGTTTAGAAATCCATCACAAATCTTCAGGATGATTTTTATCCCTGTATGCCATGCCCGTCAAGGTAATTTCTCACTTCCCTGTCAGCTTCAATCGGATTCTTGTAGGTGATGAGACCATCTCAAGGACTTCAACAAATACTCTCAATATTGAACATTCATGCAAAGTGAAAGCTATACTTAACACCAAATTTTACTGTTTTCCTTTAGCCAGGCTACTACTTGGTTTGTATGATTACAGGTTAAAGCACCTTGCTATACTCCAAGAAATAAATACAACTACAACTCCAAAGTTTTACTTCAACTACAATGATGATTTCAATAACCAAGATGATGGCTTCAACAATCAACTGTATCAATACATAAACCAAAGAGATATTACAATGAAAGGTATGTATGCAAAGAGGATGGTGCTGCTACACATGGAGATGAAGCGAACAACAAGAAATAGACTGGAAAGCCATGTTTTGATTAATCGGAATCACTTCACCAGAAACGGACTACCAGCCGCGTTTTGAGCAGTTCGGACCTCAGTTTGGACCAGTATAAAGAATCAACCACAACTCTTGCTTCCCGAAAGATCTGGAGACCCACGAGTACTCATTGGAAAGATACTTAAGTCTACTTTCCAATGCAACAAACCTCATGTCTTTTGGAGTTCGCAATAAAGAGTTATGACTGATATAGTGGAGACTGCACAGAAGCTCAACAGCCACGCGAGGCTCCTCGGGATTTCAGTTCGTGGTGACTTTTGAGTTACCATAACTCCAGTAACTCTATGGTCCATTCACAACCAACAAGGAGGGTTGTTCCTTGTATAAATACCCCATGTATCTCAGAGATTAAACAAGACTTTTGATAATAAAATAGAACCCCTTTGTTCAGTTGTGTGCTAACAAATTCAGAGAGTGATTCTCTACCCCTTTGCTCTTGTCATTTCCCCGTGGGATTACATAGGCGACCGCTTCATCAGCAGCCAATCCGTGCTCCTGCTACTTCGTGTTCAGGTTGCGTACGTTGGTTCTTTGAGAGTGTGATTGGGCGAATCCTTGGTTCAGGCTGCCGTATAGAGACGGTGGTTGGCTCCTTGTGCGTGTCGTCAGGTTGCACTAGTTATTGCTGCTTGTAACAAGTTATCGGCTGTTTTTTAGCTAGTTATCAATATTGGGATCCTACGTTGTGAAGATCGGGACTGAGTCTTATCATTAGGTGTTATTCCGATAGAGAAATTGATTATACCTAGCGGCTGGTCATATCGACATATTTTTCCAATCACCATCTAAAATAATATAATTTCAGGCATTGATAACAATTTGGAAGTATTGCAAATAGACATTCAAGCTGAAGATAATATTATGTAGCACAAATCGCTAGCATGTTCAACCAAATGACAAAAATACAAAGCATTCAACATGGGCAATATAGAAATGTCTTTTCCCTCACAAACACAACTCCATGATCATTCTACTCGTGTCATCATTATTTAGTTGATTAATTTCCCATTGCTATTGTCGTGTTCTCACCGTCAAACATCCGTCTAGCTCTTGCTGCTCTAACTCTTTTGGATGTGCAGGTTTAGACTTTGCAGTCTACTCATCCCTCTTTTGGATGGGGAGGAGGGAGATGGAGGAGGCCAAAGGGAGGAAGAGAGGTGTTAGGGTTTCTGGTGAGAGAGATTTTATATCATGGGGTTGCGATCACTTGGATCAGCGATGGACGGTCAGAAATAGTTGGGCCATTTGGGGAGAAATGGACCTGGTTTCATTCCTTCTCTACTTAACGTTACATTGAATCCTATACTTAACGTTTTACATTGAATCCTAGACCGATACTAGCTTAGGAGTCATACCCGATTACGTTCTGGGTAGTTTTCTTCTGTACCGACTAGTCCTACTCGAGTTCGAGTACATTACATTAGATATAAGGTATGGGACCTGACTCATTCATTATTCTAGATAATCTATGCCTTATGCGCAGTCCCGCTGATCGGGTTCATCACTACTGGAAACCAAAATTTTCCTATGAGCCAATAACCTACAGGGATATAAGAAAAAACCGTTAGAAAAATATTTACTGAAGGCCAACCAACAGAAAAATACCGACAAGGATAAAATGATAGAGGAATTAAAATTGTTTGTTGGTTTCAAATAATTTCTCCTTTTACAATAGAAACATTTGCAGTCGTCAGGTTTAGAATTCCATCCCAAATCTTCAGGATGATTTTTATCCCTATATGCCATGCCCGTCAAGGTAATTTCTCACTTCCATGTCAGCTTCAATCATTCCGACAGAGAAATTGATTATACCTAGCGGCTGGTCATATCAACATATTTTTCCAATCACCATCTAAAATAATATAATTTCAGGCATTGATAACAATTTGGAAGTATTACAAATAGACATTCAAGCTGAAGCTAATAATATGTAGCACAAATCACTAGCATGTTCAACCAAATGACAAAAATACAAAGTATTCAACATGGGCAATATAGAAATGTCTTTTCCCTCACAAACACAAGTCCATGATCATTCTACTAGTGTCATCATTATTTAGTTGATTGATTTTCCATTGCTATTGTCGTGTTCTCACCGTCAAACATCTGTCTAGCTCTTGCTGCTCTAACTCTTTTGGATGTGCAGGTTTAGACTTTGCAGTCTACTCATCCCTCTTTTGGATGGGGAGGAGGGAGATGGAGGAGGCTAAGGGGAGGAAGAGAGGTGTTAGTGTTTCTGGTGAGAGCGATTTTATATCATGGGGTTGCGATCACTCGGATCAGCGATGGATGGTCAGAAATAGTTGGGCCATTTGGGGAGAATGGACCTGGTTTCATTCCTTCTCTACTTAACATTTTTCTTTTTTCTTTTTCATTTTATTGCACCATTTTGAATAACACACACAAAAAATTATCTTTTATACACCAATATATCTCTATATGTAACAGACTACATATAAGTTGGTGTCCGAGAAGTTTCAAAAATATTGGAACTGATTTACCATTTTGTATACATTAAATGAATTTCTAGATGATTATTAAAATTAATTTCAAATTGAACTCCGTGTGCGTCTAATAAGATACGAAAAATTGCACAAAATTATTTTTAGGCTCATATGTTCCATTATATCCCATGTCTTCAAGATAAACAAAAAAAATTAATTATCTTATAGGACAATTCAAATTTCTATCTCCAAATTACCACATAATACATCTAAATAATATCAGAAAACTCTACAAATTGACATGACAACGTAAGTTTGATCCATAAGCATGACATAAAAAAACTTAAATAATTTTAATAAAGTGGGACCATACATTGTTCACAAATGGAAATTGCAATTTTCCCGTGAGTTCAGGAAACCGACAAGAAAATTAGCATTTCCCTATGAGCCTTCATGGTACCGTCAAAAAAATTTCACAGTGCATTGGAAAATTTTGGTTTCCAGTAGTGCATAAAGCATCATACTTCAAGGAAAAGGTAGTAATCTTAGACTACACATGATAAAGAAAACTCAACCTGCAGGGGGTATTGACGGCCCCTGGGCATTCTACCCTTACACAGGGGTGTCATAACCCCTAATGTTGCCCGTGTGAGAGCGGGGCGGCGGGCCGGGACCACTTTCCATGTGCTTTGGCATGTAGGCAAGCAATGGGATTTTTTTAACCTCAGTCTGAAATTCGCTCCCACCAGGAGTTGAACCCATGATATAAGGAGTGCTACTGAGGCTACCTAACCAGTCCGGTTAGGCACCCGTTCGCTGTACCGCACATGATAATAAGTTCTACTCAATCAAATATCTAATATACTCCCTTCATCCTGAAATGTAGGGCGTCCTAGTATTTTCATGGCAAATTAAGAAGACGGAAAAATAACGCATGTGCCCCTATTTAGTGCCTTGTTTGAAGCATATTTACATACCATTTATTCTCCGCCAACCAATATAGAAGATAATTAGTTTTCAAAATACCTTAGGACGCCTTACATTTGGGTATAAATTTTGAATGCTACAATACCTTACATTTTATGACGCAGGGAGTATAGAGTTGTACTCATGCACAACAAAATACCATATATAGTAGCGAGTTCCCAAAATAGAGTAAATAAGTGTCCGCCTTGCTGCACGATTGGAATGGGGTTCGACTTCTGGTTCGGGCTCAACGCTGCGTATGGCTGCACATTACTAGAAAGCCATGCGCAGCGTTGTTGCGCAGCCAAGTTATTCGACCATTATTTAATCAATGTATAGCAGATTAGCTCATACTTTTTTAAAATGCATATGATATTTTGGTATTTAAGCTATGTGCCTGTTTTTAGTTTCCAAGTAATTCGGGTTCATGTTAGCTACATGTTGACTTATATTTTGGACTATCTATTATCATCACTCTATTATTTAAGTAGGATATTATTTTGGATATGGAGATGGAACTATTTTTTATATTTATTGTTTTTGGTTCTAGTGTTTTTTTGTATCATTTATTTTGAAATTTTATTTTGTAGTAATGCGCAGCGTTGCTGCGCAGCCAAGTTATTGGACCATTATTTAATCAACGTATAGCAGATTAGCTCATTTTTTTAAAATGCATATGATGTTTTGGTATGTGAGCTATGTGCTTGTTTTTAGTTTCCAAGTAATTCGGGTTCATGTTAGCTACATGTTGACTTATAGCTTGGACTATCTATTATCATGACTCTATTATTTAAGTAGGATATTATTTTGGATATGGAAATGGAACTATTTTTTATATTTATTGTTTCTGGTTCTAGTGTTTTTTATATCATCTATTTAAAATTTTATTTTGTAGTAAAGCTTTAGGTTATGAAATTTTGAGCAATGTCTGTATTCAAACCTTTTTTTGATGTAAATAAAGACATTTCCGTGTCCGAATTACAGGTAGAATGGATGAACGAATGTGAAATTGTAGTATATAATAAAGCTGTAGATTTAAAAATTTTAAGCAACTTTTCTTTTGAACTCTTATTGATTTGAAGCCATTTTGGTGTCTAAATCGTAGGTACAATGAGACGCATGTAAGCATTTGTGCAAACAAAGTGCGAGAGCGTTTTGAATTAACATTTATACAGACGAACGAATGTGAAATTTTATATAATAAAGTTGTGGATTTTGAAATTCTGAGCAACTTTTGTTTTGAACACTTTTTGATTTTCAGCCGTTTTGGTGTCCAAATCGTAGGTACAACGGATTGCATATAAGCGTTTGTGCAAACGAAGTGTAAAAGAGTTTTGAATTTTAAATTTTGTTCTTATAATAAAGTTGTAGTTTTTGAATTTTTGAGTAAAATCTATATTAACTAACTTTTGATTTCGATGTGTTTTGGTGTTCAAATTGTACGTATAATGCTGCTCGTGTAGAAGTAATGAATGGAATGGGTTGTGGTTTAATTTAATTGAAAGCCGAGGTTTTTCCTAAAAAGAAATCCTGAGATAGGATGAGAACAGCAGGTTGATTTCATAAAAAGTTAAGGTTTTATTTGCAATTTTTCAGGACCGAATAGGTTGGACTGCAGGTAGATTTCGCTAAAGTACAAGGGTTTTTTGAAAAAATTTCTGAGAGAAGCAGCCAGACTGCACTGCAGGTTGATTTGTCTAAAGTTTAAGAATTTTTTGCAAAATGACAGGAAAACATATAATCTCAGCCGTCCGCGCGTCCGATCGGACGGCCGGCGACGTGGCGCGCTTCCAGGCCTGGGAATAACCCAGCTTTAGATTCTTAAAGATTAGTGCCTCTGAGGATGTAGGCGTTGTAGGGAGCACCGGGTTTCAACCAGACATCAAATTCCGGGAAAAGTCCCTAAGCCGGGCAAAATGAAAAACTACGTAAAATTTCACCGAGTAAGACGAGAAGAGGAAATATGATCAGCTAACGCAAATACGCATGTGACTAGCCCCGCGAGGTGGAAAAAGAAAGATCCAGGCAGAGAGACACATGCATGTAGCAGACAATTTGGATAACCCTGAAATGGAAAAATCCTAGTCCGTACAAGATTTCCAACTGAATGAAAACTTACAAACTGTCATAAAAAGTTCTACACATTAAGCAAGGAAATCCTTAACAGTTTTTTTACATGTTTGGATTTAATGTACTTATTACAACTCTGGCAGGAAAAAAGTTCAATTTATAATTTAAGGCAACAAGAAAAGCCATATGTTGTAACATTAATGGCAAACTGGCTACTGCAATTGTTCAATCATGGTTCATGATTATCACTAGCCAAAGGGTGGCAATCCCTTTCCAAGAGGAAGTTAATATGTTTGGACATCAACTTCTCATGCATGGCGCTGTCACCATTTTTCGTCTCATTTGCAGGATCAGGGTGGCTGAAGCCTTTGTGTGGCATATATGTTCTCGGACCAGTTGTTGCATTTGCACTGTAGCTAAAATAGTAGTGCTTCTGCAAATCTCGGGATTGTGATATTTTAGATTTTGCGGACGCTATATCCAACTTCTTCTGTTTTCAAGTCCTCATTCCAGTTCACAAACTCCAACCCTCCAAACTGTACTTGCTTAATACCAACATGACTGTAGAAAATCAAACATAAACAGGATGAGATTCTATTGTTCTGCACAGGGATATGATAATAAATTGTTTGTAACATGATTGAATACAGTAAGCAGTGTCATGTTGGAAGACAACCCCTCTAACTAATCTAAAGAAGGCATTAAGAGGCAGCTGATGTACTGTTTTTCCAGAGTAACAACAGTTTTTCAAGTCATGATACGTAATAAAAAAGTGTAGGTTCCTCCCTTATGGCATGCCAAATGCTTTAGATAGCCCCACAAGCAAAACATGCCCAACTACAGGAATGGCTTTCGAGCAAGGATTACATTACACTCTGTTAACATCACTTTCCAAAAGAGTAGTTACTACTTCCCTTTAGATAAAATGAAAAGTTCAGTTTGTTTCACCTCGGAAGGGAAGAAAGGTTCAGTTTGTTCCTCCTCCAGAGAGAAGAAAAGTGTAAAAGCTGTATTCATGTATTCCTGTGGGCTCGGTTGCAGAGGACTCAAAAAAGAAAAAACTTGGCCGGTGGGAGAAAGACCACCCCCAAGGTATTTCACTAAGAAGAGCTCAACAGGAGCCCGGGCGAGAAAGGTCAAGAAAGCTGGTCCCCCTCACACATGTCCAAAGAACTTTTTTTCTCGAAAGAGCTGCGCATCAATATATTAAGAAGAAAGAAAGGGATAGCAAACCCCAAATGATGTTAGGGCCAGAACACCTGAAAACTATTACATACGTGCAAAGAACTCAAGCTATGCCACATCCACTGATTCAACTTTCAGGGGTGCAAAACAGAAAACCAGAGGGAAATATAAACATAAAAGTGCACCATATGTTAGAAACCAGATCCTGATGAGCAGAAATCACATTGTACATGGTAAATTACCAAAATATTGACAATTCAAAAGTCTGGTTCTTACTCTGAACTTATGGTTGTCAAGGCATTAAGCAAGATGTCCAAAAGCAATGGCTCATGAATACCAATGTCTACCCTGTGTAATATAAGATGAAAGTAAAGAGTCATGGGTGGTATCAGTGTGATTATAACTTGAAACGGTATATATATTTGCAATATTTTTGGTCTGGAATAAATATTTGTCTGAAAGAGGCTGATTGGCTAAAGAGGAAATATGGAACATAACCAAACATGCCTGAGCAAATATGGTATCACGGTGTTTCAGTACATGGTGTAAAAACATAAAATCGCATAGAAAGAGTTACAAGTTTCTAGAAAGCCATACAATTGCAACGTACTAGTCTTAAATGGTAGACATTATTTTTTCAGTCAAAGTGGTATAGCAGGCTTATTGCACCAATTCCTAAATCACATAAAAATGGTTTGTCATGATTAAACCCACATCGATTGAATTTGGCGTGAGTGCTCTGTTTGCATGTTATGGTATTTTTATAAGTTTGCGAATACAAACAGTTAATGTTTGTAATTCAGAATGATGTGAGAACAGATGGTACTAATCAAGAATTAGAAGACCAGGAAACAAAACAGCATCCTTGTTCAATAAGTTATAATTCACATGGCAACATAAAAAGGTTACAGTCTGCATTTTGTGAAGGCTGCTTAGAAGAAAAATAGTACATACCATACTCGTGCTAGATTATCTTGAATCTCGAGATCACCAATGTTGTAAAAGGATGTCGGAGTGACGTTAGCTCCTTCAAGAGCATCATAAGTCGGCCTTTTGCAATCTAAAGGCAACTGCGATAACTGTAAAATAAACAAATACTTTTTATGTCCCTTTGTGCAGAGCATAGAAGTCAATCAAAGCATTTAAGCTACCAATTTTTTGAAGAAAAGAACGGAGTTCAGTTTTTTACATTCTTACTAGTGTCAGGGTTATGTTATCCTGACTAGTATCATCCACTCTGTTTCCTAATTATATGTGAAGGACATGACAAGAAAAAAGAAGGTTGTCCACAATAACATTAAAAAGTGATGAGTACATCTGGTGCAGCAAATTGACCTGCATATTCATAGAATTGCAGCCACCAAGGCGCCCAACTATATGCCAAGAACGTAGAGCCTGCAAGCATGATAGAAAAAGGGAAGTTGCAACACCTTGAGTCAATATGTGTATAGTTCTGATACATACTATGTTTTCTTTATAGTATGATCAATACTTCCCTTTGGTGAAAAAAAATAGAGAGCGAGAACTCACATCAGAAATTAAGGTAGTATCTTTCGGCAACAGAGCATTGTAGAACTCGAACCATATATATGAATTGGAGAAGTCAAATCTAGAACAGGAAACAAGCACAAATCCAAATCCATTAAGCAAATAAGGAAGACCACCAAATAGTTGTTGATTATCAAGTTTTGCTCCTACATTGGTCATTATAAGGCACTTGAGATTCAAACTTTGTTACTTGTAACAAATAGTCAAAATAATATATTTGTCAAAATTAACTTTGTTAGACTGTGGCAGAAGAGTGAAAATGTTGGGTTTGCACTTGGAAGTGTTCTCATAAGATCATGATTGTAGTTATAGACAATAATATATTTGTCAAAGTTAACATTAAAACTTAGGAGGCCAATTTTGTAAAGGAAGGTTTGGAGACTGATCAGGTCGTACTGCACATTATAAACGAGCAAGCTAGCTAATTGCATTTTGCACACATATCTGGCAGCATCATAGAAGCACATTACTTGTTGAAGACGACCTTCATGGGGTTGGGCGAGCCGGTCTTGGCCTGCACGATCTTGTGGCGCTTCTTCCTTATCCTCTCCTCCATCTGCAAAACGGCACAAGCCACCAAACCCAAATTATTCAACCGAGAATCAGACGGGGAAAGCCATTCATTCATCAGAGGACGCGAGGGAGAAGGGAGAAGAGAAGGCAGGGGACACCGACGCGGGTCTGGGCCTTCTTGGGGTCGTCGAAGTAGTCCCCCATAATGTCCCCGATCTCGGGGTCATGGTCGTAGTCCTCCTCCTCTCCGCCGCCGCCCCCCTCCCACCTCGGGAACCCTTCCTCCTGGAGCTCCGCTTCGTACTCGTCGTCGCCCTCCGCGGCGGCTGACGCGCTCACCGCCTCCCCCGCCCCCGAAGCGCACCGTCGCGCGACGAGGCGAGACGCGTGTCCGACTCGAGCGGGGAAGGGAGCCTGAAGGCGCGCGCTTGAGCTCGGAGCTGCAGCTGTTGCGGGTGGGAGAGGCGGCGGCGGGTAGGCGGCCAGGTAGCCGCCGAGGAGCGCTGGGAGCATGCCTGGTGCCGGCTGCGCTGAGCTGTTCCTTATGTCGCGGAACTATGCAGCGTGCGCGCGCGCTGCTTGCTTGCCGCGGGGGCGCACCGGCGAGTCGGCGGCGTCGAGGCTGGGCTTAGCAGCAGTGTAGGTGTAGCAGTAACTGCTGTGGATGGGGCAGCAAAACAGAAGGGACGAGGCAGAGGATGGAGCTGGACAGTGCGCTGGGCCGTTGGTGTAGGCAAGAACAACGGGCCCATCGCGCGGCCTGCTGGGCTTTACAGATACCGTGGACTAACTCCCGGAAGTTTATTTTTAAATTTTTATATTTGAGCTCGGTGCAACAGTAGATAGATGGCTAAAATGAGATGATGAGCAAACCAAGCAACCATAAATACCTCATCTCCTAAGCCGATCATGCATACGTATCTGATTTCCGTAAAACGTTGAACTAGCATATCCTACATGCTGAGTTAGAGTTCGATGATTGTTTAAGCCTTTAAAAAATTTGTTGACATAAAGTTCGTAGACTGTTGAATTATTAAGTATAAGAAAATATTGAATGGCATCTGTAGTAGAAGATTGTTGGGTTGCAATAGTTATGCTAGATGGATTCAATGGATTTTAATGTTGCAACGTTTTAACTAGTTTGTGCAAATCGCATAGGAGCCCCCACTGAACTTTCTAAGTTTCTACTTTTCTATTGCGTTCGGAAGTTCATGATCAACAGATCAAGAGAGTCAGGTTCGCAGCTTTGCAGGGTTCAACAGTATAACCAAATGCTCATCTAATCGGGAGCACACCCCAAGCTTGTCTGGCTAGCCGGACAACGAGGCAGAGAAGTATAGAAAAAATCGGACTAGACCATCAGTTGGACTGGAAACCGAACCCGTGGCCCCACTGATTCGGTTCATCTAAAAAATCGTTTAGAGAAAAAAAAACAGACTAGTACTTTATCCGATTACCATTGGGCAGCGCTCTCTCGCAGGAATTGTATATCGCTTGTGTTGCAAATTACTGTTCCATCGTCTGAAGGATTTCACCTGAGTATCTGGTTTCTATTCGGCCCAGTACTTGTTTTGGCCCGCGCACCCATGGCCTGCTGAGCTACAATCCGTGCTCAAAGCGCAGGTGGTTCGCTGAGGAGGACGAGCCGACGAGGCGGAGCCCCCTGCAGACGTGGATTCTCTTTATGTGAATATTTTTATTCTTTGGGAATAGAGCACAGGAGGAGAGCAGCTCACGATGGTGGCTGATTCACAAGGAGCTTCAGGTTCTGTCAAATTTGATTTGTGTAGTTGTAGTCTTATTCTTTGGGAGCCTTTTTTTATTTATTTATTTTGGCAACAAGCAATGCATTGTATTTATGTTCATGTAAAATTATTTATCTGTGTGTGACTAATTTGTTCGCAATGCTAAATTATTTATTTGCTTAGTAGATTAAATTATTCCGTGATGTTGACTTATTTGTTCGTGATAATTATTTCTCAAATATTCGCGATGTGTAATATTTTATTCGTCGTACATTATTATTTATTCATTACGTTTAACTTTTTGTTCTTGAAAATAATTATTTGTTCGTGTTATAAAAATATTTGTTACCAGGAACTAAAATTTATTATTGAGTATTAAAAAATATTTTTTAAAAAAATATCGTGCAAACATAGACAAGTGTGATTTTGTTTCGAAGATCTCGTCATAAGAAAGATAATGGTGCAATCGACATTTAATTTAGATGCTCACTTTAATAGTTGTAGATTTTTTATGTTAGAATTTGCATGCATGTGGGTGACGTCATGGTTGTTGTCCTCTTCTGCATACATACATGTGATCTATCATCTTTTGTTGCTAATAGATCTTGGATCACGAAAAAATAGTCTTGATTTCTCTTCGAATAATAGTTTGCAAATCATCGCTATAATTGATGGCTAAACCGCACCCGCGCTCTCTTCCCATTATTTGCCCCCGTTGTAGCGTTGTTAGTCGATGACGCCGCACCGATTTCCGATTTCGAGCTGATGGCCGGTCCGATCCGGTGGCCGCATGCCCACTGCCCGCCGGACCGGCACGACCAGTCGTCGTCGGCTTTAACACTTTCCTACTTTTGGCCCAACACCGGCCACGCAGTCCGGCCCACCGAATCCAGCGCGACACTCTTTATCCAGAGCCCAGAAAAAGCGACCAAATCTCCTCCTCCGTGACGGTGTGCCACGCCCACCCCCCGTCCTACGTCACCGCGCTGCCAGTCTGTCACGTGCCGGGGCCACCACCACCCGCGCCCGCACGCCGTCGGATCCCTCCACCACGCCCCTCCCCCTCCGTCCCACCTTCCCCCCCGCAGCGCGGCTGCAGCGGCCATGGATCTGCTCCCGCCGCCGACGGACGCGCCGGCCGCCGGCTGCCCCAGTGCGGGGGGCTCCGGCCGGGGGCTGCGGCGCGGGGTCGGGTTCCGGTCGCTGAAGCTGGTCAGCGTCGCCATGGACGAACCCCTGCCCGCCGACCCCGTCGGCGCCACCTACGGACGCCTCGCCAACGGCCTCACCTACTACGTCCGCTCCAACCCCAAGCCGCGCATGCGCGCCGCGCTCTCGCTCGCCGTCAAGGTCGGGTCAGTGCTACTCACCTCTGTTGCTTCGTCACCCCCTGGCCGTTGCTTCGCTTATCCCCTTCGCGCGTTTGCTGACGGCGATGGTGTGCGCGGCGGCTGGCTCGCAGGTCGGTGGTGGAGGAGGAGGACGAGCGCGGGGTGGCGCACATCGTCGAGCACCTCGCCTTCAGCGCCACTTCCAGGTACACCAACCACGACATCGTCAAGTTCCTCGAGAGCATCGGGGCCGAGTTCGGCGCCTGCCAGAACGCGCTCACCTCATCCGACGAGACCATCTATGAGCTGCTTGTGCCCGTCGACAAGCCAGGCCTGCTCTCCCAGGCCATCTCCGTCCTCGCAGAGTTCAGCTCCGAGGTCAGTTGTGGGCTCTCGTTTGGCTTGCCAATGCAATGTCGGCTGGTTATTGAGAGTTTCATGACTGGCTGATGCCTGGAAATTAATGGTGTTTACAAGGTCCGGGTGTCGGCAGAGGATCTGGAGAAAGAGAGGGGTGCTGTGCTGGAGGAGTATAGGGGCGGACGCAATGCCACGGGCCGGATGCAAGACTCCCACTGGGCGCTGTTGTTTGAAGGTTCCAAGGTACTAGTCTCTGTCTTCACATAAATGGAAAGTTCTGTGGGCTACTGGGCTGCGATGACATCACTTGTTCCATTGCATACTTTTTTCTGTACGATAGGATAAACCTTGATTACTGAAGGTGCTCACTTTGCTGTGGTGGGTTTGGTCTCATAGCATTTAAATTTGGATTACCTTTTTCTGCCTTATATGTTGCTGTGTTTGGAGCTGCAAGTTCCTGAACGGTATTTCTTGTTAATTTCCTCTGTACCAGTATGCAGAGCGCCTGCCAATTGGTACTGAGAAGGTGATTCGAACTGTTCCACATGAAACTGTGAAGCGATTTTATCGGAAGTGGTACCATCTAAGCAATATGGCTGTATTTGCTGTGGGAGATTTCCCAGATACACAGGTTTGGATATTGCATATCTTGTCACACTCAATATAACTACAAGCATGTATATGCAATGATGTTTACCCTCCTTAATATTTCATGACTTAATTGCAGGCTGTCGTTGAGTTGATAAAGGAGCATTTTGGGCAGAAAGCCCCAGCTCCCCTCTCTCCGCCAGTTATACCAGAATTTCCAGTTCCATCGCATGAGGAACCTCGCTTTTCATGCTTTGTGGAATCTGAAGCTGCAGGGGTTGGTATCTTATAGTCTTTTAAACAGATTTAATATCTTTTAAGACTTAAAAGCAACTTTCAACAATAATAACTGTTTTATTTTCCTTGTAACAAAAACAGTCGGCTGTTGTTATTAGCTGCAAGATGCCTGCTGGTGAAATTAAAACAGTAAAGGACTACAAGGATTCATTGGCAGAGTCCATGTTTCATTGTGCACTAAACCAGAGGCTCTTCAAAATATCTCGTAGAAAGGATCCTCCATACTTCTCTTGCTCCTCAGCTGCAGATGCTCTTGTCCGTCCAGTAAAGGCTTATATTATGACATCCAGTTGTCGTGAAAGGGGAACAGTTGAAGCTCTTGAATCCATGCTTCTTGAGGTAATTTTTGAACCTTGATCTCTGAAAGAATAAGATAAATCTAGTGTTCTACTATAGTGCATTTATTCAAGTTTATGGGCGCATTCAATGTAAATGCCCCAAAAGTTGAAGATCGTAAGAAAATTGCTTCTCAAAGCATTAGAAGTTTCCTAAAGGACTTATATGGATGGTATGTTTGATAGCCATGCAGAATCTTAACATCAAATATTAATCATTTTTGTGAGATACAGGAAATGCAAATATCAAGTGAAAACAGGTCATGTTCCTTACGGGCAGTGTTCGTTCACTGTAAAAGCCTTCCTATGTTGTAGTATAATAATAACAAATAATCTAGTGTGTACCATGCCATCAACTGATTAGATGTTGTACACCTATTCCACTCTTAGTTTGCATCCACTTAGTGTGGCAGATGTTTGATAATAATTGTTAAATGTTGATATCTGAATTTAAGGTTGTTATATGACTACCGCTTTCTCAAATTTCGAGATGACATTTTGTTTCCAGAACATCTTTCTGACAGGATGTTTCTTTAGGTTGCTAGGATACGGCTCCATGGATTTTCTGATCGTGAGATATCCATCGTACGCGCCTTAATGATGTCAGAGATGGAGTCTGCATATTTGGAGCGTGATCAAATGCAATCGACCAGCTTACGGGATGAGTTTTTGCAGGTTCTTGAAATCTTATAGCTATTTGACATCACTAAAATTTATTTCATTTGCATGCCAGTTACTATTTAGATCTTCATAGTTCATATTGCAAATCATAATATGTACCAGCCCCTGAATTTCTATTTTCTTATGACTTCAATAATATCAGGCAGTACTAAGTCCACCTGTTTATGTATTATTTAAATGAAATTTCATGATCTCCACCTACAGCTTCTAAGCACATTAATAGCATTTGTATTTTTGTTGCAGCATTTTCTTCGTGAGGAGCCTGTTGTTGGGATTGAGTATGAAGCACAGTTACAGAAGACTCTTCTTCCCCGTAAGTACACCTCTGTGCAGTGTTTTAAAGGCGTTCCCTAGGCATCCAGGCGGACCTAGCTCGCCTTGGGGAACAGTAACGCCTTGTCGCCTAGGCGTATGGGCGTACCCAGCTCGCCTTGGGTCGCCTTGTCGCCTTTAAAACACTTCCTCTGTGTTACTTAGTGTAAGAGCTTAGGCATTAAATTTCTGATCTCTTTTACCTGCTCCCTCATAACTCTTTATAACCATTTAATTGCTTATTAATCTACATACCATCACTTGTGTCACCTATCATCTCTATATTTATATGTGTTTACTTTCGACCAGATATTTCTTCTGCGGAAGTGGCAAAATTTGCAGAAAATTTTTCAACAGCCAGCAGCTGTGTTATCAAGATAGTTGAACCTCGAGCTCATGCTTCTTTGGAGGATCTGAAGGCAGTTGTATTGAAAGTCAACAGTCTGGAAGAAGAAAAATCTATTCCTCCATGGGATGAAGAGCAAATTCCAGAAGAAATAGTTGCCGAAGCTCCAGAGCCAGGGTATTCTTAGCTTTTTCATGTCCATCATTTTCTTCATTATCTATATATACCATTTTCTCTTTCTTAAATCTTAACTAATGGTGTTGAAATCATTCTTTCATTTTAGTATGTGACTGATGCCTGCTATTGTACTTACCAAATTCATTGCAGGAGTATAATTGATAAGGTGGAACACCCAGGGATAGGTGCCACTGAGATGATACTTTCAAATGGCATGCGGATTTGTTACAAGTATACAGATTTTCTTGATGATCAGGTTTGTAGTATGCATCAATTTTGTATCACCTTGCAGTCTTGTAGTTCCAGACACTCTCATCTTTATTCTATGGAATACTTGGTCACTGATATGGACATATGGAATGCATTTTCTCCAACATCTACCACGAATGTCAACTGCATGCCACACTATACCTATTTTGGGTTGTACTACATACCTACTATAATTTGCCACGTGCAAGGAATAGATCTGATGGAGATTAATTCTAGGTATTCTGGGATTCTTTGGAATACAACTATTCGATGGCCTTTTGTTGTTTCTAAAGTTTAAATGATAATATTTTGCTAACACAAGTTCATTTACAAGCCGTTCAGAGGGTTTCTCTCTCACACTGAAATAGACTCCCTTGGTAATGCCATGAAATTTACAGTTTCCCATGATTTCTTATGATGATGGAAGGGAAATAATTTTATCTGCCCTGAGGACACCTTTCATGTTTGTTTTGTACTTCTGGCTAGCATAATCACATGAATCAATTGTAACTGCACATTTAAAAATTGCTTCATAAGAACTAAATTTATGCATATTGACAAAAGCAAGCTCTACAGCACCATACAAATCTTTCCTTATTCCTTGAAACTCTAGAGACACTTTTTTTTCATCATGTGCTAGTTAAAGAAGATAGCAAGTGCACATTTGCAATATTCAATAGACTGGAGCAAAATAGTTTAGTAAATAATTATCTAAGAACCATGCAAAGCTCATGCAATAGAGAAAATAATTTATAAATTTGTTGTAGGACCCAACACTTTAACCTTTCTTTTTCAATTTTCTTGACCTAGTTCATTGTCCTCTAGTTAAAAGGAACTGCATCTGTTACTGTCATTTTATTTGTTTTGGCCTGTATTTTCTGGTCTTCTTGTGAAAGATCATCTCTGATTCAGGTAATTAATTTGCGTATTTTATTACATGCAACTTTTAACTGTTTTGGCCTGTATTTTCGGGTTTATTTGTGAAAGAGCATCTCTGATTCAGGAAATTGATGTGTATATTCTATTACATGTAATTTTTAAATCATCCTTGAAGATTCCATGTCCTCCCAACTCATGTTATCATTATACTAAAGTGCCAGTCTAATTTTTCCATGGTGCGTTATCATTTTCTTTAGAGAGCTGCATTTACCATTTTGCTTCTGCTGTGTTGTTTAGCGATATTTTTCAAATATTCAAATGCTTATCTATTTTCAGGTTGTTTTTACTGGCTTTGCCTATGGTGGTCTTTCAGAATTATCTGAAGCCGAGTATACTTCATGCTCAATGGGATCGACCATAGCAGGAGAAATTGGCACTTTTGGCTACAGGCCTTCTGTCTTGATGGACATGATTGCTGGCAAGAGAGCTGAAGTTGGTACAAAAGTGGGGGCCTACATGAGAACATTTTCAGCCGATTGCTCACCTTCAGACCTTGAGACGGCTTTGCAGGTTTGCTTCTGTTTCAAGCATTCTTAGATACATGCAGTCATGCACAATTCAACAAAAAAGAAATACAGTTCACCTATAGCAATAACATCACTTGCTTCTTGTTTTTTCAAAATGTGGACATATGCTTATTTTTTATTGGGCACAGCTCGTTTATCAACTATTTACAACAAATGTGGAGCCAAGGGAGGAAGAGGTAAAAATAGTGATGCAAATGACAGAGGAAGCAATCTATGCTCAAGAGCGGGATCCGTACACTGCATTTGCGAATCGTGTTCGGGAAATAAATTACGGGAACTCATACTTTTTTAAGGTACCTAACTGGGTGAACATTAATCAGCTTCAATGCTTCATATCCTGGAAATTCACTTGAGTTATATAATGCAGCCAATTAGAATAAGTGACTTGAAGAAGGTGGATCCAATCAGAGCATGTGAATATTTCAACAATTGCTTCAAGGATCCATCAGCTTTTACAGTTGTAATAGTTGGAAAAATAGACCCAGCTATCTCACTTCCACTGATTTTGCAGTATTTGGTATGTCCTGCTCTTTTTTTCTTATTGTTCTGAAACAATCAAGCAACAGTTAATTCATTAACTTTAACTTTTTGTAGGGTGGGATACCTAGGGTAGAGGATGCTGCTCAACCACTTAGTCGTGATGATCTAAGAGGATTGCCATTCAAGTTTCCAGAAAGTATCGTTAGGTACGCCAATGTTCTGTTTTGCATTGATATGCTTTGGGAGATTACTGATAATCTGTATGTGTTTGTGTGAGACATCTACATGCAGAGCTAAGCAAGCAACCTCTTTTTTTCCTGCATTATCCATTTGATTACTGATAAAGTGATAATCTTACTCTGAGTGTGAACCTTATTTTCAGAGAAGTTGTCCGCAGCCCTATGGTTGAAGCACAGTGCTTCGTGCAATTAGCATTTCCTGTTGTTCTAAAAAACACAATGATGGTGAGTAGCAACTAAAACAGTGTCGTTGTTGCTGTTAATGATATAGTTCTGTATCTCCATCTTAACATTTGTTCTTCACTTCTTCTGTATGTGTAGACGGAAGATATCCACTATGTTGGGTTTCTTAGTAAACTTCTGGAAACAAAAATCATGCAAGTACTTCGCTTCAAATATGGACAGGTTTGGAATCTCTTTTATATGCAAATCCAGATTGGGCATTCGTTAGGCTTGGAATCTAGAATCTAGGTTTGCTGAAACATATCGTTATGTCTGCAGATCTACTCAGTTAATGTAGCTGTCTTCTTGGGTGGTAACAAACCTTCAAGAACTGGAGATGTTCGTGGAGATATAAGTGTGAATTTCTCATGTGATCCAGACATATCATCTAAACTGGTCTGCACACTAAATTCACCTTTATGAATAGCATATATCCAATCTTCTTTTATAAACAGGTTGATTTTACCAACTTGGAATTTCTTCAGGTTGATTTTGTTCTGGAGGAGATATCATACCTACAGGCTGAAGGTCCTTCTGAAGAAGATGTATTGACCATCCTCGAAGTTGAACAAAGAGCTCATGAAAATGGATTACAGGTTTGGTGGAATTTGTAATGCTCAAATTAATGCTGATGCACGTAGGTAGTCATTACTTCACATTTTTTTATTTTTATAAATCGCAGGAGAATTACTTCTGGTTGGATCGAATTCTGCGGAGCTATCAATCAAGGCTTTTTTCTGGAGATATCGGATCTACCTTTGCAGTAATATTGTTTTTCCTTTTTTTCTATGGTTCAGTGCCCTAGCATGTGTTTATTCAGTTTTTTGCTGACTCTGTGTTAGGCGGCAAAATGCTGATCAGCAGATCCATATGTAGCTTTCTAGCTGCATTACGAGCAATGCTGTTGCCTTGCTTTGGCAGTCTACTTTTTTGTTTTACTGTGAATTTCATATTGTTTCTTTCTTTGTCCAGTTCCAAGAGGAGGGACGTATGAAGGTTAGAGAGGCTTTGACACCCCAGACGATGAAATCGGCCTTGCGAAGAGTTCTACCTTTCCCTTGCAGAAATCAATACACTGTGGTTATTCTTATGCCAAAGTCATCCTGTTGGGCGTCAGTGAAGTCAATGCTTAGCTGGAGCTCTAGTGGGGTTAGCAGAGATGCTAAGGTTCGAATCGACCCTTTCATTTATTTCCAATCTTTTTACCTGTGGTGAAGAAATCAGCATCCTGAGCCTGAGACCCACTTCCTTGCAGATTCTTGCTGGCATGGCAGGCGCACTGGTGTTGGCAGTTAGTTTGTGGAGATACTCTCGCAGCACACTGAAATCATAGTGCCAGATACTACTGACCGTTTTTTGAGACTTCAGTCAGATCCGAAAATGGATTGACAATCAGGTTAGGAAATGATATACGAGCCTGTCAACCCGATCTTTGTTTCTGCCTGAGCACCTATCGGGTGTGTGGAGATTTGGTAACAGAAGAGCTATACTAGGACAGATTGTTAGCTAACAGATTCGTTGCCGCATGTGTGCGTGTAGTAAGCATGTAACCACATTCGTTGTACCGCCGCATTTGTGCTCTGTAATAGTCCTTGGTGTATAATAGTGGCTCCCCTCCCATTTGATTTCCATAGACAGGAGTACAGGACTGAAGTAGCAGGCAGCAATGCTAGAGTTATAGAAAAAAACGTCTCATTTTCGTCGACAGCTTTGTACCTGTATGTGTTTCTGACGACTCAATGAGCAAAATAGAATGAACAGGAAATATATAGTCTTTCTTTTAAGCCCTGCTTCATTTCCGCAGCTGTGATATTGCATGGCAGACACGTGTCTTGATTTCATATGCATTATTTGAGCTGAAACGCAATCATCCAAATGAATAATTCATCTGATGTTGTCCACGGATGAACACGCCTAGTGACACGTGGGAACAGCAGGAGCCCTAGCGTACAAGTTTCGGATAAAGGAGCAGGAGTGGATTGACAAAACAAAAGGCGGGCGTGCCTGCCCCACGATCTGCACCGACCAAGCCGGTGATCTGGCATTCCCTGGCCCCACGGCACGCCGGAGAGTACGGAGAGGGCGCGAGACTCTGAGAGGTTGAAGAACAAGTGAACAACCAATCTGTCTAGACTCCTCTCCAGTCTCCGGAGTCCAGACCACAGGCAAGCGATTCCAATCGCCCCCTATATACCTGCCCACCAGGAGGAAGTCGGAAGGAGTCCAGACTCCGGAAGGAAGGCGACAAGGCGAGAGCAAATCGAAGCAGGACACGGCTGCTGGCCGCCGCATTCGAAGAGGAGCAGCGCGAGCGAGAGCGAGTGCGAGAGCGAGGGGAGGCATGGCGTGCCTGCACGATCACAGCTGCGAGGATCACAACTGCGCCGCCGACTGGTCGCTCTACAACCACGTCGACATCCCCAAGGTCCCCTAATCCCCTTTCCCCTTCCTTCTCCTCCCCTTCGCCCCGCCCCCGCCGCCTCTCTCTCGTCAGTTGCCAGATTGGTTCGCTGCCCCCGCCTCCTTGCGCCTTCGCTTCCGACGAGCTCGTAATCTTCCGTTGCCACGACGCGGCGTTTCGGATTGCGCAACGGGACAGTAGACTCTGAATCAGGATTTAGGGAGCGCCGCGGCGGCTAAACCCTTCTCGTGCGCGCAGGTGGTGGCCCTGAACGAATCCGTGCCCGGGAGCGTCAAGGCGGTCTTCAAGCCCTGGGAGCAGCGCCTGGACACCTCGGGGGTATGTACCGATGCCGCTCCCTGTCCCTTGTTGCATTGATTTTTAAACGAGCGTAGGGTTCACCGGTTCAGTTAAGATATGCAGAATGTGGAGGTACCAATTTGTCATCTAGTTCAGTGACCACTAAGAACAATTGCCCTTTTCTTATGATCGTAGCTGAATGTAACTGATTGGAATTTGCTTAGTAGCCAGTCAGCTACTGCTCACCTGTCATGGTCTTTTATATGCATCTTGTATTCTCGTTGTGATCTAAAATATCCAGAAAGAATTGTGCATTCTTGTCATTATATGTGAAATATTGCTTGGATTTAAGTGATCCTATAGATTAGCTGTCACTACCACAAGTTTTTTGGTTTCTCTAAGCTTTTGATATTACTTGTTAAGGAATTTAGTTGTTAGCTTTTGTTGAAATAAATGCTTTTTTAACATCTTGAATACTTGCTTTTATAGCTCGCACATCTTTTGTCTCATAAATACTGGCATGGTTCAGTAACTATTTATGATCCTATTAGTATACAAGGGTTATCGTATTCTTTTTTATATAAAAAAATTGGATGTAAAACATATTGAAATGTGTAAGTGGCAAAAAAGCAGGCCAGCAAGGTGCCTATTGAAAATTTTTCAAGCATATGTTCTTCATTGAATGGTATAGAGGCTCATTGTTCTTCCGATCAAGATTTTATATTAATGACACTGGTTGTAGTGAGCTTGATTTACTCGTGCAAGCTACTTGGCAGCATGACAGAAATGTTGATGATGTGATCTACCTTTCTTATCTATAGTTAGTGATTTTTCAGCACAGATCCCATTTCTTAAACTCATCATATCTATAATCTGCATTCTCATTAGATCCTTGCTGAACCAGGGTTTTCTGGAGAGTAATGAGGGTGACCCTGAGCTACTTGTTTTCATCCCGTAAGTAGCTGAAGTCACTTGCTTGTTACGTGTGTGCTCCCCTGTGTTACTTGTTTTCCTTCCTTTACCTTTTTTTTTTGTTTATAGAAGACAAATTCAATCAGTTTTATAAGTTGCTTCATGACTTAGCAATGTGATGAAACATGTTAGAGCTGGTTGGTTAGAGGCGGATAGCAGATGTTGTAGTTGAAGTGGGTGGTGGCCTAGTGGGGCGAGGTTTTGGGAGGCGCAGGCGACCTGTTGTCGCCGGAGGCGGTGGCTGACTGCTGCACAGGAGTTGGGAGCCTGTGGCGCAGGGAGGACAAGAGGGGATCGGCGCAAGCAGGGTGCAGGGGTGATGAGAACCTCTGTCCCTTGATCAAAACGATTGCATCCCCTTGGGTTTAACGTCGACTCTTTACTTGATTCCTGAGACGGCTAAGAATGAATCCTTACAACTCAAACTCTTTTCATTCTCCTAATTCTATCTCAAATTTTCCTAAACCAAACCAGACTCTTATTTCCCTAATAAAGCAAAACTTCTAAAGACAATACGCTGGTGGGCCCAGCGTTGACTGCAGAAGGAAGGGTGTGGCCTTTGGAGTTGGCCAGGGCAGCCATGGCCCTGGCGTGCCCTTCTGTGGTCTAAGCCCATGACAAAGTGTTTTTATTTTAATAATTTCCTCAAAAGTACAAGTGCCTGAAGTTAGTGTTCAGTGATTTCAGTCTATCAAAGATGTGATGTCTCTTATAATTTCCTTAAACTTACAATTGCCCTAGGTAGTGTTCAGTCTGTAGAATATGTGATTTTAAGATTTTTCAGGAACAATAATATGTATTAGTGAATTTGTTTTTCCCACCTTTTGTGTTGTGATTGATCTCAACAGTACACTTCAGCTAGTGCTTGTAGATGTTGTACTTGTAGATATACATTCTGCTTCTCTCCCATTGCAATCTTTTATTGGCTTCATGCCTACTTCCCCAGCAATAATTCATCAAAATGGTGTTTGTGAAGCACATGTCAGTCTCCACTTTATAGTCATGAATTCGGTCCTTTGTTGGACACCCTTCCATTAGTTTGTGAATAGCCTGAAAAAATGAGGATTTTTTTTAGTGCACAGATGCTAATTCCGAATGAATCTTCTTAAAGCAGTAGGAAATATATTAATGTATATCTCATACTCTTGTAAAAGTTACTTCTTCAGTCCGAATAATCGACTGAATTCATAAACTAAATGCATTTATATTTGTTGATGTTTACATGTTAAGTGGAATATATCTTTCTTCATTTGTATCAGAGTTAAGAAAAAAAATTCCCTCATATTTTGTTTGTAGTGCTCATATAAAAACTCTTAAACTTGCGTAGTCATGTATTCTGTTGGTTGCAGGTTCACATCTGATGTTAAGCTCAAGAGCATTTCTGTTGTTGGTGGCGCTGATGGAACAAGCCCTTCAAGAATGAGAGCGTTAGTTTTAGAGCTCTAGTTTTTCTTTTCCTTATCTTTATCATGGAATGAAATTTATTAGGACTACCTCCATGTTACAGGTTTATCAATAGAGAAGGCATTGACTTTTCTGATGCTCAAAACATGCAGCCTGTGCAGGTGTGTATTCAATCTCTTTTTTGTATCCATGACATTAGTGGAAACTTCAGTTTCAGTGAGATACATGTTCTGCTAGGAATGGGAGTTAGCAGAGAATCTGCAAGGAGCTCTTGAGTACCAAACAAGGTATGTTCTGTAATTGTTTGTTCTCCTGGTGCCCTTTGGTATTGCTAACAGATATAAATTGTGACCGAATTATTTAGACCTTTGATGCCTGAAGATATTTTTGATTTGTTGAACACTCATAAAGCTTCTAATGGACCGAAGTTCATTAGATTCATGCACTGATGTTGTGCAAATCAGTAAACATTTTGCTTGTAGATATTGGAGTTGAATACTGGGTGGCTTTTCTTCTCCTTAATACAAAGATGCGCAGCTCTCCTGCGTGTTCTAGAAAAAAAAACTGGGTGGCTTTTATTTTATCTATCTACTGAATGCCCTCTAACTAATGCATTTAAGTACTCATTGTAATTACCATGTCTCATTAGATCTTACCTTTCCCCCTGTATTCTTTTTTCCTCAGATATTCAAGGTTCCAAGGTGTGGCTAACCTAACTCTGCATTTTTCTGACAACTTTGGTGGCGATACAACTAAGATTTATTACATTGGCCTACGTGGCGAAGCCACTCAGGTACTGAGGTCTTGTTTCCCTACTTATTTAGTCAAAAAAGAGATATTGGAGGTCACACTAATGCTTTATTGTTCTGTACTGCCTATCGCAGAACAAAAGGGACGTTGTGGCGACAATTGTGTATGAGGTCATGCCCAATCCTTCAGAGCACAAGTAAGTTTTTTGTTAATATTTGAGCTACTGCTGCTTAATGTTGCACATCGACTATACAGGTGTCGGTTTGCCATGTTATATGTTGTGTCACTTCAACAGTTTCATTAGAGTCCTTGTGGCCATCGTCTCTTCGCTCCCTTTTCCCCCTGTAGCTTTACTAAATGTTGAAGTTAGTGATTTTACTAAGGTGCCTCCAAATAGGAATAGGAAATTTATATGTAGCCTTCTAGCAGGCTGAAAATCATATGCTACTTGTATTGCACCTCTAGCATGATATGTGGTTCCTTTATAATACTGATTTGCATATTGCTTGGTGGTCAAGCTGCATTATTTGACTGTGCGGTTACAATGTGAGTTTACAAAGGGAAAATGCTAACATCTTTGATTCATCTAGCTAGAGTGCTAACACAATGGTTATTTCATGAAAATGAGTTGCTTAACTCATTGTTGGCTCGTGATAATGCTTTAGCATATCTTAAAAGCAACTGAGCCATTATCTATGATACTGTTTCATTCCCGTGCAGAACAAAATCTGAAACTGGAGGAGGTTTCTCGCATGTCGAGTAGGCATTGTGCCAGACTGCCAGGTGAGGCATATCTACACAGTTCTGAAGTGCACAAATCGGGGTTCTAGTTCTACAGTTCCTGTTGAAGTTCACAAATGGGGGTTCTAGTTCTACAGTTCCTGTTGCGCTGCTACCAATTTACCCTCTCTTCTGAACCTTCCCCCCTAATTGTTTGTATTCTTCCTCCGCAGGTGAAGCTGGGCACTGCGCCGTTTGGAGACAAATAGGAACCTCACTTCCACCAATTACCAATAAGATAATTCCAGCTAGTCTTGTAGCTTGACTGTTTTTTAGTACAAAACCCTGTACCTGTGGACGCTGTTACTTGTCGCTAATGATGTCATCAGAGTTGGTCAATTGCTCGTATGACTTGGTAATTTCTAATTTTCTGCAACTTCGATTCCATTTGCGGGGTGTATGAACGTATGGTAGATAATTCACCAGTATGATCATGCATTATCTTGGGTGGTATTAAAACGCAAATAAAAGTGCTACATAATGCGACAGAACAACCATGCAGTGCCAAACTTCCAATATTGTGCTTGTGCATGGACATTCACCTAAACTAGCGTGACATGTGTCCTTATGGTGCCGGCCCGCATGTCGGTGAGAAAAATCACCGTGAAGCGGTGATACACAAAGTTGCATTTAAGACTGCACTAGCAACCTAAATTTAAGGTGAATTAATAAAGGATAATTTAAATTTGCATTTAAAATTTGGGAGGGAGTAGACCTGATCATCCTTCGGGTCGGGTTGGGTCAAATGGAACCTGTTATTTTTTCCTTAAGCTCGAGCCCAGCCTGACCAAACCATCCGGTTGGATTTTTCAGCCCGAGCTTGACCCGACACGTGGTTCGGGTTGGTTTGGGTAAAATCTGAATTTTTGGTGTAGTATTTTCGAGGTCGGGTTGGGTCAGATCGGGATTTTTTGGTTTCAAGTAAAAAAATTTGGCCCATGCCCTGCCCGACTTTTATAGCGGGTCGAAAATTTTGGCCCTAGCTTGGCCCATGTATTGGTCGGGTTGGGTCAGGTCGGGTTTGTCGGGTTGGGCGCCCCATGATGAGGTCTAGAAGGGACGGGTGTTGCCTTGTCGGCACAAGGAAACGTTGCATTGTGGCTAGCTATGTTTAATCACCCATTTAGCCTATTTATTTGTTTAATGATTGTTTAACATGTTTAAATAGTTGTTTAGCTTGAATAAAGATCTTAATAATAGGTGATGGACTCTTTAGTGTCAAGTGAGCCCAGTGCTAGCTGTGTACTACATTGGACCCTAAGGGCAGAGTGTGTAGAGGTCAGAGGGAAGAGACCAGAATACTTGTAACAAAATGAAAACAAATGAGAGCAATATGATCTATGGTCTCAAATTATGCTCATGTTTTGTTCTTAGGACTTTCAATCCCAATTTTTGCAAATAACAGCTAGGCTGACAACTCACTATCGCATATTGCCCTCTGCTAACCTCATCTATATGACACCCTCACCCTCACACCACTGAGCACTACCCTACTATGGTAGAGTTGTTTGGACCTAAAAGTGGCAGCCCTGAGAAGACCGGTCAGACCTGTTCCGCCAACCGGTTAGATCGGTTTGGTTGAAGTTCTCAATATGTAAATTGGACTTAACCATTGGATATCTCTCATCGAGTAGATCAAGATTCATATGTAGAACGTTCAATTTGGAGTCCGGATAAGAGAGATATGGCTTCGGGAAGATCTGCATCCTGGGCAGACCGGTCAGACCGGTTGCGCAATCCGATCAGACTGGTTTTAGGCTGTGTAATCCGAGTTGGAGTTGTATTTTAGCACGAGACGTGTTAGGGTTTCAACTCCATCAGGAGCAAGACCTCCACTCCCTATAAATATAAAGGGTCACGGCCGATTGAGGGATCCAACCCAATCGAATCTATCAAATACATTTATTTTTTTATCGTCTTTACCTTTTCTCTTTGCCCTGCTTTTCCAACCTTGATAAGTTGCTCTTCCTTCATCTCGATAGCGTTTGAGGACGTCCTAGCTGGCCTGCCGAGCCTAGGGCAACCCAAGGTGCGCCTACCCTGAGAGGTCCCTCCCATGTAGGCGTTCGTTGGATCTTCGCCGGCCTCCCAGCGAAATCGGTCTGACCGGCCTCCAAAACCGGTCTAACCAAGTCTGAGCGGCGGTGCTGCAACGCGCGCCCCTATTCGCTGCACGCGTTAGTGCTCTCGTGTATTGGCCCTGAATTTGCGCCAACATATTTTGGTGACTCCGCTGGGACGAATTTGTTTCGGTTTTGCGTAGCCGAAGTGATCCCTAGTAGCATGACTTCAGATGAGGAGCTACTTGAGGAGTATAGGCGAGAATTCAATAGAACAGTTGAAGGTATACTTTTGTCCTGCTACTGTACAAAAGAGCAAGGTGTCCTTACGATAGAGGAGTGGCAGCAACCATCCACCATCGACATATTGATGGAGATGCAATCCTCATGTACTTTATCCGATATTTATCCGATTTTGTCAAGTATTTGATTAATAAAGAGGATAGTTCAATTCCAATTCCTGTTACTCAGCAATCGGCTATAGAAAATAGTACATTAATTGAAGAGCCGGTTAATGCTATTATTGAACCTTGCAAAGATTTGCCAACCCGTGATGTTGTTGGTCAAGAAACAAGTTGGCAGTCTCAAGCCGAAGTTGTTGATCCAAAATCTCCTAGCGAGAGCACACAAACTATATCTAGTACCTCAACGTTGGGGGTGGGGGCGGGGCAACAAAACAAAGGCAAAGGTGCCGGTTGCACAACCGATTTGACCGGTTCTCCAACCAGTCTAACCGCTTCTTCCAGAGTATCGCCAAAGATGATTAAACCCAAAAAACCTGAGATTGGTGTTTGGAGAACCGTTGAATCCAAAAGCCATCTCAAGCATCTAATGGAAAAGCTGAAGCCAAATAAGAAGCTTTCGGCTAAGTCCCAAAGACAAAAAGATGCCAATGATGCTAGTCATTTGAAAACTTCCAAGCACTCAAAATCTGCCCAAAGATAGAAGTTCCATAATTAGAATCAGCAATGGAGCAATCATCGCATATCAATACCGTTTCCATCTGTTGGCGCTAAAAATCGGCCAGGAATCGGCCGATGACCTTCAGCGTCGGACACACGACCCGGGAGGATCTTCTTAGCTCCTGTTCGGGTTATTGCCCTGGTGCGATTCGCGCGGCGTGCCAGTCAATCTGACCTGTTGATTGACAAGGAAATAAAAGTATTAAATTCTGGGCGTTCCGATCGGCTGGGGTTCCGATCTGTCCCGAAGAGCGTATCGGCGAATCGGCCGATTTGCTATGAAGATGACCGGCTATGGATCAGCCGATAATCACGTAATAATTGCAAAAGAAAACTGTTGGAGCAACTTAAATAATTATTACGGATGCAACACTTGAAAATAGATCTAATCGGCTTATGACGATGAACGAGGAAGAGCGATAATAAAGCCGATAGTTCCAATCTCAAGCTGGATAACCGGTGATAATACTAGAACAACAGGTAAAATCTATGATTCTAGTAAATATCGATAACTGGTGAATAAATCCAAACGAAACCACAGCGATGCGCCCGAGGTTAAAGCTCAGATGTTATTCGATAAGCGGAACCTACCGATTGGCCGGAGATCGAGTCGATGCAGCCCTGCCAATCCGTACGAACTCGTGAAAGAAGAAAAAAGTATTGGCGAAGTCGCCGACTAGAAAGTAAAAGTGCGATGAAAAAGTAGATTGTATTGTTGATTGATTGGTTTCTTCTTTACAAAGCCCTGACGACTCCTATTTATACCCTAGAACCAGGACTCCTGATCGATTACGACTTGTTACAATCTTATTTTAAACAGAAAAACTACTATATCTATAATATTTTTATAAAGGAAATGGACTCCCGCAGAATCTTCCGCCGCCATCTCCTAATCCAATCAGGACTCTTTCCATTGCTTCTCGACCGAATCAGCATCGTTCCGTTGACCAATATTAGGCCACTTTTGACCGGGATCCTCTATTGTGGTTCCAATAGTTTCACCCTCCCTATCTGTTGGCGCAAGTTGCATCGCCAATCGGCCGATTCCCAACTGTAGCCTCAATCGGCCGATTCTTCACTGTAGCCTTTAGATCTGCCGCATCGGCCAATCTCTTCTCCTGACGCCGATTCAACACGTGCCAAAATCTGACGTCAACACCATCATATGAATCACCTATGCATGTGCCATGGGGATCTTATTCTTGCATACCTTATCCTTATCCTCGAGGTTCTTATAATTCGTGCATGCCATCTCTTCCTAGTTATTTATGTCCAGATTATATCAACTATAGGAAGCTAGTAATTAATGAGCCACCACCCATGCATAATGACCGTTTTGATCAAAAGAATCAATCTATATAGAAAAATAAGCGTAAGGTGATCAAGCAAGTCTATCATGTTTAAAGGGATGGTAGATTAAATAAAAGTTCATATTTGACACTAGACATAGAAAGCCGAACATTGAAAAATCATCGGCTAGTTCTGTTGATCAAGTTATCCCCAATGATAAGTATGTTTAAGATAATATAGCTGAACAACAATCAAGGTCAGCTGGGGGGCAAAACGATCTCCAAGTGGCTAGTTTTGAAGGGATCGGTCTAACCGGTGGCCAAACCGATCTGACCGGTCTTGCTACAAATTCTGGCAGAGCTAAAAGTGTCACACCAAAAAGCAAAGGGGTGAAGAAGAAGCCAAGCTTTGCTGAATTGCTACATAAATATCAGGAAATAGCCGAGCAAAATAAGAACAATCGGTTTGGAGATGATCAAAGTAGGAATTCTTCATCATCAAGGGCAAAAGGGCATCAACAGTCATCGCATTGGTCTTCGTCATTTACTCCATCGATGCATATGCCATGGAATGAGTATTCAGGTATACACAATTATAATCCATGGTTTTGGTATAACCCTTGGTTTTCACTTTTTAATTATCAATATTATGCTTATGATTTACAAAGGAGCCGTAATTGGCCACGGTGGCCACATCAAAGTTTCAGTCGCTAGATATGCTTATGTATTTAAAGTCAAAATTAGTAGTTTCATGCATGCTGTACTTGTTAGGATTTTATTTCGGCTATATTAGCATCCACAAAGAGTTTGGAGGTCATCATATGGGCGATGTATTGTTTATCATCATCTTTAGATAAGTTTGGCCCAAAAGAATATTTTCTGGTACGCACGCTTTACCAAAAAATAGGGGGGCATGTGTTCAAAGGTGGCGGCCCTGAGAAGACCGGTCAGACCTGTTCCCCTAACCGATCAGGCCGGTTTGGTTAAAGTCCTCAAAATGTAAATTGGACTGCACCATTGGATATCTCTTGTTGAGTAGATCGAGATTCATATCTAGAACGTCCAATTTGGAGTCCGCGTGAGAGAGATATGGCTTTGGGAAGATCTGCACCCTGGGCAGACCGGTTAGCCAATTCAGTCAGACCGGTTTTGGGTTGTGTAATCCGAGTTGGAGTTGTATTTTAGCACGAGATTTGTTAGGGTTCAACTCCATCGACAAGACCTCCCCTCCCTATAAATATAAAGGGCAACGGTCGATTAAGGGATCCAACCCAATCAAATCTATCAAATACATTTATCCTTTATCGTCTTTACCTTTTTCTCTTTATCCTAGATTTTCCAACCTCGATACGTTGTCCTTCCTTCGTCTCTGATGGCGTTTCAGGATGTCCTAGCTAGCATGCCGAGCCTAAGGCAATCCAAGATGCGTCTGCCCGATAGGGTCCCTCCCGAACGAGCGTTCGTTGGATCTTCGCCGGCCTCCCAGCGAAGCCAGTCTGACCGGCCTCCAAGATCGGTCTAACCAGTTCTTAGCAGCAGCGCTGCAACACGCGTCCCTCCTCGCTGCACACGTTAATGCTCTCGTGTGTTGGCCCTAAATTTGCGCCAACAAGAGGTATAGCAACCACTAGAACGCTAACTCCCCTCCTTAAACCCTAAACCCTAGCTTGTTCTATCATCTCAGCTATTGATGATGTCTCTTTCTTGCTCTATATTTCTCTTTCTTTTTCCCCTTTATAAAAATCTACGATTAGCTATTCAGCGCATATAACTACTGGAATTTTTCTGCAGGTTGACCACTGCTTAGCAAATTCAAAATTATTGAGCTTGTGATATCCATCAAACTGTACCTGCTTTAAGTCAAACTATGAAAGATTGTCCAAACGCGTAGCATACAAACCTATGAATTGGATACAATTGGGTAGCACGGAGACACAGACCCATATAAATAGATGAATACGAAGTTCTACAAATTTTTTTAAGTTGTGGTTGTGGCTCCTAAAATGTGCTTCACTAACTGCTTCATCCAGATCTAGAAAATATTTTATTGT
Source organism: Panicum miliaceum (assembly GCA_032594955.1). Taxonomy (NCBI): domain Eukaryota; kingdom Viridiplantae; phylum Streptophyta; class Magnoliopsida; order Poales; family Poaceae; genus Panicum; species Panicum miliaceum. The sequence goes on from CM064060.1 coordinate 32,824,597, forward strand.
TTGGAAGACTATAGAAATGTAGTAAGTACTGATATGTTTATAGGAAAATTAGTAAGTGCTATTAAAATTTTAAAGCTGCCACAATACCATGAACGCAGGCTTTGCCCCCAAGCGGGGAATATTTAACTTTTTACCAGAAATCCGCCAATCCACATGTGGTGTGAAAACCCCCAAGCGGGAAATATTTAACTTTTTACCATTATAACGGACGTCTCCTAAGATAGCATCTTTAAATTTGACGCTGTGTTTTCAATATCGGAGAGAGAAAATCAATACATATTTACCACAATTGCTGGCGTGGCAAGCCAGCTCCTCACTCCACGCTGATCCGAGTCATCGCGAGCACGGCAAATGACCGATGATGCCCCTAGCTTCTTTCTTCTCCACCCCGCGCGGTGAGGGAGCTGTGCCCGTCCCCTAACGATCCTGCCGCAGCCTCCGCCGAGCCGTGCACGGACCCACGAGCTGCGACTCCTCTTCTGCCACTGCCTCCTTGATCCATCCCGCCGCCGCCCCCGTCCCCGCCTACCCGCCGCTCGGGGCTGCCCCTTCCAGCGAGCCAGCGAAGCTGTGGGCGCATGAGCTCCTCCTCCCCTTTGTCGACGGCGTCCACGACACCCTTGACCCTCGCTGAGATCTCCACTAGCAGCAACGCCTGTGCGGCAGCGGCTTGTGGGGCGCCGGCTTGCGCCATTGTTGTGTTTTTCCGCCTCCGCCTCTGCCCCCGCTGGCCTGAGGACTGAGGCTCACGGACCTCGACACGCAGCCGCATGGCCAGGCGGCGGCTCACGAACCTCCCCTTGCAGGAGATGGACCCGGAGCACCGGATGCCATGGGCGGTGGCGCATCGCGGCTGCTCGCCGCATGCGATTTTGGGTTACTCTGTAAGTGAGAAGCAAATTTTATTCGGCAACAATTTTTAATTCCGAGTGGTGATAGTACTGGAGCGAATCAATTAGGGGAAGAAAGAGGACGCACCTTCTGCAAAGATGTTGAGCTGATTGCTGGCGAACGTGAGCACCTGCAGGCTCGCCAGGCCGTGCGGCGGCTCCCATTGCGCCAGGTTCTCCTGCGCGTCCTCGGAGGCCTTGGAGTTGAACACGCACCTGTACCCGCCGGACCTGGCCTGCGCGGGCCCCCCGTGAAGTAGTCCGCCGGACTTGGCCTGCGCGGGCCCCACGCGAAGTAGTCCTCGACGCAGCCCTCCACGACGTCCGCGAGCTTGTCCATGTTGCGCGTAGTGAGGAGATGCAGCTCCTGCCCAGCCCAGTGCCCACACGGGGCAGACGAACACAGTGACGGCGGGGGGTGGAGAAGAAAGAAGGCAGGGGCATCAGCGGTCATTTGTCATTAGCGTGCTGACTCGAATGCAGAGGAGTGAGGAGCTGGCGTGCAACTGTGGTAAATATGTATCAATTTTCTGTCTCCGATGCTGAAAATGTAGCGTCAAATGTAAAGATGCTATATCAGAAGGCTTCATCCGTTAAACGGTAAAAAGTTAAATATCCCTCAAAGGGGCCATGGAGTAGGCCCATGAGGCTGGCCGCAGCGGCATACGGGATAGCATCCTGGAGGATCAATTTAGCGTAGAAGTTGCTGCAGCGGGGACGCTATCCCGTCCGCTACCGAAGCGGAAGGGGAGCGCTTCCGCCAAATCCAGCGGAATAGCGTCCCTCCGCTATCGGCACGCGTGGCGTGGGGCCCCCGCGCCCACGACCTCGGCGCGCCATCCCCAACCTCCGCCCTGCCGCCGCCGCGCCCCGCCGGCCAGCACGCTCCACCGCCTGATCCATGCCGGAGAGGGAGGACCCGCGCCGCCGTCGGAAGAGGAGGGAGGACCCCCGCCGCCGCAGCTCCTCGCTCCTCGCCCCGGCCGCCGAGGCCCCCGTCTCCAAGAAGCACAAGGAGCAGGGGAGGGGGCGGCGTTGGAGGCGAGCCGTCGCGCGCGGTGTCGACGAGCGCGGCGCGGACGTTGGCCCGCCATCGGAGCTCCTCCTCCGCCGCCGTCCTTGAGCGCGGGCTTGAGGGGGGCGAGGTGGCGCCATACGCGAGGAGGGGAGGGGATGCGGGTTGCGGCAGCGGATGGCGGCGCGGGTGGCCACGAGGAGGCCCACGGCGGCCAGCGCCAGCGCCCAAGCCGGCTGCGCGCGGAGGATCTCGACGTGGGCGCACGTGATGGCCATGGCGTCGCCGGATCCGGGGAGCGCGAGGCCCCACCGCCGCCCGCACCGGCCTCAATCGCCGCTGCCGCCCACGCCGGCGCCGGCCGCCGCGGATCCACGGTGCTATCCCGCCACGGGCCGCCGCGAGGGGAAGGAGGGGCGCGGGGAGCTGACCTCGCCTCGGGGCCGGTCGAGCTCGGCGCCGCCACCAGGCGCTGACCTCGCACCACCGGGGTTCGCGGGCGGGAAGGGAAGGAAGGGAAGGGAGGCGGCGGCGGCGAGCGGGGAGGAGGAGGGGGCGGCGCCGCCCGGCGAGGGAGGGAGGAGGAGGGGCGGCCGGCGGCGGCGCGCTGGTTTGGGCGGAGGGAGAGGGAGAGGGAGAGAGAGAGGGGGGAGGGACCGGGAGGTAAAAACAAAAAAAATTCCTGACGTGTGGGTCCCGCGGATGGTAGATGGTATAGACCTCGACGGGTGCGGAGAGAAAGTAAACATACAGGAGGAAATCTCTAGAATATTTATTTTAGAGGATGAATTTAGATTAATACGAGCGTCGATAGCCCGAGGCCCGAGGCCCGAGACCTCTCTCTCGGTCTCTCTGCTCGCCGCCTCTTGCGCTGCTTTCCTCCGTCCGAGAGAGAGAGGGGCAGGCTCCACCGCACGGCATGGAGGAAGGCGAGTGCGCCCTGGGCGCCGCCGCGATAGGCAAAGAAACCCTAAACTACGACGGCGATGACGTCGAGATGGCCGACGCGGACTCGGACGCGGAGGAAGCCCCCGCAGTTGAAGTCTCCGCCGCCGCCGGAGGAGTAGGCGGCGGCGAGCAGGCGGAGAAGGGCGGACCAGAGGGTAAGAATAAGAGGAAGAAGAAGAGGAACAAGGGGAAGAAGAAGAACAAGGGGAGGAAGGACGGGCCGCCCACCAACATCGCCGACATTAATCGGTAAAAACCCTCGCCAGAGTCACCTAGGGTTTTTATGTTTCGCGATAGGTACGAATCGTCGAATCGAGATGCAGTGGATACCGATTGATATTGTGTTTGCTTTTCTCGAACCGGCAGCAGTAAACCTGAACCGCTGGATGAATTTGCCCTCAATGCATTTAACGAATTGGACATTTAGAGCCCAAAACTGCTAATGCATTTTAGGTGAAATTTCTGTATGGAGAAATAGTTTCAGTTTCCCTGATGGTAATTACCTACAATAACACTGCTCTTGTAAACAGATGCTCTCCATGATCATAGAATTACGTTTTGCAATCAACATTAATATTATCTTATATCAAACGAATTTGAAGTAATTCTGGCTTGATGGCATGGTTGCTGTTAAGAATAGCCATATTCCATAGGTTGTGCCTTATATGCCAACACTTCTTCTGATCTGAATAGGCTTATGTAGAATTCGGCTTCTGAACTGGCATCTTGGCAGACTGTTTTGTTTGACAAACGTCTTAAAGTTATTTGAGTCATGATCGGTTTGTCATCTCATATCGGTATTCATCATTTGGCTTCCATTACCACTTATTCTTTCCAAAAAGAATGTTTTCCATTTGCATTGAATATATGTTAGGTTGGCTAATTTCACAACTTTTTTTTATTCCTATTGCAGATTTGTTCTTAACACTTGCAAGCGCTTGAAGGAGAAGAAGTCGTACCTTGTCTGGGAAGCTGTTGGCTGCCTTGGTGTCACTGCTGTCAGTGATCTTGTTAGAGAGGTATTGCAATGCTCATGTTGAACAGTAATGCTGAAAGTTTATCTGATAAGTGGAGAAGTTTATTAAAAGAATTAGATTAACTAATAAATGGCTTCTTCCTTCTTCTATTTCATTTCTTTTTTGCTAAATCTGTACGAATGCCATAGGATATTTGTATCTTAAGCTAGTGTTGGTCTTTTTGTTTTGCCTGGCACTTCAGTGATAGACTGCTATAGTAAGTCGTCTTACCCTTCATTGGAGATCTGTTGCCGACTGCTCTTACAGGCATCACTGCCTCGGTTCTTTTTGCAGTTCCTTGGATTTGTTTGTTTTGTGTACTTGAGAGATTTGGAGTTATTTCGGAAGAATCTCTGAAAAATATTACCATCTACATACTCCGTGCTGTCAGTCCTAACATACACAGATATACCATTATCTGTAATCCAAAAGTCATCAACAATCAGTTCTAGGGTTAGTATATATATAGTGTTATGTTAAAACTGGTGTTTGATTTATAGATGGATAATTTGTGATACTTGGATGTTTATTACTTCCTACTTGTTATCCTAACAAATATATTTGATTCCAGGTGGAGGCTATTCAGAAGTGTGGTGGCCAGACTATTGCTGATGGAAGCCGTTTCCGCACTGGTGGTGGAATTCTCTGGAACATCTTAAAGTCACGGGAACCCAAGTCTTACAAGAAAATAATGGCAAAGGGGAAGGAACTTGAGGTACACTTTTATATTATTATGAATGGATTAGTTTTATGTATAGATGCTCACTACAATAACAAGAAGAACAGCTACTGGACCTTTTAATCCCAGCAAACTGGGGTACCACATATGAAACCCAGAAAGAACCACAAAAGAGGATAAAAAAGTAACCAAGATATAGATGCTTGCTGCTTTAGCCTTTAGCAATCATTCAAAAGAGATAAAATAGAGTAACCTCGTCTCGATGAACTTGTATTTTTGTCACAACTTTCTACCTTTCCAAAACGAAGTTCTGGTATGGCTGTTCCTGGCTATTTTTATAATATAAACTGTTGATGAAATCATCAGAGTCTATGGCATTGTTTTCTTCTTTCAAATGAACCTAGATTTGTGAACACCTCACTGCCTGAGTGAATTAGAATGCAGTTCGGGGTTAGATTGCTGCCTCATCCATGAAAAGGAATATGGAAGAATTATTGTGGGTTTAATTTTTTTGCCCTGTAAGAATTATTCTTTGTTGACATCTGTAACATTACATGTTTACGCCATCGTTTTATTCGCTCAATGATCCTTTTTGGCCTCTGTTGTGGTATTAACTTATATACTTATTTCCTCCTTGCAGAAGCAGTTTAGGTATACAAAACAACCACAGATGAGCAGAAATGAAGATGCAAGTTCACAGGGCAGTGCATTAATTGACGATGAAATCGAAGATCAAGAGCAAAAGGAAGTGTCGGATGATCCTGAGAAGTTGGACGATGCAGAGAAGGCACCTCCATCCGACAATAAAGCTCAACGCAAACCACTGGCGGACAGAATTCGCGTTCCTGTTGCTTATGATGATCTATTTGAAGAGGGAGAGATACACGAAGGAGAACCACAAAACGGTAGCATTTGAAAGATTTGCCTTGACATGAAATGCGAGCGCCAAAGGAACGGCCCCTAATGTCAAGAGGATATGTGTGAACTAGTGAACCATCACTGCGGTGTAGCAATTTTCCCCCTAAACATGATCCCCCGTGGTCTTGCAGTGCTGTCTGTTATCGGATGAGATTTTTTGTTACGCCTAGAACCAATGATGGGCCTGAATTCAATGTTCAATGCAAATCGTGGTTATATAAGTATTGGTGTATAAATGTGTATTTATCATTTTTTTCACCATCCCTACTAGAGGATATGGAGGAAGACAGAATGGTGTGGCATTGCACTCATCGTCGTGGTGTTAGTGTTGGCTTTGGCTTTCTACTTGGGTAAAAATACAGCGATGGCAAGCTTGTGTTAAATAGATTTGCGAACAAAAATTTTGGCAAATCTTTTAGAATTTCACTTCAGCGTTTGCCCCTCACAGTTCACTGTCTTATAAACTGACAGTTCATTGTCTTATAAATTCTCGCCTAGTTCATATCTTGGTATCAAATTTTCAAATTTGCCCTTAACAAATTAGGTTCAAAATTTTGACAAAATTATTAGTAAATAAATTTAAAACGTTTTGAGTGAAACTGCTTAAAAGTCTGCCATTCCATCGCAAACCCGCACCCAACGGAACAGCGAGCGCTCGAAGGGTTGAATCGTCGTCTCGTCCGCGCGGAGCCAGCCGCGGCGGAGACGATGGCGACTAGACGGTGGTGGAGGCGGCGCGACGGCGGGGACGATGACGCCGACGACCTCGTCCCCATGGACACCCAAGGTACGATGTAATTTCAGGCGCGCATCCCGCGCCCCCCGCCCTTGGGGCTTTTCGCGCTGCTGACTCCACGAACTCGATTCATTGTTGCTGCGGTGATGCGTTTCGCAGAGCAAGAGGAGCTGGTCCGGTCGCTGGAGCAGAAGCAGGCGCAGCAGAGCCGCCGTTGGAGGGTGCGTTTTCGATTCCCCGATTCCTTCGGCCTGACGTTGTTAGGAGGAGAGATCTTGCCATGGGCGCAGGGCGCTGGTTTCTGTCTCGATTTGGTGATTCCGTGCTCACATCACCTACTGTTTTGCGCAGCGCGTCTTCGCGGGATTCCTCCTGGGTTACGCGGCCTTCCTGGTCTACTCCAGCTTCCACCACGCCTGGTCTCCTTGGGAGCTGGTTGGTTCCTTAATCCAATCTATTATTCACTTGTTTGTTGTTCGTGTCGTGGCGTTTGGTGGTCGTTTATGCCCAATTATTGATGTATACCTAGTACCTGCCATCAATTGGGGTCACTCACCACAAATTCCTTCTATGCTGGATTAGGATCATAAGGATCAAAATCATGTTATTTTGTTTTGTTATTACTAGTCACTGTTGATATATGCAGCCCTGATCTATACTTTCTTACACTTTCTTGTGTCCTGATAACTGAATATGCTTGCAATTAGAAATAACCAGTCACTGTTGTATGCTTGGCACTGTAACATATCACTATTATTGCAAGAATCTAGTTTTTCTTATTGGTATGGACGTTTGGTTATCTATCTGCCTTAAACTGTTCTTCTCCAATTAACAGAGGTACCATGCTTACTTCATGGAAGATTTGCCTGCACCAATGGTCAGAATTGCAGGTTTGGTATCTTATTCAACATTCTTGTTTTATCTTTGGAACTTCTAAACAAACCACCTGTTTTATGCTTCAAAGTGAACTTTTTGCGGATCAGGTTGTTTTTTAGGCAAATTTATCTAGGGTGCTTACTTACAATTGATTGTCCACTGAAAACAATTGTCAGCTTCTCCATGTTGTGAAAAGATATTCATTATGTTGGTGCTCATATAGGGATCTGCTTTGTACAGCCGTATGTTCCCGTGCCCTATTGTTCACAATGCTTATGTCTTATATTAGTTCTGCTTAGAGCCTTGGACTTCCCTGATCATTTCAATCAAAGAACAATTAACTATTAGCAGATGTTTGTAATTATGATTTTTAGTATCCTAACAGTAGACGGTCATAAACTTATGATTCTATGAAAAAGGCTAGTAGAAAAAAAAAATGATATTAGTATCTTACCAATACCTGGTTGTTATGAATTCGTTCAATTAGGATTTCCATTTTATCCTTTGATCCCCAAATAAATAGGAGAACATGGAGCTCATAACCTGATAGGCACAAAGGCATATATATATCACCTAACTCAAAACAAGCTTTGATCTGAATATTCGTAAATGTGAAATTGCAGATTGGATAGCTGCCCTAGCATGTCTCTTTGCCGTTAAAGGATTACTACAGAATTCAGGCCCATCAAAGAAGTGGATGTGGTATTCATGCTATATTGGCATTTTGGTAGCCATCTTTTGGACATACTACATCTTGAGGTATATGATCTCAGTCAATTTATTCATCTTTTTCTCCTTCCTGCATCAGTCAAATGCTTTTTCTAATAGGCTAGGATTTCAAACAATTCATGTCATGCCAGTACTGTTCTATCAGTTGCAGCTACATTAACACACAACAATCATGTCTAGAGATTGTCATTTCTAACTGTTGGTGTTGTAGGTTGCCAAGAATTCGATGGGATGTGGCATGGCTCCCACTCGGGCCTCTAATGTATGGACTTGAATCTCTATTCATCTTCTTTCAGCAACTACTGATGAATAGTAATAACGAACATATTGTTGTCTTCTATATCTGGTTACTGTGCAGGGCTGGTGCATTGAGCTTGTATGTGAACCATGTGCTGCTGGAGTCGATGCACGATATCAGCACATTGAGGAGTTACATGTATAACTTCAAGGCCTTGTAATGTTAAGTATAGTTTTCCTCACTCCTGTGTAGCTGCATCTGCGGAATAGGCTCCTGTAATTTCTCCTTCACTTTTAGAACCCCCTTGGTACCAGAGTTGTGGAGGTCACTTGTTACATGGGTTAACATGAATTTTCGACCTCAGTGACTACTTGCGCATCATTTTTTTCTTTGTGATGGATGTATGTACAAGCTGTGATATCATTGGCACCACAGCGTTTCGCTCTAGCTCCTCGTGATGTTTGTATGAAATTTGATGATTTTGATGGCGTTTTGCTCTAGCTCCTCTAACCTCGCGGTGTGATTCACTCCAATGTTTGGGATATTTTTTTTTTCACTTTCGTGAGTGGATGGTGAAGGGCGGGTCTGGTGCAAGCGGTAGAGTCTTACCGCCTGTGACCAAAAGGTCCCGGGTTCGAGTCGCATTGCACAGGCGAGGGTAAGTTTTGCCACTGACACCCCTTCCCCAAATCCTGCCGCACAGAGCAGGAGCTCTCTACACTGCACTGGGTACGCCCTTTTTCGTGAGTGGATGGTCCGTGTGAATAGACGATTTCGTGGCTTTTGTTGGACTGATGCTGGGGTAAGCAACGAAGGGGAAAATAGCCTTATTTCCTTTTGATAGATTCCTTATACTCTTTGTTTTTACGAGGGAAAAATCCTTATATTCGACTAGTATATGTGAAAAAAATTAGAACAATGGAAAAATCATGTAGACGAAAAAGCCCATTTGAGCCCAGGAGCCCGGGCTATCTCTTGTTCTCAGCCGGCAGTGGCCACTACTGCTCACAACGGCCGAGTCGAATGCGAGACAGGGCCATCAGATAGCACACCGCGGCCCCGCGATGGAAGCCTCGTCGTCCTTGCCGATGCTCGCCGCCTCCAGCTTCCTCCCCCCGCCGCAGCTGCTGGCGCCGACATGCCCCCGGCGGGCCATCCCCTTCGTCCGCGTGACCGCGCAGACACTAGAAGTGCCGGAGGCGCCCAAAGCCCCGCGGCCGTCGCCCAGGCGCAGCGCCGTCGCCGAGGTCAAGGCCTCCCCCGACCACGTAGCCGCGCTGAACAGGTACTCCCAGGCACCGCTCGTTGCTGTAAACTTTCAACTCCCAGAAATTGTCCGCATCATGTGTGGACTACCGCGATTGGTTTTTGCTACCAAATGTGGGGACTAAAATTCACAGGCTCTGCTTTCATTGGTAGAGACGAGATAAATGGGATGTTAGAAACTAGGATGGGTTCAGTCACTAGTTCAGCGCTACTAGATTTGAATTGAAATTGAACCATGCAAATTACGCCCTCGTATGCAGGTTTGAGGATGTGCTGCAGACACAGGACTGCAACATAATATTGCGCCACTGCGGGGACACCAGGCGCTGGGATGACCTCTCTAAGGTAGTGTTCAGGAACTCGGCACTCTATAATTAGTTTATGCTCTGGAACTAGCGAGGAGAGTTGCCCATAGATAAAATGCAAGCCACTGAACTTTGTGTGTTTCAGGTCTTTGAATGGATGCAAGAGCGTGAGATGACCAACGCTGCTTCATATAGCAGTTACTTCAAATACCTTGGACTGAGCCGTGACCCCGCGAGGGCGCTGCAAATGTACCGTGCCATCCAAGACCACCCGATGAGGGTTCATGTCTCCGTATGTAATTCGGTTCTTGGGTGCTTGGTGAAGAATGGGAGGTTTGACAGCAGCTTCAAGCTCTATGATGAGATGATACGCGAAGGTCTATCGCCTGATCCATTCACCTACAGTACTGTACGGGACTATGACGCTTTTCTTTTTTCTGTCAACATTGTGATATGTACCCCCTTTTTTTATGGCTAGGAGGGCATGGATTTTGAAATAGCTCTCTTGTATGGTCCAGCTGCTATCAGGTTGCATGAAGTTGAAGCAGGGTTACACTAAGGCAATGGGATTGATCAATGAGATGAAATCTCGTGGTCTTCAGATGGATAGTGTAATATATGGCACTCTTCTGGCAATATGTGCATCTCATAACTACTGTGAGGAGGCTGAAGTATATTTTCAGCAAATGAAAGATGAAGGCCATAGTCCTAATCTGTTCCATTACAGCTCCCTGCTGAATGCATATTCAGAAAATGCTGATTATGGAAATGCTGAGATGCTGATGAAAGATCTGAGATCCTCCGGATTAACACCAAATAAGGTCATTTTTCTTGTTCTTGTTCAGTGGTCCTTTATTAATTAGCTTGAATGTATATTCTGTTGCAATGTGCCATAAGATATTCGTACATTAAGTAGGGGAAGTGTGTTCAAACCCCATCTAGTTTCTACCAGAATTTGCCGTTAGCTACATTATCTATTGAATGGGACCTGGCTAACCTGGATTAAAGTGGCATGGAGAGCACTGGTGCTCCAGAATGTTTCTGAATAGCGTCTTCACATTGTAATTATCACCTGCTTCTTTTTTGAACTCCTATACAGCTATACCTGTACTCAAGGAGTTTACCTTGTATATTTTGGAATTTTTGTCGTTCATTCAATGAATAGTTGATGCTGATATTCTCATTCTAGTACCTTCTAAATTGTATTGCACTTGCAGGTTATGTTGACCACTTTACTAAAGGTGTATTCTAAAGGTGGTATCTTTGAGAAGGCTAAGGAGCTGCTAACGGAACTGGAAGCCTCTGGCTTTGCACAGGATGAGGTAAAACATGTGGTCTGACACAGGAGTACCTAGTGGGCACGCTTGCATGGTCCCTTAAATTGATCAGATTTATATTTATGCTTGATCCATATTATCATAATTCTTCAATCCTTACTATCTGCAGATGCCATACTGTATATTGATTGATGGCCTTGTCAAAGGTGGGAAGATAGAGGAAGCAAAGATGTTATTTAATGAAATGAAAGGAAAAGGTGTCAAATCTGGTATGGTATATAGCTGGGTAACATTAAATTATCTTAGTTTTCTACTTTCTTGTTGTAAATATACAGATATGATTTTTTACGATATACCTTTTTTGGGGCTATAAATGTGTGATCCCAGTGCCTGGTTCCTACCAATAGATTATTAGATGGTCCACTCACTGTGTATGTGTTGACTAGCTGAAAATAAGCACATCGAATTTTATTTTAAGTTTTTCCTCTTAAGAAAGTTATGCTGCATGGTTTTGTTAGCTCTATGCTCCTATTTAGTGTGATCTAGCTTTCCCGCCTTGTGTTGTGTTGAGGAGTCTTATGTGGCATAGTATGTGGTAATTTAATGATTTTCTAGAGCTTTGCCCAAGCACTTTCATGCAAATGTCTTGTCCTAATGTCGACTATTTGTATCTTATTGACATTTTCTGAGTTGCTTATCTTCTGGTCTCTGCAGATGGTTATGCATTTAGTATCATGATTTCAGCATTACACAGAGGCGGCCATCATCAAGAATCAAAACAACTTGCAAAAGAATTTGAGACCGAGAATGCATCATATGATCTAGTTATGCTTAATACATCACTGCGCACTTACTGCAGCACAAATGATATGGAGAGTGTAATGAGGATGCTCAAGAAGATGGATGAATTGAACATATCACCTGATAATATTACATTTAATACCTTGATAAGGTACTTCTGCAATGCAAAGGTTTATCACCTAGCATACAAGACAATTGAAGATATGCATACAAAGTGTCATCAATTGAATGAGGTACTTTTTGTTCTCATACCGTTGATCCATTTGATGCATCATTCCTGAGTTCTATCCTAAATCAAACCTCAGCTATCACATCCTTGGTATTCTGTTCCTTCTTGATTGGAATCAGAACATTTTTTTTTCTTTTTCTTATCCATTTGCTTGTTTTGTATTCTTCACGGGATTGTAGTTACCTCTTTCGGATGCTCAGAACAAGTGTGAATATACAATTGAATGCTTAGATGTTTTTTGTAATTTGATTGGTTAATCTTGTTATCATCACAGGATTTAGAGCATACTCAAATGGTTCTTCATTATAAGATGTCTTACCATTTTCCATTGCTGACTGAACTGTTGAATGAAAATGTGTTTTGAGTTGACACACTTGCAGAAGAGAGTGAGGGATAATTGCACAACTTCCTAGAACATGCTTTAAGTCAGCTTTTTATGTGGAAAACATATATGTAGTTGATAAATTTTCTATATCTTTTCCAGGAGCTTTGTTCTCATGTAATGGTACAGCTAGGAAAAGCAGGTTTTCCTTCTGAAGCATTTTCTGTATATAATATGTTGAGATACAGTAAGAGAACAGTACGTAAATCTCTTCATGAGAAGGCTTTAGGCATCTTAGTTTCAGCAGAACTTCTCAAGGATGCATACATAGTTGTTAAGGTAATAAAATATTACTGCTTTTTTGGTCTTTTGGCATTTGCTACTGCAATGTCTTTTGTTTGTTTCTGTGTCCCCACTAAGCATATCAAATTGAACAGGACAATGCTGAGCTGATATCTCCTTCATCTTTGGAGAAGTTTGCTAGATCTTTCATGGTATCAGGAAATATAAATCTTATTAACGATGTCATGAAAGCCCTAAACCGCTCCGGGTGGCGTATCAGCCAGGTGATGGTTCTGTACCTGTAATGTCCTTTGATACCTGTTCGAAATTTAACGCAGATTTTAAATGGTATAATCATTCTAGATGGTTCGTTCTGAGACTCCCAGAGTCCAAGTTATACCCTATACCCAAAAACTAAATGTTTAAGTTAACTAAAGGCTTATTCTATCAGATACTCTGATATACACAGTTACATGTCAAGTGCACAATTCCCATGGTATTATACCATTATATGTTCCGGTGCCCATGGAATCGAGGTTAAACCTTGCGCATTTCCGCTCATGACTCCTGAGTGACTGCAGAAATGTATTTGGGTTCCAATATTTATTTATAATTCATATGTCTGAAATCAGAATTCTTGTTTACAACCTGTCTTCTTTTTAATATTTATCAGACTTTGGAAACTGAAAGAAAGCACTTGTGTTTGGGTTGCCTTGTAAGTAATAACACGCCTAATATACCTACTAATAATGAAATAGTGTCATTTAGGCCTGGAAATGGTTTTTACAAGTTTCTGCTACCTGACTTTGGTAGGTCTTTTTCTGTGCAAAGGGAACAGTATTCCTTAGTTTTTTTCTGCAGCAACTAAAGTAATTACAAATTTCCTACATTCTCAACTTAGTGGGTCTTAGTAATACCATTGTTGCTCTGGTACTTACATGTTCAAATGGCTGCTTTCGATGGGGATCATAGAAATCAGAGTTTTAGGATCTCAGAACCATGATAAAAACAAACATTAGCATGCCACTTTCAAGCAACTAGGTGGTTGGGAATAACTAGGTGCATTCCTGACAGGGGCGATGCACTGATTAGTTATTGAGGGAATTTTTTATTATGGCGAAATTAATTTCCACTACCTGTCAAGTCTTACACGAGCTGTTCTGTAGGACATCAAATGGATCTATTACTCTTTGTTCTGTTAAACTTGATTGCTTCATTAACTCTTGTTGTGCGCTAATGACTCCTGAAGCCTCATTTTCATGATAATTTTGTGATAATATGATTACTCTAGAATCGCTGGTTTTGTTCACTGCAAAGTTTTGTTGTTTGGGCTTTGGGCTTCATGTTTTTGGTTGGTCAATTTGGGCCTATACTGCCATGTTTTCAGACTTCAAGCATGGCTCGGGCAATACTGGGCTTTGTCAGGTCTGTCCTGGCCCCACATAAGACAGTTATAGCAAGGATGGTAACTTCCCCTTCCTTCCAATGCTTAACATAATCATTGCATTTACAGGATATCTTTGGGAGAGCAATTCAGAGATACATCCGGAAGCCTGATAAGAAGCATCTACTGCTGTGCCTCTTGGACTGGATGACTGGACAAGGCTATTCAGTAGACTCGTCATCAAGGAACTTGCTTTTGAAGAATGCACAACTTTTTGGCCAAAATCAACTTATAGCAGAAATTCTTTCTAAGCAGCAGACAGCATCCAGGACCATTGGCCAAAGACATAAAAAATGATTTAGGAAAGATTTTGTATATATAAATTGTTCGTATCCATCCAAGAAGCTCATTCATTAAGCCACAGTTTATTGTGCTCAGAATGATCAATCAGATGACTAGGTATCAGTTATCAGCTGCTGTGCGGATGGCTCCTGCAACCACCTTCCATTGGAATTTCACATTATGGCAGGTATGCATCTGCACATATTGAATCAACCTGAATTCATTCCCTAACATTTCATGGCTGAACTTGTGTCTGTCTATTATGGCCAGGAATTTTCCTGTGAGAATGCTTATTACACAAGCAGTACAGTTGGGAGTGAAGATGGTATAGGCTGTTCTTGAAATGATGTGTATGTTAGTTTATGGATAGTCCGATAGGCTTACCAGTTAGTCTCCGTATCATTTCTTTACAGCTACAGTAGAGAATGTTGGTTTTGTTTTAGTGGGTTGTGCCTGTTGAGGTCACTGTACATTTCTCTGGCAGTAGCGAACGCGCTCGTAGCGTGGTGGTAGCGCGCCCGCCCGGGTCCGATCCCAGTCTGGGACGGCTCCGGTGTCGCATGGGGAAAATCCCCAGAGGGGACCGAGCCAAGCTCGGTAGGCGCGTCCCGAGACTGCTCGGGCAGCCTCATTCGCGTGTGAGCGTGCGGTCTGCGTGGGTGCCCACCTGAGTTCTTACATGATGGGCCAGTGCTCCTGGCTAGTTTCAAAAAAAAAAAAATCTTTGGCAGTAAGCATGCTTGTTAGAGTGATTTAGATTTGTTGATGTTTGTACATATATTTGGTGATCGATCTTGAGCATGGAAGGAACAGTTTCCTGAGAATGAATGTAAGATGGATTAACCAAACATACCAATGGAGTTAGTGGGATTTTTATTATATGCTACTACTGTACCAGAATTAGATAAACTCAGATTCAGAAAAACTTTGCTATTCTTTCGTTTATTTTGATTGGGTTTGGGGCATCAGAATACCACCATATTCAAACCAAAGAAGCATGCTTTGATCCAGATTTGAAAAGCTTTGTACAGAAAAACACACAGAATCTGAAAAAGAATAGCAAGAATCGAAATGATAAGAGAAGGGCACTAGAAAAATAATCATGTTTGGCATCCAAATTCCAAACAAAGTAGCATGTAATAGTACTCACCATTGACTAGTTCCTGCATATATGGCATGTCATGGATCTATGACAATAATTAATGTTGAGTAATGCCACCAAATTCTGAAGGACTATAAATTTCCGAAAGTTACCAGTGTGTGTTGCCTTCCATGGCTAAACTACTTATTTTGAGATAAATGTTGATTTGTAGATTTGACTTTATCATATGCCGCAACAACAGAAAAAAATCAATTTGGCTGCTGGAGTTGGATGCCTTCTAGAAATAAATGAAGATAAAGGTTGTATACATCTATGTTGTGCAATAAAAGAAGGGGGGGGGGGGGGGGGATATTGCTCTTTTTTGTAGGATTGTCGTGTGAAACTATAGCCTCCTAACTGCTTTCTTTTGGTGGCTCAGGTAAATTGCAATAATTCAGAGATTTACAAGGTTCATCTCTATTAGAGGTTCAAAGTTCTTTGTCTCCATCACTGAATCGGTGCCAGTGCTGAGGTGCACTTGGAGAAAGAATCGTGCTCCTGTTTGACAAGATTTATTCACTGATGGTTACATAAGATGTCGTTTTTAGAGATGCGTCCATGGCACGACCTTGTAAACAGTGACATAAATAAATAGCTAGAATAATTTTTGCTCTAAGGCTGAGGATGAGTATTTTCTTATTCACACATCCCTTTCATCTTGAGTTTAGATATTCAATTCATGGTTGGTTGTATGGTGGGGACTCTGATTGAGGTTACAGTAACCACCACCTGCAGGCTGCGGGATCTTTTCGATAAAAATCATCCAATCAGTTTTGAGTCCACGTATATTTGAGCACATAAGATTCCTATATCGTACAGTTTTGACCAGTTTTGCAGAATCTTGTTGCGTGTGGAGGCTTCAAAACTACGCCCCCATCTATTTGTCTTTTATCTCCTCGCAACGATGATGGCTCCTCTTCCGTGCAAGTTGCACCGAAAGAACAAGTTCATTGCATCCAGACATATATATACTTGCAGTGCAGAAAGTCGTCATACTGAGCTATATTCATTGAGTGGGACGTCCTTTTGCGTCGTTGCCGGAAACAAGACTTTCAGGTACCAAAGCATATCACATTGGGTATTCATCTAATTTCGGATGCTTTAGTTACTGCGTTTAAAAAAAAATCAAGCTGCAGGTATCATTGACTGAAACGGTGATCTGCTCGGCCAGAATATCAAACAAACTAAAGTTACAGGAGAAAATAGTGACAATTTTTCCCCTGAAGTGTTATGGTGCATCTCAGTTTCTTTTACTTGCTATTGTTTGGTCTGGACAGTCAAATTTTGCGCTGAGCCCACGACTATCTAAAGAACAACGACAGAGCGAAAGGACAAACTTGGGGGGAAACGGGCTGAATTCAAAATTCTGAAGCAAATTTTGTCTGAGTCCCTTGTTGACATTTTTCATCTGTTGGGCAGGTGATGCCATCCACCTCTAGTTGAGCCCCCTCCTTCACTCAACCCACTGAAGAAAAACTCTGCCATTTTAACCGGCCAGTGGGTGACTTTTGCGTCAGCGATAAGATAAGCTACGCGAGAGCATCCTTATCAGAGTGTACGAATCACCAAAAGAAAATGGGGTACAGGATCAGTAGGTATGCAGGTGAGGATCAGCGCAAGGCGGAAGGGGCCAGGGCCTTCTCAATCCATGGCGGGTCCATGACAGCTCGTCCACTTGGTATGTTTTCCCCACAAAGGGCGGCTTCCCTTGCCCTTGAGAAACGGGTGTTACCATCTCTCTTCCTTTCTTCCTTCAATCGTGTCTCTGTCAGTAGCCGTCATTTGGTCTATTCCCCTGACGGTCTCGGCGGTCAAGTGGAGGAATCTCACAAGCAATCCCATCCATAGGGAGGAAATGGTCGCCAGCCAATGGATCGCCTTCTTGTGTGGCTAGCCTGTGGGGCGTATATGCCTTCACTTTCACTCTTGAGGATCTCACTAGGGGTTTATTGTAGTGGTGATGGGGCATGGCTGAATCTGACTCTGAGCTCCACCGATGACAAATAGGAGGCAACAAGCACGGAATTGACTGGGAATTCTCAATTATTTTCGTTTTAGAATGCATGCTAGCAACTGGTCAATATTCTTACTATAGTTTTACCGAAAAATATTCATACTTCTCACAAAAGTATATAGCGATAGAAATGCCGTGGAGACTGGAGAATACATCATTGGTTTTTTTTGGAACAGTGCGTTTTTTTTTTTGCAACAGTTTCCAACATACAACTAGAGGAAATGGACGAACATCATTGTTAGTTTCTTACCCTTTTGGTCTTTTACCGTACTATTCTCAATTAGAATTTCAGTAATCATATAAAACACCAATCATATGGTGAGTGGTTTGTTAGTTCCCTCTTCTTTCTTTCATTTTTTTTCTTTTCTTTTTGGATGCCACACAAGTATATCTGTAGTCCTAGAAAATTTCAATCTACGAAAACAACTAGCTGATGCCCAGGCCAGCGAGTGGAGCTATCTCACAAGCAACCCCAGGAAATGGTGGCAGGTGGAATACATGGCTGCAGCGGCGAAGCTGGATCAATTTGGAGGGGGATGCGCTTGTCTTGTGGGTGCATACAATTAACTGATGGAGGGTGCAAATATGGTAAAAATTTGAACATAACCACTGTTTTCCATTTTTTTTTGGGGTGCATTTGCACCCCCTAATCCCTACGTAGCTTCGCCTCTGCATGGCTGGCTTGTGATGCCCAACTAGATGTGTTCACTATCGGAAGGAACTCACCGGAGGAAGTTCATTGTGATGTGCAATAATGACACCCACAATTTTCCTCAAAAAAAATAATGACACCCACAATTGAAAGCTAAGTTATCGCTGCTACATATTGCCTCCGTTCTTAAATATATGACACACTACTAAATTTTTTATTTTTGTTTAACTATTCATCTTTTCTACAAATATGTATGCAAATAGATAAATCTAAAAGTTATATCTAAAATACTTTTGATGATAGAAATAGTGGTACTCATTTTATTTTATTTAACTAGTTCGTTAAACAAATATTATTGGTCAAAATTTGCACAGAAAATTAAATGATTTTGACTTAATATGTTCTTCTATAAACTTGATCAAGTTAGATAATTTTGACTTAATAAAACTAAAAAGTTTTACATTTTAGAATGGATCGAGTAGATGAATATAACTGAGCCCACCATAAGGCCAAGTATGTGCATTAGTGATCATTTGGATTTCACAACCGATGAGTGCTTTTGTAACCTGTTATTCTCATCTAGGAATTTCTAAAAGACAGACCACCAACTAACGGAAGGAGCATCTTGCAGTCCTAAAAATTAATAGTACACAAACCACCAAGTACCATGCTACTACTGAAGCATAATAATAGTCCAATGGTAGATACATATTTTTTTCTCTTTATTATCTTTATTAATTATCAAGGTGCCACGAGTTGGACGTGACTATATAGCACGGCATGCAGGTACTTTATGTAGATACCAAAAATTTGTGCATCATGTTATTATTCAAAGCTTAAGTTATGATTTCTACTTGACGACTGCAAATTATGAAAATATTTCTTCTTTGGATAATATCACTACACTAGTTCACGGAGAATCAAGAGCAGGAAATTGTTGATGGCTGAAGGGTTGCCATCGCAGTGTCGCCGTCGTCCAAACTCGTGAGGATTGCGGTGCTGCAGCGGCTGACGTTTCCACCGGGAGCCCCGCCGGCGTGGAGGGCGACGCGCCGCGAAAAGGCAGGCAGGGGTAACCTGCTCGGCCGCACCCGCACCCGCACCCGCCGCCAGTAGGGCCCAGCGCGGGCCTGGGCCCACACGCCAGGCGCTGCACGGGAGCTGAGCCGTCGTCGTCTAGCCCCCGGGGGACAGAGGAAAAATATCTGGAACAGCTAGCCGGCCCGTGAACTGCTGGCCCCGTCGTCGGATCGGGAACTACGGTCGCCGACTCGCGGTCCCATCGGCCAGAAGCTTAAACCAGCGGCGCTCCCCGCGCCACGTGGCAGCGGCCTTGGCGCCTCAAGATTCCATGGACCCCGTTCCTTCTTTGGGAGGCTGTGCGTGAAGAAGCAAATCAGCCCTGCCGTCGCTTCAAATTTAATCCGCGATGTCGATCGGTCCCCGCGCAAAAAAAAAAGGTTACAGGGATGTTTCCCAATAATCGCGTTCCCTATGTGTTCGTCGAAAGATGTACTAGTTCTCGGATCAAACAAGCATTCTACCGCAAAACGCATTCTACCGCAAAAGGAAAATTCTTGCGCTACCTACTTAGGTGGTGTGGGAGAACTAGCTAAGCTCAATTGAATTGGAAAATTAATTAATCAATAATAATAACAAGAAAAAGGCACTGTCTGCTCCATTTATGTTCAAGATTAGTAGTCGAAGAGCATGCATATGGGGATTAATTACTTTTCGGGAGAGGTTAAAAGACCCTTTCACTTTCACTACTCGAATTCACCCTTGGAAATATGGAATGCCACACGATCGTCGTCCTATTTCTTGAATCAAACAGCCAAGCAGGAGTACTATGTGGAGGGAGAAACTTGAGCTTCGTTCCACGCCGACATTTAGGTTAAGAGTATACTCCCTCCGTCCCATAAACACTGTTCGTTTAGAAAATTTCAGACACGCCAGTAGTAGTAGAAAATGACCATGTTACCCCCATTAACTATAGCAGTTGCGATCGAAGATCGCGTTGTTTATTTGGTTTCCTAGGTCCTCAATAAATTCAAATGCATTGAAATCAGAAAAGTAACATCTACTTAAACATTTGATTAGCTTTATATACTTCTCTATGCAATTATTTCTTGGTATTTGATATTGCTTTAATTAGATGGACTTTACTACATTCTAAATGAACAGTCTTTGTGGGATAAAATTTGAAGGCTAAACGAACCATCTTGATGCCTGAGAAAAGAAGTATGATCCCTTTTCACCAAACTAGTGGACGCATAAAGCTATTTTTATTATAATACTACATACCACACATTGGAAAAATTTACACATGGTGGCACTGGTGAGTGAGTATCAGGACAATTATAGAGTAAGACAATAGCATCACCCAGGATCACATGGCCATAGGGTGTGATGGTAGTAGACTAGTAGACTAAAGTTAGTGATCCCTTCGAGTTTTAGGGCTGGGAGGATTTATGCCGTTTGCTATTTTCAAGATTAACTATTTGTTATATGAATACCCGGACTCGGATCGGATACGGATATTAACCCCTCTAAATAAATTCGAACTCAAATACGAACAGATATTATTTGTACCATTTACACCGCTCAAAAGAGTGAATTTGCAATGAAGAATGCCACTAAAAAAAGCGCAGAGTTCAAGATTGGACTGGTTCGTAAAAGGATATATGTTGCAATGTTTTTCCAAGCTACGGAATACTGGTTTTACAAAATTTACACTTTATTAATTAAAGTTGCAATCGTGTACCCTGTTCTCAGTGCTTTTATCAGAGAACATCCAGAAAGCGTGCACGTATGCACATACAAAACGTCCCTAAAACTCAATCAATCTAAATATCTAAACTAGCCCCATTTGCATTACTGAATACTAAGCAGTGATGACTCATACATGATCGAAAGGGTCGTATCACAGATGGTCGCTGCCGGCTGGTCCTGAACCGAAATGATCGATTTACCACGTACACGAGCTCGATCATGACACGTCCATAACATAACAAACCAAGAGGCTTCCATTCTTCTCCAAAGACGGTAGGCACGGAAGAAGACTTCAAAAACCCAACGGCAATCCTTGGTGGCGGCATGGCCACTATATATAATTAAGTAGAAGAAATTTTCTTTCAAAAAAATATAACTTCAATTTTCTTTCAAAAATATATAACTTCAATTGAATTCGCTAATTAAGCAACAATACAAGAAAAAAGTACTAGGCAAGCAAAAGTGATAAAGTACATTGTCGACTCCATTTGTTCAAGATTAGTTGAAGTGCGAGCATGTGGATTAACTGCTTTTGAGGAGAGGTTGAAAAAAAAAACTTCCCTTCTTCTGTGTCCTGTAAAGCTGCAAAATCAAAGAAACTTCCATGCATTAATGATATACTTATCAAGCACGATGAAGGTGCATATATCTTTTATATAGTTGGCTCACTTTCGGAGGATTTATGCCATTTGCTATTTTCAAGATTAACTATTTGCTATGTGAAATAACAATATGATAGCGGAATTTGCAAGTATCATGTGTTTGAATCTCGTTAGATGCGCTCTCGCTAGAGTGGAGAGCAGGCTAGCTAGAGCGTAGACACAGAAGACTACTCTAGTCTATGGTCCTCAAAAGTAGGGATGTAATTGATCGAATAGGATCGGATACCTACGAATAGGAATATAAATAATTATTGTTCCTCTCGGATTTGAACCGGGTATAGATGATGTCAAATGTGTCGGATGCGATATAAATAGATATTGATATCATAAAAAATTCAGTTTCAGTATTCGGATTTGGATACGGCGTCGGATACTAAATACCCGGGCTCAGATACGAACGAATATTAACCCCTCTAAACGAATCCGAACTCGAATACGAACGGATATTATCTGTACATTTACACCACTCAAAAGAGTGAATTTGCAATGAAGAATGCCAGAAAAAAGCGCATTTGTTCAAGATTGGACTGGTTCGTAAAAGGATATATGTTGCAATGTTTTTCCAATCTACGGAATACTGGTTTTACAAAATTTACACTTTATTAATTAAAGTTGCAATCGTGTACCCTGTTCTCAGTGCTTTTATCAGAGAGCGTCCAGAAAGCGTGCACGTATGCACATACAAAGCGTCCCTAACACTCTATCTAAATATCTAGCCCCATTTGCATTCCTGAATATTCCCTCCGTCCCAAATTATTGGTTGTTTTGACTTTTCTAGATGCATAGTTTTTGCTACGTACCTAAATATATATTATGTTTAGGTGTATAGTAAAATCAATATATCTAGAAAAGTCAAAATGACTAATAATTTGGGACGGAGGGAGTACTAAGCAGTGATGACTCATGCATGATCAAAAGGGTCGTATCACAGATGGTCACTGCCGGCTGGTCCACTGAACCGAAATGATCGATTTACCGCGTACACGAGCTCGATCATGACACGTCCATAACAAACCAAGAGGCTTCCATTCTTCTCCAAAGACGGTAGGCGCGGAAGAAGACTTCAAAAACCCAACAGCTATCCTTGGTGGCGGCATGGCCACTATATATAAGTAAAAAGAAATTAAAAAAAAACAATCAGAGGGAGAAAGAAAATCCCTGGTGGCCACGAAGAGAGACAGCTGTCTCAGGGTTGGTCTGCTGCGAGCCATAATATCGAGCCCCAGCTGGTGACTCGCCGCCGGCGATCCGTACGGTTGGAGCGGCGGCGGCCGGCCACCCCCTGGACTGGACGACCCCCCGGCCCCGTGCCCGTGGTCCTCGTCCGTCCACACGGCGGATCGGTAGGCGCACGGCCTGCCGTGGAACGGAGCAGGGGACGACAAATCTAGGACGAACAAACCGAGTGGTTGTGCAATCAGAGCAGAGGGGCGTACAGCTCAGTTTCTGTTGAGCATCATCATTCAGGGGCTTTTGGTGGTTTCGTGTACCGACTCTTTTTAGTACTTCTTTTCGTCGTCTTGTTTAGGTACATGAAGAAGGAACATCACGCGGAATATACCTACATACAAGCTAATAATGGTCAATGTACATTAGTTGATTTATCAATTCTATCTAGCTTACCGCTGTTCATGACGTCGTTCTTTGAGGTTCCAAAAGAAGTTCTTAAGAAACTAGAGTACTATAGATCAAGATTTTTTTTGGCAATACGATCAACATAAGATGAAATACAGACTAGTTAAATGGAAGATTTTGTGCCAACCAAAGGACAAGGTGGTTTGGGCATACAAAATCTGAATTTACAAAATAAATGCCTACTTAGTAAGTGGCTATTTAAATTGTGTAATGAGGAGGGAATTTGGCAAGAATTGCTAAGAAATAAATATCTAAAGAACAAGACGTTAGGTCAAGTTATGAAAAAACAAGGAGATTCACATTTTTGGTTAAGTTTGATGAGTTTGAAGGACCAACTCCTTGGCCTGAGTAGCTTCAATTTGCAAGGGAACAAAAATTAGGTTCTGGAAAGATATATGGCTAGGTAACCAACCATTAAAATCTCAATATCTATCCTTGTATAATATCATACTTAAAAGATACGCTACACTTTAACATCTCTTTTTAGAGATCTCTAATACTCCCTCCGTCCCAAAATACAAGTCATTTTAGAATTTTTAGGACAAATTAATAAGAATGTAAAATGACCATGTTTGCCCCTATTTACTATCTATATTTGGCAATAATTGATTCTTATATGCACCTGCACTTTATAAATAGGGTAAAATGACTTGTTTTCTAGGACAAATTTTAAATCCTAAAATGACTTATTTTTTGGGACGAAGGGAGTAGGTGATAAATGTAAACTTACAGGAACGATGAGATACCTTTAGTTGGTCCCTTCATGCTAATGGGTTATTTTCCGTGTAAACATTTGATTAACAATGGGATAAGAGTCACAAGGAGATCTGGCGTGCCAAGTTGACTTTCACGCCAAGTTGACTTTGAGGATTAAAATGTTTATGTGGTACTTGAAAAAGGGGTAGTGCTTACAAAGGATAATTTAGCTAGAAGAAATTGGAATAGTAGCAAAATTTGTAGCTTTTGTCACTCTGTAGAGACTATCCAACATTTTTTTTCGAATGTGCTTATGCTAGATTCATGTGGCGAGCAGTACATATCGTTTTTTGAATTGCAGCACCTCTGAGCTTTGAGAATTTATTTCATCAATGGTTGGGGAGGGGGGCAAAATCCAAACTTATTTATTAACAGGGGCGGCGGCTTTTTGTTGGGCAATCTGGCTCACAAGGAATGAAATTATTTTTGACAAATGCCAACCAAAAATATTTATGAAGGTTCTTTTCAGGGAAACACATTGGCTTCGACAATGGGTGCAATTACAGTACGATGACGATATAAAGAAGACGATGATCTAGACGTGTAAGACACTGGAGATATCGGCTCTTCATTTTTGTCCTCCCATGATTGGCCGTCTAGTTTACGGATTGGCTCATAATACTTTGCTTACTTTTTTGAACTTGGTTCGGTAGTAATGTTAATTTACTGTGTGTAAGTTTATATGGACTGATTTCCTCTAGGTAAAGGGATGAAGCCGGAACTCTTTCCATTATTAAAAAATATCGAAAATCCTCGTTTTATTCAGGTACATGAAGAAGGAACATCACGCAGAATATACCTACAAGCTAATAGTGGTCAATGTAGATTAGTTGAATTTTTTTCGTCAAGAGTTTGCATGTCAATTATCAGTACTCACTCCGTGTTAAAAGATAGTTGATATATCGAAAATCCTTGCTTGAGCTATTGCTACCGGCCACTAGTGGAGGAGCTAGGCCTTAGACTGCTTGGACTTTAGCTTTGGTCGAAGATCATTTTAACCAATAAAAGTCTATTAAAAATGTAGCAGTATCAAAGATCCAATGCATTGTAACTTATACCTGCGTTAGAAATGTATCGGTGGTGACACTAGAGAGTAGAGATACCCGATCCTCAGTCCTCAGATGTTTTGGTTCCTTCTCACCGCTTTTTTGCATCCATTTTGTTTGAAATTCCTAGACGCCTAAAATATGGGGGTGCGTGTTATAGTTTTGGATGAAAAAAAATGTGAAATGACACCCTGCCGGGCCCCACTTCGTGGACCCACAGCGGCAAAGCCTACGGCGCACGATAAAAGGAGACGTTGGAGTCGTTCCTTCCCCCGAACCCAACCAAAACCCCCCACCTCCCGAGCACGACTCCCAACTCCACTCGCCGCCTGCCTTCCCTCCGGCGCCATGATGGCCGCTCGCCTCCGCCTCGCGCTGCTGCTCTCCGTGTGCCTGTGCGCCGCGCGGGCGCGGCCCAACCTCGAGCCGGCCATCCGCCTCCCGTCGGAGCGCGCGGCCGAGGGGACGGACGACGCCGTCGGGACCCGGTGGGCCGTGCTCATCGCCGGCTCCAACGGCTACTACAACTACCGCCACCAGGTACGCCCGCCCCGCGAGCTCCGATCGTCGGCTTGGCTGCTTAATTCCTTCCCTTCAGTTCGCTTAATTTGATTCCCTTGGTGATGGTTTACCTTGTTGAATCATCCATGCGCAGCCTGTAGAACCCGATTCGTGTCATCCCCATTTGATTTGACAGATGATTACCCATAATTAAAGCTAGAAAGATTTGTTTTCGCTGCCCATACGGTGATGGTTGGGGAGCACCGCCCCATCGCTTTGAAGTTGAAGCAGGCCCACGAATTTAAGAAAGCAAACAAATAGAGTTTTGTCCGTCCCGTGCGCAGTGCGCACCGCCCGTTTGTAGTAATATTCTAGGAAGATTTTCCGTTTTGGTCCAGCTCATTTGCCGTATGATCTGGATTCGGCTCCTCTTGTTGAGCTTTTCTGTTTTCTCAGAATGGGGAAATTGACGGGTCTGTCTCCTAGGCCGTAGGTGACACGAAATTTTGCTGACTTTTGGGGGCCTACATGTCACCATCAGTGTTGCAGGGATCAGCAACCATCGTAATAAGACCAACATCTGTATATAACCAGATATTTGTAGGTGGGAATATTTTTCATACTAAATGTACAAACAGGACTTGAAGATATGTTTTAACTATGTTCTGGATGTCTGATTGTACGAGCATCATACATCTACCTTATCGTTGTGTACTAAGTCACCAGTAACATGATTTTTCGTTAAAAAAAATACTTCCAACTTTGTGGTTAATAGAACCAGGAATTAACTATAATAAGTGTAGTGTTTTTTTATGACAAAGAAAGGTTATCTACTACTAGCTTTTACTGGAAACTAAGACAAGCTCTTTTGAGAATGAAACTTGCAGGCGGACATCTGCCATGCCTACCAGATCATGAAGAAGGGTGGACTCAAGGACGAAAACATCATCGTCTTCATGTACGACGATATCGCTCACAGCCCGGAGAATCCGAGGCCTGGTGTCATCATCAACCATCCCCAGGGTGGCGATGTCTATGCTGGGGTTCCAAAGGTAACTGAACTTATTCCTCCAGCAAAGTTTATGCTAGTTAGAGAAATTTAGAATTTCCTTTCTACTCAGTGGAGTAGTTAAGAAAAAGAAAAGTTACATCGTGACAGTATTATAATTTAATTATTTAACCCCTAAAAATACGAACAGCATCAAGTACTGCATTGAAAATGACAGAATGACTAAATTTCCATCATCCTGACTTCATTTGCCAACATTTTCTGAACAAAAAAAGCTGGATTGGTCCACTGCAATTTGGTGGAGATAAAGCTAGGACAACTTAATTATAATTGAAATTTTCTACATATTAATGTCAACATGTTTAGTACTAATGGTTACGCATCCTTAGTCTTACTTTTCCGTCCATTTGGCTAAAATTACTCTGATTTGCACTGCAGGATTACACTGGGAAGGAGGTCAATGTCAACAATTTCTTCGCTGTTCTTCTTGGCAACAAAACAGCTGTCAGTGGTGGGAGCGGCAAGGTTGTGGACAGTGGCCCCAATGATCATATTTTCGTTTACTACAGTGACCATGGGGGTCCTGGTGTCCTTGGTCAGTACTCAAACATTCTGGAACTTAATTCAGATAAATATTGAACCAAAAAAAGCACAGTTGTTTACTCTGTCAAAAAAAATTCAGGTATGCCTACCTACCCGTACCTCTACGGTGATGACCTCGTAGATGTCCTGAAGAAGAAGCATGCTGCCGGGACGTACAAAAGCCTGGTAAAATATCAGTTTGTTCGTTCATTTCTGCTCTGTTGTTGTGATGTGTGAAGCAATGAGTTTGAGCTGTATGCCTGTTCTCTCACCTTTTGCAGGTCTTTTACCTTGAAGCATGTGAATCTGGGAGCATATTTGAGGGCCTCCTGCCCAACGACATCAATGTGTACGCGACCACTGCTTCAAATGCAGAGGAGAGCAGCTGGGGAACGTACTGCCCTGGCGAGTCCCCGAGCCCTCCGCCAGAGTATGACACCTGCTTGGGAGACTTGTATAGTATTGCTTGGATGGAAGACAGGTACTTGATTTTTTTCTTTATCTTTTTCACTGGATTTTCTTACTGTGAAATCTTGTCTAGACCTTGTGAGATCAATTCACATGTAGGGCCATGGAACTGAGTCTCTTTTGGTTTCACTCACATCAGTTGGTTAACATAGTACTTGATAAACCAATATGTTAGCTAACATAGACACATAGTACTGTACAGATTTGTTATTGGAGTATGATTAATTAATTGGTACGATACTAGTACCTGGCAACATGACTACCCTCTGTCTTTGTTAATTAAAGTGAGATGCTGAGGATATGCATGTGTTGCTCTAATTTTAGGTGCATATGCTTGACAAGAAATTTATTGATTCGCCCCACGGTATGATATCTCATAGTGGTTTGGATCATATGCTCTATACTGACTCCGGGAAGAATGGTCGAGCATGTCAACTTTCCCAATTCGCTTAATAAGATAGAGAATAAATGACATACTAGTAGCATGAATCATCAACAGCTATTCTGCTTTCCTTCTAGCTCACAGTCTACTTATAGCATGTCAAAATTATGCATTTGACTAGGCCAACTATAACCTTTCTGTAGGCTACAAATCTGATAACCATGGAACTAGACTCGTTTGTTCTTATGTTGTGGTTCGTGTTTTATGTTCTGCAAAATGTCTGCAATGTCAGAGGAGATTAGCGGCGCATATAATACCATCCATTTTCATACGATTAAACTTTGAAGTGAGTTATAACCTTTCTTCATTTAGTGCTTATTTGAAATTTCTCGATCTTGACAGTGATTTCCACAATTTGCGAACTGAGTCTCTCAAGCAGCAATACAATTTGGTGAGCGTTTCGAACTTGATTTGTTAAAATCATGTTATAAGCATGTTTTTAATGTTCCTAATCAATTACACTTATTGTTTGATTAGGTCAAGGATAGGACGTCGGTTCACAACACTTACACCTATGGTTCCCATGTGATGCAATACGGTTCACTGAACCTGAATGTGCAGCATTTATCTTCGTACATTGGCACAAACCCTGCTAACAATGGCAACAAGTTTGTGGAAGGCAATTCATTGCCATCATTCACAAGAGCTGTTAATCAGCGTGATGCTGATCTTGTTTACTTCTGGCAAAAGGTTTGTATATCATGAGAGAGCTAATTATCTTGGTTATTATCAGCAGATCTCCACAATTTATGCATTCATTTTGATGAACAAACCAACTTATTGTCTTTTTGTCTCTTGTGAAGTACCGGAAAATGGCTGAGGGCTCACCTAGGAAAAATGATGCCCGGAAGGAATTGCTTGAAGTGATGGCTCACAGATCTCATGTTGACAACAGTGTTGAGCTGATTGGAAGCCTTCTCTTTGGCTCAGAGGACGGTCCAAGGGTTCTGAAGGCTGTTCGTGCAGCTGGTGAACCTTTGGTTGATGATTGGAGCTGCCTCAAGTCCATGGTAAGCCTCTTACTGACAAAGATTGCAGCTGAATCATGAAACAACTCTTCCTCTCCTTGCATAGTTGCATGCCTGACAAACCTCTGTATTTTCTTCAGGTTCGTGCATTTGAGGCACAGTGTGGGTCGTTGGCGCAGTATGGAATGAAGCACATGAGGTCCTTTGCAAACATCTGCAATGCCGGCATCCTTCCTGAAGCAGTGTCGAAGGTCGCTGCTCAGGCTTGCACCAGCATTCCTTCCAACCCCTGGAGCTCCATCCACAAGGGTTTTAGTGCCTAAATGATGCACAGGTGAAGCGAAATATTTCAGCTGCTCCGCCATACCGAACTCCATTACAATCCTCAGGGGTGTTTGTGCTTGAACGGTGAAGCGAAATATTTCAGCCGCTCCATCATACCAAACTACATTACAGTCCTCAGGGGCGTTAGTGCTTGAACTATAGGTGAAGCAGACATGCCATTATTCTGTTCCACCGCACCAGATTACCATAGTTATGCCCGATTTCCAGTGTACATACATAGTTGGAAAGTTGTTTGGCAATATAATTTCTCGTTGCTGTACATATTCCCGATAGCTTGTTAGCAGATGTGTGTAGTTTGTACTTCCAATTAATGAAAAACACATTGATGCTATTTTTAAATCACCATCTGAAACTCAAGCTTTGTTGACAACATGGAATTTTGTTCTTGGTTCTTGCAAGGAAAGAATTTTTTTTCTTGGTTTTGGTCGGGAATTGGATCATTTATTGTGAAATTCTTGCGCTCAAAAGAATCCCTGAGTTATCTTTCATCAGAATTGAATTGTGTGTTCATCTTTCGTTTGGAGTTCAGCATATTTTCAGCTGTAGGCTTGTACCTAGTGATACCTGCTTAAAGAACAAGCCAACAGAGCCATCCAGTGTGATTTTCAGCAAATATGGGTGGTTTCATTAGTTTGTATCCCTTTCTGTTGCATTGTTTTGCAGTACCATACCTTCATGCAGTTCTGCTTACAAAAATAAGTAGAGCGCGTATGCAGACTGCAGTAGGTACTTGGCACTGATGAAAAGGGATCCCAGCATTAACATTTAACTGCAGATGGTTACGATTTCCTCCTAAAGTATGCAGATAAGAAGATGGTTGCTGACTATTTTGATGCTAACTTTAGCATCAAATACGTGGAGGCAGTTAGGGAACTCTTCCCATCCCTGAGGTCCAACCGACCTGCTGAGGCGGCTGCTCGTAGGGATGGTTGAGCGGTAATCTTTTGCTCCTCTCTCTGCCCCTCTTAGGTTGTCTTATCTTTTTAGTAAATCATAATCGCGTGTTCTAGTATGTTGCGTGAGTGCTAGCCGCTCCGCGTCGTTGTAAGAAACTTTGTTTTCATCATCTTCTTAATACAATGAAACGCACCTCTCTTGTGTTTTCGAGAGAAAAAAAATATGTTAGAATTGGGAGGCATTGCTGCATAAGGAGTCTATGACCGTGGAAGTACAACTGACAGGAAGTTGTGCACTTATTTATTCTACTCTCGCTTGGTACTTAATATCTCTGCTCTCCTATGTGAGATTTTGCGGACATGTAAAAACTTTTCACGCCAATTTTTTATATTCAAAGAACGTCTCAATGGGTCCAGTCGCTACATTTTCAATGCCCATAGGCCAAGTAACTGCTACAAGCAGTCTGAACCACCTCTTGCGTTTCTGAATTCTGGTGTGACTGCCTTAGCTTAATGTTGATACATCGAAGTAAACAGAGACACACGCTTGTCTTCAGATTCCATGGCAAGAATTTCCAAGCTGCCCAACAGAGTTGCTGAACCAACCAGAGTGTCTGCAACTGCAAGAAACACATCTGTCAACTCCAATGCAAGCCTGTCAGACAGAACCAAGATTTCAATAGGAAAAGCCTATTCTGTACTTGTACGAATGGGTTGTCAACCCTAGAAGGATCGAGCAATCAAGCAGCAGTGCCACTGCAGTTTTTGTTTAAGCTGATAGCTGCAATCAGGCTATGGTTCCATTGCAACTACCAACGGCGACGCTATGAAACGGACGGAGAGGGTAGTAGGAGACTAGGAGCTGGTTTCCTCTGCCATTGCCAGGGCAGAGCAAGACGGCGCCGGCCATACGGTTCCAGCAAAAAGCTCTGGGTAGGCCATGGTGCCAGTGCTACTGCTTTTGATCTTCTCTTCTCTTTGGCTCGCACATGCAGCGCAGTCATGCGATTAAAAAAAAAAAGTGGTAGACCTCCCATCTGCAAAGGTTATCTAAGCTTTTGTTCGTGGAGGTAGCCAGGCCAATCTCACTGGTACTGGACGAGTTTGCGCCGGCGCCAACGACACGAAACCGACTGAATTCAAGAAACATGTCTGGGACACCGGACACATGGGGCCGGGCAAAGCGACGAGGGCGCCCTCCGGCACCACGCGCCTGTTTCTGGCTCGAACATGGGTGCCCATGTCCTTATTAACTGAATGTTTGGGACTTGGTATAATTTCTTTTTTGAAAAGAACCCGATATAATTTCAGATAGGAGAACCCCTTGGAGTATATTGTTTGGTACTCCCTTTTTACAAATTATAGATCGTTTGAGGTTTTCAAAATGCGTAGTAAAATTTGGAACAGAGGGAGTACATGTATGTACGTGTTGTCAAACTATATCTAAGGTGTGTCTTGGAGTTTGTTCAACCTACACCGCGGGTGAAATTTGGTGAAACATTGAGTTGAAGAAGTAAACGTTTCATATCCACAACTTGCCACGTCACAAGTTGTTCATGTGGCAGTTCTTATCCTAGTGTTTGTTTCTCTGCCAATTTTGTGGCTTGCCAATCTTTTTGTGTTTCAAGGTTTGTACAACATCCCTCGGACTGTTGCTATTCCAGCTTATGTATCACCACAAGTTAAAAGAGTACACGAGTGTTGAGTTCTTTCCAACGAGAATAGACTACGGGGGCCCAACAATTGCAAAGCACAACTCTAGCTGTAAAAATAAAGATGGTGTGGCATCTTTAGGGGACCTACCAGGTCGTACCAAGCACAACACGACATGCACGGAATTCATGTCCTGATGTTTCTGAACGATCCCAAGCCTTAATTTAATCACTGACCGATTTGGGCCGCTGGCTAGTAGAGCAGGTGTAGGATTAAGCAATGCAAGTTTAATTTGGTGAACAAGACAAAGGGGCCAGCTTAGCACTCGTATAATTAATCTGCGCTTAGTTTTTGTTTAACCCAAAGGGATCCGCAGAAGCTTCTACGCCCCACCTTTCAGTAGCCGCACGCACATGGCGCTTGTTGTCAAGAACTCAAAGATTAATAGCGGTAGCAGCAATCATACGAAGCATAATGCGAGAAGGATTCGGTCTCAGATTTTAGATTTTTTTTTCCTTTGTTCTTCTCCATCTGCATGGCTGGAAAAGTCGCAATTGGAGTGATAATTACCGCCACCAATGATGTAGAGGAGCCAGTGGTGGCGCGGTATAATAATAACAGTATTAGGTCCACAGAACGACTTGACGTGCGCGGCGATTTCTGTTGACGACGACTGAGTATCAAACAGACAGGCACGTCAAACAGGCAAAACACCGTGAGTACTTTGCTTTGCTTTCACTGACGGTAGCAGGTTCTCGGTAGGAAGTTTCTCGCGGGTGGCGTGCATTCACACATGCGCATCTTCGTCCTGTGAAATCCAAGCAATGCATGGGGACTTGACACACAAGGATCGAGTCATTGTGAATTTGTGATCAGGTCATTGTGTTACTAGATACTGAGAGATGCTGCCACACCAATCTTTAGCCCGTGTATCCACGTCCAAGACAGCATGTGTTCCCGTTTGATTGAAGGCAGTGCGACAGCAAGGGTACAAATGCAGGCTAGGCACTACTAGGCTTTGAAGCAGAAGGATCTATCGGCTACAGGAAACCTGAACGGAACGGTCTGCTCTTGACAGACATTGGAAGGTTTGATTCAGTCGTAGACTCGTAACGCATGATTGGGGAAACGGCAACGGCGGGCTAGCACGATGGGGTTCATTTTTCGGTGCCTAACAAACAAATCGAGTCGAGAGGAAAGAAAGAATGCCAGATGGACGGCCGACGGCCACGAGCTCGCTCTTCCCGTTCACAGTTGCCGTGCGCCGCGACGGCGAAACGGAGAGGTTCTTCGTGCGGCCCGCCGGACAGCAGATAAAGGCGTCGCCGAGCGCGCCTGCTTTCTTTTGCGAGCTCTCCGAATCCCGTTCGTGGCCGTGGCGGCCTCGCCCCGCTCGATCGGCGGCGTAGGCAAAGGCAGCATCGGTGGCACGCGCGCAGCCACCAGGCAGCCTGCCGGCCGGCTCTGCTCGGTGGGGTGGCGTCGCGGTCGCCGCCTTCCTTCCCGGAGCCCTTTCGTGTTTCGTCCCTTCCTTCCTTCCTTCCCTTGGCAACGAAGCAAACGGCCCAGCGTCGGCGCCACCGTTCTTGGCGGCCGCAGCTTTTGCGAGTGGGATGCGGCGCGGCGCGTGCCCGACCGACCATCTTTGTGATATGTGGCAGGCACGAACGGAGCTTGGTTTCGCAAGGCGCCTGCATGCGTCGCGCGCGTGCACCTTCACACACTCAAGGTCGATCAGTTACGACTCCTTGATGCTATTCTGGTGGTGGTGGTGGTGGTGGTGGTGGTAGCAGTAGTATAATGCGAGTGGCGGCTTGCAAGGCCCGCACTTGCATTGCTTAGCTCGATCGACCGAGCGCCACACTCCCATGATGAGCGCGCACGAAAGCGACTGGAAACGGTGGATGGAGCCATGGAGGGAGGCTAGGGGAGGCAAAAGGAGAGGAAGAGGGAAGAGGAGGCCAAACGGTCGATCCACCACACGGCAAAAGTAACAAGGATGGGAAACTAATGTAAAAGCCACGAAAAAAGGTTGCGCTTCCGCCGCGCCGGTCGGGCACTCGGGTGGGTCGTGCGTGCCATACATGCGGTGAGGTTGCCCCGCCCGGCTCGCCTTTGCTTTGCATGGCGCTGCCACCACCGACCATACACATGCCTAGCTCTCCTCCCTCCGTCGACGCGCACGATAGATCGACACGACCACCGTTCATGGGGTATGTTTTTTATATCATACTTAATTAACGTTGCAACAAAAAGTCCTCCGCAATCAATTCAAAACAAATGAAAAAGACGGGCCATTCAGTTTTGTTATTATCAATTTAC
Source organism: Panicum miliaceum (assembly GCA_032594955.1). Classification (NCBI taxonomy): domain Eukaryota; kingdom Viridiplantae; phylum Streptophyta; class Magnoliopsida; order Poales; family Poaceae; genus Panicum; species Panicum miliaceum. The sequence goes on from CM064060.1 coordinate 32,858,714, forward strand.
CTTTTATGTTGACGAGATGTTCTTTGTACTAGTACAATATACCGCCACGTTCAAGCAAGTTAGCACGGGTGCTCCCAATTACTTCGTACTGCAACACACGTACTGTAATCCTACTTCTTGACATCTTCCTACCCCTTCTCAAGGTAAAAACAATAGGGACGCGGTAGACCAAATCTTTCGCCCTAATTTCTGGATTTCCCAACCAAACCACTTAGAGCATCTCCAACGGTTACTTATTTTTTCTTTCTAAAACTTGAAAATTTATTGTTTGCCAACTCCCTAAATAGGTATGGAGAGGAGAAAAAATCATTCTTCAAAAGTTCCCCATTTTTTCTCCCCAACAATCTAAAATTATAGACCCACAAGATTTCTGCTCCCGCGATTCCCCCATCGCGCCAAAACGTTTCTTCTCCCGCGGTTGCATCTCCGTCGCGCCTCCGTGCAGCCGCCGTTGTCGGATGAGTTCGTCTTGGCGAGCTTCTGTGGCAAAAGAGTGAGTTGCTGCTGCGGCGTCGTCGTCTCCAAATCCGAGGCGCTCGAGCCGAAGGGACGACTGCGAACCCACCGCAGGAAGGAGAGCTGAAACAGAACGAAACTAACAACCGCCTCCCTCCAAATCCGAGGCGATCGAGTACCTACACCTCCTGACCAGGCCGCCGCCAAACTATGTATTCCTAGGAAGATCTGTTGCAACCAAGAACTAGATCACGACAATGTCACAAACTAGAACGGTGTGGCTCATCTTGGAAGATCGCAGCTACTTCGGCCGCAGCTTCAGCTTCGCCTCCCGTGCCACCAAGACGGCCCTAAAATGCGCCGCCATGGACGTTTGCCACCCCAAGCCCAGAGCCCTCGTCAACAGGTCCTACTTGTTCGCTTCCCGGAAGGAGCAGGTGTCGCGGCTCCTCGCCGCGGAGGGCGGCAGCCTCTCCTGCACCGCCGTCGAGGACATCTGCGGATTGCTGACCAAGCGCCGTCGAAAGCTACGCGGCCTCGCCGGAGTTACCCTGCCGCAGTTCCATCTGGAGCTGACCAGGCCGCCGCCGTTTGTCCCTACAAAATCTCTGCAGAGCATCCTGCTCAACAGGGTCTATGGACTGTACCTGGACGCGCTCGCCCGGCTGCCGGCGGCCAACCTGCAGCGGCGCTACCACCCCGCATGGCGCCGTTCTTCTATCGCGGCGACGGCGGCGGCGCTTTTTGTCGCGGGAAGGGGCGATCAGCAGGAGAGATGACGTGCGTATTTTTAAGCACAGGAGAGGAGAATTTGCCAATTGTTAGTAGATAGAAAATTAGGATAGGAAATTATTAGAGAGGATTTTTTTCTCTTTTTCTAAAAAACAAGAATGGGGAAGTGAGATTGGAAATTATTGAAGATGCTCTCAAAATAAAATTATTTTTACGAAAAGGAAAAACGGAGTATCTCAGCCATCTGTTTCAAAATAAAAACAGAGTATCCCAACAGCAAATCATCGCCGCCGGATTTAAAAAGAAAAACCAGACGAAATCTGCAGCCCAATTCACCCGTGCCGCGCCAGCTGTCACCACCAGACCAGACCCGTTAACCCGCGACTCCACCCGCCTTTCCCCTATAAATACCCTCCGCCCCCCTCGCCTTTCCCCACCCCACCAGTCCACCACCAGCGAAGATCTCGTGCTCGCCGCCCTCGCTCATTCTCCCCGCAGCAAGCAGATCGCCTTCCAGAACCTTCTCGCCGCCCAAGCCGAAGCAATGGCCGTAGTCGGATCGAAGGCCCTCGCCGTGGTCGCCGTCCTGGCGGCCGCCGCCCTCTCCGTGGCCTCCGCGGCCGACGCGCCGGCGCCCAGCCCCGTCTCCGCCGCCGGCGCCGCGGCCCCGCCCCTCGCCGCCGCCATCGTCGCCTCCGCCGCCGCCTTCCTCTTCGCCGCCGTCCGCCACTGAGCCGCGCCGGCGCAGGGTATGGCCGTCGGGCGCCCTGCCCCGCCTGCGTAGCACTACAGCTACCGCCGCCTAGATCTATTTATTAATATTATATATTCTATTATCCAGTAGCTGCAGTAGTAGGGATGGATTTCTTCCTTGGTTGCTCGTGTCGTCGTCGCATTTTGGTCGGATCTGGGATGAGTTTCTACCGTGTCATGTTGTCGGGTGGTGTGATCCCCCTTGTAGATACTCTGCTATCTCGTTCGTGAGTGGGGATGGTTCGGTTTGGTTGCTACTAAATTTAGTATTATCTGTCCCATTTGAGATGATGATGCGTTGCTGCTGTGTGATTGATTTTACTGCTCGTTTCTGTGAAATTATGCCCGCTCTCGATCCTTGCGGAATTTCGCGTTTGCTGTTGCGATCCGTGACGTGTGAGATTTGGTTCGGTTCGGTTGTATTCTACCTCGGAGCCTGCGTCGTCGCGACGCAGAGGTTTCTGCTGATTCTCTACGATCTGAAGGAGAATTAACTTGTCGTCAGGTCAGGTGTGCTTCCCTCGATCCATCTCCTTGTTTTATCCCCTTCTTCTGGAAGAAGAATCAACTTTGGGGCATGTGTAGTTTAATGCTCCTCTCTGCTTAGCAAAAAAAACCTTCGGGGTATCTTCTTTATGAAGACGCAAAATCATTGAAATCCATTCGCCTCTCGGCCGCTCAAAGACCTCTTCTGCATTTGGCGTAGCGTGCTACTACAATATCCTTGCAGTCAGAAGAAACATTCGACTTCTACTCTCCTGACCTCCAATCTTAAATTGATCTGTCTTTCGAAAAAAAATCTCAAATTGATCTTAAATTGAGAAAATGCATCCAGTGGCAGGAATCGACATCCCAGTGCCAATCGGAATCCCGAGGCGACAAAGCTACGGGGGGCTGTAGAATAAACATGGACCGCGCGTACCCTCGCGGCTGCCGCTATGGAGCAGCACTGGGTCGTGGGGCAGGCCGGCCGGCAGGGGGGCATGGGCCTAGCTCTCCTTTTGCTGCAGCTGCACTGACCGGTCGTTTGGACGGTCTGGCCGAGCTTGACCGGCCGATACCGGCAGGCACGCCGACCATTTGCTTCTCAGACGTGCTTGCAACGAGCCGTATGATTCTGTTTCATGGAGTAGTTTCATCTCCTTCTCAGGCGTTGCGTTCTACTTGCAATGCTATGTGAACACCAATCGGATTGCAGCCGGAAGCATCGTTCGTTGCTCGTACCTCTCGCTCGTAGAGAGACGAGAAGGAAACAGCAACTATGCCCTTTTTTTTTTTTTACAGCTCATGGTCGGGTGAGTAGTAGCGTGTAGCCAACGGTTTTGCTAGTCTTAGCAGTGAGTGAGCATGCATTATTTGATTTATCTCTGGCCACTTTGGACCGTCGGGTCCATGCTCCTCCAGGCAGGAAAGGGCAAGGCAAAGCACGCCAAACCATCATGCCTCTCAGCCTGCGGCCATACGGCCCTCTGCAGCTGCAGCCATGTGCCGTCCGGCCTGTCCCCTGTTTATCGTGTAGTAGGCGCGTTGCGTTCCCACTGTCGCCGTTTTTCCACAGTCGCGCGCGTTCCCATGGCTGCCTCTTTCAGTCGTTTTCGCCGGTCCTGGTTTCAGTACTGAGAAATTTCAGATCAGCAGCTCCTGTTCTTACAAGTTACAAGGCTCTCTAGAGCCGGGACGGGTACGTGTCAAAACTCTGCGTATTTGAGATTGGCAAAGCTTCCTTCAAAAAAAAAGAGAGAGATTGGCAAAGCACACATGTACTCACAAGGAGCCCCAGCGAAAATGGTCAAGGAGATAAACCTTATTTTGCCTTTGTTTGCCACTGGAATTCCTGCTGAGACCAGCTGATAGCAAACTCAGGCGAGGTGATAATCGATCACATCGCTCTGTTCGGCAAGCAGATTTTGACAGATTTCAGCTGGTTCAATAATATTCTGTGAGAGAAAATAAGCCGAAAGAAGCTGAAAGCAGACAAACCGAACAAAAGCCATCCATCATTCATTGGAACAACAGGTGTCACGGAATGTTGGTAAGAATGTCGGCTTTAACATATTTCTTTGACGCCGTTGTCGTATGACGTGGGTAATGGGTAGAAAAAAGCATATCCTCCCATTTTCTCAACTGACGACGGGCCAACAGGGTTAACCCCCCTTGTCCATTCTCTTCTCCATTATATAAGACACCAACGGGCAGACACGATGGCCCTGATGAGAGGGACAGTTTTTTTTATTTTTTATTTTGAAAGAACGCAGGAGCATTGGATTTTTGCAGTGAGAGGGGCAGCTTCTGCATCAACCCCATGTACAACTAGTCTCAATATCGAGCGCCCTGATAGTATATGATACAAGAAAAATGGTTTGTTTTGACGCAAACGAGGTCCAACAATCCATGAATGGTCGGCGAAATATGGGTTTGGCACATCACAAATTCAATTTTAGTTTCCAAAGAATAAACTCCGACCCAATCGGTTTACCTACAGCAGTTGCGTGCGTGCTTCTGTTTAGTTCCGAGTGTGTACCGTATTGTATATTTCCAACTCTATGCCAACCGTTTCTTGTTAGGGCAAGTAAATTGCTACACCTCAGCGGTCTTATAGGTTGTCTCATGCAGATCCACGTAGAATTTTTTATGATGTGGAGGAGAGAGAGGGTGGAGAGAGAATGAGGTGTTTGTTTCGCCAAGCAACCGCCTCATGAGCTAAAATTAAGGACTATGAGACCGCCTACTCACCATTATACGAGTTGTTGTTGTCATACTACTTACAATATTTTCTTTTTAATTCCACAAATAAAGGGATATGGTACTGCTACGAGACAACGAACACGACAAGACAACCTATTGTATTGTAAAGATTGTCTGTTCAGTTATCTTAAGATGATGTGCCATTGCATGAGACGGTCTATTAGACGGCTCTAATATACTTGCCTTAGGGGTACATACACGTGCTTGCAATGCCATTTAGTTTTTTGTTTTCCAAATTCCTACGAACCATCATAAACATCAAAGTGAGTCCAGCAGCAACACCAGCGGAATCGTGATTGAGATGACGCCAGTCCACGCACGTCAGCAAAAAATCGTGACTCGGATGACGCCAGTCCACGTACGTTCGAGTCGGGGTCCCTTGTGCAAAGACTTGTCAGAGGGCCATGTCCTTTGCCTTGAATTAAATTCAAATCCAACGGAGAGCACAAGGAAGGTCTGAACCCTGAAATTGCCATCCAAATTCCAATCGGAAAACAGGACATTTTCATCAGAACGAGGCTGTAAATAGGGGTGTACCGTGTACACCTGTCGGTCCTAGATTCCTAGGCTGTGCGAGTGCTGGTCCGGTTGGCTAGACTCCAAACCAAGGAGGCTCCCCGTTCCGAACGGCGTTGGCTATTGACTTGGGGTCAATTGTTAGGCCTTGACTCCAGCTTTGTATTGGCCCAGGTAATTTGCCCACAGAATAGTCACCGGCCATTGGAATTTGGAACAGCAAAGTTCTTGATGGTGATATCGAAAGGGAACAAACAGTCAAGCTTCACGAGCTTTCCGTTAAGATTTTGTGTGGTTTTGACAAGTAGCGGCGCTGCAGATAGGGATGTTGATGTCAGCCGCTAGAATTATCGATCTTCCAACGGGTGGGTGCTCTGATGGTGCGACAAATGTGTGTTATGGATTGCAGTTGTAGAGTCAATAATCCTATGACACACATGTAATTATGGTTAAATGGGCACAATCTCGTGCCGAGTTTTTTCTTAAAAAAAATGGTCACGTGACCCTGTCCAACTATGTTGAGTCCCACCAAGATGATCCTATGACTTAGGTTCATCTGAGCTTTTTAGATTACTACTGTAAGATATCCATATTGTTACATTTCTAAGCCTCGACCTCGAGATACTTATAACCCTAGTAGGTTTTATAAAAGAAAAACCAATGCAATGACCATCAATTCATCACAATCAAATTTGTTAGGTCTTGGTCACATCAATGCAACCTCACCCCCAGCTCTTGCAACCTGCACGCTGTCACCGTGGGCCCCGCCGCAATTATCAATCCCTAATCACCCTGGAATATCTCCCAACCGCCTCTAAAACCCCGCAAAATCCGGGATTAAAAATCGCCGCGAGACAGTTCAGGCCAGGCTGTTAACTACCCAATCCCCCCTTCGGCCCTTCCACCTATAAATCCCAGCCCCCCTCGCCTCCTCCAACCCCATTCCTCCTCGCCGCCTCCACGCCTCCCGAGCCCCCAAAAACCTAGCGCCGGCGCCGCCACCTCGTCCTCCGGAGCAGCAGCAATGGCCCGCCTCTCCGCCGCCGCCGTGATCGCCGCCTTGGTGGCCGTGGCCGCGCTGGCCACCGCGGCCTCCGCCGCCGATGCGCCGGCCCCAGCCCCGGCCTCCGGCGCGGGCGCCCTCTCGGCGACGCTCTCCCTGTGCTGCCTGGCCGCGCTCCTCGCCGCCGTCCTGCGCCACTGAGCCGGAGGAGGCCGCCTCGCCCGCGTTCGCGTATTCGTCAGATCTAGTGGTACAGTTGTAGTGAGCGAGTCTTAGTGGTAGTAGGCTAGTAGCAGTATTGTAGCGGTGGTGAGTGTGTCATGGAGGGAGGCATTTGTTTTGGATCTGAGAGTTTCTTGTGAGGATTTTGTGAGGTTTTTGGTGGTGGATTTGATTAGCGTGGTTGGTGTGAGTCTATCTATTCCTATTATTTATGTGCGTTTGTGTACCTAGTGCTCACTGGCTCTGAGTATTATTTGTTATTATGGATTTATGATTTTATTATTCTTGTGTATTCTCTTTGTTCAGTTTCAAATAGATTTATGCTTGATCCACTAATTTCACCGAAATTTCATAGAACGTTTGAAATTGTAATCTTCAAACTCAGTCTGGAGATCAATCGGGATCGACGATTGATGTGCACAGATTGATTCTGCGTGACAACTGAATAGGATGGCCCAGGACTACAGAATCCGGACGCTGCGAGGTGTGTGGCTTTGATATGCCCTGTTGAGAATCTGAGCAGATTGATACGATCTGATATGGAATTTGTGTTGGGCACAACATGTGTGTCAGAAGAGGAAAAGCTTGAGACCGAGGCTGCTTATAGGCTAAGCAAGCAAGCGCACACGCAGTACGTGTGATCGATCGGGCGGAGACGGTGGTCCACCACTGTTGGGCAGCGGTTGCGCGCGGCGCGGGGGTGGCGTACGCTCTAGCGCAAATGCGCGATCCCTCTCAACAACGGACATGTTCGGAGAAATAGCTAAGAATTAGAATTAAAATTTATTCTAAAAAATAGCTCTTCAATAAAATAATTTTTAAAATATTTGGATCCAAAGCTATTTAGCTCCTAGAGTACTTTTTCAATTATTTAGCTGCCACTTTAATGAGAGAGAAAAAGAGAATCAGTGGGCCTCATCCGAAATAATCCCAAATAGCACCCCTTAAAGGAGATAGTTTTTTAGCCTAGAAATAATCTTCTTATTTAGCTTGAAGGAGATAGGTTTTTGAGGTGGGCTATTTGCAAATAGTCCAGAAATAACCTTCCTGTTTAGCTTTACTAGAGCTATTTGAACTATTGAATGCCCAAGAATCCAAATAGGATCAACGAACCGCATTACGAGGACTTTCTAGAAATTTCTGCGCCCTTCTTCCAGACAAGGATTCATGTGAATTCCCCATCCAACAAACCATTAAAACGACGCTAAGCAGAATGGAATCTTCTGCGAGCCATCTTCTTTTAAGAGGAGGTTAAGGAATTCCACTGATATTGTTCTGTTTTTCCTGAGAAATCTGATGCTGCTGCTGCTGCGACTCGTCCGACTAGAATAGAAAAGGGTCTATCGTCATGCACCTTGTTACCCTGGGCTTTTCCAGGTGAACTCGACGACGAAGAAGCCCATCAAAGAACAAAACGATATCATTTCTAGACGCGAACCATCATCTTTGGGCCTAATGCCAGCCCTCTAAGCATGGCCAACAACTAAATTTATTATTACACGATGCTAAAAGGCCGCTTTCAAAGATAGTCCTCAAGATTACAAACTGAGAATATCTCATCTCATCAAACGAAAACAGGTAAACAGGCATGAAAAAAGAAATCTGATGAAGCTGGGGCATAAACTAATTATAAGCCTGAGATGAGCAGCAATAAACTTTTAACTTATAGTCTTATTCCTTTCACTGACGAACTAGGCATCGACAAGATTATCTGCTTATTTGGGACAAGAATCAAAATAATGGGCGAAACAAAAATGACTTTCTTCTCCAATGGAAGGTCATCGCACCACCTATCCCATATATCGAAACTAACTAAACCGTTCAACTTGCTTTTTTTCCACCACTGCCAGCCTACCCCACGGACAAAAAAGAGAGAAGATCCCTGAGCAGGAGCTAATCCAAGTAGAAAAGCGTCACGATCTTCAGGAGGTTCTTGGCCTCCTGGCATGTCTCCATCAGCAGCTTGCTGTCATGGAACGCGAAGCAGATCACTTGTTGGACCTTCGAGATGATGTCCATGTTGCATAACCTGAAGATTATAAGAGTTGCCACTACTGATTTAGAGAAAACGTGACTTGTCTTTCAGTCCATGTATAAGATATTTAGACTCCGACAAACAGGCAAAAAGACAGATGGTCGTCTTCTAGAATACAACAGACAAACCCAAAAAAATAATGACCCATCACAGTAATAGTGTAGTATCAAGAATTGACTCAACTAGAACTATATATGCATACCCATGGACAGACCCCAATCTAGAGCTATAGTTCATGTCATCAACCTATCCAATGCTTGTTCTGATTCAGTGTCATTTATTCATGAAAGTCGTTCAGTAAATGAGGCAGCAGATACTCGTGCAAAATCTATAGAACATAGTGTAATAGTGTTGGTTTGGTATGGCGTTATGCAGTTACAGATAGTATCCAAACAATCTATGCGACAATAAAGTGAGTTAAACAAAGTGATGTATGTTTTGCAAAGCATAGTACCTATTCCATGCAATCTCTGAAAAGTGCTGGAAATAAATGATACATTAATCAGGCATGAACCAAATATGTATATCGACACCATCGGTGACAAAAATATACAGTATTATAAGAAAAATATGAGCAATTTGAAAAGGTAGCTGACTGACCTGCTAGCCTCAATCAGTGGTAAATGGTCATACTGTGGCTTCTCAATCAAATTTTGTACCTACAAAGTTTACAAAATGTTACTGAAGCATTTCAAATTTATCATATGCAAATAGAACATCACCAGGATGCTATTTAACTCCTGAGGCATGCTATTGGAACTAACGCATATGACAGTGGATGCCTATTGCATTTCTAACCAAGCGATCACATTGAATTTCAAGCATATTTACGATCAACTTGATAAGGATGCAACAAAACAGGCTAAGGATCCAAAATAAAATACACATTGAATTTTAAGCATATTTACGATCAACTTGATAAGGATAGCAACAAAAAACCCTAAGGCTCCAAAATAAAATACACAACTTTGTTATGTAAGAACTGTCATACGGCATAAACTGAAGGTTAGTGGTAACAGCAGAACAGCAGGATTAGTTGAGAGGTTTGCAGTGAAAATAAATAGAATGCTCTCCTGGTGAAGGATGAATCATTTCAACAAGTTATCTTCATATTACTCTATAATGTATACAGACAAGCATACACTATTCTCTTTCAATAACAATAACGAAGCACAACGTTCTCCTCAAGAATGTTTACATGTATGATCAGGGGAGATCATGATAAAAAAATGGCTGTAAGACCTAACTCAGGTGATAATACAGTACCCCCCCACCCCAAAAAAAAAAGTCATTCTAGAAAGATTATATGAGTGGCCATATTTATTAGCCATATTTGGCAATAATTGATTCCTGCATGTACACGTCCATTTTAAATGGGGTAAAATGGCTTGTTTTATGGGTCAAATTTTGAATCCTAGAATGACTTATTTTGGGGATGTAGGGAGTAGTTTACTGTAAAACAAGTATCATCAATCATCAGTTCATTGATAGAAAAACACAACTAATGAAGCTCATGCATTTTTTGTACAACCAGCATCATCATGACCACATCACTTCGAATATCATATGGATTACAAACATGATTCATACAAAGCATGTACATCTTTTTCCCCTTTTGTGGAGCACTAAGAAATTTCCCATAACTTTGTGTCAATATGCTGAAAATACTCCAATGAACAGTCTATCAATACAAAATCACTAAATGCCAATACTAAATATATAGAAGAAAAGGTATATTGGCGTGCATAGGGCTCTATACTAACAGGTCTGGAACTAATTTTGACTAGAAATTTCCCATAACTTTGCGCCAATATGCTGAATACTATGATGAGCAGTCTATCAATACAAAATCACTAAATGCCAATAAAAAAATATAAAACAAAAGGTATATTGGCCCACGTAGCGCTCTATACTAACAGGTCTGGAACTAAGTTTGACTAGTAAATGACCAATTCAGGATAGAAATATCAGGAAGTCTTACTTTAGACAACAATTCTTGGCTTTCAGGAGGCTGCTTCTTTAGACTTTGAGGTAAAATTACAGTAAGCAACTCAGGCTTTTCAGCTCTTAAAGCGCCCCTGATAACAGCTGCATTAGTTCCGGAAGCCCCAGAAGTGAATATGTGATTTTTCTGCAATTTAATGAATATTACTAACAATGCTATAGGACTCAAAGATCATATGAATGGCAACGGCACATAAATTGGGAGATCATATGAATGGCAATGGCACATAAATAAGGGACATACTGTTATGACCATAGCATAGCTCAGGATCTCAATAAGCTGTTGATGCATGAACCCCATGTTGCGGGTTCCAAAGAAACCTATTGCACGAGGTCCTTGCTGCTGAATAGCCAACAGCTCCTGCATGACCACCAATTAAATGAACAGTTTGCCGGACAAATCAATTCATAAAGGCCATATATGCAAAGTAGCATTCATGATTGAAATTCTGATTGTATGAAAGTAACTTTCAAAGCTTAATAACAACTAAAGTTAACTTTGAGTAAACTGAACAGAAAAGCAAAACACAATGTAAACTGGCCAGAAAAGTTTACCTGTAGGTAATCTAGATCAGGGATAGGCTTGTATTCTGGTTCAGCAACCATTGAAGTACCCCTGACGAGAGTCTCTGTCTGAGTAGGAATCTTCACATCATCATCATCTGGCCCAAACATAATAGCATCATCTCTTCCATGACTCCTCACATCACCTTCATGCCCATCTCTTCGCATGTATCCGCAGAGCAACTATACGAGCACAATAAAAACAGCCCCTGGCAGTAAATCATTAGTGAAAACCAAATATATTACAACATCCGGAAATAAAATTTCCAGTTTTACAATTTTAGTTTGCACCCGTGCTGACTAGTCAAAATCAGGTAGCCATCAAGTAATCCCAGATCTAGTGTGATACCATTTACCATACCACAAGAGGCCACAGCCATTTAGGCCACAAGCCCAGGACCTAAATTCAGTGAGCAGATTTGTATACCCATGTTAAACCCAACTTTCCGGAGACAGCAGAAACTTTGAATAAAGATCAAGTGATCAACAAAAGTGACAAGAATCCCAAGCATTGGATACAGAACAAATGACAAAGTTAGGCTGAATCCAATTCACTGGAACATTAAGTATTTAAATGGATCTAGAATTTTAGCATTTGAGTTGCATAGTTCACCGTTTGAGGGTACACTAAGAAAAGTTATAATGCGAACACTTTTGACATGTAATGATAATAGCCCACAACATTTATCTGCAAAAGATGGTTAACTTTATGAATGGTGCATATCTTTATCATCTATCAATCAGAAAGTTCCATATCAATTGACACTATTTTGAGGCAACATAACTTAATATGCACCTTTATTCCAACCGCACGGTTTGGATTGACAAGAGCATAGCTCAGATGAAGGAAGGTGTGAGTGACACTGAACAAACTTTATGCACAGAATCTAAGCATCAGCAACACAAGCAGGATTGGTTGTTAAAATAGACTATTAAAATATCTAATTTTGACCAACTTTTGCCTTCTGCAGTAATAATTTTGAGAGCTCATTGCACCTATCATTCTATAGACTTCTTTTGCAATTATGGCGTGATTAAAAAAAACTGTATGCTATTACAGATCGCGGAGGATTAACATGCACAAGTAATCTTGATTTGCGGAGCCAGAATAACTGCTTAATTCTTTGGCACGAGGAATTATGATAGCAACCAATATCGATACACACTCAGATTTGAGACCATCTAGGCTGTCATTTCTCTGTTGATCTTTGAAGGTGAAATACATAACAAAATTGTCACCACAGCAGCAATGCAATCAAGAAAGGTTTAACAGGAAAGAAGAAAACAGTTATCTTTGGAGGTGAAATTCCACTCCAAGCCATGATATAACACAGAGCACACAACAAATCAAGTTTATTCACAGGAAGCAAGTACCCGGTTCAGCCGCGCCACTGCTGGCGGCGTCGTTGTCTGCTTCTTGGCCCTCTGAGTCCATCCCAGCGGGGCGCCGCCGGGGCTCCGCGCGGCCAAGGCAGAGTGCAAGAAGCCGCCAATTCTCAGGTTCGTTGGCCGCGGCGTCCTCAACGAGGGAAGGCCGGCAACGGGTGCCGCCGCGCAAGAACCCGCCATCGTCATCCGGCCCGCCGATTCCAATCTACGAAGAGGAGGGAGGGGGAGAACCGCGTGAAGTGATGTGCGTGGCGGCGCTCCCGTGACCAAACCGAGGATGGCTGCGCGGCGCGGCGCAGGTCATGTGGGAGGGGAGGAGGGGGGGGAGGGCATTGCTGGGTGGGCTGGGGATGAGACGAGGGGAGGGGAGAGGAGAGGAGACGGCACGGCACCAGGTGGGCTGCGGCTGAGGGCGCAACTGGCTCAAGCCGGTTTGGTGGTTTCCTCTGGCGGCCTAGCTGGCTGCTGTGGTGCGCGTGCGGGGAGGAGATGGACGCCTTTGGATAGCAGGTCGCGCACCATGTTTGCCGTTTCTGCGTGCCTCTCTTCACTTTCTACGTTTCTTATTTTGTTTTTTGGCTACACTCTGTTTGGATGTCCATATTGGAGAACTTGGCATAGAACTGGATACAATACCAAATCAGCCTAGGCATTAAAATAGGTTCAATTTCAAATTTTAGCCTTCAATATCTACATCAAAATGCTACCTTAGTATTTTTTTATATCTAGAACAACCGGCTTAAATCCTAGGATAGCATAGAACAAAATGAACCATATTCTAAATTTTAGGGTTCATTAGAAGAGATATTACTGTCACATCTCAAATTTAAGGTCAATGAGTATGTGTGCACCTCTTCTAAAAGTGCATTTGTTTGTATTGTTTCAATTTGAATTCATGTGGCCGTGGCCAAGTCAAATAGAATCTAGCAAAGACAATTGTTATATTGTTCTCAATCTGGTGAATTTAATTTCTAGCAATGTTTTTAGAATTGATGTTATATAATTAAAAACTGCAAACCACATGTAACTCTACAAGACCGGGTGAGTTTTCACCATCTAATAATCCTTTCATTCCTCACAGCATCCTAATGATTATTGAACTATAGTCCAAATAACACATAATTTTTTGAACTTGAACAATTCAAATTATATAACACCTGTAAATGTAAAAACATGAATATGGAACACCTCGGCACCTAAGATATTCCGGGCGCCGGCATATATAACGCTTACAATAAAAATACTACTTATCGTCTGAAGCGCACTGTCGCGAGTCAGCAGAGCACTTGAGCTCACCTACATTTGCTTAATTAATATTTGTAAGCGCAGTCATTCCATTGCTTTCGCTTCCTCGGTGCATGCACACATGCAATAGTGACATCATCCCATATGTAAGTGAGTTTAAAATCATAAATAATTTAAACTAAACCATTACACTTCTTATAACAAGAAAACAAGACCCACTTGACTATGTTTGGTTAAATTTTTTATAAATATTTTTTGATTGCAAGATTTTGATCGAGCTATAATATTTTAACTATCGCAAAGAAAAGATTGAATATCAAAACTTCTGATTGCATATGATAAAAATAGAAACCGTAGATCACGAACAAAAAAGTCTACATCAACTAACAATTTAGTCTACAAATGGACAAATAATTTAGCATGACGAACAAATTAGTATAAAAAAATAACAAAATACCTCCACTTGTGAACACATTATTATACATCGATAATAAATACATCCATATAGCGAATAAATATTTATTACATGCCAACATTTATTCTAGAAGAAATAATTAAAATAAAAAATAAATTAGTGAACAAAATAGTTTCACTCACAAATAAATAATTCTTCATTGATAACATACACGTTCACATTATGAACAAATTATTCCTGCGATGAACAAAATATGTACACATGATGATCATGTTAGTATGAAAAGTAAAATATAAAAGAACAAGAAAGGGGAAACAAAATTTAGAACTACCCAAGTTAAAAGAAGATGATAAGAAAAGAAAAAATGAAAAAGGGAAAATTGTGAATTGCCAAAAGAGGAAGAGAAAATAAAAAAGTATATGAATAGAAAAAAATAGAAAATAAAGATTGATTACCGAAACTAAATGGAAAAGAAAGATGAAGAAGAAGTAAAGAAAATAAAATGAAGGTGAGAATTATTGAGAATAAAAGTAATAGAAAAGACAAGAAATAAAAACAAAAGAGGAAAATAAAAACAATAATAAACAAAAAAGAAAAACCTTAGTTGCATTGGGCCACTACGCATACTTTACTTGGGCTACTCGACTCGCACATGAGCCACTCAGATTCGCACATGGGCCATAATCGGGCTAAATGAGCTGCACAGGTCTTATTAGTTTAAACATTAATGCATATTCTACCTGGGCTGAAATGATCTATGCCCCACAAAGAAAGGCTTCGGGCCGAAGGTTAATTTTTAATGTGGACGATATTTACTGTCTTCGTGATATTTACTGTGCAGTGACTTAGGCTACAAACCGCGGATCCATTACTGATGATACTCGTCCACTGTTGGGCTGATTTATTAATTTATTTGACCCAATAGCGCGGTTCGGAGCGGCCCAGCTGACCGCATACAAATTAATCTGTACATGCCCGCATGCATATGCAAACTGTTTTGACTCTACATACACGTGTGCAAAATTGCCGTACCTACCATTTTTATTTTCTTTTGTATTTGTTTCTTTTTATTCTTTCTTTACTTTTTTTTTCTATTGCTATTCCAGGTATTTCTTCTTTAATATATAAGTATAATTTGTTTTTTAAAATTTAATTTCTTTCTTCTTTATTCTTGTTTTTCCATTGTTTTTTATTTTTCTTCGAGGACTACGTTATGTCATCGATATAAATATATTAATATTTAATGTTTATCTTTTATGTTCCTTCTAATTTGCCCCCTACTCCCATTTAATAAATTATTTTCTATATACTAATCTTTTAGCATATGTATATACATTTATAAGAATATTTTTTATGATGCAGATATATTTGTTCTTCGTGTAAAAAATTATTTATCTATCTGTAACTAATTTGTTCGCAAATCAAATTATTTGTTCACTCTGTAGATTAAATTGCTCGGCCATGTTTACTCATTTGTTCGCGATATTTATTTTCTATTGTTTAGTCTATACAATCAATTGTTCGCGATGTTTAGTCTATACAATCAAATATTCCCGGTATCCGAAATTAAATATCTAGTTTTAAACAAAATGCTTTAAAAAATATCGTGCAAACATAGGCAAGTGTGGTCTTGTTTTGAAGATCTTGCCGTAAGAAAGATAATGGTGCAATCAAAATTTAATTTAGATGCCCAGTTTAATAGTTATAGCTTTTTTAGTTTCGTATTTACATGCATATGGGCGATGTCATGGTTGTTATCCTCTCCAGCATGCATGCACCCAATCTCTCCTCTTTTATTGCTAATAGGCCTCGGTCCACAGGAAAACAGTCCAATAAGAAAAAAATTTATTTCACTTCGGGTGATGGTTTGCCAAATCATCACCACACGTGACTAATTGCACCCTATTTTCGGCCTGAGTTTGACCGTGTCTTGGTCATGACCATGGTAGGCTGGCATGAGCTACCCAGTTGGGACAAATAAATTGTTTAAGCCCAATGTTAGTTAAATAATTCCTTATTTTAAAAAATAAAATAAATGGTTAATAATTTTAAGTAATTTTCTTGAATTAGTAAATGGTAAAGAGTTGGGTAAAAACTAGTTTGTCTTCTACAAATTGTTTTTAACCTACATTCATAGAATAGACCTTGTTTGTGTCTACCATTGTGGATGTCATAGTATATCATATTATACACTAGTTCACATAAGCCTATGCATAACTTTTTTTTTGGGGTTTTTTGTCCAGGGGACACTCCCAAAACGCGGTTTTGTGCAGCACACACTCCACCCTTCGGTTTAGGGGGTTGGACATTCTGAAAATAGGATTTTGCCTGTTGCACACCGGGCACATTAAAAAAGGATTTTGCAGCAAGGGAGGGAACATGGTGCCTGGTAAATAGATGATTTTACCCTTGCTTCTCTTCTTGCTCTCTCTTCCTTGTCAAACTAGAACATCAGGAACACAAGTCGTCAGTTGGGGACTGTGCTGCCTGGGTTGTCCACGCACGCCGGATTACCAAAGGTGCAACTAGCATCGACTGAGCACGGGCGGCGGTGGCGAGCTCGCCCGCGAGCGATGGCAGGCAGCTCGCACGGGCGGCGGCGGCGGCGGCAGCAGCGTCAGCGGGGCTCACGCGTGTGGCGACAGCACAACTCGCGATATGTGCAGCAAGCGGAGGTGGGGAGCTCAAGCTGCACAGCTCGTGGCAGTCGGCGACGTGGAGCTCAGTCGGTGCGCCTCGCAGCGACAACGAGGAGCGTGAGCGCCATGGCCTTGTGAAGGAGCTAGCTCTGGAAGGAGCAAAGCAAAGCAGCAGCACATGTGGTCGATGACAGGAGAAAAAGAGATGCCGGCGGAGGGGAAGGGAGGAGATGACCGGTGGAATTTACTTCTGCGGAGGGCGAAATGGTCTTTTGCCTCACATCCAGGTGGAAATGGTTTCCTCATTCTAGCCGGTGTGTTGCAGACCAATCCGTGGTTGTGCTAGAGGTAAAATCAACTTTTGCAGTGTGCTGTGCACAAAACCACAGTTTCGTAGTGTCTTGTAGACAAATGTTCCTTTTTTTTTTCTCGATGGGCATTGTTTGATTCAGTTTCCAAGTACCGTGGTAGCCATTCCATTGACGAATGAGGCCGCATGTTCTTGTTCTGGATGACGTGATTCCATCTGAACGCAGTGGAGGGTTTCGTATTATTGTTTCGAATATAGCCACAACAACAACAGGAAAATAAAAGTATTTGAAACTATCTCTGTGATATATAATTTTGCATTGTTGTTTTATAGACTCCACATAATATTTAATTGGGGCAATTATGTTCTTGCCCTTACTTTGAAATTTAATTGTGATTTTACCCTTATTTTTATTCCGTTTATAATTTTATCTTTACTTTTTTATTGCGAAGCCTCCGTTTACGCCTATTATAGACTCCGCTAGTTGAATCAAGAAATAATAAAAATCAAAAAAAAAGAAAACTCATTGTAATATGAAAAAAAGACACGAATGCCCTTTATCCCTTCAATCCCCTCACAGTACCCGTGCGGTACCTATGGCCCTGCTCGGCTGCTCCTCTCCCCCAAATCGCTAACCCTAGCGATTCCGGCGGCCCGCCAGACTAGCGACAGCGGCGGGGCTGCGTGCCGGGCTGCCGGCCTACATCGGCAGCGAGTGGTGGGGGCGTGGCCCCGCATGCGGACCAGGCGCGGTCCCGCGTGCCGCGCTTCCAGGCGCGGGCGTGCGGCGCTTCCGCGTCCTGTGGGCGGGCGTGGCCCCACGTGGCGGCCAGGTGCTGCGGAGCAGCCGGAGCCCACCGACAAAAAATCCAAGCCTCCGAAGCCCACCGAGGAGCAGCCGGAGCAGGCAGCGGCGTCGGACAAGAAGCCCAAGAAGCAGAAGGCGATCGACGAGATCTTCAGCGCCGCCAAGCTTGGCAAGAAGCGTCGGACAGTGTGTTTGTGTTTTGCATTGCCTGACGAATTCTATGGTGAGCGCACTTAAATTTGAGCTCTGATGAAATGAAATTTTGGTACATGTGCTGTATTCGTTTGCTCCTGAACGATGCTGAAATTGAAAATCGCTGCTTAGGTGCTGCTGAATCAAGAATATGCCTTAAAATATGTATCCTAGTGTTTGGTTGATTGCTTCCTCATAAGCATATTGAGTTAAAGCTAGATTTCTATGCTCTAGATCACAACTAGGCCATTAAGATGATATATGACTGGTAGTTCATGAAACAAGCATGCAAACTCAGTGTGAGTGATGGGATGTTATCTATCTCTATATATGCATGTGGTTTGAACTTACTTCTGTGAATCATGATGCTGTCAAAATTCTGTTAAATTCTTGTTCACATTCTTATTCTTATCGAAATGCTGCAGCCACAATGGCAAATAAGGGTATTGACGGGTTCCAAGAACCGGGGCCACCAGTGGGCCCGCCTCACCAAATAAAGGCCGGCAGAACCCTCGCAGCTACACCCAGGGGCAAAGGGCGTTTATCGGCCAATCGAGGCCCACGAACCCCGACTGAGCAATTTCTTCAAAAGCGGCCTCCGTAGCCCTGTGGAGCCGAGTCCGGACGCTCCCGACTGAGCTCCGCTAAGGACTGCGAGCGCCGCCTCTCCTCTTCCCTCTGGGCTCCCGACTAGCTGGTCACGCTTCGGGTTGACCCCAGAGGAGAAGTTTCACTTGGCCATAAAAGGGTAAGCCTGACCCCGCGGGGGGTCAAACCCGACCGTACCAAGTGGACGCTGCTTCCCTAGGATCATACTCTAAACAGTGGGCCACTATGCCTCTGCCACGGCCACAGACCTCTACAGTGACGCCAACTTGGTCCTTCTGATGACCAAGCCGGCCGTCATCACAACTTGACCTCCAAAAAACCATCATTCGGGATGGAACTTGGCATACGAACAACACCCTTGATGGGACAGAAGCACTATCCCATTACGATCTCCCATACCGTGTGATTGACCGAACCTGGCATACAGGATCAGGGCCCGAAGACCACCTAGGATTTCAGGATCTCGCAATTTGCTAAGGACATCGCCGATTGACGACCTGGACGGACCCATCAACGACATAAGCTGCCCGACTACCGGAGTCAAATATATTTTTCCTAAGACCTTCCTCTCCAAGGAACCTACTGTAAAGCGGGCCCCCCTGGAACTATAAAAGAGGGGTCCATTAGATTGAGGAGGAGGCAGAGAACATTCTAGCTTACTAGCACTCGAAAGCTTGTACCCCCCAACTCTCACGAGCACCTGGGATCGAGCAATACATCTGACTGACCCCCGACTGGACGTAGGGTGTTCTCGCCTGAACCAGTATAATCCCTCGAGTCATTGTGTGCTAGGCCACCTTCGATCACGACGCACGACATACACTGTCGAGTAGTTTAGCTGTCGCCCATTTCCGGAACCGACAGTTTTGGCGCCGTTCGTGGGGAGGACGTCGTGCGTCCTTTTCTCCAGCGATCGGATGGCTTCCTTCACCAACTTCACCGGGGCCGAACGCACGAGCGCCCCACTCTGCTTCGGCTCGCTGGAGTTTTCCGCTCCGACACGCGCCGGGTTGTGGACTACGCCGCCCGTCGTGCCTTTCTAGGCCTTCCGCTTCAGAAGCTTGGACTTCCTCGCCGACCACCTCGACACGCTCCACCTCCAGGAGGATGTGGCCACGCCGACGTCATCCGTGGAGGCCGGCTTCATTGCCAACCCGCTGGTCGAGCTTGATCCTGAGGCTCTAGCCTGGCGCATCGAGCTCCTGCTCGGTGCCAACCCTTCTGCGGGCGGCGTGGACCTCGTCCTGTACTCTCAGTGTAACGTTGCCCACCAGCTTTTTGGTGGGATGCCCCTGGCGCCGCCCACGACACCGCGGGCTGCGTCGCCGTTCGACCTCACGAACGCGGCCGCAGCTTTTGCTCGGGAGCTTAACAAGATCATGCCACTGCCCCCTCAAGCGACTCCATTCATGGGCATGACCGGGTATATGATGTGAACCCGTTAGGGTTTGTTCCCGACCTTTCGATGAGAGGCGGGGGATTACTCGATTTGAGGATGGAGGCGACGTTCACGGCCCGACTACAACCTTCCAAGGACGCTGCGCCTTAGCAACCGATACACCACCTCCAATGGCTACCGCGATCTTGTGGAGCGCGGCACCCGGCCACTAGGGCACTCGTCCCGCAAGCAATCGAAGAACCAACAAGAACAAGTAAACAAGTGCTGAATATACTAGATGTAGATGAAGGTTTCAAACTCAATCTGCATTGATGTGGGGTTCCGAAGACAAGAAGACGGGCGGCTGATCCAACATGCGCGCTTACAAGCAAGTAGCAAAGGCTAAACTTGATCTAAACAAAACCCAAGTGTTCTTGGTGGCGGCTAAGGGGTATAAGGACGTGGGAGGATGACCACAGGGGTGCTGGGGTCGTACTCCAACTCTAGGATTCGTCCGTATTGGACTCAACTTGATACACGGTCCATTGGGCCAAAATAAGGCGACACAACACCGTGAGCAGAAAAGGTGTCGGCAACAAATCGACGATTGTGACCGACTCCGAGCAGAGATAGAATTGATGCTGCATCTGTTGGAAATAAGACTTTATAAGCTTTACACAAAGTACTTGAAAGCTCCAATCCGAGTCCATATGCGACCGTGGTGACCGTCACAAGTTGGTGATGTTCTGCAGTCCGAATTCAGCCTGCGCGAATCCGTTTTCCTTTCGGTCGTCTCCTTGGTTCCTAATCAAAATAAGAATGCACACGTCTCCATGGTCTAAACATGATGGACATAAAATCAAAAGTGAACTCACCTGATGATTAAGTTGACGAGCACGAGCATGTGTAATAGGACCAGAAATAGGTACTTGTGTAGGCGTGGATGTATCGTTAGTATTGATGTCCACATCATCCTCCCCTTCTTGCATTTGAGTCGTCCTCGACTCAAACTCATCTTCTTCTCCCAAATATGGCTTCAAATCTGCAATGTTAAAGGTGGGACTGACCCCAAAATCTGCTGGTAGATCTAGCTTATATGCATTGTCATTAATTTTTTCTAACACTTTAAAAGGTCCATCAGCTCGAGGTAACAATTTAGATTTTCGCAATTCAGGAAACCTTTCCTTTCTCAAATGCAACCAAACTAAATCCCCAGGTTCAAACTTTAGTTCCTTTCTACCGTTATCACCAGCAAACTTATATTTAGCATTCATGCGCTCTATATTTTTTTTAGTTGTTTCATGCAGTTTTAACATCAATTCAGCACGCTTAGCAGCATCAAAATTCAGTTTTTCAGAAGATGGCAAAGGCATTAAATCTATAGGAGCACGAGGCAACAAACCATAAACAATCTGAAACGAGCACATCTTTGTAGTAGAATGCAGCGAGCGATTATAAGCAAATTCAATATGAGGCAAACAATCTTCCCAGATCTTAATGTTCTTTAAAACAGCCCTTAACATAGTGGACAAAGTTCTATTGATAACTTTAGTTTGACCATTAGTTTGGAGATGACATGTAGTAGAAAACAAAATCTTAGTCCCCAATTTTGCCCATAAAGTCTTCCAAAAATAACTAAGAAATTTAGCATCACGATCAGAAAAATTGTGTTGGGCACACCATGCAAACGAACAATTTCTCGAAAGAACAAATCAACAATATGAGAAGCATCATCAGTTTTATGACATGGTATAAAATGAGCCATCTTAGAAAATCTATCAACAACCAGAAACACACTATCATGTCCCTTCCTAGTCCTCGGCAATCCCAACGCAAAATTCATAGAAATATCTTCTCAAGGCACACTAGGAACAGGTAGAGGCAAATACAAACCATGTGGATTTAACCGTGACTTAACCTTTTGACATGTCGTGCAATGAGCAACAAATCTCTCCACATCTCTTCTCCTCTTTGGTCAAAAGAAATGACCAGCAAGTATATCCTCCGTTTTCTTTACTCCAAAATGCCCCATCAAGCCACCTCCATGCGCTTCCTGCAGCAACAACAAACGAACGGAGCTAGCTAGAATGCATAGCTTGTTAGCTCTAAACACAAACCCATCACTAATGATGAATTTATTCCATCCCTTCCCATCTTTACAATGCAGCAACACATCTTTAAAATCAACATCATTAACATATTGGTCTTTAATTGTTTCTAATCCAAAGATCTTGTAGTCAAGTTGATTTAGCAAAGTATATCTCCTAGATAAAGCATCAGCAATGATATTCTCTTTCCCTTTCTTGTGCTTAATAACATAAGGAAAAGATTCAATAAGTTCAACCCACTTAGCATGTCGACGGTTCAGTTTGCCTTGACTACGGATATGCTTCAAGGATTCATGATCAGAATGAATAACAAACTCTTTGGGCCACAAATAATGCTGCAATGTTTCTAATGTCCGAACAAGAGCATATAATTCCTTATCATAAGTAGAATAATTCAGAATAGGTCCGCTCAATTTTTCACTAAAATATGCAACAGGTTTGCCTTCTTGTAACAAAACACCACCCAATCCAATCCCACTAGCATCACATTCAAGCTCAAAAGTCTTATTAAAATCAGGAAGTTGGAGAATAGGTGCGTGTGTCAACTTATCTTTCAGCATGTTGAAGGCGTTCTCTTGTTAATTGCCCCAACTAAAAGGCACTCCTTTCTTTGTAAGCTCATTCAATGGTGCAACAATGGTGCTAAAGTTCTTCACAAAACGACGATAGAACCCAGCAAGCCCTAGGAAACTCCTCACTTGTGTAATAGTCTTTGGTACATGCCACCCCTGTATAGCTTCTACCTTGGCTTGATCAACCTCAATTCCCTGTGGAGTCACAACGTAGCCAAGAAAAGACACTTGATCTGTGCTAAAGGTGCACTTCTCAAGGTTACCAAATTAACGTGCATCTCGTAAGGCATTAAAAACAGCACGTAAGTGATCAAGATGTTCGTAAATAGATTTGCTGTAAATTAGTATATCATCAAAGTAGACTACAATAAATTTTCCAATGAAAGCACGCAAAACCTCGTTCATTAATCTCATGAAAGTATTAAGTGCATTAGTTAACCCAAAAGGCATGACTAACCGCTCATATAAACCAAACTTAGTTTTGAAAGCTGTTTTCCGTTCATCTCCCAACTTCATACGAATCTGGTGGTACCCACAACGCAAATAAACTTTAGAAAACACAACAGCACCACTCAATTCATCAAGCATATCATCTAAACGTGGAATAGGGTGTCGATATCGAATCGTGATATTATTGATACCCTACAATCAACGCACATACGTCATGTTCCATCTTTCTTAGGCACTAAAATAACCGGAACAACACAAGGACTAAGGGACTCACGTACATAACTTTTGTTGAGTAGCTCTTGCACTTGTCGCTGAATCTCTTTTGTTTCTTCTGGATTTGTTCTGTACAACGCACGGTTAGGCAAAGATGCACCAGGAATTAGATCAATCTGGTGCTCAATCCCTCGAGTTGGTGGAAGCCCTGGTGGGATCTCACTTGGAAACACATCAGTATACTCCTGCAAAATGTTAGCAACAGCAAGAGGCAAAGAAAGTTGCATATCATGAATTGAAATTAAAGCATCTTTGCATACCAAAGCATAGGCAATAGAAGTGGAAGCAATCAATTCATTAATATCAGATTTAGTCGCAAGCAAGCAATGTCCTTTCAATCTTATTTCATCTTTCTTATCAGTAACAGATTTGGTATTTTTATGGCTCTCACTTTTAGCTTTTGCAGCTTTAGCAACATCATCATGCAAAATAGCTTCAGAGGACATGGACAGCAACACCATTTTCTTATCATGGTGCAAGAGAGAATACTGATTTGATCTACCATGATGCATAGAATCTGTATCGAATTGCCATGGCCTACCTAGAAGAATATTACAAGCCTCCATAGGCACAACATCACATTCAACAACTTCACGATATGATCCAATAGCAAAATTAATTCGCACCAGTCTAGTTACCTTTACCTTACCACTGTTGTTTAGCCATCGAATGTGATCTGGGTGTGGGTGCGGTTTGGTGGTAAGTGCAAGTTTCTCCACCATATTGCTGCTAGCCAAGTTGTTGCAGCTAGCTCCATCGATGATCATGCGACAAGAACGCTCTTTAATGATACACTTTGTTTGAAACAATACATGTCGCTGATTTTGCTCCGCCTTCTCCATTTGTGCACTAAGCACACGCTGCATAATGAAGCTCTCATAATGCTCGGCATGCTTTACGCCAAATTGCTTTTTCTGGTCGTTCATCACTACCTGCATGGTCAGCTGCAAGCAAAGCATGTGTATCTTCATCAAAATCACTAGCGGAAGAATACCCACCATCTTCTTTGACCACCAAAATACGCTTGCTAGGACAGTGACGCTGCACGTGCCCAAAGCCCTTGTAACGATGGCACTAAAGATCTCTTGTTCTACCCGTGGAGGCAATCGAAGAAGCACTAGCAGCTGGTTTCTGGACAAATTTTATTGCTGAATTTGTGGGAGAACTACGTGGTTTGTCACTAGTGGAAGGCGATGGTGCTGGTCGACTAGGCGAAGGAGTTGGGAGAGGTGCATGTCCAGTCAGAGAAGAAGTCGTGCGCTGCTGCCATGATGTAAATTTTCCTGCAGAAACATTAGTCTTGGCACTAGCACGTCGCCCCTGCACTTCCCTTTCAGCTTTACAAGCAAGATGAAACAAACGGGTCACGTTAGTATAATCTTTATAAGCAAGGATGTCGTGAATTTCTCGGTTTAAACCACCCAAAAATCTAGCCATCGCAGGTTCTTCACCCTCCTCTAAATTACAACGCAGCATACCCATTTGTAACTCCTGATAATATTCTTCTACACTCTTAGCACTCTGTCTCAATTGCTGCAACTTATTTAGCATATCACGTGCATAATAAGAAGGAACAAATCTAGCCCGCATGACCCATTTCAAAGCATCCCATGTTTGTAGCATGTTATTAGAATTTTTATTGCCATGTTCTATCCACCAAACAGAAGCAAAATCGGTAAACTCACTAGTAGCAGCCCTAACACGTGTGCTTTCAGGAAATTCATGACATGCAAACTTTTGATCAACAACAATCTCCCAAGTAATGTATGCATCGGGATCATATTTACCATCAAAAGGAGGTATATTAAATTTAATCTTAGTGAAAGCATTATCGTTATTGTGTACCTCACGTCGGCGATGTCCTCCCATACCTCTACAATTAGTACATAGGCGTCGACGGTTGTGAGCGTCTTGATCGTCTTGTTCAGTATCAGCAACATAATCCCCCAATTATCCTCGACATGCTCATCTTTTTTGCTATCTTCATCACGCCCATCGGGGGCTTTAGCATGCAGCTCATCAAAACATCGTAGAAGAGCAGTAACACTTTTGTCGACACGACTGATCGACGTCTCCAACCCTTCAAGCTTGTTATTGGTGGAAATCTGTCCACCCTCTAGGACACCAATCTTCTCATTCAGCACCTAAAAGTCAGTATCAATTCCTTCGGTGTACTCTCTCACTTGTTTTTTAAAATGTTGCGTAATGCCCTTGGTACGAGGCGTAAGTGGACCACCCCCATCATTGTCATCCCCTGAACCTGCCATGGTAGAAGCACAAGAACAAATAGGGAACAAGTGAAGTAGAACAAACCCCTATAGCTACTAAGATGTAACCACTGTGAGGCGCTCTCTCTCAACCTGTTATACAAGCTCTTACAAATTCTTACCTTGCTCAACAGGAGGGGGTTGGCAACCAACAAGTCGAGCACCTGGAAGGGCGCGTATCGGTGCCGCAGCAACAGGACCTGTCAAACTGTAGTCGAATATGTGGAGCTGTAGGTGGGCTGATCAAGGGAAAATACTAGCACCACGTTAGTCAGAAAAGCAAGCTGAATAATTGTTCAACGGTGGTACTGTGCTGGTCCTAGCCTAGACCGTGCTAGAGGCGCGAGCCTGGACACAAATGAAGTCACAAAGCACCAACCGAAACAACAGGAACACAAAAGATGGATCAACCCCTTTCTTCTTTTTTGTTTCTTTTCTTTTCTTTTCTGTTTTTTTTTCACTTTGTTTTCTTCTTTTTCTTCTTTTTTTTGTAGGGGACTAAAATCCTTTGTTTGACAACCAACGCAACAGGATTACTGCATATAGCTACTACCAACTCAGATTGATGAAACTTGTTTCACGCAGCCAGACGCACAAATCTCCAAGTCGATTCTGGAGCACTCAGATGGAGTTTGTGACGCAGGTCAGATCCGTTGGAAAGATCATGAGTTAAGCTTTCCAGATTGTACTAAAACTCGCAAATCGGAGACCGGACACAGAAACAATGAAAGTTTTCTTCCACTGATGAATTGAAACTCCGAGACAAAAAGAGGTGACAAGAATTCAAAACTCTAAAGGACTAAATTAAGACTAGCAACACGACGCAACCGATGGAACCAAATACTCAACAAGCACTAACTAAGCAGTACTAGCAAAGGCTCAAAGAGTTTATAGGATATCAGGTAAACTAATCTACTAATTTTTTTTGGGCTTTTTGGACTATAGGAAAATAAAAACAGCAAAGGATTTGAAGTGACTCACCGATAAACCTTGCTCTGATTACCAACTGATGTGAACCTGCTAGGGTTTGTTCCCGATCTTTCGATGAGAGGCGGGGGATAACTCGATTTGAGGATGGAGGCGACGTTCACGACCCGACTATAGCCTTCCAAGGACGCTGCGCCTTAGCTACCGATACACCACCTCCAATGGCTACCGCGATCTTGTGGAGCGCGACACCCGGCCACTAGGGCACTCGTCCTGCAAGCAATCGAAGAACCAGCAACAACAAGTAAACAAGTGCTAAATATACTAGATGTAGATGAAGGTTTCAAACTCAATCTGCATTGATGTGGGGTTCGAAGACAAGAAGACGGGCGGCTGATCCAGCACGCGCGCTCACAAGCAAGTAGCAAAGGCTAAACTTGATCTAAACAAAACCCAAGTGTTCTCGGTGGCGGCTAAGGGGTATAAGGACGTGGAAGGATGACCACAGGGGTGCTGGGGTCGTACTCCAACCCTAGGATGGGTCCGTAATGGACTCAACTTGATACACGACCCATTGGGCCAAAATAAGGCGACACAACACCGTGAGCAGAAAAGGTGTCGGCAACAAATCGACGATTGTGACCGACTCCGAGCAGAGATAGAATTGATGCTGCATCCGTTGGAAAGAAGACTTTATAAGCTTTACACAAAGTACTTGAAAGCCCCAATCCGAGTCCATATGCGACCGTGGTGACCGTCACAAGTTGGTGCTGTTCTGCAGTCCGAATTCAGCCTGCGCGAATCCGTTTTCCTTTCGGTCGTCTTCTTGATTCCTAATCAAAATAAGAGTGCACGCGTCTCCATGGTCTAAACATGGTGAACATAAAATCAAAAGTGAACTCACCCGATGATTAAGTTGACGAGCACGGGCACGTGTAATAGAACTAGAAACAGGTACTTGTGTAGGCGCCGTTTGTAACACCTCAGGTGTTTGATTTACGAAATAAGCCCATTAGCGAAACAATATGCTTAGCTAACTAAGAAAAATTTAAAGGAAACGAATTATAAATTGGTTTTGCCTTAAATTGGAAATAGTTGTGTATATGTGCATAAAGTACATGTACTTTAATCAAACAAGATTTAATAACTTTCACATCGATGCTACCATGGCTACAAAAAATGAATAGGCACCTCATTTTGGATTTGTTAAACAAAAGTCTAGTTGAAGTCTAGGAGTGAATGCAAAGTTTTGCCTTGGAAATAATGTACCCTCTGAACTGTACTTTTTAAGTTTTTAAAGTAACTTCTAAACTGTAACTCAAATGAACTTTGGGCTGAAACAAAACTTGTGTAACTTTTCATTTGGAACAACTTTTGTGTTTAGAGATTTTGAGTTACAACACAAAAATTTGAGAAACACTTGGATTTGCAAACCAGTCCCTACTCTTTTCTTCTATTTTCACTGCAGACCCTTCTTCTCCGCCTCGCCCGACCCTCGCGTCGCCCGACCCTACGTTCGCCCGACCCTTCGCTTCGCCCGACCCTCGGCTTCGCTGCGGCCCTCGCTTCGCCCGACCCTCCGCCGCCGCGCAGTCGCCGTAGGCCACTTGGCCGGCGATGCCTGACAGCGCTAGGCGCCAAGCCAATGCCTGGCCGCGCCCGCACGACCGCGTTCCTTCCCAAGTCCGCGCACACCACGCGCACGCCGGCAACACGCGCCTCTGCTCGCTGCCCGCCGCGCCCAATGGACAAGCCGCGCCGTCCCGCCAGTCGCCGCGCTCGCCGCCCGGCAAGGCAGCTACTGGAGCTCGTCGCCCAACCCGCGCGCCGCGTGATCTCCCGCTCCCCACGCCAAATCCTCAGCGCCCAATCCCCTGCCCGCGCCCACCGCACGCCGCGCCGGCTCTGCTCACCACCCATCGCGGCCAGTCACGCGCTTCCGTCGTGCCGCCCGCGCTCGCGTCTCACAGTCCAGTCCCGCCCCTCCTTCCGGCTTGCTGCTGCCTACAAAAGGCCGCACAGAGCTCCTCCTCGCGCGCCCAGACACTCGAACGCCGCCGCTGCCACCATTACTGCCGCCGTGCACCACCTGCCCGTGGAGCCCCACTCCCCAGCCTCCCACTGCTCAAACCCATCGCCCAACAAGCTTGCCCTCCCTCCACTGAAGCTCACCGACCTCTTCCCCGGCCAGCTCAACAGCCGGAGCTCCGCCAGCGCTGCCCGCGCCGACGCCGCTCCTTGCTGCTCCGTGGACAGCTCACTCCAAAGCTCCTCCGTCCAAGCCAAGCTTTGAAACGGGTTCCCCTCGACGCCGTGAAGCTCATCAACCAGCCCACGCTCTCCCCTCCTCGCCGGAGCACCGTCGCCGCCGCTCCGCCCCGCCGCCGCTCCTCTGCTCCGTGACGACGAGCCACCTCCGGCCACCCCCAACCCCGACCAAGGCCATCCCGAGGTAGCTCTCACCTCCCTGGTTCTCCCCAACCCTTTTTCCCTTGCCGCCGACGAGCCCCCTCGCCGGAATCTGGCCGACCGCCGTGCCAGCGCCGCCAGGGACCCAATTGCATCGATTGCAATCTTTAAAAGAGTCTGCACGCAAGTTTCCAAGGACCCCTCTTTAAAAGAAACTTTAAACTTTGGAATCAAAAATAGTGAACTTGTAAAATTCATATAAAATCATAGAAAAATTGGAAAAATACAAACTCAACTGTTCTGGAATCTTTAGATAAAAATCTACAACTGTTGTTACATGCTTTTGTTCATTTGCTTGCTAAATCTTGCTATAAATTAAATGAAAGATTTAATAGACTTTAAATGTACCCCCTGTTGTAGACAAAGTCTAAGCCTGAAAATTTAACAGTAGATTAGTTGCTTGATTTTTAGACCAGTGTAAAGATATTAGGACCAGAACCCATCTCTAGCTAAACTTTTGAATAAAACTTTTTTATGCCATGAAAGAATAAAACTAAATTGTAACTGCTGTTATATTGTGATTCTTGTGGTGAAACTTTTTCAGAGCTATTGTATTAATGCCTAAATACCACAGAAAAAGTCTAGAACCTTTTTCCTTCCTGTAACCTATTTATATAATTTTGTGGTAGGAGAAATGCACTAATTCAAATAATTAGTTTCTGTGCTTGGAAAATGTTCAACTTTTTACTGTAGCACGCTTTAGAGTATCTCTTGCTGTATAAAAAGTCTCATACACAGAAACCTTATGAAACATCCTATAGAAATCAATCTTTATTAAAGTAGGTGTATCTTGTCCTATTTATTATGCTTTGTATCTTGCACAGTAAAATCTAAAAAATTTACAATAACACACATATGGATAGATTAACACCCTGTAAAAGTTTTAGCTTCAATACATGAATGGTTTGTCCTGTATAAAAATAAATAAATAACTTCACAACCAAATCGATGTTTGGTGAACTGCAACTGTATCGTGAAGGAAAATAATCGTCATTTACCATCACTATAACTTACACGTGTGCATTCATATAGAATCGACTACTCTCGCCGATGGAACACTCGAGCTGGTGCCTGCGTCCGAGAGTGAGCAGCGTGAAGCTCAAGTAAATCTAATTGAAGCTCTCGAAGACCCGAGCCCGAGCTCGGACGAGCCCCAAGCTAGCTTTTCCGAAGAAGGCAAGCCCCGGAGCATGAACTCTATTTTTCTAAACTTATGCAACTTATTACTCTACTTTACTTGTGCATTAAGTTTGTAGGAGTTGAATGGAAACTTAGCTGCATGATGCTAGGTACCCATACTCTGAACCCTAGATGTAAGGATCGATAGAATGCTATGCTAATAGGACTCCGGTAAAAGTCGAGTGATTTCCTGTCACTCGCGAGAATATAGGAGTTGAATGTTTACTACATGCTGCAATTATAAGGTCGACGGACGGGGCTATGGTACGATATTTATGTTGATGATTGAGGCCCTGTTTGTTTAGTGAAAAATGCTAAGGCCGCAGTGTGTGGTAGTGGTGGTTAAGTCTTTGAACGTACTAACTACATGCCGAGAATATGGTAATTGGTAAGCTTAAGTATCTAATCGGACCGGCAAGTGGACAACATCCCACCATCTCAACTTCGGTTCCATGCGCGCACATGGTGGGTGCAGAGCTAGGCTCTGTAGTCTCGGATGGTGGCCCTGATCCACAACCCAGGATGAAAGGGGAAAAGTTGCACGTGTGACTCTTGGAGTAACCACGTGACGTGTGTTTAGGTTTCCCTTGCAAGGTTAAGAAATTCGATTCGAATCATCCGTTTCTCGCGGTTATTGAGACTGCTTGACCCTTTTACCACATAGAGTAAGAAGAGGAACAATGATGATGATTAATCTTGTTGGATGAAAAATTAATTCTTCCACCATGTATGATATTGGATAGTTGCTTACCTAGAATGGTTAAGGAAAACTAGAACTTGGAGCTAAAATTTAAAAGTAAGGACCTACTTATATATGCTTTTCGGCAAAATAAACCCCTCAAGCCAAAAGCCTTGCATGTCTAGGAGTCGGCTAAGTATATTGGACCAGTCGGGTATGCCTTGCTGAGTATTAGTATACTCAGCCTTGCTTGTGGCTTGTTTTCAGGTGAGACTTTCGAGGACATGATTGCTAGTTTGACTTGGCCGTGTACCCTTCCTCCTGGTTGGTCGGTGGAATGGGATACGCCCCCGGCCAACGGTGATAATGCCGAGTGATGTCTCGTACAGGCTTCATCGAGACATCCTGTATCGTCGAGTAGTTGTCGTATTTCTTTTCGCTGCTTTGAACTCTGAAGAACTCATTTATTTTGAACTCCTTTGTAATAATAATTTGTGATGAACCCTGTGGTGTAAAACTTGTGGAATGTTGTATCCTCTGGGCTCACCTTCATGTGAGTACATGTATGTGTGGTTTCGATCGGCAAAGACCGTGGTTGTATCGGGAGGTTACCCGACAGACCAGTGGATTATTCCGTTTGAAGTGCGAGTTAGCCCTGATTGCCCTTGTGGTGATGGTTAGCGCGCTTGAGCCGGATTAATTCAGGTGGTTTTGCCACACCGTTCCCGCAGCGTTTCCGACCACCGGCAAATAATGTTGCCAAGTACACCGGGGAAACCAACCCCGCCCTCTGGCTCGAGGACTTTCGGCTCGCCTGCCGAGCTGGGGGAGCGACTGACGACAACTTCATCATCCAGTACCTCCCCATCTGTGTGGGAGAGCACATCCGGTCGTGGCTCGAGTTCTTGCCGCACAACAGCATCCGTAACTAGGCCGACCTAAAGAAGGTCTTCGCGGGGAACTTTCAAGGCACCTACATTCGCCCTGGAAACTCGTGGGATCTGAAAAGCTGCAAGCAGAAGCCTGGTGAATCCCTCATGGATTTCATCCGCCGGTTCTCGCAACTGTGCAACGCACTCCCTGACGTCGACGACGCCGACGTTGTCAGCGCGTTCATTTCAGGGACCTCCTGCAAGTCCCTCATCCACAAGCTCGGCTGCCAAAAGCCGCTGACCACCCACGAGCTCCTGGACATAGCCACCAACCACGCCTCAGGTGAGGAGGCCGTCGGTGCCATCTTCACCGGTGCTCAAGGCGCCGGCAAACCCAAAGGCGACGAGCCGGGTGTGGCCCCGTCCTCCTCCAAGCAGGCGTGCAAAAAGAGGGGAAATCGGCGCCGGCCGAACCCCAACCTCATCGCGGTCGCCGATCGCCCAGCCAAGCGAAAGGGTGGTAACAACCACTTCAAGCAGATGCTGGAGAAGCTGTGCACCAACCATGATTACCTGTGAAGCACAAGCTTAAGGATTCCGTGCTCCTCAGGCGCATGCTCAGTCCGGCCGACAAGCGTGAGGGAGGCGACCGCGATAAGAAGGCAACCAAGGAGTCGGAGGATTCTGACAAGGCTCGGAACACCTTTCCCGATGCCCAGGGCTGCCTCATGATTTTCTTGGGAGCCGAGGATGACTGCACTCCGCGCTAACTCAAGCTGCATCATCAGGAAGCCCTCTCGGCGATGACTGCGGTCCCCAAGTGGCTTTGATGGTCCGGTACCCCAATCACCTTCAGTTAGGACGATCATCCGCCAAGCATGCCGCGCCCAAGGCGCTACCCGCTCATCGTGGACCCTATCGTCAGCATCAAATGCCTGACTAAGGTGCTAATGGATGGAGGCAGCAGCCTCAACATTCTCTACGTGGAGACCCTCGATGCCATGGGCATTTCGAGGGACAAGCTCCGCCCTTCCATCTTCCCGTTCTTTCGGATTGTCCCCGACATAAAATTCTACCCGTTGGGGAACATATAATTGCCTGTCACTTTCGGTGACCGCACCAACTTCCGCACCGAGAAGCTGATCTTTGAGGTGGTTGATTTTGAGGGATCCTACCACGCCGTGCTTGGCCACCCGTGCTATGCCAAGTTCATGGTGATCCCCAACTACACCTACCTCAAGATGAAGATGCCAGGTCCGAATGGCGTCATCACCGTCAGCGGCTTGTTCGAGCAATCCTTCACCTGCGGCCGCGATCATTTCGAGCTTGCAACCGCCATTGCCAACTCGTTTGAGTTCAAACAACTCCGAGCGAGGGTGCTGGAGTGCACCCCTGACTACAATGAGCCAAGTCCTGCCAGTGCCTTCCGCCCAATGGAGGACACCAAGGCGGTCGCGATAGACCCCGCTGACCCGGCCAAGGTTGTGCGGATCGGGGCCCAGCTTCCCCCCAAATATGAGGATGCGCTCGTCGACTTCCTACGCTCCAATTGGGATGTCTTTGCGTGGAAGCCGTCTGACATGCCTGGTCGGGCTGGGCAAATGGCGGTACGACCATACCTCTGAAGCTCGGTCTGCCCGGGCTGCCGAGGAGGGTTGATCTCGTCGGCAAAGCACTTCTTCATGCAGCGCTGGTAAGTTGCACCAGCACTTTTGAGTCCGAACGACATTGTTATGTAACAATAAGAACCGAATGGAGTGATGAAAGAAGTCACGACTTGGTCAGACTCCTTCATGGTGATCTGGTGGTAGCCTGAGTAGGCATCCAGAAAAGAGAGAACTTCGCACCTGGAAGTGGAATCGACTATCTGGTCAGTGCGCGGCAAAGGAAATGGATCCTTGGGACACGCTTTGTTAAGGACAGTGTAATCAACGCACATTCTCCACTTCCCATTCTTTTTCTTTACAAAAATAGGACTTGCAAGCTAGTCGGAGTGGTATACCTCCTTGATAAAACCGGCTGCAAGGAGTTTGGCGATCTCTTCTCCGATAGCTTTGCACCTTTCCTCATCGAAACGATGCAGTCGCTGTTGGATGGGTTTGGAACCCGGTAGGATACGGAGCTCGTGCTCAGCGACCTCCCTCGCGATGCCAGGCATTCGCCCTAGGCATTCGGTTAGAACCGAACCGATCGGTTCGGTTCGTCGGTTCCCACAGAAGTTCGATTCCCAGAAAATACGAACCGATCGGTTCTTTTTATAATCGAGAACCAAGCAACTTTGGTTTCGGTTAGTTTGGTTCGGCTCCGGTTATAACCGAACTAACCGAATTTTTACCAAGCCAAGGAAAAAATGAAAAAAATGAAAAATAAATAGCCGCTCGAGAGGGGGGCTGTTGACGTCGATGCGCCGCCATTGTCGATTCACGGGAAAGCGTGTCGAGTGGTGTGTTCGTGAATGACCTTCATACGCCCTCAGTTCGCCTCAAGCCTCCACCACAGCAAGCCATTCAGACGTTCGGGGGCCCGGCACCGGGACCCACCGAGCCCGTGTCCCCTGACGTGCCACCTATAAACCATGATCGCCAGATCATGGAAGTTGCTGCTCCCACTCCTAGGGCAACGACGGACAATTCTGACAGGAGGACACCCCTCCAAGCCTATCTCCTTGACGACGTCCTCCCAACGGATCGAACCGCAGCCCGCAGAATCGGTCGACAGGCAAAGACGTTCGTCACTATCGATGGTGAGCTGTACAAATGCAGCCCATCACTGATTGGAATGCTCATGAGGTGCATGCCGACTCAGCAAGGCAGGAACCTCCTCCGAGAGATCCACGCCGGCATCTGCGGACACCACGCCGCTCCGCATTTTCTTGTCGGTAAAGCCTTCCGTTAGGGTTTTTACCGGCCAACCGCACTGCGAGACGCAGAGGAGGTCGTTCGCACGTGCAAGGGGTGCCAGTTCTACGCTCGGCGGACACATCTGACGGCCCTGGCGCTCCAGACCATTCCCCTCACTTGGCCGTTCGCGGTTTGGGGATTGGACATGATTGGGCTTCTCAAGAAGGCGCCTGACGGGTTCACTCGGCTCCTTGTCGCTGTTGACAAGTTCACTAAGTGGATCGAGGCAAAACCCATCGTCAAAGCCAGCTATCAAGAAGCTGTGTAGTTTTTCCTGGAGATTGTCTACCGATTTTGTGTGCCGAACGCCACAATCACTGACAACGGGACCAACTTGACTGGCAAAATGTTTCAAAATTTTGCGAAGGAATACGGGATCAGGATCGACTGGGTGTCAGTCGGTCAACCACGAACCAATGGCCAAGTCAAAAGAGCAACGACATGGTCCTCCAAGGACTCAAGCCACGCATCTTCGACCAGCTCAACAAGTTCGCTGGTTGTTGGGTGGATGAGCTCCCCTCAGTACTCTGGAACCTAAGGACAACCCCGAATCGTTCCACGGGCTTCACTCCTTTCTTTCTGACCTACGGATCAGAAGCCGTGCTACCATCCGACTTAGATTACGACGCTCCAACGGTCAAAGCATTTGACCCAGATCATGCCGCGGATGCCCAAAATGAAGCTGTCGATCTACTCTAATAGGCACGGGAAATAGCTCTGTTCCGCTCTGCGCGCTATCAATGGACTCTGCGCAGGTACCACGAGAGGAAGATACGAGGTAGAACTCTTGAAGTCGGTGACATGGTACTTCGGAGGGCGCAGTCAACGAAAGACAAGCACATGCTCTCCCCGCCATGGGAAGGACCATACATGATCGTGGAGGTGGTTCGACCGGGCACCTACCGATTGAAGGACAGCGACTGCAACATCCTCACCAACACTTGGAACATCGAAGAGCCACGTTGTTTCTACAACTAAGCTCCTATTCTTTTTACTTGCATTTCAGTTTCTTTCCACTTGGCTCTTCCAACGCCCCATCCCGAACACATTCCACCCGGGACGCTTGGGGGCCCCATCAGGGTACACCACCACACGGTGGCTTCCCTTTAGCTACACACTTTGCCAATGTAAATCAAAAATCTGTTCACTTCTACTTGAAAAGGAACAATCTTTTTCCTACTTTGTTACTTGAGCAGTCCTCGCAACACACTAAACTCACCGTGTTCTCGTCATGACCTACGATGACTAGCAGCTGACGCCACTTGGGCCAGCCCCAGGCTATACACTGCAACCTACGGTTAACGAGCAGCTCGAGGGTAGAAAGTGCAAGCGTGGGTTGTTTTAGGCAACAGAAATGGAATAAAGAACCAAAAAACATGAAAAATTTGATATACAATTTGAGTTCAAGTTTCCCAGCCTTGAACTTTCGAGGCTGGTCACTCGGGGGCCACCAGGATCCCTCCACATGTTTATAATTACAAAACTCAAATTGATTTCCCCGTTTCCTCCTCGCTTTGTCCCCCGCTGGTCCTGGTCGGTGGTGAAGGCAGTGCGCCTTGTGGTGCAGGATGCAACGGAGCAGCAGTTGACTCAGCTCCAGCAAAGCCATCCTCGCCCCCAGCCACGGAAGAATCTCCCTCATCACGACGCGCCACCTTGACCCAATCGGTCGTGATGGACATCGAGACCGCCACTACGACGGGCTCCAACCTTTGTCCCGGCTCGCGCACACGCTCGAAGGTCCACCCAGCTGCATACCCATCCCCTATCGCCTGGAAGTCAAGGTTCGGGTAATGCGTTGTCGCTGAGGTGAGCACCCCCGATGCACCGTGGAAGACACCGTCGGTGATGAGCCTCGACACCTCACCTGGGACTACCTGGAGGTCAGCTACGAGTGACACTTGAGTCGGGCGAGACCCCAGGACATCGATGACGATTCCGCGTGCCGTGCCCCGGAGCAGGCCCAGGTCTGCCATCAAGGCATTCACCGCTTCCTCCAGTCGAGTGACTTCGCCCTCAAGGGTGCGCCCCTTCTCCAAGGAAAGGGCCAGCGCCTGTGAGCTCTTGGCCTCTGCTTGCTGGGTGGTGGCTAGCTTTGATTCGGTGGTAAGACATGCCTCCTCCGACCGCACCAGCTCCTCTTGCAGGACCGCGTTCCTTTGCCTCAATTCTGCAAGAATTAAATCCAAAAATTAGTGATCATCCGAGAATGCTAGCCATGGAAACCGA
The DNA here is from genome assembly GCA_032594955.1 of Panicum miliaceum. NCBI lineage: Eukaryota > Viridiplantae > Streptophyta > Magnoliopsida > Poales > Poaceae > Panicum > Panicum miliaceum. The sequence continues at coordinate 32,895,654 of CM064060.1, forward strand.
GCATTCTACCTGCTGCCGCAGCCTCTGATGCCTCGATCCTCGCCTCCCTCTGGGCTAGCTCCGCCTTCAGGGAGATCATCTCCTCCGCCTGGGTGCAAGCATGCTCTTCCGCGGACTCCCGAGCAGCATGTTCCACTTCCAAAGCCGATCGGGTCGTGGCCAGCCCCTGCTCTGCAGTGGCCGCACGTTCGCATTCCGAGGCTTCAGCTGATCGCGTTGAATCTAGTTCCAGCGCCAGTTCCTCCGCCCTCTAATGGGCCCCAGCCTCGTGGCGCTGCCGGGCATGCTCCTTTTGCAGGAACCGGGATTTCTCGAGGGAGATCTGCTCCAGACGCTGAATGAGCTCCCACAGCTCCCCCGACGTGGCGCAACGGATGACCCAAACCTTTTTCAGCTCATCATGGGCCGACGCTTGGGTGAGCTCGTCGTGGGCCGACCTCCCGGCCTGGGCGGCCAGATGCCAGAGCTCTGCTTCCGCCAGGTTGCGGAGGACGAATCGTGCTCGCCCAGGCTCCTCTAGGTCGGGCCACACCCACTCGTGCGGCGTGCCCTTCTGAAGCGCCGACGATCCGCTCGCAGAGACCAGCACCAAACAATGCCCCTCCACCTGCCTTAGTGTTTTACTTGTCCATCCGAAGGGTGGGAGTCCTGGGGACGCTAGGGTAGTGACCTCATACACGAGCGTGGTGCTTGGGTATGCGGGATCCTTAGAATATGACCATGCTCCATGGTGTTACTAGGGTAGACGGTAGGTGGTGATAGCCCCGTCCGTCCGCTACAAAGCTGCTTCGTGGTTAGTGCACTCCCCGACGTTCGGGTACGGTGTAGGAGTTTTGAAAGATGTAACGGCCCGGATGTACTTCGAGGCGGGACATTCTCCCCAATATCCCTAATTTCCCGGCACCTGCAGTTCTAAGCATGTTTTGTGTGTAACCTTTGCTTGTATGAATAGATGCTAATAGGACCTCTTTGTATGCCTATGCTCCTGCTAACCTTAGGTTGATTCGTTTGTTCTTTATCCTGAGTTTGGCCCGTGTGTGGGTCACATTACCCCTATCCATATCTTTTATCATGACTTACACCTGTTTATGCTTTAGTCATGACTTATTCATATCGTCTTGCTCTTGTACCAAGTAAACTCTTTACAATCATGCCCTCCTTTGGGAAAATATAAATAACGATACCCTAATACTCACCGGGTGAAATGCTACACGGTATATCCGTGCGCTTGCGGATCTTTTTTGTAATCGTTAAGACATACCAACCGACATTTCTGGTGCCATTGCTGGGAACTTAACCGTTCCTAGTGATTGCAGTAAGAAATGTCAACAAGCATTTCTGGCGCCGTTGCTGGGGAGTGGCATTGATTAAAAAGATTTACTTGTACATGATCATGGCAATGTGTCTAAGAAATAGTTGTAGCTTATTCAGGCTAATGTTGCCTTTTGTTTTCTCCTAAATTGGAAGAAAATAGGGTAGTGTATGACTGGTTTCTCCTTGCCAACAAATTTTGTTGAATATCCCGAGAAGCTCGTAAGAAGGGTCCGACCTCGCGTCATCCCTCCTCAAGTCATTCTTTCGGCAAGCGAACCAGTCCTTCCAGCACCAACAACCTCAATCGAACCCATGGCTGAGAAGACTCTTCGCGATTTCTCCGTCCCCTCCGCCGCCAATGTGGCGACTGGACCCAACGTCAATGTTGGGGACATGAACTTCGATCTCAAGTCCAACCTCATAAATATGGTGTAGGCTTGCCCGTTTTGTGGCAAGCCGAACGAGGATGCCAACGCCCACCTCCAGAACTTCCTAGAGTTATGCGAGATCGTTACTATACGGGGCATTGAGACTGACGCCATCAGGCTCCGTTTGTTTCCCTTCTCCCTGCTGGGGAAGGCGAAACAATGGTTTTACAAGGACAAAGAAGCCGTCAGTACGTGGGACAAGTGTTCCACGACATTCCTCGCCAAGTTCTTTCCGCTAGGCAAAACCAATGCCTTACGCGGAAAGATATCCAGTTTCCAGCGGACGGGGATGGAGTCGATCCCCGAAGCTTGGGAGAGACTTCAAGAATACATACTCGCCTGTCCTCATCATGGGATGGACGAGTGGCTCGTACTCCAAAGCTTCTACAACGGGCTGACTCCAACTTCAGGAGCCCACATAGATGCCGCTGCTGGAGGAGCCTTCCTCGACCTCACGATCTCCAAAGCAAATACGCTGGTCGAGAAGATGGTCTTCAATCAGGGTTGGAATGAGGAGCGTTCCCAACCCAAGAATAAAGGCGGAATGCATACAGTAAAAGAAGTCGACATGCTCTCCGCCAAAATGGACCTCCTAATGAAGCGCATTGACGAAAGGGCGCAATTCAAGGAGCACTTGAACAAATACGCTCAAGCCATCGACTCGCACTCCGCGTGCAAAGTCTGTGGCAATGGTGGACACTCGAGGAATGCTGCCGCGAGACTCACGAAGACGTAGCCTACATGAACAACAACAACAGCTACCGTCCACAAGGAGGCCAAGGGTGGAATTAATCAAGGCCACCCTACCAAGGATGAGGTAACAACTATAACTCAAATTTCAATTCTAATTTCAATTCGAACCAACCCTCCGTAAAAGACCTCATTTTTGGCCAAGTTAAAATCAATGAATCCATAAACAAAAAGCTTGCTGCCAATGATAAAACTCTTTAGGGTTTAAATATAAAAGTTGAAACTCTTTCTTCTGCTCTCAAGAATCAATTAAATTTTAATAAAATGATCGAAACTCACTTAGCTCAAATAGCTGCTGCATTTCTGTTGTGGACGATGGGAAAATTCCGAGGCAACCAGAAGTTCCCGTTGAAAATGTCAATATGGTGTCTACCGGATGGGGAAACCCGTCCTGGAGGATACCACGTGCTAACCATGCAGGTAGATCCTCACATGCCAAGACAAATGCATGGGGAGCACTGATAGCAGCACTGCACGGAGACCCAATGGTACCAATGATTCACTGCTCAATCCACGATCAACACTACACTCGGGCCCTCTGTGACCTTGGAGGCAAGCATAAACATCATGCCCAAGGTGATTTTTGAGCAACTGCAATACCCTGCTCTTTCCCTGACTCGCATGTACGTGCAGCTTGCCGATTCTACAATTTGATATCCTGAAGGGATAGTAGAAAACATGCTCGTACGAGTGAAGAACTCCTTCGTCCTTGCCAACTTCGTCGTCCTCGACATGGAAGGCGAGACGGGTATACAGCTCTTCCTGGGGCGCCCCTTTTTAAAGGACGTCAAGGCAAGGATAGACGTATGGATGGGAGACATCCGTTTCCGCAATTGAACGAACAATATCTTCTTTAAATTTTAGCACAAGAAGGAGCAGCGATACATGATCCATCAAGGTCACGACGGGAGTGGCATTTGGGGAGAACCACTTCCCGAGCCAGAAACCCCACCAACCACACAGCCTAAAAAAAAGAAGACAAAGAAGGTGTGGCGGAAGATCGAAAGTTCGTCCTCGTCTAACTCTCCGCAACGTGACAACAAATGGTAAGTAACGAAGGAGAAAAGTCTTGCCTGTCCGACTTTAAATGACAAGCCCTTGCCAAAGGTGAATTGGTATTTACCCCATATTTAATTTTTCTGCAATTTGATTTTTCACCCCCATTTGATTTTTCCCGCTTCATATTTAATTCTCCAAAATTTCTCTTGCATGCTGGAATTTTTCTAGCCATTTTTCTCCTTTCACAAAAATCCCAAAAAAATTTCCGAGCATAAAATTCCTTTGAAAAATACATTTAAACATCTTTTCGGAGCAATTTCGACCCAAGCACCCAGGCATGATCTTCAAGTAGCCGTTGGGGAGCTCTGGGCCAAAGCTGTCAGCAGGTGGGCCCAACCAGGGTGCGGCCAACCCAGCCCAACGGTCTCTGGGCCCCATCTTTTTCCAACAGTAGTAGCTGTTGTGTGCTGCCCGTTCCTAACCTGTTCATGCCCCAGTTCTTTAAATAGAGGTCGAGAGAGAGGGGTTAAGCACTCAAACTTCACTTCCTTCACTCGCTCCCTCTCACACTCTTTGCTCTTGGATTTTTCATTGGAATTTTGCTCAAGTTTGGATTCAAGAAATCTCTCTCTCTCTTACTTCTTTGCTGCAAGAACAAGTCCACACATCCGGGAGAGCAACATTCGGGAAGAGCTTCCATTTCAATTTCACTAACATAACCCGAATCGAGTTGTTCTTGTTGGTTCTCATGTTCAAGCATGAAGAGCGTGGGACAGAAGCTCTCCGGTGCACTCAAGAACATGATGGGAGTGAGCTCATCTCGTTCCTGAGGTGGCTCAAGCTCCCATCACTCTTCTGAGGCAACTCCGACCCCGAGCATGATGGACTACGAAGAAAAAGGAGAACAAGAAGAAGTGCAAGCTGAAGTGCAAGCTGAGGACATGTAGATAGACCAAGAAGATGCCCCGTACCTCGACTTGCGCAACGACCGCGAGTGCCAAGCCTACGCCATCCTCAAGCGCCGAAGCTTTGGTCACACCAAAGCCTTCGACCCCGAACTCCTTGCGAAAATAGGTTTGGATCTTGACTTTGCTAATGTTTGGCATGCGGTCGGTTGGAAGGTTTCGTGCCTGTTGAGGAGTATGGTTCCCGACTCCTCACCACTTAGTTTCTTTGCACTCTTCAAGAGGTGGATGACGGTGTTTGCTATCGGGTTTTCGAAAAAGAGTATTATATTACTTGGAAAATGTTGAGTCACCACCTTGGTTTTAACAAACGCTTGCCAGTTTCTCTTGAACTTGCTTGCCGCGGTTTTAATCGTCATGATTTTTGGGGTTTGATTTCGGGTCAAGTTGTTCATGGAAAGTTTGCACCTCGGTGCAATGACATTCAAAATCTGACCCTTCGTTTGAGGCACAAGTGGCTTGCCATCACTCTCTTTCCAAGACGTGATTTTCGACTCGTGCGCAACAATGAGTTGATGATCCTTTATGCCATGGTCAACAAAATTCGAGTCTCTCCTGTGCAAGAAATAGTTAACCGTTGGCTTCAGAATTTCAAGGTGTCAGGTCCTATTGAGTGCCCTTCTTTGTTAACTTGCATCGCTTCAAGCATTGGTGCCTTAGGAAGAAAGCATGTTTCTTTCATTGAGGGTGACCATGTTTTTATCGATGAGGCTTATTTGGTCCAAGGCCACATTCTCAAGAAGGGCCTAAATGAATCCTTGATTTTCTTCTATCTGGGCTACGCAAATGAGATCATGTTACCAAACGTTGGGTATTATTTGTATAATTGCCAGTCACTTACTGCCCCTCTCATTCCGGAAGAGGCGGCAAGAAGGCATAATGATTCTGGTTTGCCTAGCAGGACCACAAGAAGTAGGCCAGAAGAAGATCCGAGCCAGCACCACCACAACACCAGACTTCATATCACCACGAGGCGGGTGGTTCGTCCTGGCACAACGCAAGCACTGAGGAGTGGGCACGGCAGGCTCCAAGCCGCCGGTCCACCAGCTCCCGCTCCGGTGGAGTCCCAAGCCTCGCACGACGCATGGCCTCCAGCCGTGACTTCGGCTCCGTCACCCAGCAGCTAGGAGAGCTGCGGGTTCAGGCCAGCAACATCGAAAATATGCTACACCAGCACATCAAGAGCAACAAAGCATGGTAGCAGCACACCGGCGAGAGGATCCACGCCATGGAGCAGAGACAGCTTCAACAGTAGGAGGATTGGAGGGCTTACTACCGTTGGAGAGGGTTTAACCCCGACCAACAGCAGTGAGCCTGAAGCTAGCTTGGGGGAGGACCCCCACAGAGAGGTATCTTGTATCTAAACTTTTTTTTCGCTTTCAAAACCTTATGCATGAAACAAAACAAAAATCTGCAAAACAAAAATTAATAAAAATTTGCAGAACCAAAAAGATCAAAAATATTTTCTTGCTTTTATTTGTGTAGTAAGCATGGTGTAGTTTTCCTTGTTCATATGATGAATAGTTGCTCTATTAATTTCCTTCACATGCATAGTTACAATTTAGTGCACTTCCTAAGTTTTGAGTTTGTTGGCTAAAATGTTCAAACCTTAAGCTTGAAACTTGTGGGTAGCAAAAAGCATGATCCAAATCTAGGTTGTTGTGAGTTATGCTATGGTTGAATAGAGCTGCTATGATCTTCTCCCATGTGACGTTTGATCTCCGGAGTATTTATCTTTTCGAAAATACCAAAAACAAACAAAGTTCCTCAATGATTTGAAATTCCTATCCAAAGTCATAGTTTGTTCCTATTGAAAACCTTCCACATATGCAACTTGTAATCCCATTGAGCATTGTCAAATTGTTGTGACCCTTAGTGAGATTCATTTCATACTCCCATGATCAAGATCACGTACACACTCCACCATATGCTATGCTTCTACACAAGAATTGAGCAAGTATTCCACTCATCCATCCACAAATAAAAACTCCATATTGCCTCATGACCACTCTCTCTCGAAATTCCACAAGAAAAAGGAGTATGGGCTATGTAAAAGAAAGAGAGAAAAGATGTATACCCAAAGAAGGTATGCCACATGCTTACAAGGAATGTTAAAAAAATATATAAAATAAAAAAAAGAGAAAGAGAAAAGATGTATGCCTAAAGAAGGTATGCCACATGCTCACAAGGCATGTTAAAAAAAAAGAGATAGCCCATGCTCAAAAGAAGAAAATAAAAAAGAGATGGTTTATACAAAGGAGTTGATCCACCATCCACCAAAAAAATATCCACACACTTGCCCATCTTGATCAAGATTTATGTTTTGTCTCTCCTTTGGATCCGGTTTTTGACTTTGCAATACATGAGAAACAAGTGTGCCTTCATATCCTCCATACCTATAGCTCCACAATTTTTGACCTTTAGAGTAAGGGTGAGGAAGAAAGGAAAAATAAAAATCCATGGTGAGGAACCATACACAAAAGAGTGACCCGAGAGATCATTTGAGGAACTTTGAAACTTTTTTGAAAAACTTTACAAAAAAACCCTCCGGATTGACGGTTGAGCAAGGGAGTAAGAAATATTAGCACTCTACGACACCATTCTGACTCTCAACCGCCAAAGATGAGGAGAAGCTACAAGCCCCACAGTGATAAGGTAAGAGTTAAGAATATGGCCAACTTATTCAAAATCATGGTAAGAACACTTTGTCGTGCCTAAGGAATAGGATGGAAATGCAACATTGAAGCAACTGCGGATCAACAACATAAAGCCTTGTTTTGCTCAGGGACGAGCAAAAGGCTAGCTTCGGGGTGTTGTTGATGATCCTTAAATGCCAAATCCGAGCGTCAACGATACACACAAGCAAAGGAAAACCATGCCTCTTACTCAAATATTTGTATCACTAACCTAGCTCCACAGTTGTTTTGCTTATCTACCTATTTTAGGGATACAAGTCTGCAATAAGAAAAAACACGAAGAATACGCAGCTACACAGGCACAGGAGATCATCCGCTGCGACATACATACAAGAAGGGCCCACAAGTCAGACCAAACGGACGTAACAAGGCGGCAAACATCAAGGGATAAGGTCTAGGCCCACTTACCAGTGTCCCACACGAAGGCGGTGGCGAAAGGCGGCAGAGGGGGTCAGCCGCACCCCAGGTGCGGCTGAACCTGGCCTGCCTCCCGTCTAGGAGCGCCTTGGCGAGAAGATCACCCTGATCCTCTAGAGGTCGGTTGCAAGTGTTTCCATATGAAGAGATGGCGGGAACGGACCTCAAGAGCCATAAAAGGAGCCCTTCACCCTCTCATTCAACACACACCACATTTGGAGCCACTCTCTCCCTCTCTACATTCTTGTGACTTGTAATCCTTAGGGTAGTGGAGCTAGGCTAGAACTTCTCTTAGCGAATCCAGCCGTCCTCGGGATCGGAGAGCAATCCTCGGTTCTTGGTATGGCTTTGTATTCGACTTGTCAGTATCCTATTGATAATACAGAGCTGAGTCTTGGTTGCTTTGCTAGCTTGGTAGTCTACCTTACCTCGGTTTGTTATGCTGCTTTGCTAGTTTATCATGCCTTGACTTGTTGCTTCACTAGTTATACTCTCTATATGCTTAGACCAGATGATCTCGGTAAGGATATTGGTTCGTCGTGCTTTCGGGCTTGCCTTAGTGTTTTACTTGTCCATCCGAAGGGTCGGAGTCCCAGGGACGCTAGGGTAGTGACCTCATACACAAGCGTGGTGCCCGGGTATGCGGGATCCTTCGAATATGACCATGCTCCATGGTGTTACTAGGGTAGACGGCAGGTGGTGATAGCCCCGTCCGTCCGCTACGAAGCTGCTTCGTGGTTAGTGCACTCCTCAACGTTCGGGTACGGTATAGGAGTTCTGAAAGATGTAACGGCCCGGATGTACTTCGGGGCGGGACATTCTCCCCAATATCCCTAATTTCCCGGCACCTGCAGTTCTAAGCATGTTTTGTGTGTAATCTTTGCTTCTATGAATAGATGCTAATAGGACCTCTTTGTATGCCTATGCTCCTGCTAACCTTAGGTTTATTCGTTCGTTCTTTATCCTGAGTTTGGCCCGTGTGTGGGTCACATTACCCCTATCCATATCTTTTATCATGACTTACACCAGTTTATGCTTTAGTCTGTGACTTATTCATATCGTCTTGCTCTTGTACCAAGTAAACTCTTTACAATCATGCCCTCCTTTGGGAAAATATAAATAACGATACCCGAATACTCACCGGGTAAAATGCTACAGCAGTATATCCGTGCGCTTGCGGATCTTTTTCTGTAATCGTTAAGACATAACAACCGGCATTTCTGGTGCCATTGCTGGGGACTTAACCGTTCCTAGTGATTGCACTAAGAAATGTCAACAACGCCCTCCTACACCGGAAAAAAGAAATTCAATTTACAAGCATATGATTCGCCTAAGGCAATAAAAATAAGGGAGTCTCAACGCAACCGAATTTGAGGGGGGGGGGGGGGGGGGGGAGGCCCTCCTGTTGCGGAACGGCCGCCCCTGGTCGGAGCCATCATGATGACAGGCACCTTGCCGAGCACTCGAGGCACCTCCTGTCCCAGTGACGCCGCGAACGCCGATGCCGCACGACCAATGTGACAAGCTGGCACCTCTTCCCTGACAGCCCTCGGGGCTGGCGTTGTGATCGTGGCCCGTGGCACCGACGCAAGGGCGGAGGGGGAACGGCGGCCCCTACCCGGCACGTCCTCGTGGCCCGTCTGCACCGCCGGCGCAGGCGACGCTCATGGCGACCCCGAGCGCTGCTCTGTCCGAGCGCGTTTCGCCTCCTTGTCCTCCCTCGCTGTGACATCCCATGTCGCGCGCTTCGTCGCGTCTGGAACGTCGTGGGATGCCCCAGAGCTGCTGGCTTCACGCGGCTCAGCGCCGCCTTTTCCAAACATCGCGACAGGGCTTAAGGTACCGCTCCACGTTTCCCCCGAGTTAGCCCCACCACTGGAACCGAGGCTCGACTCAGTTGCAGAACTGGAGGGATACTCCTCCTGGACCACGTCGTGGTCCTCCCCTTGACGAACGCGGTGCGCGATGTTCATCTCTCATTGCTGGCGCTTTGCTGCCTTGTCCCTCTTTGTCTTCTTCTTAGCCTTGGCGGCTTCCACGAAGGCAATCTGCTTCGCCATTCCCTCCGGGCCTTTGGGGAGGCGAGGGCGAGAACGCGAATGGCCGAGTCCCTACGGAAATGGAGCAACAACAATCAATGAACAAGCTCTGCATTAAAAATCAAGAATGGCTAGGGAAAGGAAAAGGTGTACCAGGTTGGGAGGATTCTTGTCACTGAAGGGGGCCGGACCCCCGACTCCCTCCTGGTCTGCTCCCTTGAGGACCATCAGCAGCAAGGACCACACCTCGTGCTCGGGGAGCTCCTCGGCGAACATCCGATCTGGGTCGGATGGGCCAGAGTATAGCCACATCAGCCTCTTCCGCTCGGCCAGCGGCGTCACACGACGCTTGCGCACGGTGTGGAAGAGCCTTAGGCCCTCGAGCCCCTCCTTCACCACGCGGTTCCGTAGGACCCCCTCCAAGGCCTTCACGAATGCCTTCTCCGGCGTTGACGTTCCCTAGGACCAGCTCGCGTCCTTCACTGGCCGCCCCCCCTTGAACTTAGGGAAAGGGGGGCCTCCGGCGGGTTCCTGATGTAGAACCAATCGTCGTGCCACCCCTTATTCGTGTCGACGAGGGTGTACGCCTGGTAGACATCGTCGTGGCGAGACCTCCTCTGAAGGCCAAAGCCACGGACGGGCGCGGCAAACGACTCCCCCCTCGCTAGTGAACTCTTGCCGTAGAAGAATGCCCGGAACAAACCCACATGCGGTTCGATCCCAAGGAATGCCTCGCACAGGATCACAAAGCCGGCAATGTGTAATACCCCATTTGGGTTCAAGTGCTGCAACTCCAACTTCCACACATGAGGAGCCCACGAAGGAACCAATGAGCAGGGTACCCCAGACCCCGCTCATGGAAGGCGAGGAAACTTACCACTTCGTGCGGCTCCAGCTGCGGCTCCTCATGCTCTGGCGGCGGAGCCCTCCATCCCGCCTTCTCTCTTGGAGGCAAAAAGCCCTTCACCGCGAAATCTTCCAACTGCGACTCCTCCACACCCGACCGACGCCAATGCGACATTGCGGCCTCGCGATTCGTTGCAGCGGAGGCAACAAATCTCTCCGGAGCAGGGGAGCGTGGAGCGGCAGCGGCGGCTTTGGCTAGAGCGGAAGAAGAGGAGAGAAAGGCGAGGAAGGCAGTCAACTGACCATACCCTTCCTCCCACGACCTCTTAATATGACGCGACCTTTCCAAATGTCTTTATCGATGAGTGGGCCCGCAAGCCCTGCCGAAGCCGAACCATCACGGCAGGCCACGCGGCCCGGGGGCCCCATCGCTAGCACGCCTGCGGACTCTTCACACAAAGTGTCGTTCGCACGCTCCTCCTCAGGAAGCGTGACTCGCGAGACCCCGTTCGTGCTACCGAACGGATCTCTTCGACAAACACACACGTGGACATCAAAACAGCCTAAACAGAAAAGTTTACACTAAGAGAACTTTTTTCAAATAAAGGCGATACATATATCAGATCAACGGACATTATGCCCGCTGATCCGAGTCCCGAGCTACATGACTCACTCCGGGGCCTTGCCCTACCCCCGGTCACTCGGGACTACAAAAGCAGCCGCGGCCACTGCGGATGCCGCCACCGCGCCCTCGCAGGGCCCACCTACGCGCCGCCCCGGTTCGGCCCAGAGTCACCGTAGAGGATGGCGTTGATGTCCACCTCCACGGCAGCGCCATCACCCCACTCCTGGAAGCCGGCAATGAGCAGCCGCTTCTACTGCATGACGAGGTGCCGCGGGAACCCGGGCGAGAACATGTGCAGGTCCCACCCGGAGCGCGCGTACACCGCCGTCAGAGAGGTGGCCCCTCCTTGGCGCACGCCCTCGGTCACCAGGTCGCGCACGCGGAACGACAACACACGAAGACAGTCGAGCAGCAGTCGCCCCTCCGTCCCCGTTGCCACCACTGCCGTCAGCGCGGCACGCGAGAGGTCCCTATGGTGCTCCTCCAGGTCGACGAGGCGTCGGCGTAGGCCCTTCGACTCCGCCCGGGCAGCAGCCACGTCCTCCTCTCACCCTGGAACACAAAAATGACTAAATGACGTCCCGTCATGGAAGCCCGAAGACGAATACAAACGTTCCTAGACGAACTAACTTACGACAAGCACCTGGGCGTCAACCGCCTCGGCGCGGGCCGCGGCGGTCTCCAGCTCCACGGCATCCAAAGCGCCCTTGATCATGGTGGCCTCCTTCTCCGCGGCCTCGAGCGAGGTCTTGACACGGTCCAACTCCGCTCCCGCGCCGCCTCCGAGAACCGCTCCCGCGCCTCAGAAGCCTCCTACACAAGGTTGCGGATCACCCTCCGCGTGCTGCCGTCGGACTCCGATAAGGACACGGGCTCTAAGGGTGACGACGACCGTGATGATGAGGAGATGGAAGAAGGAGCGCCCCCTTGGCCGCGTCTTGCCAGATACATCCTAGGGCCAGTCGTAGCAGCCCTGCATTACCACGAACGTCAGTCCCCAGCAATTTCAATCAAAGCAAGCCACGAGAGAGAAAGGCACCGCTCAATGGACACTACCCTGGAAGTTGATGGTGCGATATTGACTGTTTCGCCTGTCGAGAGAGTAATCTGAGGAGAAATGACTCGAGGTCAAACTCATCTCAAAAGTGACTCCAGATTCTGAGTGAAATTTTGCGGTAGATCGAAACCAGTCATACACTACCCTGTCTTCACAAAAAAAGAGACAAGACAAAGCCAAGTTAGCCTGTTTAGACAATTGAACACCATTTTAGAATTTCATCAACCACTTGATCTATTCTTTTAACCAGTGCCTTCCCCGGCAACGGCGCCAAAAATGCTTGTTGGCATTTTATAACGCAGTCACCAAGTATGGACAAAGAATCCATTCCCCAGCAACGGCGCTAGAAATTTCTTGGGGTATTTCTTACATTGCAGAAGGATCCGCAAGCGCACAGAATACTGTTGTAGCATTTTATCCGTGATACGGGGTCGTATTTATATTTTCGCAGGGAAGGCGGCTGTTATTGGAATATATTAGTGTGTTGATTGGTTCTAGCACGGATATTCTATTGAATAAACAAGGGTAAGATAAATATATGGTAAAGAGGTAGTGTGACCGACAAGTTACTCAAGTTCTACTCTATGCAAAGCTTACAGGAAGGGAGAAATGAAGAAAAAGCTAATCTAAGGACTTATGTACTCCTAACTAAGCATACAGTCTATACTAGGCACTCATATACATACACATGATTAGGAACAGGCTCTAGGCTCCCAGGCATCACCGGGAGACTGCACAAGATATGGCTAGGTGGCCACTAAATCTTCACGGCTATTTTATGCACCTCCTACAGCTACTACACGAACGGGAGGGTTACGCTGGATGGACAGGGTTGTCACCACCTGCCGCCTACCTCATCTAACCATGCTATAGAGCCGCATCCAGCAACACTGATTAGCCCAGATACCACGTCTACACTAATAAGCGATACTCTAATGCCCCGCACAGAGCCCCCACCCTTCGGATGGACAGACATCACACTAGAGCAAGCATGCGAATACTAGAACCGATGCCATACCCTAGATGTCTTACCACGTCTAATCATGCAAGATACAAGACCTAGATATAAACTAAGCATAGCATACACATCCGAATACACAGAACATATACTATACGAATACGCTAAACTAGAAGATAAGTCTATTAAGGAATTCCAAATATTACAAAGGAGAGGAAGAGTAAAACCCATACCGAACACTCCTAGGAAGACTCGGGAACCGAAGAAGAGCTATTTCACCTAACTCCACTATCCTAAAGACTAAGCAAGAGGGAAACTTGAGAGAGCTTCAACTTGTGGTGTGTCTCATTTAGTAGCACCCCCCTCATATTTATAGAGGTGAGTGAGGGGGGTGTGCAGCAGCTTCTCGGCGTCCCTTCACCACCTAGCACCTAGAATCAACATGGAGGACCAATGGGAGAGCTCCACGTGGAAGAGGTAAGTCGGTGGGGCCCTGCATGGTTCGGCCGAACCAGGTTAGGTGCCCACCGCCTCCAGCTTCTTCTGTGGGGCTGACATGTGGGCCCTGGTCACTTCGGTGGGTGAGTCGAGTCTGTCCTAAGTCGGTTGTGCCTGTTTGTGGGCCCTTTGATCCATGGTAGGCTGAACGGCACACTCTGATTGGTCGACGCCATTTGCCTTGGATTGAAGTGCTTGTTTACACTTGATTTCTGCTCAATTTCCCTGCATTGCAAATTCTCCAAGCGAAATGTGGAAACGATATTATTCAAGATAAATATGCAAGTTAAGTATGTTAGTCATCCCAATTTTCTGATCAAATTGACGCTTAAAATTGGTCTGTGGCGAGCATCAACATCCACCAGGCAGGCTGCACGACGCCACCATCGACCGAGTTCTCCTTCGAAGAAGAAGATGCTTCAAGAGCTCTTCCTCGGCCGCCACCACCTCCGACAGACGTGTCCTCCAAGAGACCGCCACCAGACCGGGAAGAAGAGAAAGGAGATCCCAACTTAGGGACCCCAAGTTTCTCAGAGCACGCTTGGCTCCCGGACGGAACGAGGAGTTCCTCTCTGCCCCCCCCCCCCCCCCCCCCCCCCGCCCCTCGGAGCAGTCGGAGCACTGACACATCCACTGTCGGGTTGCGACGTCTAGCTTGAGAGCGCCGCCGGCTGACGAAAGCCACCTTTCAACGGATGGAGCACCGTTGTACGCCGCGGCCACACCATTGAGAGTGGACGACGAACACAACAATGGTTGCTCCTAACAGGACGTGGCGCGCCGGCTACCGGGTCATTCTCGGCCGCGATCCGCCGGCTTCCACAGGTTGTCCCCCGCTGCTCGCAAACTCTCCTCTAACACAAAATGTTGGAAGGACTCCCACCGCCCTCAGGAGGGCGCACGCAACGCAACCCCAGTACGCCAAACATGGCTACTCAGCTACCACATGACTTAAATGATTTGTGGAACGCACCCAGCGCATCCCTATTTATAGCCCAAGGAGGGCCGATCAAAAACCCTAGCGGGCACCCGCGCACGGGCTGCACAGTTTCCCTCGCATTAACTGCCCTGGCAAAAATGAAGCGTCCAATCAATCGCATAGATGCTTGGGGGCCTCTGACGGGTTCCAAGAACCGGGGCCACCAGTGGGCCCGCCTCACCAAATAAAGGCCGGCAGAACCCTCGCGGCTACACCTAGGGGCAAAGGGCGTTTATGGTCCAATCGAGGCCCACGAACCTCGACTGAGCAATTTCTCCAAAAGCGACCTCCATAGCCCTGTGGAGCCGAGTTCGGACGCTCCCGACTGAGCTCCCCTAAGGACTGCGAGCGCCGCCTCTCCTCTTCCCTCTGGGCTCCCGACTGGCTGGTCACGCTTCGGGTTGACCCCAGAGGGGAAGTTTCACTTGGCCACGAAAGGGTAAGCATGACCCCGTGGGGGGTCAAACCCGATCGTACCAAGCGGACGCTGCTTCCCCGGGATCGTACGATAAACATAAACAGTGGGCCACTGTGCCTCTACCACGGTCACAAACCTCTACAGTGACGCCAACTTGGTCCTTCTGATCACCAAGCCAGCTGTCATCATAGCTTGACCTCCAAGAAACCATCATCGGGGATGGAACTTGGCATATGAACAACACCCTTGATGGGACATAAGCACTATGCCATCGAGATCTCCCATACCGTGCGATTGACCGAACCCGGCGTACAGGATCAGGGCTAGAAGACCCCCTAGGATTTCAGGATCTCGCAAGCCAAGGACAACGCCGACTGATGACCTGGACAGACCCATCAACGACATAAGCTGCCCGACTACCGGAGTCAAAGATATTTTTCCTAAAACCTTCCTCTCTAAGGAACCTATTGTAAAGCGGGCCCCCCTTGAACTATAAAAGAGGGGTCCCTTAGATTCAGGAGGAGGCAGAGAACATTCTAGCTTACTAGCACTTGAAAGCTTATACTCCCCAACTCTCATGAGCACCTGGGCTCGAGCAAGACATCCGACTGACCCCCGACTGGACGTATGGCGTTCTTGCTTGAACCAGTATAATCCCTCGAGTCATTGTGTGCTAGGCCACCTCCGATCACGACGCGTGACACACGTTGTCGAGTAGTTTAGTTGTCACCCATTTCCAGAACCGACAGGTATATTCATAAAGTTCTAAAAAAAGTAGAGTAGAGGTATATTCACAAGGGCAAAATTGTCTTCTTTGACACCGTTATGTGTTGTTCATGGAGTAGAAGTAAAGTGAGGCTTTATTTCCAAATAGTAAGTAAAAATGCAAAGTGAAAAAAAGTGAGGGTAAAATTACAATTGGGATTCAAAACAGGGGTAAGAACCCAATAGCCCCTATTTAATTTCATGACCTATCCAGAGTTAGTATCCATGTGAAGGTAGTATCATTTAAGTGAATTTGGTTCCTTCTCTCTTTTCTTAAATAAATTTTGACACGTTGTTGCATTAGTTGATTTATTATTATATTTAATGTGCTTAAAACTCCTATAAAACTACTACGGGATATTTAGTGAACCACCGGTACCATCAGAAGAGGACAAGGTGTGTTTTAAATAATGTTGATTGTATTTAGATAAATTAAATAGATTTGAAAAACTATATTCACGAGGAAACTCAAATAAAGGAAAGGAAAGCACAGGATCGAGGTGCTGGCCTCTATACAAGGTTCCAGTTGATTTTGGAGCTGGTCTCAATCTTGCTGCTAAGCAAGCAATCAAATCAAATCGATCTTCCCTCAAAAAAAAAATCAAATCGATCTAATTCATATTTGCTTCTTTTATGCCTGCGGCTGGTACTAGTCTTGGACAACAGCTGTACTACAAAGTTCAGCCAATGGTGGTATACTTGTATCAAAGTCTCTTCCGCTCTGTCGCTGTTTTCTTGCCTCCTATCTGTGGAATTCCAGCATTAGAGTCGTGAGTCGTGACCTCTTCCACCTGTTGTCTGAGAAATTTTTGCTCTTGCTGACCAGAATGGTTGACCATCTGGGTTATTTGGAAGGAGGTGACTACTTTGTTATCCGTAAGAAAATTGAAATCTGTACCACCCTGTACAAATTCAGACATACAATTCAAAGGTCAACCTTGCTACTAGCTAGTTAACACTTAACACTAGAACATAAGAAAGGTACACCATCATCTGGTAATGCGAAGGTTCCTTGCTAGTCCAACACGAAATGCTTGGGATCTTGACTGATAAACGCAAAATAATTGTGTTTATAGTCATGAGCTGAACTGAACACACACCAGGCATTGATCTTTGCCGCACCTGCAGAATCGTATACAATGCGTCAGGGACTTTTCTTTTGTCAGGTACAGGCTTCAGAGATTTTTCAGCCAACTGACAATAATATTTTTAGGGCGCTCTGATAGTGCAAAACTAGGTTCAAGCACAGGCACGCACAGCATTCAGGCAACGCCATGGCAGCTCCTCTCCCGTTCTCCCTCCTCGTCATTGTCCTCGCCACGGCCGTCTCAGGCTCGGCGGCGGCGGTATCATTCCCCAGAGAAGCGCTCCCGACCAAGTCCGGCTACCTCCCGATCCCACCGGCGAACGCTTCTCTCTACTTCGCCTTCTATGAGGCCACCCACCCTCTGACACCGCCGGCCTCCACGCCGCTTCTCGTCTGGCTCGAGGGCGGCCCCGGCGTGCCCTCCTTGCTCAGCAACTTCTTCCAGATCGGCCCCTACACCTTCGCCGCCGGCCGCAACAACAGCTCCGTCCCGCTGTCGCCCAACCCCTTCGCGTGGAACCGCCGCTTCGGGCTCCTCTTCGTCGACAGTCCGCTCGGCACCGGCTACAGCGCGGCGCCGTCCCCCTCCGCCATCCCCACGAACCAATCCACCGTCGCGGAGCACATCCTCGCCGCGCTCCAGTCCTTCTTCACCGCCCAGCCGGCGGAGTTCCGCGCCCGCCCGCTCTTCCTCACAGGCGAGAGCTACGCCGGCAAGACCATCCCCGCGGCGGGTTCGCTCATACTGGCCACGAACCCCGAGCTGCCGGAGCAGCGGAGGATCAACCTGCAGGGCGTGGCCATCGGGAACGGCCTGGTCCACCCCGTCGCGCAGGTGACCACGCACGCGGACGCCGCCTACTTCATGGGGCTCATCAACGACAAGCAGAAGCGCGAGGCCGAGGCGATGCAGGTGGAGGCGGTGGCGCTGATCAGCGCGGGGCGGTGGCGCGAGGCGTCGGACGCGCGGGCGCGGCTGATGTCGTGGCTGCGGAACGCCACGGGGCTCGCGTCGCTGTTCGACGTGGCGGTGGAGACGCCCCTGGAGGCCGTGGCCCCCGCCGGGGCCGCGGAGCTCTTCAACGACGCCGAAGTGAGGGCGGCGCTGGGCGCCCAGGCCGGGGGCGCGCCGTGGCAGCTGGTCAGCCCGGCGGTGGAAGCGGCGTTCCGCGACGACGTGATGAAGAGCGCGAAGCCGGACGTGGAGGCGCTGCTCGGGGCGTCCACGCGCGTCCTCCTCTACGAGGGCATCCGCGACGCCGAGGACGGGCCGGTGGCCGCCGAGGCGTGGCTGCGGGAGCTGGAGTGGCGCGGGCTGCCGGCGTTCCGGGACGCCGCCCGCGCCGTGTGGCGGAGGAGCGGCGGCAGCGGGCGGGGGAGGCTCGCCGGGTACGTGCAAAAGCACGGGTCGCTCGTGCACGTGGCCGTGTACGGGGCCGGACACCTGGTGCCGGCAGCGCAGGGCCGCGCCGCGCAGGAGATGATCGAGGACTGGGTGTTCGACAAGGGCCTGTTCGGCAGCGGCGCCGCGGCGTAAGGCAGGCAATACAATGCAGTGCGTCTTCGTCGTGCCAGTACGCGGGCACGCCGTAGATTTCAAGACTTGCATATAGAGCACGTAGCCACGTATACGTCATGTTGATCTGATCATTTCGTGGTGTATAAAGTATAATAATAAAGCTCTGCGAGCATTCCAAATAAATTAGATCAGATCTTTAGACCTTTAATTTGTAGTAGCATATCTGCCCGTGCGTTGCTACGGAAAGCTATATAAATATATTGATTAGTATATAAAAGTATATATTATACACCATATGTACTTTACAATAATATAGTATAAGTTGGTGGAGGATTTCAATTTTTTTCTATTTTACTCGTCAAGCGCTAATTCTAAATAATTTCGAACTCTTGACTCAACATACGGTCACCCGGATTTCGGTTAGGACTCCGATTGACGGACCAAGGAATTATTGCTCGCTTTAGTAATACTAGCATAGATGCCTGTGCGATGCAACAGGAGAAAAAGTCCTTACACACCTCCTACCCAACAAAAATGGCTAAAACTTAGATGCTTACTTAATATATAATTCACGTCAATTATTAGTAGTAGAATTTTTCTTTAAGGAATATTGGATTGTTAGTGGTAGCATTTTTCTTTGAGCTATAATGGATTGTAGGGTTGCACCATATAATCATAACTTGTGTGGCCATATACTTAGATAAAAACAAAACAATCAAATTGGCACATTCTCTATCTCACATCAAGCTGCACGCTTAAGAATGTTGAGACCCAACATATTCTCTAGAGATCCTTTCAATCTGAATCTGATGAGTTATACAAAGGGTTCTCCATAGCAATTGAATTCTTACTTAGAGTGTTGCGTAGTATTACAAGACGTGCTTTTTCACAATTTTTCTTTGCATATTTTTGCTCAGATGTCATGTTTGCATATAGCAACCTCTGACGATCACGTATCGGCCGCCTCTGCTTTGGTTTTAAATTTGCATAATGTACCCTAGCATTTGCGCGTCTTGCTTCGATTTGCTCGGATGTGTGTTGTAGTTTTTCTTGCACAAATTGTCGTAACCCCATGTGACCATAGTGTTCGACATCAACAAGTTCAGCTATAACTTTCTTTTGTCGATAAGCTTCACGACACTTTTTTAGTAATTCATCCTTTTGCTAGTTGGATAGTTGTGCATACCGATTTCTTTCTCGTTGCCTCCTATGTTCTTTAGGATCCGTGAGTAGTGTCTGATCACTCGATGTTGTGGATCCATTGGCATTGCTAATGTCGTCACCATCTAAAAAATATATTATGCATTTAGTTATGTAGTTTCAGATGGGATAAATATTTATAGACAATAATCGATCAATATTACTTGTGTATGTGGTGTTGCTTAGTTGTTTCAATGGAGCGTGGTCCTCCGGTCGTTTTGAACAAGGCCTCTGCAAGAAATACAGCTTGTGTTTGTCAATGCTATATCAATAACAGAGCTTACGAAATTGATGCGGGATTTATTACTTATCAAATTAAAACTGAGAAATTGTCGGGCTGCTAGCAAAGTCGAGCGCTCAAGCCCCGTCAGCAGGTGGCCCTACCCATAACAAGTAAACAAGCCAGCAGGTGGCCCTATACCCATAACAAGTAAACAAGCCAGCCGATCCACCGATGCCGCAGAGATTTTAATCGTTTTCGTGTGGCCGAGCGACACAAGGTCGGGCAGCAAACCCAAAGCGAACCATCCCCAACCATTCATGTTGAAGGAGGAGCAAGCTTCTGCCCATGGTCATACAGTGGCGGCGAGTCCCGTTGAAGGCATCGGTGGTGCCGTGTGATTACTATAGAGCGAGAGAGAGAAGATGGGGCTCGTTAGGGAGTTCCTTCACCTCAGTCTCAGCGTGTTGCTCGGCGTCGAGTTCTTGAGCACGGAGAGGCGTAGAGCCGTACATCTATGACGGCGCGGCTACTTCAGGTGATGGCGGCAATTCAATGGTGCTACGGCACAAGGGCGCGGACTTGGATTTATGGCCGCAGGAGAAGCTCCTTGGCGTGTGCGTCAAGAGCTCGGTGTCAGCGGTAATGTTCGAGTCCGGCTCGGTGTACACTGACGGACGGACAAAGAATCCGTGGTGTCTGAGTCTTGCTTTGTCAAGTCCACGGACGGACGAAAAACTGGAGCAGAAAAGCACGAAGGATTTGTTCCGCGCTTTAGAAATAGGTAAAAAAGAGATAAGTCCAGCCCAGACTGATAAATTCGATCGATCCGTTAGCTCTTCGTCAACAACGAACATCTGTTCATTCCATAGCATAGAGATCTTTTTTTTTCGAGAATATGCAGGAGAACTGCATATCATTCTATTAAGAAGGAGATAAAACAGGTTAAACGTGGACCAATCCGGATGCACGCACATAGTTTTTTGAGAGAGTAACAACTTATACAAGAAATGAAACAACCAAAGAGGTAGACAAGCACAACCCCTAACTGTGGGCCGCGTCAGGCCACCCTAGGGCTGCAACAAGCTTGGCACCAGCCTGAACCCAGAGGCGACCATCCTCCAAAATGAGTTCCGTCAATTGGGCTGCTGCGAGGCTCTGCTGTCGTCCAAAGATCCTGCCATTCCGCTCCTTCCAAATACGCCAGGATACCAGCATGAAGATAATAGAGTCGAAGCCCTTACCCAGTTTTGCATTCAGGCCTACACGAAGCTCCAGCCAGAAGTCCAGCGTCCGAGCGGGAACCGCTCCCTCCAGATTCAGCCCCGGAAGGCCGGAACCGCTCCCCCCAGACTCAGGGTCTGCACGAAGCTGCATTCAGGCATGCAAGAAATGAAACAACTAGTTGATGAATGATGACGTGGCCGCCACCGGCCCAATGAGACAACTAGCTAGCTATTTTAGGGCAGCCACAGTGTAGTAGAAAAGCCATGCTCTATTCTTCCCTCTCTTGTTTCTGTTTCAAACATTGCTTTCCCACTGTGGGTACCGATGCTTAATTAAAAATATAGGCACCAAGGTGAGTACATGCATCGATGCCCACTTCAACTGCTGAATAAAATATTAGTTCACAAAAGCAAATCACACATAACTATTGGTCAAATCCTTCAGCAACCACATGCAAACAAATTGAAGCATCGCCAAACTATTGTATTTTATCTGCTGTAGGTCCCACATTGCTTTAAGCCTCGATGTCACACGCTGTGATGGAAAATAAATTGCAGCATCAATGTTTGACCTCGACTACACTGCGGATGCTCTGAAACAGATCACATCATCTCAGTCAGGTCCATTAGAGCAGGTTTAATAAGCTTGGCTATAAGCCAAGCCAACTAAATTACCTACAAGATTTATAGACCATCCATACAGCAGCTTGGCTTTTCACGTACTCCTAAGCATACCCTTTTATTAATACGGACCCGTTTGTCAGATTTGTTTGTTCCTCCATTAAACAGCACCATCTCCTCTGCTGGCTGCGATTGGAAGGAAAAGCTGGTGCGAGTCCCGTACAGTGGCGGAGCTGCATGGTGGTCCGGGTGGTCCACGGACCACCATGCGCTCAGCCCATCCAAGGCCCATAGATATAGGAAATTTTGGATCCTCGGCAGCCCATACGTTGGAGCATCCACGCCTCCGCGGCCTTCCGCGTTTTGTAAATACTTACGCGAGTGCAACCCTTCGTATACCCTGTGGCCGGCTGCGCTCCTTCGGATCCTTTCTGTAGAATACGCATAGCGGCGGCGGCGGGCTGGCGGCAGGCGCCGGACGATGAGCAGCACTGCAGCAGCACACGTGAGTCCTCTGCAGTATGCCTCTAAATCTTCAGTCACATTTCAATATTTTTCTCCCAATCTCTCGGTAGAGCTAGAGACTCATCACGCATCAGCTATTTGCTGGTGGCCACAGCCACTAGCCGGTGATCAGCATTCAGCAACAACGATTTACCATCAGGCATCATAGTAGAAGTCAGTGATAAAAGTTCTCTAGCGGAAAATTTTAATTGTAGGATAGGATTTTTTTTTCTGTATCATTATATTATTGGAATGGTAATTTAAAATAATAATTTTATTCTCTTGCAGACATTGTAATGTGAAGAGGCCTGATAAGAAGTAGTGATATATCGTTCTTCAACTATTATGGGTATGTAATATTTCAATTCTATGTTAAGAAAGCTATACTCGTCTACTTTATTAACTCTGTATGCCCTTTTTTCCTGAATTGTGTTTTGTAATTCATATACCGTGTACCGACATGTTAAATTTATAGCGGTTAAAAAAATTAGATAATAGACAGCCATAAATGCAAATCCTAACTACGCCACTGGTCCCGTAGCATCTTGGAGAATGGGATGCGATGGTCGAAGGATCCCACGCCGATTTTCTTCTCTCTTCATTTCTCTCTCTCCCATCTAGGATTCCGCTGAGGTGGCTTGGCTATAAGCCAAGCTGAGTTGGCTTATTGTACCTGCTCTTAGTCGCCTCGTTGCACCTAGCAGGCTGTCTCGTCGAGGTTATGGATGTTCCCTTCATGGCTTCTCTGGCACATTGCGTGGTGCGGTAGGACTGCGGTCTGGAACAGAGCTCCAAGCCCCACCTGATGCTGTCCCTACAAGAGCAACAATGCATACAAAAAGGTAATAACTTTACTACAGCTGGCTGTACGATTACGCTATTGCATGGCATCATAAATTTACCATCCACGCCCACACAAAGTATCACATGCAAGCGATTTCAAAACTTAAAAAGTTGTGATTCTTAAACCATCCATCAAATTTAAATTTCAATTGCACAATAATATTCCTTTCAAAGAGACCTTCAAAACAATACCCACTTATGTATGTTTCGACAATATTTTCTAAAGACATAAATCTTATGTATAATGTAAAAATACCAAAATAAATTAGTTAAAATATTATCGTGGAGCTCGGCGCTGTTGGCACTCGTGAATGTTTTACAATATTTTAACTCATCTGCTAAAGTTGCCTATTATTGATCATGCAATAAACATTCACCTATCCAACAAAGTTGTTTACCCTTATCCACTAATGACACCAAACAATCTATCTTCACAACATGAACACCAATATCCACTTAACTGAACTCAGCCATGTGAAACAATATTCTGTAAAGCCATAATCAATTTTTGCAAACATCAAAAGCAAATTAATATACACTAAAAAGTATTTTCTCTCAAAAAATACATATCATCAAAATATAGCAAATTAATATACACTAAAAAATATTTTCTCTCAAAAAAATACATATCATCAAAATATATTGGTGTGATGAGATCTTGTTCAAAAAGTTTTTATTGAAACAAACATAATTGTGTAATCGGATTTTAGTTTCGATGCTCGATTTTGAAAGTATAAATTAGCCGTGTCCAAAAAGTGCTAACTATACAATGTTAATTACAAATTGTTTGCAATGCATGGTAAACATAAATAGTTATATAGGCAATCACAGACGACAAGAAATATGAAAGGTATGAAAAACCGTGCTTCCCAGATTATCTGCTGATGACTGGAACATCGCACTAACTGATGACGGAGTGCGTAATCGACGAGCAAATGATTATTATCGAAGTGTGCAGATATCAGAATATATGTACATCTTCTGAATAACTGGGCGAAAGATAAGGCCGACCAGCCTAAAATTCAGCTTCAATGGCTCAATCTAATTGCACCCATTTTTCGCTATCATTTGCATCTCACCAGAATTCAATGAAGCAGACAGTAACTATCTACAGCTCGTCATGGGATTTTGCCTTATCCAGGGTAGCAGCAGGCTGCTGGTGCTCGAGCAGATAGCGAGCAGCCAACGCTGCTTGCGCAGCCGCGCCATAGGGGAGGGTATCCTCGTTGATGGTGAAGTAGGGGGAGTGATGGGGCGCTTGCGGTCCGCGGGTCTCGTTGTACATTCCCACAAAGTAGTAGTAGGTGGAGGGGATAGCATCGGCATAGAAGGCGAAGTCCTCGGCACCCATCAGCGGCTGCCTGTCCCTCACATTCTTGGCGCCAACCATCTCACTGGCCACATTCACGAAGAAATCGTGGAGCTCGGCGCTGTTGCTGGTTGGGGGGAAGAAAGGGCGATCCTTGTTGAGGAAGTCCACAGTAGCACTGCACCGCTGCACGGATGCTTGAGAGACAATCACCTGGGACATGAAAGACAGAGTAGCTGAGGATCCTCTGCAGGACAATACACAGCGAAATTTTCTTGAAGTAAATTGTTGAAGAACACTTGAGGGGAATATTGGGGATTCGCACAGATGAGATGACTGTCAGAATTCCAATCACTGTGACCCAGACACTTCCATCTGAATGCACTAAACAATTATTAAGGTGAAAGCTACAAGCCTACAGCTCTAATTTTCATTAAAAGTAAAATGTGAACGAAAAACTTCTATCATGCGTGCTGAAACAACAAATTATGTGTGGGCCTGTATCAATGTAATTAAGCTTATTCATAAGAGAATAAGCGTCAGGAACTGCTCTTGTGCCCAAATTGAAAGCAGTACAGTCTAGCAAAGTTAGAGAATAAGGGAATGCACCAAATTTGGATGTGCACCAGCTTATTCATCATATCCTTGGTTGTAGTATATATTTAAATTAGGTAACAGCAGGTGCCACTTGCAAGTACCCACTACTCTACAGTTATCAATAAAATGTGCAAATTCATCTATTTATAATTACTATTGTAGTTAATTACAGTGATTCGTCATCTTAACAGCAAGTTCAAGCAGCCATTAATTTAACAGTCTTGAGTCCTTTTTCTTTCTATAAGAGAACCTGATTTGCACAAAATTTAAGAAATTGACCATTAAAGGAGTAATACAAAGTTCCAATGTCACTAATGTTGCTACCTCTTCAATTCGCTGCTTCAATTGATTAAAACTCTCTTTCAAAAAGGCTCGGAAGGTGCCACCTATTGTTACTGAATCAGGGATAACATTGAAGGCACCACCTCCTTGAAATTTTCCAACTGTTACAACCTGCAGGACAAAGGATGACCCAAAGGAAACAATTAGATGCTGGAGTGTAAATAATGATAAATTGCCAAAGGTTCAATATAGAGGAAGCGCTATAGTCAGTGCACTGAACAAACTGATTGGGTCTGGGGAGTAACATATTGATAAAACAATTTTCATAATTCTTGTGATGAAAAACCATTTTTGTATATGGAAGTTGGAACTTCAAGTTCCCATATTGAACAACTTATAGAGTGTAAAACTTAAGCCTTGAATATTATTCCATAATTTGGATTCAGAACAATCTGTGCTGCCTAGTTCTAATAAATAACAGGCAAATTCGGGCTGGCCTCCTAGGTTGTTTCCATGCTAGGAGCAGGATAAAAAGTTCAACCCGAACTTGAGTAAATTTAAATATATCTTCTAATACATCGCAAAATCATTTTATAAATTTGTTCCATTCTTATTCTGTAATTTAGACCAACAGAACAGTATATCATGTACCTCTACAGAAGGTAGCTATATCAAGCATATAGATAGATATAGAGAGGATCATCAAGAACATGCTTCTTGCTTGGAAATTCATGGCACAACAACCAATTAAGTCGGTGTCTATGATAGTACCTGTGAGTCCAAGGGATCAGCTTCCCGGGAAACAAGTTGCTGAAGGCTCACAATAACATTTGAGGCAGCCAATATCGGATCAATAGTGTGATGAGGAAGTGCAGCATGCCCTCCCTTTCCACTTATTACAGCCTCAAAGAATCCACTTCCAGCCATAATAGGCCCTGGTCTGGATGCCAGTACACCAATAGGCACAGAGTCAGCTACATGAAGCCCAAAAATGGCTTCTATGTTTTCCACAGCTCCAGCTTCTATCATTTTCTGGGCCCCGCCACCACCTTCCTCGGCTGGTTGGAAAACAAGGACAACTGTGCCCTACAGTAATCAACAAGACATTCATAACCATTGAAACTTTTTCTAGGTTATTAGAATTCAATGATTAGTTGATTACAAGTCAATTCATATAGCTGATATGGAGGCAACTGAACTAAGTGATTCAAGGAGAATGGCCAATGTGGACTACCAGGATAAGTTGTGTGCTGTCTAAATATAGTTACTCAAATCAGCAATTGGCCAACTAATGTGCATGAGTGCTTTCTCTACAAAGAGTCATATAAGCAATTGACAGAAATTGCCAACAGTCAATTAAAGAAATGAAGAATAGATCAATAAAAAGGCAGAGAGGCAATATATTGCATTTCACAGATTTGCACCTGAGATAAAAAAATGAATAACTTTAAAAGACTAAAAGAAGTTATCTCTTACATAATATACACCCAATTTAAAATATGCAAAATATAAGCAAGCTACCAGTAGATAAAACATAGAAACCTCTGCAGTCATAGGGATTAAGTTAAAAAAATTAGGATTTGGTAATAACTATCAAAGAAATGAATTTCACAGCAATTTTTCTTTCAGAAAAAAATGCCAGAAAATCAGAGTCTGCATCCTTATCATTTGCCCAAATCTCCAAAAGGGAGAACATGTAGCTTAATGCAACGAAAGTAGGGAAAG